>OZ020315.1:7872942-8611668 GCA_963971305.1 Arcuatula senhousia
CGTTTATCTTAGGGACGGACCATTTAACTTGAAAGGGGGGCCTTGGTTTTTTGTTTTGGTCAGATTTTTTTTTTTTTTTTGAAGGCGTCGCAACAGAATATTTAATTTTATTATCAGCATTATTTTTTATAGCAGAAATCCTTCTTCAGAATATTTTTTTTTCTTACCCTCAGCTGCCAAAATATTTTTTTCATCAAAAATAATTTTCAGAATATTTTTTTAGGAAAAAACCAAGGCCCCCCTTCAAGTTAAAAGGTCGGTCCCTTAGCAACCGAAACTCAAAAGTATTAGACTCGAACCATGGAATCGAACTGAATTTAAGATAAGAATAAAGCAACAATTAATGACGGGAAAGCATCTTTATCATTTACACGTATTAATGTGTTATGTGACTTAGGCCTCCAGAAATATCGGAAAATGATTGATATGAAAATTTCAAAATCTTTCAAGAAATCTGTCTTTAATCCCCCTTTTCAGAAATACAAATATAAAACGGTTAATTAGGTTATGTTGTATATCGATATATTAAGGAGTAACCTAGTCCAAATAAATCCAAATAAAAACGTTAGCCTTCCCAGTATTAAAAGGCCTAATTACTGTACAGTACGGACTATGATAATAGAAAAAGGGGAATAACCACGATTTTCGGAAAATAATATGAAAGTATTTAAAAATTTCCAGAAAATTGAAAACGAAACTAGATTTGTCAGATTTACATGAATTTGTTAGATCCTAGCTATAAGAATTCAGTGCTACATTTTCATATAGATATATATTTTCTAATTTAAGAAAATCGTCATTCGTTAAATGAACAGAAGAAATACATTCATTTCCTGAGTTCGGGTGACAGTTGACAGGTAAGAAACACGTTAATACTACACGCGTTATAAAAGTTATATATTTTTGATCCGCATTTTTTTTTGCAAACTAAAGATGTGTTCCCTATGTGCTGAAGATCGCTGAATATACAGACATACCATGCAAAATTGACATGTATTTGATACTGGCTTCTTTTTTCGCATTACATTATTTTTATATTATAAAGGGCCGATTTTTCTTTCGCCCCCCTCTTAGTTTGAACGTCATAAGGGACCGTTCAATAATTTGTTTTCCCTCTTCAAAATATCTTTGTACGCAGCAGACACATCAGTAAAAAAACTTAAGGCCTAGTTTATTGTCAAAGCAGACAAAAGTTATTGCTCAGCAAAAGATCTCCCTTTTTAATTAAGACCCTTCAATTACTGGTAGGATAGACGATAAAGAGATGTGGAATAAGTGTACGCGACACAACCAACATTATAGAACATCACAATGGTAAACAGCCAGCAGGATGTCGAGAAGTACTAAGACCATATTATTCATATTCATGTCTTCAATCAATCAAAGTTAAAACAAGATTTTGAGATAAATTTAATTGTTCCTTTTAACAAATTAATGATAAAAAAAGTAACTGCCCGGCACATGTTCAATTCTTAAAATCTTTTGCCCAGTATACAATTGCACTGGCCCAACACTTTGATAAATATTGAACGGTCCCTAAGGAGCTATGAATGTTAATTAATATCATACCACAGGGGCCTGCTCCCGGTCTTTTGGGTTGAGAGTCAAAGAGCCATCAGCTAGAAAAATCTCAATGTCGGCTTTTTGAAATGAGAGTCTAAGAGCCATCAGCTAGAAAAATCACAGAGTCAAAGAGCCATCAGCTAGAAAAATCACAGAGTCAAAGAGCCATCAGCTAGAAAAATCACAGGATGGCGCTTTGACTCTCATCCCAAAAGGCCGGGAGCAGACCCCTGTGATCATATTTTGAACTATAGAAAACAAGGGTTAAATAGTTATGAACAGTGACAATGCATTTATTTGGCATAAAATCCTATTATACTCTATTGACTTTAATCACACGAACAATAACAATGTAGGTTTACCCAATCAGGACAAAGTTCCTATATAAAAGCTTTAACATTTTCCTATCGTTTGATCATATCAAACTTTACACCTATGCTTCACACAGTACGTTTAAAGTGTTTGATATGTTGATATTGAGACCTTTTTATTAAAATTTCAAAAGAATATATACCCATAACGAAAAGTATTATCATGATAGCAGTTTTTAGGTTTCATGATTAACGGTTCCCTATATATCTATAAGTTCACATAAATAAAAATAATTAAATAAAACGGTTAATTTGGATATGCTAGATATCGATATTTCAAGGAGTAACCTCTCATCAGTAGCATTTATATCAACGGACTTAGTCAATTTTCAACATTACTAGTCAATTGTCAATTGCAAACTATCGCAACATTTTCTCAGCAACTGCATATCACAGTGACTTGAAATTTGGTATATGAGTTCCTTTATCGCGAGTACCGATATTAGGTCTGTTGGATATAAATCTACTCCCTGCTCACCGATTTAGTCAATTTTTAACATTACTGGTCAATTGTTGAAAATTTTCGTAACAATTTTCTCAGAAACAGCATATCACGGTGACTTGAATTTTAGTATTATGGCTTCAGTATGAGGTCCTTTATCGCGAGTATCACTTGGGTCTGTTGGATATCCACTTCCTGTTAACCGACATAGTAAATTTTCAACATTACTGATCAATTGTTGAAAATTTTCGTACATGTAACATATTTCTCAGAAACTGCATATCACAGTGACTTGCAATTTAGTATATGGCTTCAGTGTGAGGTCCTGTAATGCGAGTATCAAATGAAATTAAGTATGTCTAATATCTACTTCTTGTTTACCGACATAGTTCATTATGGGGGTAGCGGGGATAACTGAGTGAGGAGTAGCTCACATATCACTGGACAAGTTTTACAATAAAGATTGATAAGCGAATGTATAAGTACGAAATTGTATATTACATAACAAGTAAGAATTGGTCCTGTTTTAATCCTGACATTGGACGCTTTGTCCACGAGGCCTCTAGGATGTGTACCCAAAGTGGTTGATTAAAATAGCCCTGTTATAACGAATGTTGGAGTAGTGTGGCTATAATGCGGAAAATCTGATGCTAACCATAGCGGTGCCCGTATTTGAGAAAAAATACACGTTTCTAGCCAGTTAAAGAACCTAGGCCTGCTACAGGACCCGTAGTAGGATCTTCTACAGGAGACTAAATTGCTCGATCTTAACCATCTCCCATTTTCCAGTCTCATCTCGTGCACAGGGACTTGCTCCCCTGAGGGCTCTATCAATATTTCTTATAGTCAATGTGCGGTCCCAAAAAAAAACCAAACAAACAAACACAAGAGAGATAGTACATGTACTTACATCAAACCCTTTTCTTCAATTCGAATTTCTTTTATTAGATCATTGATCTCATACCTTTCTCTTTATGATTCGTTACATGGATGATTTTCCTTTAAAAAAAAAAAACAAATATATCTTTATTCATTGCATCTCGGCCTATAAAAATCGGGCTTTGTTCGGGCAAATTTTAATATAAGATTTGGCAATCGCGTGGACATGAAAAAAAGTATATTTGTAGACACGAGACTTTAACAATAATTGTTATGTAAAACGAAGGAGAGGAGGGGGGGCGGATCGTAACCCTTGGCTAGCGAAGATGTACCTTTGAATACTGAGGACATTTTTCATACTGATCACTACTTTTTATGTATTTTTTTATTATAAAGATCTTAAGAACTAAATGTATACATTTTTTTGAAATTCTTGGTACAACTTAATGGTTTTAAAGCCAAGAACATCACAATATTAAAGTTATGAAAAAATTAGAGTAGTCTGATTTCCCACCGAATTTGTTAAGTCATTTATCTCGGAAACGAGCCCACGTCATTTTGTCATTTGAATAGTTGGAGAATTAATAATGATATTCATCACACATCATAACATCTTTGATATAAAAAAGAGTTCAGGAGTGACCCTCCTTCAAAATCAACTCGGGGTTTCCCTCAAGTTTCGAGATTTTTCTTTGACGGAATGCTCTTCATGTCGACGCGATTGCCAAATTTTATGAATTTAATAAAATATTGATAAAGGGTAGCAAGTCCCTGTGGTTCCGGTTGGCTATATCTAATTTGTGTCGTTCCTCATCTCATTATCTTCTATTTTAGATATGGCACATCGAAGAACATCCTCGGAGGGCCATGGGTCTGGCCCTCCTGCCAAGAAACCTAGAGTCGGCGAATCATCTAGAAAAGTAATAATAGAGAAACCGTCGTCATCTTCAGGTACCGGCCTTTAGTTTAGCAGCTTATGTAGTTAGCTAATGTTTTTATATGTTATCTCTTAAACTCACTCGGACCGAAGGTAAGCTACATTTATTGCCATCACTTGGCGTCCGTTGCCGTCTGTAGTGTGTCCTCTGTTGACAAATTGTAAAAAAAATCTGCTCTGAATTTAGTGAACAGAATTTGATTCGTATGGTGTCCTGCACAAACGATTTGTTTTAAATTTTGGTCTTTCAAAAACATGACTGTCGTTGCTTAAAATAGGTCAGGGGGATCAGACTACTGTTTTTGGCTTGTATATCAAATTCAGTATAAGAAATAGAGAAAATCTGATGCAACCCTCCTTTTTATACGACCGCAAAAAAATTGCGGACGTATAATGGTATGATGCTGTCGTCGTTGTCGTTGTCGTCCGTTAACTTTAGTGTATACACGATAACTTTAGTTCTAGTTATCCAAATGCAATGAAATTAGACAATGATATTTCTTACCATTAAAGGATGAATGGGATTGATTTTGGGAGTCCCCCCTTTTTTCGTTTGGAAATTAAGGGCCAAAAGGGGCCAAAATTGTAACTTTTTTGTTTGTTCTTACAATAACTTTTTCAAAATCTTCTCCTCTGAAACTACTGAACAGAATTCAATGAAACTTGGTATGATTTATCATTAGGGTGTCCTGCACTATAGTAATGTTTCAATTTCTGATTCGTAAAAAAACATGGCCGCCGTGGCTAAAAATAGACCAGGGGGGTCAAACTACTGTTTTTGGCTTGTAATTCAAAAAGTATAAGGGATAGATGAAATCTGATGCCACCCTACTGCTTCAGGATCAAAAGTTCTACAAAAGTCTCCATTTGGTCGAAGTTGTCAGAAGACCCCTTATAGGGGTTACGGCCCCTTAAAGGTGAAAAATAGCATTTTTTCATGTTTTTGCCCTATAATATGAAAATTATTGCAGATAGCAAAAAGCTGTTGCTTGCTTAATTGTTCAGCTCATTTAGCTCTACAAAAAACTCCATACGGTCGAAGTTGTCAGATGACTCCTTATAGGGGCTACAGCCCCTAAAATAATGTTTTTTCATGTTTTTGGCCTATGAAATGAAAACTATAGCAGGTAGAGAGAAGCTGTTGCTTGCTTAAATGTTCAGCTCATTTACACAATTAAGAATTAGTTTTTGCGACCCCCCCCTTTTTCCCCTATTACGTAATTAGGGGCCAAATGGGGCCAAAATCGAAACTTTTTTATTTGTGGTCCGATTTAAAAAAAAATTTTTGCAAGTTTATTCTTGTCAGGTAGTGAATCCAAATTTGAGAATTTATTTTTGTGACCATCCCCTTTTTCACTTGTTTTGTAATTAGGGGCCAAAAGGGGCCGTAATCAAAACTTTTTTGTTTCTGGTTTGTTTTTGAAATTTTTTTTTGCAAGTTTATTTTTGTCAAGTAGTGAATCCAAATTTGAGAAATTATTTTTGCAACCCCACTCCTTTTCACCTGTTACATAATAAGGGGCCAAAAGGGGCCGAAATTGATTTTTTTAAATTCTTGTCCGATTTTGACAATTTTTTTGCAAGAGTAGAATACAAAATTGAAAATTTATATTTTTACCCCCTGGGTCGAAAGTCCACCAGAGCAGCATGTGTCAAAAACCTTTGTCAGTCCACCATGGGCTGCATGTGTCCAGAGCAATAGACTATCCATATTGGGCCTAAAATGTACAGGGTTCAACATGTTGCGGTCGTATCATGCTGCGCTCGGCGAAGCTTTTTATTAGCTTAAATCAAAAGCTATACAAAAGCTTTCATTCGGTTGCAGTTGTCAGATGACCTTTTAAAAGGGTCATAACCCTTTTAATGTAAAAAATGGCATGTTTTCAAGTTTTTGGCCTAAAGAAGAAAATTTTTTGCTATTGTGCAACTTTCTTCAGCACCAAAAAGCTCTCCAAAATCTTTATAGACTCGAAAAATTAACGTATAATAGTTTAATGCTGTCGTCGTCGTTGTCGTCGTTAGTTAGAATGTTTATCCGTGTGCCAACAGTGATGAAAATCATCTTTTTAAAGCCGTTGACACAGGAAAATCCAGCATCAGGTTGAGCTGGAATCGAACCCATACTTAACTGCCATCTATGACAACTTAACATGCACTGTGTTCAGCGCCCTAGACCACTAGACCACCTAGGCTAGTTTAAAATCTAGCCTTCGGTTGACTGGTTAAGCCTCCTCGTAGACAATCTAAGGTTTTAACACAGTACATGATGGACATTAGGTGGGTAGGAAGTGAAAGATAGAGAATTGGTCGCAACTGGTATAGTAATATAAGTATATATGATAATGGTGTTGCGTACAGCTCTGTGTGGAAAAAATACTATACAGAACTAGCCCAAGTGGTTTAGTTGTCTAAGGCACTGGACAGAGTGCAGGCGAAGTTGTTATAGATGGCATTTAAGTATGGGTTCGATTCCAGCTCAACCTGATGCTGGATTTTCCGGTGTCAACGGCTTTAAAAAGATGATTACATTCACTGTTGACACAGGATACACATTTTAACTTTGCAGCTCACCACATCCACTGCATACATTTTAGCCATTTTGAGCCTATTTTTCAATAATGCATTGAATTTACCATTTTTGCACATGCGTATTCTAACAATAGAGTTCATTTCACAAAAATCATTGACTGTCCCATGTACTATGACCTCTTAAATGCAAAAGCCTGCAATAACTATGGAATATTCCAAATTTGAAAAAATATGCAAAAGTAAGGGGGGCAAATTGTGATTCTTATCATTTCTTGTCCTTTAATGATTATGTTCCTTATCATAAAATGATGGATGGGATTGATTTTTGGGGATCCCCTATTTTTCGTTTAGAAATTAAGGGCCAAAAAGGGACAAAAGTGCTACCTTTTTTTGCTCCCACAATAACGTTTTTACTGGTTAATTAGATGCTGCTGAGTTTTACTTTTAAACTTTTATACCATAAAAGGATGAATGGGATTGATTTTGGGGGTCTCCCCATTATTGGTTTAGAAATTAGGGGCCCAAAAAGGGCCATTATTTTTTTTAATTGGTTTACACAATATCTTTGCATGGTTCTTGTTGGCCAATTGCTATGAAATTTGACAATGATATGCCCCTGGGGATATGCCCTACCATTTAACTATACATGGGATCAATTTTCGGGGTTCCCCTTTTTTTAATCAATTTTGTATGACCGAAATCAAATGAATTTCGTGTGCATTTGAGGTTTTGATGGATTTGTGGCTTTTATTGTAGGACACGGCAGTACAAGGATAGGACATTCTCACAGAATCAAGAGACCAACGTTGCTTAAACAGCTGCAAGACATCTTAAGAAAATATCCAGATGATTCACAAATACTTCGGGTAAGTACAAGTATAACTGACCTTGAAGACTAAAACCTTTTAAAAGTCTCGAATATTAGAAGCTGTTATCGAAAAAGCTAACAAAAACATAGGTTGTTGTGAAAAGTTTTTTTTCTGAAGTTTTATGATCCGTAGGTTTTACTTTTAAATGTGATTAGTTAAAAATAATCAATTAACATACAATTTTCAATATTCTTGTATATGATAAATTAGTGCAAAAGTAAGAATAGAGAAACTATATGGTGTAAGAATCATATAAACATTTAGACGCATATCTTTATAAAGACTTATTTTTTAAAATATTATTTTAAACAGGAGTTGATACAGAACGCAGAAGATGCCGGAGCAAAGACGATCAAGATCTGTTTTGTGGATCAGAAATTTCCACCAAGTGGAGAACCGATTTTAGATAAATATTTTCAGGTACATTCACCCTTGTGCAAGTTTGATCGTGTCCTTTCACTTGAAATATTCCCAGTACTACATGTACAGAGGAAAACACCTTGAAAAGACCAATAAAGCAGCTTTATACGATTTAATTTATTAGCGAATCCATTTAAGAGTCGTTTTTAATTCCTTCCCTATGTAAACAGAGTCGCTCACTACGAGCCAATCATATTGAAAATAATTTTTACACGCGCTACCTTTAAATGAACTATGGTATCATCCAATAGTAGTGACTTTCTGATTAAATCGAGTTTGTGATTGGGCAATAGATCGTAACTAGCAAGGCGTGACATTAAATAAAAGTCCTAGTAAATTTTCTCATGTGCTTCGGTCATCTTTGTCAAACTTTCGATTGTTACAAAAATAGAATGGAGAAAGTATTATTGCAACGACCCTAATGGGGATGATATTTGGACCACTATACATTGAGCCCCCCTTAAAAATGCTGAAATGATGAATAGGAAATAATGAGATGTTGAATAGGTGTATCGACACAACCTACATATACATGTATTAATGACAATTAAAAATCCACAATCATGGTAAACACGCATCCTCGAAAACCCAGGGGCTTTTCTCTCGCCTACTCGTTCATCACCCCTGGGACATAGCGCATGAAATACTTCGCTTTTGATAGTTTTGTATCGAGGTTTTTGATTGGTCGCTTTACATTTTTCTAATGCGATTTAAACATGTTTCTATACATAAATAATATCAAGTTCAAGATCAGATCCTGAACTCGAAACGAACAATTTCATACCAAATGTCCCAGGGGTGGTGAATGAGTAAGCGAGAGAAGAAACCCTGGGTTTCCGAGGATGGGTAAACAGCTAGCAGCCTACAATGTGATCAGTGGTCGTTGTTCGCCGTTTTGCATTTGGACCTCGATTAGAAATATAATGTATACAATTCAAAACCAATCCTTAAAGTTTCAAAGAAAGACTCCCTTCTGGACATAGAAAAATAAAGACCACAAGTAACAACATAGACTGCATGTTTTACTATGTGGAATACATAAAACTTAGCGTCTAGTTAATAACACAAATATCAATAACTTTTGAAAATCAGTGTACCCGGATTTTATAATGAACCTTGTTTTTTCTGTTAAAGGGTCCAGGTTTAATAGTTTTTAATGACGCAGAATTTACAGAAAAAGATTGGGAGGGAATAACAACGATATGTGACAGTGGCAAAGCAAAGGATCCCTTTAAAGTGGGCAAATTTGGCCTCGGTTTCAAATCCGTCTTTCACATTACAGGTAATAAACTTATCTAGAACATGTAAATAACTTAACATAGACGCTGAATTGAGCAATCTTTAGAAATGTTTTGATATAAATATTTCTTCTTTGATACTTTGGGTTTTCCGCCTTCCAATTATTTATATTCAACAACTGATAATGTAATGTTAATCTCAGGAATATGTATAAACAGTAAATGTCTAACTTCATTACCTGTTAATTGTCATCCGCTTTGGTATTTCCGACTTTTTTATTTTACATTCTTTTAGTTTCAGTTTTTAGGTCGATTACCTCCGATGGTGGACCAGAGGTCTCTGAGGGTAATTACAAGCCCAGACATTGCAATGAAAACTTCGAAATTTTCCCAATTGTTTTATCATTTTTTTCTTAAACGTCAGGACCACATATGGTCTGTGTTTTCTGCGCAGGATTTGGCTTCCCCTTTCCAACCTTCAGTGTATGAGTACCTACAAATGTATTTTTCGATATTGTAGGTACATGTATATTCACCTTCCAGTATATGATAATGTTTTCCTGTTTTAGATAGCCCTGTTATAATCAGTGGAACAAACATGCTTATTCTGGACCCTTTGAAGTCACAAATAGACAAGGAAGAATGTCTAACGATTACCTTTGATGAGTTGAGAGAACTTCCAAACATCAAGAAGACCGTTGCCTGTATCTATAACAGATTCGGGTTCGGAAAATCGGCACTGAGAGAAAGCTATCAAGGTACTTTGTTATGGTTTCCCTTCCGAAGAACACGGAATGATCTTTGTAAAACAGTTTACACCAAGGAAAAGTCGAGAATTCTAATCACATCATTCGAGGCCGAGTCACTTTACAACCTTATTTTCTTAAGAAACATTGAAAAGGTAGAAGTTTTTGATAAGAATGACAACGAACCAGAATTTACTGTCACAATCACAGGGATCAATAAAGAGTCTTTCCAAACGTCACGCGAGAAATTTCGAGAGGATATTCAAAGAGCAACTGTCTCCCTACCACCAAATGATACAGTGATCTCAGTTGAAGCTGTAATAACTAAGAAATGTCAAAGTGGAGAAGTTCAAAGGAAACCATTCTTAGTTGTCCACTGTCTACGAGGTACAAAGTTTCTTACGACACAAATGTCGGACTTGTGTAAAGAGTTACACTTCAGTCCGTTAACAGGTGTAGCATTTTGCACAGAACAATCGACATCGGAGAAATCCATGCTGACTAATGGTCATCTGTTCTGTTTTCTCCCACTGCCGTTATCTGGCGAGAGTTTGACTGGACTTCCGGTACATCTGAATGGCTTCTTTGACCTAGAGGATAACAGACGCTACATTAAACTACCTGTTGCTAACAATAAGGAAACTGCTAAATCAGATAGTTCTCTAATGTGGAATGAGTGCATATTGAATGAACTTTTACCTCATACGTATGTTCTGCTTATTCAAAGTCTAATTGAGATATCCAAGAACAATCAGAATAAAATGGATCTTGTTCATAATGTCTACAACTCAGTACCTAACCCTGACGATAGGAGTGTCAAACCAGATTGGATGCCCTTGGCAAGAAAAGTTTGTGAAAACCTTATCTTGAAAGATCAACCTTGCTTTTTCACGAAGCAAAATAAAGGAAAATGGTTAACACTTTCTGAATCTGATTTTCCTGTGTTCACCATGAAAATCGAGACACATGTCAAAAAAGCTGTTGAAAACTTTCTGTTGGACTGTGGTGAGAACGTCATTGTTCTTTCAAAACACATTACTAGTGTTCTGTTGTCAGTTTATCAAGATTTGGAACGTATCTCCCCAGACAAAATCCGCACGAATCTCAAGTCAGCAGAATGTTACAAAAGTTATCCAACCAAGACTAAGATGCTGCTTTTAGAATTCATTTTGTCTGACCAAAAATGGGAGTCGTTGTCAGGAATTGAGCTTTTACCGTTGGACAATAAGTCTTTCGTTCAGTTTTTGAAAGAAGAAGCCATTTTATATGTGGTGACAGAAAAGGAATCAGGACTGTTTCCCGGATTAGACAGCAAGATTATTTCCCCGAGGACTGTATCAAGAGGAGTTTGGTCAGAGCTATTTAGCATGGCAGATAAAGGTACATTAAAATAAATGTTTAAACAATTTAAAGCACGTTTAACTTTACAACATAACTTAAGGGGTTGATTCACTAAACGTAGCTATTAATTTTTGAAAATTAAAATATTATTGATGAGAAGAATTACGGTAGAATCAGCATTGAACGTAAATTTAATATAAAAAACATCTTTTTAAGGAAACAATATTATATAATTATAGCCTTTTGGTGAGGTCGTTACATGTTTTTATCGACCCTTTTTTACTGAATTGATAAAAACATGTATTGACCGAACTGTAAAATGCTATAACTGTTTTATTAAAATACCTCATGATTTTTTCCGACATTGCATCTATCTGATTGATAAAAATTTAATAATCAAATGCAATAAATTTCTACAAATTTATCAATAATAACTCAATGACGTTTGATTAAAGCAGGTAAATAGCAGTGCCATTGCCAGTTTTTCGGCAAATGGGGGGAGGGGGTGCTGTGCGAGGGGGGACGGTCTGGGAGGGGACCCCCTGCTTGAAGGAGAACATTTTCTGAAAATTAACACATTTTGGTGGGTTTTGGTGCATGCCTTGAGTGTTTTTATTCCCATTAAATAAGAATATTAGAATAATAATAAATAATATGAGACAGGTTTAACCTGTGACGCTCCCGAAGTTACAATACAACGTATCTTTAAATATTTTTCATGCCGCAGTATATAAATTTTAAAATGTTTATGAATTGAAACCATTTGTATTCGAAAATAAAAAAAAATGCTAGCTTTTCTTCAGCCAGTTCTAGGTCTCGCGTGCACTTAATGACGTTCAAAATATTCAAATACGTAAAGCGTTAAAAAGACTCTGAAAGTTCGGGAAAACAAGCGTGAAATACCGGACGTTGAAGGAAAATTCAGCTCATAGTACAACTAAATTGTTGACATTTCTACCATTATCGCTCCCTTCGAGAGCGTATAAATTTGATAATGAATTTATTTTGCTTCAAAAAGAATATTTTCAAGTTCCATCTTCCGTTGGTGCATTTTTGCGAATCTGTCAACAATGTCATGCGAATGTGTTAAGTCATAGTGTATGTGGATAAGTGAAAGTGTACTTAGCCGATCGACAGTCATGGACGCTCTTATATAATGGTGCAGTCTTCTCAGGACACTTTCTGAACGTTAACATTCATCACTAGTGGGGCTCCTCATGGGGGGTACCAAGAATCAAGTAATCAGCATTTTTTTGCCAAAGTAATCAAATAATCATATATTTTTTAGAAATGTAATCAAAAACTGTTTCCCAATGGGAATCAAGTAATCAAAAATTCAAACCTTGGTAATCAAATAATCATTAAATATTTGCTCTTGTAATCGAGTAATCACCTTAAAAATGGCCTGGGAATCATGTAATCAAAAACCCCATGAGAAGGCAAACTAGTGGCCGGCAGGGTACAGGCAATCTTAAGTAAAGTAAAAATGTTCGGAAAAAAACAGTTTATCATCGGGCTTGGTAGATCGTCCTCGTACAAAGCTGTAAGTTTAGCAACACTACATGCCCTGCTTATAAATACGGACGGCACCAGACCAAGCAATTGAGCAGTCTTATTGCTGAGATCTGAAATAAATACAAATTAGTTCATTAAACTTACGAAAATGGGTCATGCCATGTGTAAACATTTGGTATTTCCTTACATTAAACTATGTTTTCAATGTTGACATGAATTTAAAAAGATTAAAATAAAATTCTAAAAGGATAATATGTATTGTTTGCCTATTAATTGGGAATAAAAGGTCACAACTTACCAGAAAATTGTAGTTGCAATTTTGACAATACGTGATCAATGAATGGTATGGCAATGCATAACTTTTTCGAAAATATGCCTCCACTCTGTGGATGCAAGAAAATGACATAGGGTGACAGAACAATCACATGAACTGTTGAAGTTTTCAGCATTTGGTCAATATATTGACATTCCTCCACCTCGTCTGTGACCGGCTATTCTTGGCATACACTGGGTTGATCCAACCTAAAATATGAAAAAAATATACAATACCCAGTATCTGATAGTTTGCCTCGCAAAATCCTTACCGTTCTTATTAAAGCTTGTTTGTTTTTTTTTTTTCAAAACTTTTTAAAAGTACCACTTGATATGCATCTCATTTACATTCATTTGTTAGTTTACAATCTGATCTTACAACGCAGATAATTCAAAAATACATTTTATTGCTTACCTTCCTGTCCTTGTCACATGATTAAACCAAATACTGAACCTTAATTCGGTCAATATTCTCTCTTAGGCGTCTGTATTCTGATATAACTAGATCAACCTATATAATAAATTGAATACCAAATTCAAGTAGATATTGCACAAAAGTAACATTAAGAACCTAAAACACAATCAGCGGTATAGACATATACATGTAGATGTATAGTATCTCTTTTTATATACGTAATTTGGTCCTGGTTTGAAATAGTTTTTCAAGAGAGTGTATTTTTCGTCGTCTCTTAATGCCGTTACAGCTGCTAGTGCTCCTTCCGGTGATAAAAGTGCATTTGGAATAAAGCCAATATCATTTGGCAATGTCAAGGGTATATCTCTGAAAGATGTCCGATCATGGGAAGACTGATAAGAGCTGTCGCCGTCTGCATTTTTTGGATTGGTGTCATTTGGAGATAGCGGGTCATCATTTAATTTCCAGTCTGTATAGTAGGATTGATCCCAGTAATCTCACCTTCCGTTGTTAATTCTTGTTCAGAAGATATCGGGGATTGGTCTACTGGGCATACAGGAACAAAAACTTCTGTTTGGTTATCTTGATCTGTAGTTACGGAATTTGAGGCTGGAGTTGTCTGATCGATTTCTATCATTTAATTTCCAGTCTGTATAGTAGGATTGATCCCAGTAATCTCACCTTCCGTTGTTAATTCTTGTTCAGAAGATATCGGGGATTGGTCTACTGGGCATACAGGAACAAAAACTTCTGTTTGGTTATCTTGATCTGTAGTTACGGAATTTGAGGCTGGAGTTGTCTGATCGATTTCTATCTGAACAGATTTAGGTATGGTAGGGTTTTCTAGCTGCTGTTAAGTTTTGTGCAACTGCTTTTTCAAAATAGTTCTTGATCGTATAACCCTGCCTTTCTCCTACTCCGCTTTTTGTTTTCCGAGTGTACATTCTGATTTGATCTCTTTTTTTGTTTATACTGAATCAAATGAAAGGTTCTCAATTTTTGATAAGAGCTTATTCTAAGAAATAAGAAGGTGTTGTCATCAATTATTTATTTATCAAATACATTTCAAAGTGACTGAGTCAACAATAAACTAGTTTTTTTAATCAACAAGTGAATATGTTGAGTGCCTGATTATGTCTCCTCCCCATTTTGTGGGAAGACATATTGTTTTTGTGGTGTCCGTCCGTCCGTCTGTCAGTCACAAAGTTTGTCAGCGCAACTCCTCTAAAACTACTGAACCGAATTCAACGAAACTGGGTTTATAGGAAGTAAACCATAGGTAGCTGTGCATTTTACCTGGAAATATTAATAATCAAATTTTGTGGGAGTTATAGCCCTTTGAACTTAGAAATTTGCGGAAAATCCTCATTTATCATCTTGTCAGCGCAACTCCTCTGAAACTACTGAACCGAATTCAATTAAATTTGGCATATAGGAAGGACACCATATGTATTTGTGCATATGACAGGAAATGTTGATCATCATTTTTTCGGGTCAACCAGTCTCTGAAAAATTATTGAACAACATTTTCCCTTGGACATAAGTTGACATCCATAGTATTAACTTTTGAGCTCACCTGTGAGGTATTGCCATCACCTGGCGTCCATCGTCGTCTGTCGTCGTCTGTAAACTTTTTCAAACGTTAACTTGTCCGACACCATAAGTCCAATTGCAAACAAACTTGGTACAGTTGTTAAGTGGCATGATGTGTACAATACATGAACTATCGTTCGGATTTTTGATTCGTAAAAAAATATGGCCGTCGTGGCTAAAAATAGAAGATAGGGGCCAAATTAAAGTTTTTGCAAATAACTCAAAAACGGTGACAGATATCAAAATTCTGGCATGGTTAAAGTATTCAGCACAATAAGATCTACATACCCTGTAATTATCAAGAAGATCCAACAATCGATGTAGGAATTATTGCCCTTTTTCTGGGTTTTTCTTTTTTTCTTTCCTCATTTAGCCCTATATCTTGAAAACTATACAAGATATTTCAAAAATTCAAACTGCATATCATTAATCACACCAAGATCTACATTTCATGTAATTAGGTCAAAGCCATAGGACCATTTTTAGCTCACCTGACCCGAAGGGTCATGTGAGCTATTGTCATCACTTGGCGTCCGTCGTCCGTCCGTCCGTAAACTTTTTAAAACGTTAACTCCTCTGACACCATAGGTCCAATTGCAACCAAACTTGGTATGGTTGTTCATTATCATTCGGTGCCTAGAACTGATGTGGGGATTTTTGATTCCTCATAAAACATGGCCGCTGTAGCTAAAAATAGAACATAGGGGTAAAATGCAGTTTTTTGCAAATAACTCAATAACGGCTACAGATATCAAAATTCTGGTAAAAGTGATCAGCACCTCAAGATCTACCTACCCTGAAATTTTGAAGAAAATCCAACAACCCATGTAGGAGTTATTGGCCTTTTTGTGGATTTTTTTGCAAATTTTGCACCTGTTTAGCTCAATATCTTGAAAACTATACTAGATATTTGAGAAATTTAAATTGCATTTTGTTAAGCACATCAAGATCTACAAAATATGTAATAGGGTCAACGTTGTAGGACCTTTCCTTTTAGGAGTTATTGCCATTAGAACGTCAAAATTGAGCATTTTAACAGCATTACCTCAATACATTGAAAACGTTAACTCCTCTGACATATTAAGTCCAATTAGAACCAAACTTGGTATAGTTGTTTATAAGCATTAGGTGTATAAAACTGATGTGGGGATTTTTGATTGGTTGTAAAACATGGCCGCTGTGGCTAAAAATAGAACATTAGGTTAAACTGCATTTTTTTGTTTATAACTCAATGAGGGTGACAGATTTTTAGATTTTGATTGAGAGCAAAAGTGATCAGCACCTTAAGATCCACCATATTGTCAGATGACCCTCTTTTTAATCTTATGACCCTTTCAACATCAAATAGATTTTGCCTAATAACCTTTACTTCAGGCACGTGTATTAGGTGAGCGTTTCAGGCTCCTGGGAGCCTCTTGTTTTTTAGGAGCTATTGCCCTTAAAGCAACAAAATTTACCATTTTTTATTACTTTTCCACTGAATTTCAAAGATTATCTTCCCTGACACCGTAAGACCAACTGCATCTAAACTTGGCACGCTTGTCTAATAGTATATATATGCCACAATTCTATCGTTTTTGCGATCGTATTCTGTTATGGCGATGTCGTCGAAGTCGTCGTCGTCGTTGTTTTTGTCGTTGTCGTCGTCGTCTGTGGACATTTGGTTTCCGTGCGATAACTTGAGTAAATATTGATATGAAATTTTGAAATGATGTTTGTTACCACTTAAGGAAGGTTGGTATTGTGTTTAGGGTTTAGCTCTACAAAATATAAGGTTGAGCCTCTTGTTTTTTAAAGTATGTTTAGGGAAATAGTTATACACTAAAAATTAAGTTGCAATGGGTCAGCCAATTGTTATGAAGTTAAAATATGATGATTATATCCACTAAAAGGATGTTGGTATGTAATTTGGTGTTTGTGGTCCCTGCTAATTTAGAAAAAAAGGGTCAAAATGGGCTAAAATCTTTTCTTATTGAACTCATCATTAAATTCTGTCAGCTAAATGTGTCAATTGTTTCGATAAATATTGCACCACCGTTACATTTCTATAGGGCGTCAAAAAGGGGCCACACCCAAAAAATCAACTTTTTTTATTTGTGGTCAGATTTTCAAAATCTTTTTTTCTTTGGAATCCTTGTAAAAAATCCCTGCCTGCGTTCTTCGATAAGATTTGAAATATCTTTAACCATTTTTATACGACCGCAATTTTTTTGCGATCGTATTATGTCATGGCGATGTCGTTGTCGTCGTTGTCGTTGTCGTCGTCTGTAGACAATTTGGTTTCCCTGCGATAACTTTAGTTGTAGTTAACCAATTGTTATAAAATTTTGATATGATGTTTATAACCACTAAAGGAAGGTTGGTATTGCATTTGGGGTTTCTGGCCCCTACCGTTTTAGAAAAAAGGGCCAAAAGGAGCTAAAACAGGTGTATTGACAAAACGTCTGTAGAATGTTTAGTTTTCATCCGATTTTGATCATTCTTATTTTATTGTATTCCTCAATAAATTCTGTCAACAAAATGTTACAACACCTTTGATGTATCTTGTACTGTTACATTGCTATAAGGGGTCAAAAAGGGGCCACACCAAAAAAATCGACTTTTTTATTTGTGGTCCGATTTTCAAAATCTTTTTTTCATTGGAATCCTTGTAAAAATCCCTGCCTGCGTTTTTCAATCATATTTGCAATATCTCATACCGTTTTCGAGAAATTAGGGGTCAAAAGGGCCAAAAACGCAATTTATAAAAGTTTGTCCAGGCAAATAGTTTTTTACCAATATTAAGTTGTAGTGGGCCAGCTAATTGTTATAAAGTTTAAATATGATGATTATATCCATTAAAGGAATGTTGGTTTTGTATTTGGGGTTTGTGGCCCCTACTGTTTTAGAAAAAAAAGGGCCAAAGGGGCTAAAAGGGGTGTATCGACAAAACTGTTGTAGAATGTTCATTATTCATTCAATTTTGAAAATTATTTTTTTGTTGAAGTGCTCATAAAATTCTGTCTACTAAATGTGTCAATGATTTTGATATGTATTTTACCATTACATTGCTACAGGGGCTAAAGACAGGCCACGCCCATAAAATCAACTTTTTTAGTTTTGGTCCAATTTTCAACATCTTTTTTTCATTGGAATCCTTGTGAAAATCCCTGGCTGCGTTTTTCAATCAGATTTGCAATATCTCTTACCGTTTTAGAGAAATTTGGGGTCAAAGGGGCCAAAAACACCAATTTTAAAAGTTTGTCAAGGCAAATAGTTTTATACTTAAAATTAAGTTGTAATTATTACAGTATTACATGTATATAGATAAGGCTTTTTGTATTAGATGTTGATGTAAATATATATGAGTCAAAAATGCATTTTTAAGTCCACCACAGGATGCATGTGTCAAAAAACTTTATACGTCCACCATGGGCTTCATGTGACCAAAGCAATGGACTATCCATATTAGGCCTCCAATGTACAGGGTTAAACTTGTTGCGGTCGTATCATGCTCCGCTCGGCGTAGCTTTTTATTGAGAAATTAGGGGTCAAAAGGGCAAAAAACGCCATTTTTAAAAGTTTGTCAAGGCAAATAGTCTTATACCAAATATTAAGTTCAAGTTGGCCAGCCAATTGTTATGAAGTTTTACACTAAATAAATTTAATGTGTGTATTGAATTTAGGGTTTGTGGCCCCTGCTCTTTTAGAAAATAAGGTCAAAAGGGGCTAAAACAGGTGCATTGACAAAACTGGTGTAGAATGTTTATTATTCATTCAATTTAAAAAAAAACCTTTTTTTGGGGTCCAATTTTCGAAATCTTTTTGTGAAAATCTCTGTCTTGACTTGCAATATTTCTCACAATATTTTTAGAAATTAGGGGCCAAAGGGCCAAAAATGTCAATTAATACATATATAAATGAGGCTTTTTGTATAAGATGTTGAAGTGAGTACATAAGTCAAATATGCATTTTAAAGTCCATCACAGGATGCATGTGTCAAAAAGTTTTGTAAGTCCATCATGGGCTTCATATGACCAAAGCAATAGACTATCCATATTTGGCCTCCAACAAACAGGGTTCAACTTGTTGTGGTCGTATCATGCTGCGCCCGGCGTAGCTTTTTATTGATTCGCCAAAAAACATGATCGTCATGGCTAAAAATAGAACATAGGGGTAAATTGCAGTTTTTTGCTGATAACTCAAAAATGGTTACGGATATCAAAATTGTGCAAGAATCACAGTGATCAGCCACAGGCGTTTGGGTCCAGGAGACGAGATGAAAATTTGAATATACACGTTATTTATAATAAAATAAAATCCTGGACCCAAACGCCTGTGTGATCAGCATATTAAGATCTACCTGTCCTGAAATTTTGAAAAAAAGATCTGACTTCTGATGTGGGAGTAATTGCCCTTTTTAGCTCACTTGGACCAAAGGTCCAGGTGAGCTATTGTCATCGCTTGGCGTCCTTCGTCCGTCGTCTGTCCGTTCAACTTTTCGAAAATCTTGTTCTCTTAAACCACCGGATCAAATGGAATGAAACTTGGTATGATTGTTATTAAGGGTGTCCTCTACAAAACTGTTGTGGGGGATTTTTGATTCGACGAAAAACATGGCTGCCATTGCTAAAAATAGAACATAGGGGTAAATTGCAGTTTTTCGCAAATAACTCGAAAACGGTCACAGATATCTAAATTCTGATCAGCACCTCAAGATCTACCTGCCCTGAAATTTTCAAGAAGATCCGAAAACCGATGTAGAAGTAATTGCCCTTTTTCTGATTTTTTTCCAAATTTTGCACTTATTTAACCGTCTATCTTGAAAACTATACAAGATATCTGAAAAATTTAAATTACATATGAATAAGCACATCAAGATCTACAAATGATATAATGGACCTAGGACCATTCCTTATAGGAGTTTTTCCCCTTAGAGTGTCAAAATTGACCATTAAAATAACGTTTTTTTTCATGTTTTTGCCCTATAAAATGAAAAATGAAAACTAAAGCAGATAGACATAAGGTGTTGTTTGCTTAAATGTTCAGCTCACTTAGCTCTATAAAAGTCTCCATAGGGTCAAATTTGTCAGATACCCCTTATAGAGGTTACGGCCCCTAAAATAATGTTTTTTCATGTTTTTGGCCAATAAAATGAAAACTAAAGCAGATAGAGAGAAGGTGTTGCTTGCTGAAATGTTCAGCTTATTTACCTCTACAAAAGTCTCTGTAGGGTCGAAGTTGTCAGATGTCTCCTTATAGGGGTTACGACCCCTAAAATAACGTTTTTTCATGTTTTTGGCCTATAGAATGAAAACTATAGCAGATAGAGAAAAGCTGTTGCTGGCATAAATGTTCATTTAGCTCTACAAAAGTCTTCATAGGACCGAAGTTGTCAGATGACCCCTAATAGGGGTTACAGCCCCTAAAAAGTGTAAAATAGTGTTTTTTGCTTATAGGATGAATACTATTGCAGATAGAGAAAAGCTGTCGCTTGCTTAAACATTCAGCTCATTTAGCTCAACAAAAGTTTTCATAGGGTGGAAGTTGTCAGAACCCCTTATAGGGGTTACGGCCCCTTAAATAACGTTTTTTTCATAATTTGGGACTATACGGCTTCAGAATGAAAACTATAGTAGATAGAGAAAAGCTGTTACTTGCTTAAATGTTCAGCTCATTTAGCTCTGCAAAAGTCGTTATAAGGTCGACATCAAGACCAGGTGAGCGATTCAGGCTCCTGGGAGCCTTTTGTTCATAATTTTTGTCAAATTTTGCATTTATTAAGCCATAAATCTTGAAAACTAAACAAGATATTTCAGAAATATAAATTGCATATCGTTAAACACAATAATATATTCATATTATGTGTATATGTGTAGGTCAGGTGAGCGATTTAGGCTCCTGGGAGCCTCTTGTTTTCAAATCCGCATTAGTATCTGTTTTTAAAAGAACAATTTCATAAGTTTTCCTCACCATGAATTATAACTAATCTATACAAACATGCAAAACAGTCTAAATGACAGTTACAAAATAACACCACAAGAATAAAGCAAGTACAGTTAACGTAGGATCCCCATGCGGGAGGCAAAATTTCCCGTCCCTACCCATCACTCCCTTTTCCAGTGGCAGTCAAAACTTTCCTACCCGATTCCTTGTGTCCCCATTTCCTCCACTTCATCATCATTTCATGTTCATTGTTTCACCACTTTCATGTTCATCTCCCGGATATAGCCGAAATCGCGCTGCTTGGGAGTAAAGCAATAACTAACTAACTAACTTACTAACTCAATTCTAATGACTGTTGAATAAAGTCACACAGTTCAGCCATGCAAAATCGTTACTAGCATTAAATAAAGACGATGTTCTATAATTTATCATGAACTGGTTATGTTTTGGAAAGGGATTCGCAGTCATGGCAGTTGGGGACTATATCTACAGCGTTTTCTTATTGATATTTTGTTCATGTAAAACAAATATCAGTTTCAATGACAATGCCATGGTAATGAATGATTAAACTACTAAGTAATTAAATAATGAAATACTGCTAATTATCATGCACATGTAGTTTTCATCTCACTTCTGCTTCAACATGTTCAATGAACTGCAGAATCTCGCTTCTAACCATCATATCTGCCTTTCCATTGTGAAAGCACGCTGCATGAAAAAAAAACAGTTCCCATTGTAAGGGACATTTATTGTCACCTCATATCCTTTGCATTCTACAGTTTTACACACTATCATAAATGTACATCAATTCTTTTCGCCCGGGCACTGCATGAAATTAAACACATATTTCCAATCATATGTTATTAGTACTTAAAGTTAACAAAACAAGTGTCAATGGAATCGTTTGAAATACCAATATATTTTTAGCAAGGCTTAGTCTGAGTGCCGACATTCTATTTTGCAGCCCCTACATACAATAAATTACCTACTATGTACTGGATACCTAAATTACACAAAAACCCATATAAATCCCGTTTTATTTCTGCATCAAGTAAATGTTCCTTAACCAATATTTCTAAAGTCTTGTCTCTTGCTTTAACTACAATGAAAGAATTTATCATCCGATACTGTGATAAAATTTTCGAAAATAGTGGAATAAATCATTTTTGGAGTGTTAAAAATTCTCTTGATGTTTTAGACAAACTTCGGGCATTTGAAAATACTTTTCAATCCGTAGACAGCTATGACTTTTCCACTTTATATACTAATCTACCTCACAATCTTGTCAAAAAGAAATTTGAATATTTAATTAAATGGTGCTTTGACAAATCTAAAAGTGACTACATCTGTTCTGAAGTGTCACAAGTATTTAGTAAATCGTTTTTTAGTAACGAAACCCACAAAGGTTATGTTAATTGGACCGACATAGAAGTTATAACTGCATTAAACTTTCTTTTAGATAATATTTACATCCGGTTCGGTAAACAAATATATCGCCAAGTCATTGGTATTCCAATGGGAACCAATTGTGCTCCACTCATAGCTGATCTGTTTTTATATTGTTACGAATCACAGTTTATGGCCAAGCTACAAAAAGACCCAAACAAAAACCACCTTATCGAAACTTTTAACAATACATATAGGTACTTAGATGACATACCTGCTCTAAACAACCCCACATTCTCAAATTTTATAAATGATATATATCCTAAAGAATTAACCCTAAATAAAGCAAACTCAACCGACAGTAGATGTCCATTTCTAGATTTGGACTTACGCATTATCAATGGTAGATTACACACTAAAGTATATGATAAACGGGATGACTTTTCATTCCCAATATTTAATTTTCCGTTTCTTGAAGGAGACGTACCATTAGCTCCAGCTTACGGGGTATACATTTCACAATTAGTCAGGTTTGCTCGCATTTGCAGTGATGTGTCTGATTTTAATGATAAAAACCGTTTTATTACAGAAAAATTGCTAAAACAAGGTTACCGTTACCACAAATTAGTCAAATCTTTTACAAAAATTGCACATAAATATGGACATCACATCGAAAAATTTGATGGTACACGTAGATTTCTGATTGTTAAAGGAATATCTCATCCTGACTTTTATAGCAATGTAGTTTATAAAGCACAAAAATTCAAAAACAACCTTATGGAAATTAAAAAGTGGCTTAAAAACCTTTTGAAAAAAGGATACGAATTCAATGTTTTAGTAAAATCTTTGCATTTGGTATGTTTTGGAAGAAATATTGATAGCTTGATAGTAACTTTAAAACGTTAAATTTTCACTTTATCCACTGTATTATTTATAAGCACCACAGCGATCATGTATGTCGGTTCTGTATGGTAATGCAACTCTTAATCATTCATTGTTTTGAAGTGGGGTGTCGGATTTAGAACTGATGTATTTTATTCTTTTACATCAATCGATAAATGTTTCTTAGCTAGTTGTCAGTAACTTCGAGTGTTCTCAAGAGAGTTCCTCCTTGTCTTGTTGTTTTCGTACAGTATTTTGTCTTAGGTTCTCTCTTGTTGAATTGAACTTTTGTCGATTGAGTTTTACAGTGTGTTTTATATGTAGCTTTGTGCAAGCTTATCAATAGGGGGAAGGTTGGATCCAAAAAACTAGTTTAACCCCGCCACATTTTATATGTGCCTGTCCTAAGCCAGGAAACTTTGCCAAAGTCTTTGTTTGTCCTTGTCATTCTATGTTAACTGTTTTATGTCAAGAATTGAGTCTTTCGTTGATGATTTTGGGATTGGTTTTGATAGTTTTGTATTGTATTATAAGTCTTGGGCCAATGCAAGACGGTAAGCAGTGACCTATGGTCATGTTGAAGACTGCTTGCTGTTTTCCGTTGTGATTTTTTGAATTGCTGTTTGTTTATGTTTGTTGTGTCGCGTACACTTATTCCACATCTCAATATCGTATATTGAGAAAGAGTTAACTAACGGGGGGGGGGATGTAACTTTGGTATTTTGGTTTTACTGTTCTATGCTCTTCATAATCATTAAGTGTTTGGCATTTTCAATATTTTCGGTAGAGCGCCTCTGATGAGTCTTGAATAGACGAAACGCGCGTCAGGCGTGGCAAAATAAATTGTCTGGTACTTTGTTGTCATTTGTATTTCGAACATCCGTGAAGGTTAGCACTGCTGGTGGAGTTTTAACTCCCCGAAGTTAGCCCCCTCCGGCACCAACACTTTTGTGTTGGAGAACACATCAAAGCTTTTAATTATCCGTTTAAATTCCAAAATTGTTTAAACCCTAAGGTTAATTCTTCCTACCCCAGACATAGGTCGATCATCTTAGTAATAATTTGGTTCCCCAGTTTGGTATTTTTTGGTTTTACTGTTCTATGCTCTTCATAATCATTTTCAATATTTTGGTAGAGCGCCTCTGATGAGTCTTGAATAGACGAAACGCGCGTCAGGCATGGCAAACTTTATTGTCTGGAACGTTGTTGTCATTTGTATTCCATTATAAAGGTAGGTACATATATGCGGTTCAAAAGGGTCTACTTTTTGGGCTGCTCAATATGTGAAAAGGGTGGAAATTTTGAAGATGTTGTATATGATAAGGTGTACTTTTCACAAATTTCATATATCAATAGAAAACGAATTTGATCCACGTTTTGCCTCTTTGTAACCCGAAATGTGCATGCATTTGATAACTTTTACCATTCAAACTTTGATTTTAATAGAATATCTATAAAATATGTCAAGTTTAAGTATATTCTGTTTAATTTTAAAGGCATTAAACATATATGAATGGGTGTGTTTTTTAGTTGGCGTATATATGAATGGGGTTTGTATAAAGTTTCTGGGCCGCACATCTGTACCCTAAAATACTTGGAGTAAACCCCCCCACCCCCCCCCCCCCCCGTGTGTTAATTAGTTCTCCTACTTTTGAAATGCTGTTTTATGGAAGTCCTATGCCGCCAATTATGGCAATATCTGAATTTTACAGTATTATAACAATAACTATTTATACATTTCGTATATTTTTTCTCCATTAAGGATGTTGGAGGGACAGCTTTTAAGATTTTTAACTTTTTTTCGGAATCCTCGGTTTTTTTCCATCAAAATAAGGCAAAAATATTTGCAAGGTAACACCTATTTTTCTTTTGTGTAAGATCTTTATTACATCATAAATATCTGTTTTACAAATCTATTTCAAATTCTAATAACTTTTTCACAGGTTTAAACAGCTAAACTATGCTAATGATAAAGCTATGAAAAATGCAGAGAAAACCTTTTCCCGCCAAATTTTGAACTCTTATTATCTTTAGAATAAGCATGGTAACCTATCAAAATTTTAAGCTTATTTTGTATTTCTAATTATTCCCTTATGATTTAAGGCCTTAATTTCAAAACCTCATCACTTTCAAAGTCACCCTCGAACATCCTAAACCTAGTGTATTTTTTGCCGTGGTATATTTCGTGATATTGCACGCTTACGAGTGCCATAAAAAGTGTTATTCTATAATATAAATAATTCTTTAACATATTTCATTATAATCAACTAAGTGAATAAAAAAGGATATTCACCTGGCAAAGTGATATTCACCTAAAATTTGGCGGGAAAGGTGATGACGTCGTTACAGTATTTTTCTGTTTAGTTTATTTTTTTTAACACTTCAAATGCATATTTTTGTCAGATATTGGATAATAGAATAAAACAATTACTGTCTTTTGTTTCGATAAATGTGAGTGTTATTGAGTTTAGAACAAACTAAAGATATTCACCTCGCCCTTCGGGCCCAGTGAATATCTGTTTTTTCAAAAGTCAATAACACTGCACATTTACCTCAACAAAAAGTATAATATTGCACGCTGGCTCTCTGTGGCGGATCCAGAAATTTTCAAACGTGGGGGCGCGCAATTATAAAAAAACCTTCTGGGACCTCTTTTTTTATACAATTCCTAACCAAATTTTTTTTGTCAAACGAGGGGGCACGCGGCCGGCACGCCGGTCCTAGATCCGCTGGCTATTTTAAGTAACAGGGAAATTCCCATTTCTATTGTCTTGCATTCTTAACGTCCGTACATTGTGACGTCATAATTGTTTATAAAAAAGTTGATTGACGTCGAAGAATACTAGGGTTGCACAATATATCCGTTCCGGATTTGACTCGTCATTTAGACGAGGTCATCAGGGGTCACGGGGAGGAAAAATGACGTCATTCAATATGGAACAAAGGAAACGGCATTTTCTATCAACGATTCTTCTGTAAATATACAACATTTGGGTAAAAATCATTTGCAACTGAAAAATAAACCCACGGACAACATTTCCAGCCAATTAAAAATCAATCTTAAACAGAAACTAGCTATAATTTGTGTTGGGATGCCAACACACAAGTCGCCCAAAATCGCCTTGGATACTTTTTCTCCCCATTCAGTACAATAAAATATGTATAGAAATCAAATTTCATTGAAATCGGACAAAGTTCACATTTTTTAGGGGGGCGGGTGTAGTAAAATGGCCGCCATTTTGAAACCGGAAGTCGGATTTCAAATCTGGTCGCAGATTTGAATTCAGCATACCCACTTTACCCAGATGACCAATTTTCAAGACGATCCGACGAAAAAAAAATTTCCGCCCACTTTTTCCGACGGCCGCCATTTTGAAACGGCGGCCATCTTGAAAATTTCAAAACTTGATTACACGCCTTTGGGTGACCCACTATCCAATCCAACAAGTGTTATTCAATTTCCTTGAACCGTTTTCTTGTATTAGGGAGGACAACTTTACGATAAAGAATCAGAAGAATAACTAGGTATAATTGTGATCGCAAAGCGAGTCACAGATGTCCCCTCACGTACCCCTCTTTGTTAATATCTGGCTTCTTTGAACACATTTTTCTGTTCACTAACCATTATAATGCTTAAATATCAATTTTCGTTTAAATCTGAACAAGTTGAATTTTTCTGAAAGTGGCAGCCATTTTGAATTTTATGACAATGTGCCTCAATTCGTTATCATTCAAAACCCCTAAATATCAATTTTTGTTAAAATCGGAGCAAGTTGAATTTTTACCGGAAGTGGCGGCCATTTTGAATTTTTCGACATTTTCGACAACGCACATCAATTCACCATCCTTCAAAACCCTTAGATATCAATTTTCGTTAAAATCGGAGCAAGTTCAATTTTTACCGGAAGTGGCGGCCATTTTGAATTTTTCGACAACACCCATCAATTCCCCATCCTTCAAAACCCTTACATATCAATTTTCGTTAAAATCGGAGCAAGTTCAATTTTTACCGGAAGTGGCGACCATTTTGAATTTTTCGACATTTTCGACAACACGCATCAATTCGCCATCCTTCAAAACCCTTAGATATCAATTTTCGTTAAAATCGAAGCAAGTTCAATTTTTACCGGAAGTGGCGGCCATTTTGAATTTTTCGACATTTTCGACAACACGCATCAATTCGCCATCCTTCAAAACCCTAAGATATTAATTTTCGTTAAAATCGGAGCAAGTTCAATTTTTACCGGAAGTGGCGGCCATTTTGAAAATGGCGGCCGATAAAAATAATTCGATACCAGAAATGAACTCGGCATACCCCAATTACCTTTACTACCAATTTTCATTAAAATCGGACCAAGTTTAATTTTAATCGGAAATGGCGGCCATTTTGAAAATGGCCGACGAAAAAAAAAATTGGATATCAAAAATAAACTCGGCATACCCAAATTACCTTAAATACAAATTTTCATTTAAAAATAATAAAGTTTAAAATTTTTCCAAAAATTCAATTTGGATTATCTCCCCTTTAAAACTTTTTTTCGTTTTTTTGCAAAATTTTGAAAACGGTAAGTCCGATTTTAAAAATTCTTTTTTTGAATGATACCTCTTATATATACCTACTACATAGTGAAAGAAATTTTCCCTAATCCAGCCGGTTTGGAAATGCCAGTAAAAATTCAACTTTGATTTTGAGGAGCCATTTTCAGGCCCCTATTTACCCTATAAGGGGTCGTTTGATTTTGACGAAAAAATCTGATTACACAATTTCACACTCCATACTCTTGATATATGAAGTTTCAGCTTCCTACCTTTAAAGATGTTCTTTAAATCGAGCGGACAAGTTCACACTAAAGAATACTAAGAATAATAATAATAAAAAAAAAAAATAATAATAAGAAACCGAGCAAAAACAATATGTCCCCGACACTTCGTGTTCGGGGACATAATAATAATAACTAGGTATAATTGTGTTGGGATGCCAACACACAAGTCGCCCAAAATCGCCTTGGATAGAGTTCCATTCAAATCAGTGCGTCAAAATAAGTCTAGAAATCAAATTTTGTTGAAATCGGACTAAGTTGACATTTTCAGGGGGGCGGGTGTAGTAAAATGGCCGCCATTTTGAAACTGTAAGTCGGATTTCAAATCCGGTCGCAGATTTGAGCTCAGCATACCCGCTTTACCCAGATGACCAATTTTCAAGACGATCCGATGAAAAAAAATTTTCCGCCCACTTTTTCCGACGGCCGCCATTTTGAAACGGCGGCCATCTTGAAAATTTTAAAAGTGCATTACACAACTTTGAGTGACCCACTATCCAATCCAAAAAGTGTTATTCAATTTCCTTGAACCGTTTTCTTGTATTAGGGAGGACAAATTCTCGATAAAGAATCAGAAGAATAATAATAAGAATAATAATAATAATTAAAAATAATCGTGTTGGGATGCCAACACACAAGTCGCCCAAAATCGCCTTTTGATAGTATTCCATTCAATTCTGTGCATCAAAATATGCCTAGAAATCAAATTTCGTTGAAATCCGACCACTTTGAAAATTTGCCGATTTTTGGCCGCCATTTTGAAACGGCGGCCATTTTGAAAATTTCCAAACCACTTGCACAACTTCAGATGGTGCTTAATCACTCTGCAAAGTTTTATTAATCTCATTCAAAGCATGTCAGACTATACCTTCGGACAAAATTGATGATTTTTCATAGGGGGCGGGTGTTGTTACATGGCCGCCATTTTTGAACGAAAGCTCGGACAAAAATTTTGGTTCCAGATTTGAGATTAGGACATCCCATTTACCCTTAGATATCATTTTGAAGATGATCCGATAAATATTTCTTGATGTTACTATTTTTAGAACGGCAGCCATTTTGAAATGGCGGCCATTTTGACACATTTGTCCGACCACTGCAACCCCGCTTTAGATGATCTATAAGTGTGCCAAATATCAATCCCCTATCTCAATCACTGCTACGGCAATCCTCCGGAAAAGTAACTGTTAAGAAGAATAATAATAATAATAATAATAATAATAATAAGAAACGGGGTAAAAACAATAAGTCGCCAAAACTTAGTTTTGGGCGACTTAATAATAATAAGAAACGGTGCAAAAACAATAAGTCTCCCAAACTTCGTTTTGGGCGACTTAATAATAATAATAATAAGAAACGGTGCAAAAACAATAAGTCTCCCAAACTTTGTTTTGGGCGACTTAATAAAGAATTTCTTTCTTCGTTCATTACATTTTGGAACCAGTTTTTTTTACCAGTTCCTCCTCGTTTGGCTAAATTAGTGACTGATCCCGCAAATGCGCAACCCGTCTATAAAAATAGACGTTTTGAAAATGAAAATGGAAATTAGAAATAAAAAAGATTTTATAAAACTAAACCATGGGTGATTCAAGAGGTTCTTTTAAAAAGAAAGACGAAAAAAAAAATCTACTGTAAAGATTGGTCTCTAATTTAGCCAAAAGAGGAGGAACTGGTAAAAAAACTGGTTTCAACATGCTAATGGACAAAGAGAGCAATTTCTTTATTTCCGTTCAAGACTGATTTTTTATTGGTTGGAATTGTTGATGGTTGGTTGATTTGTCAGTTGCAAATGATTCTTACCCTATATGTTGAATAATTACAGAAGAATCGTTGATAGAAAATGCCGTTCCCTATGTCCCATGTTAAATGACGTCTTTTTTCTTCCCCGTGACCCCTGATGTCCTCGTCTAAATGACGAGTCAAATCCGGAACGGATATATTGTGCAACCCTTATATAACATACACCATCATCTAAACAGAAAGATAGAAATTACCGTGTAGATACACGTTACGTTATATTATTTTACAAAAAAAAGCTTTTTATATTGAAATGTAATAAAACAGTTATGGCAGCTTCCTACATGCATTATCATGTTTTATGGAACAGTTAAAGCTAATATCGACACTCGGCAGATATCAATATTAAGTGTTCCATAAAACATGATATTGCATGCGATGAGCTGCCATAATTGTATAATATATCAGTACATAAAACCTATAGTTTTTGTTATTTAAGAATGTATTATTCGATTAAAAAAGTACAATATATTTGTATAAAAAATATCGTTATATGTGTGTTTTGTTATGATTTTGTTTTATCTGGTTTTGGCTTTTCGAATAAAATTTACTACATCTGATTGCTTTGCTACTATAATCTAAATATAGCATTCGGGGCATTACCAATCACCATTGAATAGAAAATACATTAACACCCTGAACAGACCCAGATTATGTTTTATAATGCAGTGGTCAGGGTCTTTGCCCTTGGACTTGATGACCAATTTAAGAATGTTAATACTTTTCATGTTGACTTCCCATAAAACCTGGTCCTATCTACTTTTTCCTTTGAAATGTCTGTTCATAGTCAGGACCAATCCTGTTGTCTTAAATTCTAGAATTCGATCCATACAATCTGATTTGCAAGCTTTCAAGCACGCATGAGCATGATTACCCATGATTAATAAAAGATACTAAAAAGACAACATGAAACTGAAAATATGACTCATTCCTTTCAAAGAAGCAAGTCGTTAAAAAATAATTGTACAGTAAATCTTTAAAGAAGTTAGTCATTTTCATTTATATGCTGAAGCCATGAAAATACCTTAGATATGTTATTTTGGGAGTTTTATTAAATAAATAATTTAAAATTTTAACACGTTTTTTATTTCACACCTACTTAGTCTAAGAAGAGCATTGCCCCTTGAACTCAGACGTTGTATTTTTCTTTTTTTCAGACCAATTTCAGCTTAAGAAATTAGACGAAACAGCATTCAAAACACTGTTAGAAGAGGTATTCAGGAATTGTTTTCATCAACACGAAGACAAGAGCTACAGTACCCCTAAGTTAAACTATAATGATGCAAAGGTTTGGATACAAAGAATATGGCAGTTTATCACAGAACGTCATTTCATTGTAGAAAACTTCCACTCAATGCCCCTTATTCCACTTTTAAACAGGAAAAAGCAAGAAATTACTCATAAAAATCAGAGAAAGGAGGATCCACCTTCAATTTCTTTTCACGAGTTGAATGGAAAGTATCTATGGAATGTTGCCAATCAAATGCCATCAGCGGGTGTTTTGAGAGTCTTGAAGTGTCTAGGTGTAAAAGTTATACAGCAGAACGAAACCATAGACTTCATAAACATTTCGATTGAAGCATACATCAAACGCCCGAATGCCAAATCTGTTTTGGGGTTTTTCAATGTTGCAAAGGGAGATGTATCAACTTATGCTGCCTTAATCAATAGATTACCACAGACAGATCGTGAGGAATTGTATTGCTATTTGCAAAGACATGTGACTGAATTAAAAAACAATTCAGATGCACATCCAATTCTACAAGCTGTGAACATGTTTAAACAACATAACAACATAGGAAAGATTACATATACGAGTCTAAGGGAAAACAAGATGATTGTTTCCGATTTTACTCTGCCAAAAAATCTAGAATTTTCTCAGATGTACATTTATCCCAAATACTACAGAGTGTGTAGTGTACTTGGTGCTGAGCTAGTAAAAGAAAAGAAGTGCTTAAGGACAATTTTGGCATGCATGAGACAGCATGACAAGCGCTACAACCAGAAAGAAAAGGCAAGTATTGCCCTTCATGTTGCAAAAAGAGAAGGTTTTATCGAACTCTTATCAGACATAAAACAGATTGATTTTATGAAGTCTTCATTGGGAACGTTTTGTCGCCCTGTGGATTTATTCGATCCAAAATCTGAAATCCTCAAAAAAATGTTTTCCCAAATGAAGGGTACACTTCCTGACAACGAGTTTCTCAAAAACTTTACCATTTGGTTTTTAAAACAAATTGGGATGAAAACAGAAGACGATGTTACGTCAGATGATGTTTATTCTGTAGCCAAAACCATTGAAAGGGTCGAGAATCAGAGCACAGCTTATGCTCTAATGGAAGTTTTAACAAAATATGATAAACTTACTACAGATGAGGCCTTAGCAAATCTACAAAATATCAAATGGTTACATTTTAGAAATGCCTCCAATATTTTTAGCACTCCATGTACAGGATTTTACCAACCAACAGAAGTGAAAAGTCTCAGCTTTAACCGGTTGTGTGGCTCTGTTGTTCCCCTTGTTAATATCGAGAGAGTTCCTAAACAAATGGCAGAGTTTTATAATTGGAATAAGCCTCCAGCAAATGACGTCATCTTGAGGCATATGAAGAAAGTATCTTCCCTTCATAGAGAAAGACCTCAAATAGAGTTGACAAGACACATAATTACAATGCTAGAACACCTTAGTAAGCAAAAACTCACAGACCAAATAATAAGTACACTGTCAAGCATGCACTGCATTCCAACCAAAAGTGGATGTCTCAGTGTGCCTGGAAATTGTTTTGTTCAATGTGAAGACCTTCAGACCTATACAATAGAACCATATCTTTATGAGATATCGGATGATGTGAGATGTCTAGCGAATTTCTTGATAAAACTAGTTGTTAAACAAACTGTCGACCTCCATTGCCTGAAAACTGTTATTTTACAGATTGAGAAGGAGTACAAAACAACAAATAAAGATATTCGATACCTCAAGAAAGACAGAAAGCTAGTGTATAACATTCTCAAAAATATTTCTGAAATGAACATTGAACAAAGCCAAAAAGAAGACCTTTTAGTACCAATTGATGTCGATGAAACTTTAGTTTTCAAGCAAGCAAAGGAATGCACATATGGCCTGTATTCAAGTACCTCGGGAAAGCTTCGAAATATGATGTCCTACAAAAATTCAAAAGATGACATGGAAATTTTCTACGTTCACCGTGATATTGAAACTATGGCACCTGATCTAGGAATAATGTCAATCAAAAAGCGTTTCATACTATCAGAGCACTGCATTCCTCTACCGTGGGGACAAAAAGAAGTTCTTACAGATAGAATATCCGATTTATTAGATGGGTACAGTGACGGAATGGCTGTTCTTAAGGAGTTGGTACAAAATGCAGAAGATGCTGGAGCAACAAAGATTTCATTTTTGTATGATGAACGTGATAACTCAACTTCTAGAAATCCGAATCTATTATTAGATAGTGGCATGATGGAATGCCAAGGTCAAGCGCTTTGGGTCTACAACAATGCTCTGTTCAAAGAGTCAGACTTTGCAAATTTAATCCAACTTGGAGGAAAGACAAAAATGCAGCAAGTAAACAAAATAGGAAAGTTTGGCTTGGGATTTTGTGCTGTGTACAATTTGACTGATGTTCCAAGTGTACTTAGCAGAAACATGTACGGCGTTTTAGACCCCCACTGTCATCACTTAGGGGAGGCTATAATAGACAATAACCCAGGAATACTTTTGCCCTTGTCAAATCAGATGGTAATGGGACTAAACGATCAGTTTCAACCTTTCAAAGATGTTTTCCGCTGTGACATCCAGTCTTTACACTATGAAGGAACTTTGTTTAGATTTCCTTTGCGAACAAAAAAGCAAGCAATATCAGAGAAACAGAAAATAATAAAGGACAAAAAAGAATACTCAAAACATGAAATGATGGAGCTTTTGAAAAAGTTTCAAAAATCTTTAGGCGATTTACTTCTGTTTACCTCAAAAATCAAAGAGATTAGTTTTTATCACTTGCATCCAAACGGAAAAAACCCAGACAAAGAAATGAGATTACTCTTCCAAGCTTCATCTTCCAGTGATACCAACCTTAATCCTACCACTGAATCCATTGAATTTGCATGTGTAAACCATACGTCAAGCAGTCTGAATTTCCGACCATACATTAAAGATATCAAAATAGTGATAACAAAAGAATGGGGACAGTTTATCAATGGTAAAGGAGCTAAAAAAGCAAACACATTTTCATGGTTGATATCTAAAGACTTGTGTGGAGCTTCCGTAAAAACATTTTCAGGAAAAGTTGGTGATTTACCCCTTAGTGCCGTGGCAGTACCCGTTGAAAGAAAGAACAGTAAAATCACAAGAATTGTTGAACTAAAAGATGTCACAGTTGGCTTTTCCAATACGTGTCGTTTATTTTGTTTCTTTCCTTTACCACACCCGCCGAATACGAAACTGTCATTGCACATACACGCTAGCTTCATGGCGGAAGAGAAAAGAGGCAAAATAGTGTCAGAGAATACAGACAACAAAGATAATCAGAACCCAATGTGGCTTTGGAATAAAACACTATTGAGTGACGGGTTGGTTAAGGGGTTTCTAAGACTGTTAGAATACCTAGCGAACAACGATGGTGACGGTCATATTGAAGGAACACCTTACTGGATTTTGTGGCCAAAAGCTTCAAAAACATTAGGTGAAGAAGCAAGTATCCTGTCGAAGGCATTTTATGATTCCATTCCAAACAGGGCTGAAAAAATATTATATAGAGAGTCTATAAGAGGAAGACTGGCAACTAATTTTCAAGGGGCCATATTTTTAGATCCATCCTTTCGATACAGTGAAGTTGGTGATATTGCTTTTTACTACTTGATGGTATTTTACGATGGAGCAGAGGTTGCAATGGATTTGCCAAAAGAAATATATGACAATCTTATAGAAGAAAATGGTGTTGGAGTCTTTCACGACAGGATCATTTCAAAGAAAACATTTTACGAAAAGTATTTCTTCCCCAATCTTAAAACATGTGACGATTTGAACAAAAGGAACATTCTTATCAAAGAAGCTCTTTGTGAGGAATCTCTTTATGATACAATCAAAGCCAACGATGTTATTCCAGCAAATGGAAAACTGTTATTTCGAAAGCCAGCAGATCTAGTGGATGAAAGTGGACCTCTTGCTGATATGTTTGAAGTAACAGATGGTAGATTTCTATGTCCAAAATTTTATGATTGCAAGAAAATCCTAAAACAGCTGGGAATGATGACGAATATATTAACATCACAGATTTTGATGGAACGGGTCTCAAATGTATGTACATTAGAAAGGTCACATGCAGTTCTCAGATATCTTAATAGACAACTGACAAAACATCCTGATGTTTTGAATGATGTAAGATCAGAGAAGTTTCTATTTTTGCTTCGAAGACCAAAGGAATGGCCATGCATTCTACCCTGGAAAAAATCTACCAAGAAAAAGAATAACATAATTGCTAGACCCTTGGACCTATTTTCCCCATTTGACAAAAATCTTGTTGGCTGCATCGAGTTCGTGGCAGATGTTAATGAGAGTGATGTTTCAGAAAATGTTCTACGTGAAATAGGAATGAAACAGGTGTCTGCCAATGAAGTAATTTCACAGGCAACTTGCATCGCAAATCTTGGACTAAAATCTTCCATTGGAATAAAAGAGATTCTTGAACCGTTGTATCGCATGCTTAGTGATGAGATACGAAATAATCCTCATGACAGCAGAATTAAAGATGCAATAATGTCTCTATCCAATAAACCTTTTATAAGAATTGGAACAGCATTAGTTGAACCATGCAGAGTTGCAAAGATTTTACGCTATAAACCCTGCGATCCATTCCTTTATGAGATGGGATCAGATCTGAACAAGGAGGAATACGAACCATTGTGGGAACTACTTGGTATTCAGAAAACATACCGGGGATCAAGCTTATTGGAGGTATTACATGAAGTTGCGGAAAGGAGTCATTCTCTGACGCCACAACTCACGAAAAGTTATATTAACATGCTTGCTAATTTACATGTAGGGGAACCGTTGGACGAGGGCGAACGGGCGTGGCTAAAAATACCTGATAAAGATTGTTTTTTTCGAAGTTTAGATAGCATATGTTATGCTGAAGATGACGACGACGATTTAGAGATGTTCGAAGATGATACTGTGTACTTAATTCATGATGAAATTACTCCACATGTTCGAAGGTTTTTAGGAATAATGTCAAAGCGACATTTGTTATTGACGTTAAATTCTGACGAAATCCCATTTGGTCAACATGAAAAACTTGTAACTCGTCTTCAAAATTTGCTAAGAGACTATCCAAAAGATACGTCAGTCCTAAACGAACTTCTACAGAATGCTGATGATGCCCAAGCAAAACAAATTCATTTTGTTTTAGATTTGAGAAATCATGGCACCAGCAAAATATTTAGCAAAAATTGGAGATCTATGCAAGGACCAGCTCTTTGTGTTTTTAATGATGCTCGATTCACTGAAGATGATTTAGAAGGCATACAAAACTTAGGAATAGGTAGTAAATCTGAAGATTCAACAAAAACTGGGCAATTTGGAGTAGGATTTAACGCCGTTTACCACATTACCGATGCGCCTTCTTTTCTTTCGTGTTGGAAAAATGAGGACGGGAACCCAGAAGGAACTTGTTGCGTTTTTGACCCACAATGTTTACATCTTGTAGTGAGAGAAGAGAAACCAGGACGTAGGTTAACCCTTGAAAAGCTGAGATCTAAATATGCTGACAATTATCATTGTTACCTTCAGGACATTTTACCATCAGATATCGGCACTTGGTTTAGATTACCTCTACGTTCAGATAAGAAATCTAAAATAAGTAGTAATATCGTTACTGAACAAGATATTAAATATATGCTTGAAGAAATGAAAGCGAAAATTAGAACAAGCATAATATTTTTGAAAAATATTTCACGGATTAGCATATCAGTAATTGAAAACGAATCTGCCGAACTCACTAACAATTTCAGTGTTCATGCCGAAATGGATGAAAAAGACTACGAGAATCTGAAGTGTTTTCATGACATTGTCAAAGAAGAAGCACATAACTTAAAACAAGGCAAATCAATTCTTGATATGAAAGTCACAGAGGTTAAATACAGTAAAAACATACAAGATACAAATGGAAGGACAGAAAAATGGCTCTTTGTTCAAACCTTTAGAATACCTGATTCATCATTAGTCCCTGAATTGGTCCAGAAGGCAATTGCAGATAGTGAACTGAACGTATTGCCCTTAGGTGGTACTGCAATTAGAATAGAAACCAACGAATTAGTTGAAGTAGAAAGGATAGATGGCAGAGTGTTCAGTGGTTTACCACTGCCTCTATTTACTGGATTTCCTTGTCATATCAATGGCTGCTTTTCAGTGTACAGCAATAGAAATGAGATATTGGGAACAGGTTACTTAGATAATCCAAGGTCTGCGTGGAATAGACTTCTTTTACATCAAACTGTGCCGCTCTCGTATGCATGTTGTCTTCAGTACGCCAAAGAATTACTTGAAAAGAACATTTCTATCACCACATTACGACAGTTTTTTAGTTGCTTTCCTGTCGATGTACATGATGAAAGAAGTTTACAAGGAAACCGATTTAAAGAAGTTGCCTTAGCCGTATACAGATACATAGCAACGCAAAATTTAGAACTGTTTCCTGTTTGTCCGCAATACTCGTTTGTCTGTCAGTCGACTGTCGTGTTCAACAAACTTGTATGGCTTCCTTTACACTCACAGGATAGTCGATTTCAGATACATTTTGATAACTTAAGCCGTGCTACCAACAGGCACCCACGCCAAGTTCAGAACACGTATACAGAGGACAATGGCTGTGTATATGACTATGACGATGAAGATGTAAAAGGTATTCAAAGACTTAGAGATACCTTAGTGGATTTAGGCTTGAAGCTCGTATGTACACCTGTCGCAATTTATGAAACGATTATCTCATTACATAACTCAACGGAATTGCATCTAGACAAAATAGAAGAAACATCCGGTCTCTGCAACATCGAAGAGCATGTCCTGACTCCTACAGCAGTCTTAGAATTTTTGCACTCTTGGAACACTAATTTTGATGACAGATGCCACATTAATTTGAACATTCCTTTAAATAACACACCATTTGGAGATATCCACAGGTTTATCAGCGTTTTGCAATATTGCATCTGCAACGATGAATACCTACAAAATGAACAAGTGTTTCCTTTCATAGTGAACAACGCAGAAGAACTAGTACTTTTTTCAACCAAGCTTATTTTGTCCAAGTTTTGCAATTTATTACCTAAGTCCAGCAGAAGTTTCCTAAATAGAACACTTATTTACTATGCAGCAAAGGTCACACATGAACCCTTTCAAAAATTAACATTGGAAACGCTAATTGCATATCTAGATGAAAACATTAGTGGAAAATTTAAAGGCACCAATAAGCAGAGCTTATCTCTTGGAAACTCAGCAGTAATACCTAACGCGAAATGGATTAGGGAATTTTGGAACTTTCTCGAAACAGTACAGAACGGTAAAATTCATTTAATAGACCAATGGTGTTTTCTGCCATTAGCTTGGGAAAATAGAGAGAAGGAACTGATTCCATTTAAGCATTCATATGCACTAATAGACGGAGATAGTTTCCAGTCTTATCCACTGATCCAAAGGGTAATGTTCGCTTTAAATCTCCCAGCATTGTGCAAGTTCGTTGAAAACTCAAAACACAAAAATGATCTAGTCGCATCCGAGTCTCATCCAACTAACTTTGTTCGGTTTCTGATATACCATGACAAAGATAAACTTTTAAACTTAAGTGTAGACGAATGTTACAGTATTCTGTCCTACATCTCAAAAGAGAAGAACAAAATTGGTGAGCTTATTTTGAAACCTTTGAGAAATCTGAAACTGTTTGTTTCTATAAACAACGACACTGTCAGAGCAAGTGCCTTTTCGCGTGTTCTTGTCATCGACAAAAAGAATTCAAGTGTCGTAAAAGATGGTTTAAACATATGGCCACAAAACACGTCAACACTTCTTATGGAATACAAAGCCAACTTAGAGCCATTATACAACGTGTTTGGGTTTACAATTTGCTCGAGTCTCATAGACGAACATGCGATGCTGGAGTTCTACCATTCTTACTTATTACCTGAAATAGATAGGCTTCCCATCACGTTCCATGAAATACACTTGAGATATGTCCGTGATATTCTACTCAACGGGGAGTGCACAAGGTTGAAGAAAATTCTGCCATCTATAAGGTTTATACCTGCAAACCATGGAGATGCATTTTTATTGGCAAATGAGTTTTACAATCCACACAACACCGTGCTGAATGCAATGTGCACACAGTTTCCGCCATCACCATTTAGTGATGATGATTGGGAAGAATTTATGTTAATGGCGGGTGTAATTGATCATATAAGTAAAGGGATGTTCATAGAATTCGCAAAACAGGTCGAACAGCAAGGGTCCACGGAAACCACAATGGATAAATCAGAAAAACTAGTTCACCATCTTTTCTCGCAAGGTGATTTCCGGGATGATTGTGAGTTCTTGAAAAAAGTATCAAAAATAAACTTCCTCGTGCCGTTTGATGTCCCGAGTGAATATCGATCTATTTATCAGCCAGCTGTCCAATCACGTTTGATATCTTTTGAACATTCAGTACCTCAAAAACACTATAAGCTCTTATGGACAGAAGTAAAGCTTCTACCGTCATACGCCGTCAAAGGAACCAAAAGAATGAACGAACTGCTAGGCATGAATCTCGAACCTGAAATAGGAGATATTGTCAACCACATGGAACGAATATTTTCAGTGTTAGAACAGGACAGTGAAAAATCAAGAAATACTGCAGTTATAGAAGATCTGATGATCACCATCTATGAATATATAACCAAACAGTTAGACAGTATTGATGATAGTGTAATTAAAAGGTTAAAATCTATTCCATTGGTACACGTCAAACTGAATACATTTTTGCAGGCAAAGAACATAGTTTTGAAAGAATCTGAAAATGTTGAAATTGAGCCGTATCTCCTTGTTGGGTCAGAACGGTATGGGAAATACAATGACTTTTTTCGCAGATTGGGAGCTACTGATAAAATCACACTAGACCACTATGTAAGAGTATTGGCAAAACTAAAAGCTGTCCATGGTAGCTTATCAGACAAGGAACTACGGCAGACAGAATTGGCATTCCAGGAAATATTGCGCCTTCTTATGTTATGTTTGACCAAGTCAGAAATTCCGGTCATATCAGAAGACATTTTGTACCTATTAAGCGCTGATAATGTTCTAGTACCCTCAACAGGACTGATATTTCCCGATGATCATCTTATCAGGCAAAGACTCTCCATTGAAAAATCATTGCTATTCTTGAAGAATACAGAACAGTTTGAAAAAGCCGGATATGATGTATTAAAACTAATAACGTCACTTCCAGGTCCGCATCAACTGCAAATCCTATCAGAAATAATAACTGAAAGCCTTGATGAAAACAATGTATATGAAGTTAAATGTGATGTTGCCGTCAAAGTAAAAACGGAGATTATTGTAAAAAATGATTTTTTCTTGCACTGTATGGTCCGACTTGCTAAATCAGCAAATCGTTCAAACAAAGTATCTGAAAATATAATCACTGAAATCAAACACAATTTTCAGTCTCTCAAAGTCGTTTGCCTAGAGGAACTTTTTACCGTTTTACAACATAAAGGGAAAACCCTACAGGGAAGTAAAACTGATTGTCCACTGTTTTTTGATGAACAAAAGAATGTGCTGTACATGCAATATTCCGATCATGATTTTATCAAATGGATAAGGAGAAACATGACATACATGGCAGTAGTTGTCCATAAATTGTGTCATAAAATCCCTTCACTGGAACATATTCAAACAGTATTGTCCAACTTTGATGACTCCACTGAAAACGAACTTGAAACACTGTTAGATAAAATAGGAATAGTTAAACATGATTTTGTGCCTTCAAATGAATCTTGGGCTGCAGAACCGGGAACTCGTGTACCACCAGATTTAATACCCCTTTTAGTCCAGAGTATAGAAACGTTTAAAGTTGGAGAGACGGCAGTTTACGAAGTATTTGACAATATCCATGATGATAATGTCGACTGTAGAGCCGCAGTATATATTTATGTAAAGATCGTTGATGTTTTCCCTTCAGATGACCAGAGTTTTACCAAGTATGACATCAACATTGGAGATGACCACATAGAGCGAGTTAGATCTTTTCAGTTGTACCAAATTCATCGAAAACCTTCTCATGCTCATGTAAATGAAACGACTGATGTTGTTCTATATGAAAACTCAACGGGCAATTCCGAAACACCGACGGGCAATTTCGAAACAGCGAGGAATAAAACATTCGAACAGATAATCGAGGAAATAGAAGAAACTTTGATTAAAGCATGGCGTTTAGGAAAATGTGACTTTAAGAAAGTACTACGGCGTTTACTTTTACAATGGCATCCTGATAAAAATGGGAACTCCAAGGAGAGCAATGAAATCACAAAACATCTGATCAACTTTGCAAAGGCATTGGAAGCCGGAAAAATTGATATAAATAAGAGCTTTCAAGAGAGAAAGCAACACTGTGAAAGAAATAAAGGATCCAACTTCAAGTGGTGGCGATCGAACAAAAGAACCTATAGAGAATCCGACAACACATATGATTGGTCTCATTTTGCTGAAAATACCCGCCGAAATTACAGTTGATATGAGGAAAGTTTTACAAACAATTCAACATACCACCCAGACCCCCAGCCTCACATGGTCACCGTATGGTATACACAGGCACAGAACGACCTGACGGCAGCCAAAACCCTGTATGAATCCGGAAAACCAAAAATGTACAACTGGGTGTGTGCATTATGTCATCAGGTATGTTGGTAATATCTTCAATATCAAACATGTTATAGTTTTATACTTTAATAAATAAAAATGATTTGGTAAAGTATAGTAAAAGCTATCTTCTAGATATACAATCTTCTAGATATACATAACAAGAAAACTCGAGACTGCAGCTCACAACTAAAGGCATCTGCACCACCAAAATTCACGGTAGGTCCCGTGTCCGGCGACAGGATTGTTTTTTCGAGAGGGATTTACAATTGTCCTGGTTTTTTCAAGAGAATAATCAATAAAAATGCAAACTCTGGTGATATTTAGTGATTTTTAGCTGAAAGCGAAGAAAAAATGCTACCAACGGGTAGGCATATTTTAGTATTATCATATTGTATAACAACACTAATTCCTATAAAAAAAATGTGATTCCTAAATAAAATTGTGGGCTGTTTTTTGAATTTTTACCTTTTTGCATTTTTTCGCCCCTTAAAAGACAACTATATTGAACGAGATTGCTAACCATTATAAGTGAACATCAATGTTATATTATGGCATCCTGAACATTGATGCCAAAAAGTTGCGTCTTACATATTTTGAAATTAAAATAAAATACATGTCCAGGCTTTTTCAAGAGGCGTCCAGGTTTTTGCAAGAGAGGTCCAGGTTTTTTCATACTTTAGATAGACAAGTTGTGCGTGTTGTTTACCTGTTAAATCATATTTTAAAAGACATTGTATGTTGTTAAACAAATAAGAATACGGTACTATCATTTCAAGGGTTTTGGACAAGAATACGTCAGTTAAAGTCAAGAATTCAACCTTATATAGCCTATATAAACAGGCAGGCACATATAATTGACGCCTACAACCAGAACCCATTAATCTATTGTCTAAGCATAAATACCAACTGTTATAAATTGAAAATAGCCTGCTTCAATAATTGACTGGAAACAAAATGTTTGTGTGGCGACAAGCAGAAATTGCTTACAGTTTCTGGACTACCTTCTTTTAACTTGACTTGTAGTTGTTTCTTGGATGTGTTTGTTTGTATCATAGAGTCGTCTTCTTTCATGTCTGCTGTTTTATCCAGGATTATATAAGACTCGATTGCCCTTTCAGTACGTCTTAATTTTTACAAATATGTATTTATTCTTTATTGTATATATTATAGTTTCAACAAAAAACTTCATAAGAGTATGCTCCCGTGCGGGACCCGGAAGGTGAATAGGCTAGCAGCAGCGCTAAGCTTGTCGGTAAAAGTCCACTAAAGAGCGCTCAGAAACCTGTCATCTTTCCAGGCCACTTAGCCCACAAAGCGACTGGGATGTGTGCCACAGGTGGTTGAATGGGGCAGCCCTGTCATAATAAATGCCAGTTTATCTGGCTACACTAATGCGGAAACTTGACCGTAAACCATATTGGACCAACGTGCGTGGAGAGTTCCAAGGTTCATGCACGTAAAATATCCCATTGTGCACCGTCACAGGCTAAATTTTCCGCACCTACCCACCTCTTCCCTTTTCCAGTGATCTTCAAAATTTACAGATCCTTTGTTTCCCACTCCAACCCCGCTTCTCTCTCTCAGTGAGTATAGGTTCAAACAGGATTCAGCATTGTATTTTCGCCAGATAAAGGATGGTTATGTGAAACTGGTTATGAGTTGGCTATATCCCACACAGGTAGATGTTCCATCTAGTATGACCTCATTTCGGGTAAGGGTTCTCCATTGTCAGTCACCATATGGAAGGGTTCCAAATTGTGCGAAACTTTTGAGGGAGGATTTCGTCACTTTCTGGATGCATTGGCCTATGGTGCGTTAAGGGTACATTGGGCTATCTTGTGAGTTGGTTCGTTTTACTTCTGGTTTGTGGTCGTGCATGGGTCCTTCGAATGACATACATGGGTCTGTGTCCTGGGTGGGTCTACAGAATTCATTTTGGTGTTTCAATTAGCTCTTGTCCTGCTGATTATGACTGAAATAGTGTCGACTGGACATAAAACAAACATAAGAGTATGAGATTCGAATGCTATTTAAGTTTCTGTATCTTAATATACATATGTATACGTTAAGGGGTTCCAATATCTCATATTCCCTAATGTTTTTATCAAATATCCCGTATCCAAAATGGAGGTTTTTTTTATCTATATCCCTGTAAATAGAATAGATTTAAATATTATATATCCCAGTTTGTTTTGCCTCAAATATCCCGTATTCCAGGAATAAATATGTAAATATCCCATATTCCAAAACACCCTTAAACTCTTGAAATAACAGAATGCACCAGTGGAATATGCTCTTTTTGTATTTATTTGTTTCTGACATACATGTAGATTTTATAGTTTCAAAGACTTGAAAAGGCACAAAAACAAGATTGCAGTTACCTTTCAAAATTTTGCCCACCGTAACAATCGCTCTTTTTGAAACCGGTAATTTATTAAAGCACGTCAAGAAAGTCACAAATGTACCATTAAACTAATTTTGTCAAAATACTAATTTAGTCTTCAAAGATAAGTCAGATAATGCATTTGGGCAGTCTACTTATGCTTTTAAAGTTAGTAACAAACTTGATATTTTGCATGTAATGTGTTTAAATGTATGTTTATTGAGTAGGAGGGATATTAGTTTCCATTTAAGTCGTATAGTTTCCACAAAACCCAGTTCCTCTCTCTAGTCAAAATTTTCAAAAAACCAGGACACCTCTCGAAAAAACCGGACAAACTGTTGTGCCTCTCGAAAAAACCTGGTCAATTTTAATAAATCATTAACTGATGCTTCTTTACGGACTTTTTTGGAAGAAAAGTAATAATTTGAACATTTTGAATACTTTTATTCCTCTTTTTTGTTTTGTTTCACTTACAATTTAGAATTTAAGCATTTTTTAGTAAACGGACAGGCGAAAAAACCTGGACCTCTCTCGAAAAAACTGGACAATTCCTCTCGAAAAAACAATCCTGTCGCCGGACACGGGACCTACCGTGAAAATTAATCAGATTAAAAATTTGGAATAAAGAGATACAAATATACGTTATGTTATGTCACAAACCTTCTGCAAGTTTCATAAAAATCCATTAAGTGGTTTAGAAGAGAGATGGGTACCGTTTGTCAAATAGCTAAGGCCACGTTATGTCAAACATTCTGTCAACGTGTCATGAAAATATAATTAGTGGTTTAGTGGTAACCTCAGATGTAACGGACGGACTGACAATCCTATCACTATATATCTGACTTTTAACCAGGTGGTACATGTATTAAAATAAATGTATAAATCAGCTTTTGTATTTTGATAAATGGTTATAAATTTTCAGGCTGCTGAGAAGGCAATCAAAAGTCTTCAGGTGAAAGAAGATGGCAACAAAGTTAAAAAGCACCATTCCTTGTTGATGCCCATTACCCTGAGAAACCCCAGGCTCCGTGAAGCAGCAGAGAAACTTGAAAGCTTAGTGGGACATTATACTCGTATGAGATATCCGTATGAGAGCCTATATCCCAGAGGACCATCAGATTTATATAATTGTGAACATGCAAACAAAGCTATTGATCTAGCAGAGATTATTTTGGATGAAGTCAACAACATGATGAGAGTATAGACTGGAATGATATACGGAAGTTGAAGGATTTTCTAGTAGAAAACTTTAAGGGAATCTATATAACTTGACATTATTATCATGTATCCTGAATTTCCATTATTGTTTGAATGAATTGCAAAATACTATCATCTAGTTCATGAATATTACAGAAAAATTGACATTTAAATAGTTTAAATTTGCTAACTGAATTTCTTTTAATCATATATTTTATAGCCACTAGAACTATTGTAATTTATGTGTCATTTGTATTACTTAAAATGTACCAATGGTGTATATGTTTGACTACATTAAACACTAACTGCACAAATTATTGCATATTTACTTTTATAATAGTTTTTCACGTAGTGTTTTTGAGTTTTAACATAAATGTTATACATGTAATACTAAGATGTAGTGTTGTAAAGAATGGATGATTTTTCAAAAATATTTACTACAAAACAAAAACTATATCTTGTCATGTCATTAATAAATTTAAATGTTCCAGTATTACATGTATCATATCAATCATTTATTGAGTACTATATAGGAAAAAAAACATAGATTTGCTTTTTGACTGAATTAGTAATAAAAATGACAACAAAGTTCCAGACAATAAATTCTGCTACGCCTGACACGCGTTTCGTCTATTCAATACTCATCAGAGGCGCTCTACCAAAAATATTGAAAATGCCAAACACTATATGATTATGAAGAGCATAGAACAATAAAACCAAAAATACCAAACTGGGGAACCAAATTATTACTAAGATGATCAACCTATGTCTGGGGTAGGAAGAACCTTAGGTTTTAAATAATTTTGAAATTTAAACGGATAATTTAAAGCTTTGATGTGTTCTCCAACACAAAAGTGTTGATGCCGGAGCGGGCTAACCTCGGGGAATTTAAACTCCACCAGCAGTGCTAACCTTCACGTGTGTTCGAAATAAAAATGACAACAAAGTTCCAGACAATAAATTTTGCTACGCCTAACGCGCATTTCGTCTATTCAAGACTCATCAGAGGCGCTCTACCAAAAATAATTGTTTTAATTTATTTGGTATTGTAATCGATGTATAATATGTGTAATTACATTTTATAATGCAAATTGTTATAAAAGAACTTCCAGTATTTGAAAATACAGTTATAAAAGAACTTCCAGTATTTTAAAAATACTATTATAAAAGAAGTATTTTGAAAATAGTGTTATAAAAGAAGTATTTTGAAAGTAGTGTTATAAAAGAAGTATTTTGAAAATATTGTACTTTTACTTAACACTTCTATGCATTTTTAAAGTAAGTTGAGTTCATAGCAAAGTATTAAAGTTGCTAGGTAGTAGTATTTTAAGTTATATCTGAATTGTTCAATTTTCTATAAATTATGATTTCATGGGTTTCAACAGTTTGGTCATTTTTTAAGCTTTTATGATATTTTGTTCATCCATTTGAGCACTCTTGCATAACATAGTAGATGAATTTGCTACTTTTGTATTACTGTAAAAATAGGAAATAAATTTTGTACAAAATCAATTTTTCTAAATTTTAAAGTTATCATACTTTAAATGATTTCTTGTTTTATAACTGAAAATCATCCATCCATATTTTTTTAATGCACTAAATTTATGTTTTTATTTTAGTTTTGGAAATACTGCATTTATTATTCAGTAATTTATAGATTTGTTTATTGCCTTTAAATTATGATGAATATATATACACGTGATATTTCATTTAGGTATATAAATTGTGTAATTTTTTTCCATTATTTGAATATGCATGTATATCTATAGTATGGTCATACATGATAGTTACCCAAATTTTTCAGACTAGCTTCCTGTAGATGTTTTTATGAAGCCATCTCAATTAAAACAATCTTTTATTTATTCAACAATGAAATGAAAATAGAATTGTGAACAAAATTTGCTCTAAGTGATCACATGGGAATGAACATGTAAAATTTATAATCGTACAAAGTAGTTCAATAGTGTACCAGTTTTTATACGACCGCAAAAAAATTGTGGACGTATTATGGTATGATGCTGTCGTCGTCGTTGTCGGTGTCTGTTAACTTTTTAGTGTTTCCACAATAACTTTAGTTCCAGATATCCGATTGCTATGAAACTTTACAATGATGTTCCTTACCATAAAAGGATGAATGGGATTGATTTTGGGGGTCCCCCCATTTTTCGTTTAGAAATTAGGGGCCAAAAATACTACTTTTTTGTTTGTTTCCACAATAACTTTAGTTCTAGTTATCCAATTGCTATGAAATTTGACAGTGATGTTCCTTACCATACAAGGATGAATGGGATCGATTTTGGGGGTCCCCCCTTTTTTTGTTTCGAAATTAGGGGCCCAAATGGGGAAAAAATTCAAATATTTTACTTGTTTCCACCATAACTTTGGTCCTTAAGTTGGCCTATTGCTGTGAAATTTGTCAAGAATGTTTCTTACAATAAAAGAATGAACCTGATGAATTTTTGCGCCCCCTTTTTCTCCGTTGTGTAATTTGGGGCCAAAAGGGGCCAAAATAAAAACTTTTTTATTTGTGGTCCGATTTTGAAATTTTTTTTTGCATGTTTGTTCTTGTCAAATAGCGGATACAAAATTAAGAATTAATTTTTGCGACCCCCCCTTTTTCCCCCTATTACGTAATTAGGGGCCAAATGGGGCCAAAATCGAAACTTTTTTATTTGTGGTCCGATTTAAAAATTTTTTTTGCAAGTTTATTTTTGTCAAGTAGCGAATCCAAATTTGAGAATTTATTTTTGTGACCCCCACCCCTTTTTCACTTGTTACGTAATAAGGGGCCAAAAGGGGCCGAAATCGAAACTTTTTTAATTCTTGTTCGATTTTGATAATTTTTTTTGCAAGTTTATTCTTGTCAAGTAGCAGATATATTTTTGTGTCCCCTTTTTTACTGTTACGTTATTAGGGACCAAAAGGGGCCAAAATTGTAACTTTTTTATTTCTGGTCCAATTTTGAAATTTTTTTTTGGTTGTTTGTTCTTGTCAAATAGCGAATACAAAATTAAGAATTAATTTTTGCGACCCCCCCTTTTTCTCCCTATTATGTAATTAGGGGCCAAATGGGGCTTTTTTATTTGTGGTCCGATTTTGAAAATTTTTTTTGCAAATTTATTCTTGTCAGGTAGCGATTCTAAATTTAAGAATAAATTTTTGGGGCTGTAATCATAATTTTTAAAAAATTCTGGTTCGATTTTAATTTTTTTCCTAAACATTATTCTTTTTAAGAATAGAATACAACATTCAAAATTTATATTTTTTCCCCCTGGGTCGAAAGTCCATCAGAGAAGCATGTGTCAAAAACCTTTGTCAGTCCACCATGGGCTCCATGTGTCCAGAACAATAGACTATCCATATTAGGCCTAAGACATACAGGGTTCAACATGTTGCAGTCGTATCATGCTGCGCTCGGCGAAGCTTTTTATTAGTTATGCTATTATCATACTTTTTAACAATTTGCTTAACACAAAATGATGTTATTTTTTTGAACAGGTCTATTGTTCTATCTAAAATAATTGATGTTAACTGTCAGTATATTTTCTATTTTTATTCCCATGAATATAATCTTCATAATGTTTGAGATCATAATCCAATCCTTTTGCAAACCATTGAAAAAAATTCCAGTTTTAAGAAATGACAAAGTGTGATATTTGTATTTCTTAGACATTGTAAATAATATTTTCAAAATTGTTCAGTAACATTTTGTTGAAACTAGATTTAACCTTTAAACTTAAATACAGACTGGTTTACTATAAAGTAATAATACTATATATAGTTTTTCTTTTCATATGTGACCTTTAATATGAAGTTGCTCCATTTTTTTGTATAAATGAAGTACAGATTAGATAAACATTATTAGAAAATAGTTTAATCTATGCTAAATTTATGTAATTTACAAGACAATTTTGCTATATTTATATATTGTTTTTTGTTTTCAAAACAGAGGGTTATATGCACGGACAAAAGTTTTATTTATTGCTTTTTGATAATTTTTTTTATATATGTTTGTTTACGTATATTTGTTATTAAACTGTATTTAATTGTATAATTTTTAATTGATTGGTAGCTTTAAAATCTTTTTGAATTTTATGATTTTATGTCTGTTTGTTTTATACTGTGAACATGGTCGAGTTGTTTTGTACAGATGATGGTTAATAAATTATCCTTTCACATGTAAGTTTTCCAAATAGAACCAAAACTGTGACACAGGCTCATGGAGGATATCATGAATTCTACAATGAGAAAACTAATATTTTATGAGATAAGTAGACAGATTTAGTCCCAAACATTGTGTGATAAAGGGGGGTTTAAAATTTCTTTCAGTTCTTTTATAGTAATTTATACATCCTATCTCTCAGTTACTAATGTTGGAATTCAACGAAAGAAATAAGCTAGCATGTCATTTAATTGATTTTGGTGTCATACTCAGCACAATTAAAATCCAAAATTTTGTCGAAAAAAAGATGAACTAAGGTAGAACAAAATCGTGATCAAACAATCTGTGTCCTAACATATAATAGCATAATTTTATACCAAAATTCTCATTAAGAAAATGATACAGACTGACATGTTGGTAGCAGTAGAATATTTTCTACTGGAATTTTGTGTTGTGAACATAATTCATCTTATTGCTATATTTTAACCATTTCAATGAATGCTTATTAATAATATTTTTTACTTAAGTACCAGTCTTTCTAAAAATCATGCAGAGGGTGATTTATGGTAAAAAATACCACATGTGTTTGAACATGGTTTCTAATACAGAATGGTCACCTATTGACAAAAACAACAGCTATTTGTTTCTTTGATGTTGGTCATGAGAGATAAAATTTACCTAGATTGCATTATAAATACTGTAAACAAGGGAGATAACTCTTTTCTTGCTATGCATTTCATTACAATTCTAAACACGGATTTCTCCTATGACCAAGAACTTTATGGAAAACAGACCTGATTTTCAACAATAACACTATATCTTGATTCAGAAAATGTAAAGAAACCCATGTGTATTTTTTTACCATAAATCACCATTATCATAAACCCTGCATGATTCTTAGAAAGACAAATACTTAAAATGTTTTCCTAAAGATATCGAGAAAAAAATGTCTCCAAGGAGCAGAACACATTTGAAATAAAAGGGTACCACCAACAGTCAGATATCTTATGAAAAACCATGACCTTTTAAAATGATGATTTTTCATGACATTTCACCCTTTTTCTGTCAGCACTATATCTATCTGATTTCATGAAAATTTGAACTGTCTATAAAGATTTTTTCGTATGTTCGGATTCTAAACTTGGTTAAGTTACTTCTTTTTGACATTTGACCCATTTGTTGTTGTCTGAAATAAAGAAAATTGCAAAAACCCACAAAATCAGTGGTGCAAACTGACTACGAGGATGAAATTTTTTCGCTTTATTTCACCAAATTCTTACAAAACCAAGCCGTTTAAGATGTTTTGAATTTTTTCAAGAACACATCTACAGTTCAGGATTTGAAGTTACTCGCAATTATATTGAGTTTCTTGACCATTTTCTATCTAGGAGTCTTTCATGTTAAACCGTTTTGTCACGGGTTTTCATGACAAAAAATAGTGAAATGTCATAGAAAATCATGACTTTCTAAAAGTCATGATTTTTCATGATCTTTGAAAATGATGATTTTTCATGACTTTGTAACATCTTCAAGTCATGAATTTCCATCATGAAAATGAAATTAAAAGATGATGGATTTTCATTACCTTGTTCTTCTTTATAAGATGTCATGGTTTTTCATTACAATTGGTTTATTTAAATGTCATGAAAAATCATCATTTTCCAAGGTCATGGTTTTTCATAAGATATCTGACTGACCAACAGATCTAAATCAAAATTTAAACCCCCACCTACAATTTTCCTTTATCAAATCTTCACCTAGTTTTTAACCCTACCCAACAAATTTCAATGTGCAATTTAACCGCAGACTAGACATTATTTTATCGATGGTGTCCTTTCATAGGGTATATATTTATTGGAACAGCCCTAGTATAATATTGTTAACATTTTTACAATTAATTTTTAACACATGGATACATGATAATATGCATGCATATAGGTTTTTTTGAAAATATTAAGTAAATTGGTATGAAGAATGTAATTTTTAATATAATTTTATAAATAAATTTTGAGTTTTTAATTTACTTTTATTCTATTTTGTATGTATATTTCAATACTTTATTAATAAAAATAGAGCTGAGCATATGTATTTTTTTAATTATGCTAATTTGATATGTTCTCTGGGAATAACATTCATATTTCAAGCTCTCCATGGCTGTGTGATATATACATATATTAAGTAAAGAAGTAAAAAGAAAACTAAACAAACTAAAAGAGGTAGCTTCACAAATAAATATGAACCACCATTCCAAAAAATTAATTCACACAAATTTAAAAAAAGGTGTACATCTACATGATAACACATGGATATTGTAAAATTTCATGAAAATCCATCAAGTAGTTAAGGAGGAGCGGTGGATAAGAAATGGCTACACTAACACTCATCACTATATACCCGAACTTCTAATAATCAAAATTGTATGCATCTTTTTCAAAACCCAGTCTGATCTAAAGTGAAGGGATATGGAGTATATAGTATGCAAAATCACATTAATATTAATATTGAAGTAAAACAAAGCAACAGGATGAGATGATACACATTTCATTTTTAATAGGATCTGGCAAAATTCAAAAGTAACTGGATCACCATTCGAAAGTAACTGATTAACCATTCAAACGTAATTGCAATAACTGTATATGTAAACCATGAACAAAATGTAGCACAAAAACGTTTTTAACAACCAAAAATAGTTAGCGCTAATGTAACAAGTAAATCTGTGAACCAATGCTCACTAGTGATACCCCTGCTCCCAAAATTATGCCTTGCACAAATACTATTTTTTTACAAACAGAATGACCTGGGAGCATAAAATGGGTAAACACCATATGGTACTGTAGGATTAAGTGGCATGCAAAATATCAGACCTCTATCTCATGAACATGTAGTTGCTTAGAAAACTGTGAAATTTTGCATGTATCTAAGTGAAGTAGATCACCTAGGAGCATAAAATCGGTATACACCGTATGGTTCTAAAGGATAAAGCTGTATATACAAAATATAAGATCTCTATCTCATGTACATGATGTAGTTGCTTAAAAAAACTGTGACAGAAATTTTACATGTATGTCCATTTATATGTAAAAACCGTCCATTTATATATGTAAAAACCAAAGTATTCAGTAAACAGGAAGTAGATCACCTAGGAGCAAAAAATCGGTATACACCGTATGGTACTATAGGTTAAAGCTGTACATGTATACCAAATATCATACCACTACCTTATGTAGTTGCTTAGAAAACTCTGAGGAAAACATGTTATAGGCAAACGACAAACGAACTGACTGACAAGGGTAAAACAGTATCCCCCTCTTCTTCAAATAGGGGGTATAAAAAGAGCTAGCCCTACCATTAACTATGAAACTCAAGTTAATTCATAACACAGAATATCTAATAACAAAATATTCCCAAAGCAAAATTGTCTTGCTCCGTTCAGACAAAAGATAAATAACATTCAAAATTGGTTTGTCATAGGGTTTTGTTTTGTCATCCTTTACCTGATTTGACACACTGAATTGACTGTTGGCAATGCAACGTGTGTGCTATAGCAAGCAGGAACTGCTAACTCTTCCAGAGCACCTGAGTTCACTCTCGTTACGACTTGAGTTCGCATTGTTGATATTCAGTGATTTTTGTGTTTCTGTGTTTAACATGTTGTTGGTTTTTGTCCTGTTCTCATTAATGTTTACTGGTTTTGTCCTTGCTCATTCAAACTTTTGACATTCTGATGCCCATTGGTACATCTGCTTCTCTAAGCGCATGTAACACAAAAATTCATTGATAGTTGACTAACATTTTAATAATACAAATACCCCCCACAAATAGCCCCCTTTACCAGCACTTTAAGACAGTTTCTTTGCCTTGTTATACAGGGCATCTACAACTTTCCCCATGTTTTGTATTGTATCTAGTGAGTTTCCGTAAGTTTTATCCACAGGAGCCTCATCAAAAACAATCAACACACCAGCTCCTTGGTCCAAGATACCTGTATTATAAAAGGGAGATGTCAACTCTGTGAAGAAGGTCATTAAAAATGAATAAAACCAAAAAATAAAAAAGCACATGCACGCATAATAAGAATTGCAGAACACATACATGGAATGCCTTATATTAATTTCAATATCCAAAAGTATATCTTATTTTTTAATCACATTTACAATGAATTGATGTTGGGTGTATAATTCTAAAGTTATGCTGAAATCATATGTTCAAATACTTACTTATGTATGTAAAGTTTATTTATAATGATTGAAAGTACCATCTTTACAAAAATCACTGTAAATTTTTCTAAATATCTCTTTGAAGCTAGAGGGTAAAAAAGGCCTTAAGTGTACCTTTTCCTTCTGTATGGTTAAATCATATTTTATAATTCATATTTGGAAATGGTACCTCTTTGCTTCTGAAGTTTAAGGGTGCTTGCGCAAGTTTTAATGATTATTTTTCTAACCCTTCAATGTTTGGTTTTTGTCATGATAAATTGTTGACCAGTTGCATAAAGAACACACAAACTTCATTTGAGAAGCCCATTGACTGCAAGGGTTAGAAGAGTGTAATAAATAAAGAAGACAATACCACCTACCATGTAATTTCTTGTCTAGGATCATTTGTGAAAATTAAATAAAGAAAGCATTACCACTTACCATGGAATTTTTCGTTTAAGATCATTTGTGATAACTAATAAGAGAGAATTACCACCTACCATGGATTTTCTTGTCTAAGATCATTTGTGATAATCAAATAAAGAAAGCATTACCACCTACCATGGATTTTCTTGTCTAAGATCATTTGTGATGATCAAATAAAGAAGGCAGTACCACCTACCATTGAATTTCTTGTCTAAGATCATTTGTGATGATCAAATAAAGAAGGCAATACCACTTACCATGGAATTTCTTGTCTAAGATCATTTGTGATAATTAAATAAAGAAAGCATTACCACCTACCATGGAATTTCTTGTCTAAGATCATTTGTGATAATCAAATAAAGAAGGCATTACCACTTACCATGGAATTTCTTGTCTAAGATCATTTGTGATGATCAAATAAAGAAGGCAATACCACTTACCATGGAATTTCTTGTCTAAGATCATTTGTGATAATTAAATAAAGAAAGCATTACCACCTACCATGGATTTTTTTGTTTAAGATCATTTGTGATGATCAAATAAAGAAGGCATTACCACTTACCATGGAATTTCTTGTCTAAGATAATTTGTGATGATCAAATAAAGAAGGCAATACCACTTACCATGGAATTTCTTGTCTAGATCATTTGTGATGATCAAATAAAGAAGGCAATACCACTTACCATGGAATTTCTTGTCTAAGATCATTTGTGATAATCAAATAAAGAAGGCAATACCACCTACCATGGATTTTCTTGTCTAAGATCATTTGTGATAATCAAATAAAGAAGGCAATACCACCTACCATGGATTTTCTTGTCTAAGATCATTTGTGATAATCAAATAAAGAAGGCAATACCACTTACCATGGATTTTCTTGTCTAAGATCATTTGTGATAATCAAATAAAGAAGGCAATACCACTTACCATGGATTTTCTTGTCTAAGATCATTTGTGATAATCAAATAAAGAAGGCAATACCACTTACCATGGAATTTCTTGTCTAAGATCATTTGTGATAATCAAATAAAGAAGGCATTACCACTTACCATTGAATTTCTTGTCTAAGATCATTTGTGATGATCAAATAAAGAAGGCAATACCACTTACCATGGAATTTCTTGTCTAAGATCATTTGTGATAATCAAATAAAGAAGGCAGTACCACTTACCATGGAATTTCTTGTCTAAGATCATTTGTGATGATCAAATAAAGAAGGCAATACCACTTACCATGGAATTTCTTGTCTAAGATCATTTGTGATAATTTAATAAAGAAAGCATTACCACCTACCATGGATTTTCTTGTCTAAGATCATTTGTGATAATTTAATAAAGAAGGCAGTACCACCTACCATTGAATTTCTTGTCTAAGATCATTTGTGATGATCAAATAAAGAAGGCAATACCACTTACCATGGAATTTCTTGTCTAAGATCATTTGTGATGATCAAATAAAGAAGGCAATACCACTTACCATGGAATTTCTTGTCTAAGATCATTTGTGATAATTTAATAAAGAAAGCATTACCACCTACCATGGAATTTCTTGTCTAAGATCATTTGTGATGATCAAATAAAGAAGGCAATACCACTTACCATGGAATTTCTTGTCTAAGATCATTTGTGATAATTTAATAAAGAAGGCAGTACCACCTACCATTGAATTTCTTGTCTAAGATCATTTGTGATGATCAAATAAAGAAGGCAATACCACTTACCATGGAATTTCTTGTCTAAGATCATTTGTGATGATCAAATAAAGAAGGCAATACCACTTACCATGGAATTTCTTGTCTAAGATCATTTGTGATAATTAAATAAAGAAAGCATTACCACCTACCATGGAATTTCTTGTCTAAGATCATTTGTGATGATCAAATAAAGAAGGCAATACCACTTACCATGGAATTTCTTGTCTAAGATCATTTGTGATGATCAAATAAAGAAGGCATTACCACCTACCATGGAATTTCTTGTCTAAGATCATTTGTGATGATCAAATAAAGAAGGCAATACCACTTACCATGGAATTTCTTGTCTAAGATCATTTGTGATAATTAAATAAAGAAAGCATTACCACCTACCATGGAATTTCTTGTCTAAGATCATTTGTGATGATCAAATAAAGAAGGCAATACCACTTACCATGGAATTTCTTGTCTAAGATCATTTGTGATAATCAAATAAAGAAGGCATTACCACTTACCATTGAATTTCTTGTCTAAGATCATTTGTGATGATCAAATAAAGAAGGCAATACCACTTACCATGGAATTTCTTGTCTAAGATCATTTGTGATGATCAAATAAAGAAGGCAATACCACTTACCATGGAATTTCTTGTCTAAGATCATTTGTGATAATTTAATAAAGAAAGCATTACCACCTACCATGGAATTTCTTGTCTAAGATCATTTGTGATGATCAAATAAAGAAGGCAATACCACTTACCATGGAATTTCTTGTCTAAGATCATTTGTGATAACTTCTTCTCTACTGTGTCCTACAATAAATTATTATAACTCCTGTATAAACTAGAATAAAGACAAAGTCAAGAAGTACTTTGTTGGCAAAAACTCTATTTTATTTATTTTAAGGCACTTGAATACTGTGGTTTCATTATTTTTGGATATTATTCTATGCTCTTCATTTTCATATAGTGTTTGACATTTTCAACTTTTGGTAGAGCGCCTCTGAAGAGTCTTGAATAGACGAAACGCACGTCAGGCGTAGCAAAATTTATTGTCTGGAACTTTGTTGTAATTAATATTTCATTATTATTTATGGGTTATCAATTTTTATGGTTTTCATTTGGGATCTTTTGCATCCTGACGGGTGTGCTATGGTAGGCAGGAACTGCTTCCTCTTTCTTTATATTGCTGAATGCAATTTTGTTTTTATGCAAGTTTTTTTGTTGTTGTTTTTGTTGTGCAGTTTGTTTCGTTGTGATGTTTTTTTTTTTGTCTACTGATTTTGTCTTTGTCTTTTTAATATAATGATATTTGATTACCCCTTTGCTTCTTTGAACCACAAAATTTCATACCCCACAAAAAAAAAGGAAATTTGACATTGATTTGCATGCTGCTGACATTAGAACCACAAATTTAAGAAAACACAAATTGATTCTTATTCATCAAACCACAAAATTTTGTAACCATGAAATCCCCTTCAGCATACTCATAGGTGTGTCTAAAGGTAAACAGCTACTGTATACATAATTATTTTTGCCAGGTATTTTTTTTCACAGATTATTTGTCACGCTTTTTTTATGAAAATCAAATACCTGTGAAAAGTAATTCATTGAACAGAAAACACAAAATTAAGTACTTGGATGAAATAATAGAATCATAAAAATAAGTAATTTTACGGTTATTTTAGATACTTTAAAAACAGAACCAGACAGTAGAAAATAGTATACATACTGTTCCAAGTTTGATCAAGTTGGACACATGTTGAACCTGCAATTATACAAAAAGACTCTTTAACATGCTTTATAAAAATAATCAATCTGTTAAATTACAAATGACATTAATTTCTCATTAAAACAACTTGGGAAGTTCTTGTTACTAATTACCTACATGAATCAAGTATGATGTCCCCTCGTTGTTTAATGCTCTTAAACTTAACAGAAATTGTGCTTTGTCCTTTCTGTTTAACTTTTAAATGCTTTTAAATAACTTTTAAAAGTACTACTTTTTCTAAGAATCAGGCAGATACCATTTATAGGGTGGCACATCAATAACAAATACACAAAAAAAAATCAGCAGAATAAGGTAAAGCAACCCAAGTTTACTTTGTTTTGACAATTTTATTTTTAAGTCAGTCTTGGGATTAGGAGATATTACCACTTGATATTTAGATACATTGCCAATGAAAAGTATGGGGAAATTAAAAAGGAGATAGTCTATCATTACACTTCTGTTATTTAGTTTAAACATATTTTATTTATCCTGGATTGGGAAACAAGCTTAATGTTTATGTAAATCCCTCTCCAGCTAGCAGTTTGTGAGTTTGGCCTTTGCAGGGGCCTCCATTGAGCCTACTCTTATCGAACTCTACAAAGGGGTTTTTAACGTGCATGGGGTATTGCTCTCCACAGACACGGGACAACCTTTTTTCGTCCCTTCAAATGGACTAGCATTGTTCCTTGAGACCATCCTTGCAAATGGTGTCAAGAGAGAGTCAGAAAGTTGGTTCATGAAATTTTCACCCCGGACGAGGATCGAACCACAAACCTTGGTGTTTTTAGCCCAACATGTTAACCACTACACCACCGGCTCCATAAACACTTCTGTTCAACTCCTTATTGGGTTAGGCTTTTTAAAATCCTTTGGGTCTTCACTGTTAGTTTACTATGTGAAACAAGTGCAATAACCTGTTAAAAAAGTCAGGTTTTTTTTATATGCATAGGTGGTTTGGTTTCAAACCTCTCCACAAGAATTTGACCTGATACAAGCATTTCTTTGAACTTAGTTGCACATATATGTTATACTAATAAAATCTTCACCTGAACTCTTGAGAAAGGTTCTATAATTCTACAGAGATTCTGTTCTAACAGGTTGTCATACAAAGTCTTTAGATGGGCATTAACAATAGGATCATCTTCTAGCTGTGACTTGTAACTAGCCAAAGTCTGAAAGATAATACAAGAAAGGTATGCTCATTTGAGATATTACACTGACCTAATAACAAAGTGCAAAACTTATGTGCTTGGCTACAGAGATTTGTAAAATCATGAATCATCTATATTACAAACAAAGTCTTTTAACTTCAATCTGTTAAAATTCACCTTCTGCAAATGGTAGCTACAGAATTTTTCATTGTTGCTTTTGAACAAAACAAAAGTCAAATAGGTAAAAAGATTCTCCGTTTTATAACTTTCAAAAACTTTAAGCGTTTGACTTATCTTATTTTTTAATCTTTGTGGTTCACAATTTATCCCTTATGCTAGTATCTGCTTTTTTTATGTGTGTTTGTGTGTGTGTATGTGTATAAAGGTTTAACGCCCTTTTCCGAGCACCTAGGCCATACAATTTGAGATAATCATCATCCTGAGCCATAATTTTGTTGTGATATTTATTTGCTAACCTTTTGGAATTCAGCCAATGATCTTTTATGGCTTGCTGTTGCTATACTTTTCATGGCCTCTACTGCAGGACCACTGTACTTCAGAGCTAGCTTTCCACTGACGATGGCTTGAACTTCGTCAGATCTAGAAAAAAGTTTAAAATAGAATATAATGACATTGTGTACTGAAGATTATTATCAACAGCACATATTGTAGTACATACATAAATACACTATTAAGTTGTAGCACATATGAAGGCCTACCATTGTACCATTTTTCTTATGTGCAAGAATAAAAAATTCTGTCTTTAAAACCAATGTCTTACAAAAAAGCTGTTATACAGTCAAGAAATAATATTTCAACAAGGTAAATTTCTACTGATTGGTAATTTGTACGTTCAAAAGTGTGTGTGTATGTGTGTGTGTTGGTGTTTAATGCCCTTTTTCGAAACACCTGGGCCATGTTGGGTGGTCAGTTTTAATGGTGGAGGAAACTGGAGAACCCGGAGAAAACCAACAACTTAGGCAGGTTACTGACAAATCTAATCACATACAGTTGGGGAAGTTCTTTTTTTGAATGTTTAAACACATCTGAGAATACGTTGCTGTCAAATAAACATATACGTGATATTAAGAAACAACACAGAGCTGTGGCAACATTTAAAAGATTATTCATATTTATTGAGCAAAAAGACACCTGGTATGTTTCTAATTAAGCTATGGGACCTAGGGTAATGGCAAACTTACGTATTCAACATAATTTTACACATCAACATGTATTTAAGGCCTGTGATAGCCTTTGGACTGTCTATAGAGTCATAGCCTTCAAAAGCTTCGTAGAAGTAGGAGTAGGCGGTCTTAAAGTCCTTCTCATCAGCAGCATGGAGAATACCTGATTATAAAAAGACAACACCCTATATTACTTAATACTACATTACTCTAATATTTCAGTAAAAAAATGACTAAACAAATCAATACCCTGTTGAATCAAATAAGATTAGGATTATTTGACACAATTTTCATAAGAGTAAATAATGAGAATAAGTGTATCAAGTTAAAACAGGATATGTCCAAAAGACATGATGCCCCATCTCATAATTTTCTTGTTTCTGCATCCCTGAACTCTTAAATTGAATGTCAGGAATAAATCTTTACGGTCATTTTTGTATGTTTAAAATATCTTGCAAATGAGTATAAAACTTCATGATGAAATCATATTTCTTTCTTGGAAGTTAAAGTTCAACATGCCTGTATGTAACCTAAAAATAATCTTTTTACAAATTTAGGTTTTGCCAGATTTACTTACATGAATGTTTAGGATACATTTTCCTATTCATTTCAATAAAAACTCACAAAATTTCTGATGGACCTGATGATTATCTGCCTTCACCTCACATTCGGCAGTCCCAATGATTTTCTAAAACACTGAATCTTTCAGACAAACAGACCTAAACCTTATATGCCCCTCTATTTTTGATGACTGGGCATAAAAACCTACCAGACTGCATATCTAAAGCTGCTTGAAGTTTAGGTGGACAGTAAATACTGTTAGCTGTTGTCCTGGCTGATGTCAAGGCTGCCCTGTAATAAAAAATGATTTTGTTGTGTTCTATAGTCTTTAAATAAATAACATGTAACATTTATTTCATCATACATGTACAATTAATATGGCAGTTGGCAGTGCAGCTTAATACATGCAAAATCATTCTATTATGAAATACTTATTGATATTGCACATCGCCTATAGGTCGAGTGTCAATATCTGATTTAAGTGTTCCATAAAACATGATATAGCATGTAAGAATTTACAATTATTGTTTTATTACATTTTAGTGAAAAAAGAAATTTTTGAAGAAAAAATTATATCTACATGGTTTTTTTAGATCATGTTGCATCCAAAGACCTGTTATGATATAATTTACCCTACAAAAGATTGTCATTTTGACTTTTCCTTCAAGTACTTCCTAAAAATCACCAATATGTACATCAAACATCAAGTGTTTTAAGCCTATCAATAACCCAATGTTAATTTACTTTTGTTATTTGGCAACATGTCGTAAGATTTTTCAGCACCAAGCCCTCAACATACTTGTTTGATTAAATGAAATGAAATGACATCATGGACATTGACATGAAAATAAATGTATTTTGTTGGGAATTCCACAACACAGGCAAAACTAGAAAAACTGTGAGCCGCAGCTCACAAATAAATACCCCCCACTCCCCAAAAAAATTAATCAGATAAAATTTAGCATAGGAGATGCACATCTACAATATGTCACAAAAATTGTGTGTAGGTTTCATGAAAATCCATCAAGGGGTTTAGGAGGAGTTGCAGATAAGAGATGGACACCCCCATGTAGTCGAATGGCTGAGTCCATGTATTGCTTTGGGAAACCCCCAAAAATCATTCTGGTCAAACTTTCAAATAGTAGGTGCACATCTATATTATGTAACAAAGATTGTGTAAAAGTTTCATGACAATCCATCAAGGGGTTTAGGATGCGTTGTGGATGAGAGATGGGTACCCCCATGTAGTCGAATGGGTAAGTCCATGTTTTGCTATGGGAAACCCCAATAATCATTCTGATCAAATTTTAAAATAGTAGATGCACATCTACATTTTGTCAGAACAATTGTGTAAGTTTCATGAAAATCCATCAAGGGGTTTAAGAGGAGTTGCGGATAAGAGATGGGTACCCCCATGTAGTTGAATGGCTAAGTCCATGTTTTGCTATGGGAAACCCCAAAAATCATTCTGGTCAAACTTTCAAATAGTAGGTGCACATCTACATTATGTCACAAAGATTGTGTGTAAGATTCATGAAAATCCATCAAGGGGTTAAGGAGGAGTTGCGGATAAGAGATGGGTACCCCCATGTAGTCAAATGGCTAAGTCCATATTTTGCTATGGGAAACCCCAAAAATCATTCTGATCAAATTTTAAAATAGTAGGTGCACATCTACATTATGTCACAAAGATTGTGTGTAAGTTTCATGAAAATCCACCAAGGGGTTTAGGAGGAGTTGCGGATAAGAGATGGGTACCCCCATGTAGTCGAATGGCTTAGTCCATGTTTTGCTATGGGAAACCCCAAAAATCATTCTGATCAAATTTTAAAATAGTAGGTGCACATCTACATTATGTCACGAAGATTGTGTGTAAGTTTCATGAAAATCCACCAAGGGGTTTAGGAGGAGTTGCGGATAAGAGATGGGTACCCCCACGTAGTCGAATGACTAAGTCCATGTTTTGCTATGGGAAACCCCAAAAATCATTCTGATCAAATTTTAAAATAGTAGGTGCACATCTACATTATGTCACAAAGATTGTGTGTAAGTTTCATGAAAATCCACCAAGGGGTTTAGGAGGAGTTGCGGATAAGAGATGGGTACCCCCATGTAGTCGAATGGCTTAGTCCATGTTTTGCTATGGGAAACCCCAAAAATCATTCTGATCAAATTTTAAAATAGTAGGTGCACATCTACATTATGTCACAAAGATTGTGTGTAAGTTTCATGAAAATCCACCAAGGGGTTTAGGAGGAGTTGCGGATAAGAGATGGGTACCCTGAAGTGTAACGGAAGGACGGACGGAAGGACGGACACCCCTATCACTATATACCCCCCACTTTTGAAGTGGGGGGTATAAAAAAGCAATCTTCAGCCTAGGTAAAAAAAATTTTGTAGTTACCTTGCTTTAGGAAGATTACTCAGAGAATGATACACTCGACTTTCTAACAGTTGTACTTCTACCAGTAATGCCTTGTCATCTAACTTCTTTAACTCTCGCAATAATGAGGATCCTACAAAAATATTATCAACAAAATATAACTAAAAATATCTCTGCCTTTGAAGAGTCTATTTTTCGGATTTAAGAAGTTATGCTTCTTTATCATTACTCAGCAGATAATTGTCGCTGCCAGTTAATCTTTTGTAAAGTAATTTAATACACTTTAATATATTTTGGTTGCTTCAAATATCCAAAATCAAAAAAGACATTTTATTAGACTGTAAAAGTATGATCCTCTTTGTTAAAAAAATGCTGGTTATCAATTTATTTTTTACACATGTATCTTTTCTAATGAAAATTCAATTCTTTCCATTCATATTTATCAAAACTCAGAAAAGAAAATATGTCTGTTGTTTTTATATACATGTAAAATTATTATATTAACTACAGTCCAAACGAAAATATTCTTGCTTGTATAATTGTAATATACATGTACTGTGGTTTCAGTATTATTCGTGTGGTACCAATTTTCGTCATCCATGAAAATATTTGTGGGGTACCTATTTTTGTAGTTTTTGTGGGTAACAACCATCTACAAAAATAACAATCCAACGAATTCCTAGTTTTACTTTGATTCCTATTTATAAGCAACTTTAACAAACCACAAAATAAAGAATCCAACGAAATGTCTTTGTTGTGAAAACCATGAAAACTAATATGAACCTAAATAAATGAATCCACATTAGTCAGTCTGTATTTTTTACATAGTTGTAGTTTCTAACCATTTTTGTTATATTTATATTTTGTAAAAATGTGAATTTTAATGTTAAATCAAGCAATATTGCTAACCTAATGCTAAAGCTTCTGTGTACTGTTTGGTTTCATGATAAAGTGCTATCAATCTTGCCTGAAAATATATAAAGTATAATGTAACTTCTGTCAAAGATCCTAAGCAAGTGTAAAAGTAAATTTTGGTAAATATTAAACAGATTTAAAAATAAATAGAATGGCAGTCTTCCTTGGAATGTTCTGTCAACAGCAAGTCGATATACATGTAAGTTATGGCGATAAAATCACTTTACACTATAAAGTACTATAGGAAGAATCTACATACCAAACACCAAGAGGCTGTGTCATGTAGTTGTCCGGAAAAATGCCACAGATTTTTTTTGTGACACGGCAGGACGCTGCCAGGAGGACGCAAAGTGACTCCTATTTATATGTCACTTTGCAACACATTGCAGGTGACATAAAAAGTCAAAGCATGAAATGGCTAGATTTCCTTCAATAGGAAGTTGATAAGCTCAAAACCTAATATTTGGCTTAATGCTAATTCAGCATATCAAATATCAAAAGGCTGAGATTGGTGGTTGCTGAGAAACTGTTACAATTTTTTTCTATTGTTGACTATCAATGTTAAAAGTTAACTAAGTCAGCAAATACCATGAATATGATGTAGAAGAGTGACGGACCTGAAGTTTAATCCCATGATATGATACCCCATGCTGATGCTTCCTACCAAATATCAAAAGGCTGTGATAAGTGGTTGATTAGAAAACTGTTGGTAAAATACCTTATCTGTCTGTCTGCAACAGGACATTCACCAGTTCACAACCAAGATTTTCACTATGTGAAATGGGACCAACACTTCCCAATCATAATCATTTCTTATCTCTAAAGCTTGTCTAAGGAAAGTCCTTAGCTTGTCTAAGGAAAGTCCTTTTCTTACCTCTAAAGCTTGTCTAAGGAAAGTCCTTTTTTCATCTTTAGCCCAGTCTATGCATTCTTTACATAGCTCAACCTACAATCATGATAATGTCATTGAACAAAGAAATACAGATAAATTATCTAATTTTCCTAATAATCTAACCCATACAGCATGTATAGAGTAAAAATTTAAAAAAATAAATCATATAAGAAGGTGAACAGCATTTAATCTGAGTTTTAATAAACACACATCCCTGTCCTGCATTTAAACATTTTATTCATCGAATACAAATTACATACGAGCAGATTTACCTTTGAATTACCCAAACATTTCTAGTGATTTTATAATTAGATTGTTCATGAAACATTCATACAGTGTTATATTGATGATGTCCTTTCACTAAACAATCCTCGATTTGGTGACTATTTACATCTCATATATCCGAAGGAGCTTGAGATAAAGGATACTACAGATTCTAGGAGGTCCGCTTCATATTTGGATCTATTTCTCGAAATTGACACACTAGGAAGGCTTTGTACAAAGCTCTATGACAAACGTGATGACTTCAACTTTCCAATAGTTAACTTTCCCCTTCTGTGTAGCAACATTCTGTCCACTCCAGCATATGGAGCTTACGTATCACAATTGATTCGTTATTCCAGAGCATGTGAGGAGTACAACGACTTCCTTGATAAAGCTACACAGATGACAAGCAAATTGTTAACACAGGGGTTCGTTGCTCCCAGGTTGTTGTCCTCACTCAAGAAATTTTACAGACGACATCATGTGCTTGTATACAAATACGGGATTTCTATCTCTCAGATGAGCACAGATGTTGGTTTGACATAGAGTTTTGTAATGTCATCCTTCCGGATTTGACCAACACTAAATCGATCTTTGGCAACGTGACGGGTGTGCTATAGCAAGCAGGAACTGCTTACTCTTCCAGGCACCTGAGTTCACTTTCGTTTCGACTTGAGTTCACGTTGCTGAATTACGGTTTTAGGATACTGATTACCCCTTTGGTACACCTTTGCTTCTTTAAGAGGTGATCATGGCGTTATAAAAGTTTTTTATGTGTGAAAAAAGAAAATGGAGGCTGCAAATTTATTGGTCAGACATAGACACAAAAAATAAAATGGGTTTATAATCCCCTGAGATAACTCACCTCCTTTCCAGTGCCAGCCTCCATATCTAAGAACATGTCAACCAGCGCTCGAACCAACTTGGCTGCCTTAGCTTTACTAACCATAGATAGAAAAGGACGAGTGAATTTGATCAGTCCAGCAAGCTCTGAAATAAATTAATGATAATTCAAAGAAAAATAAAATCAAAATGTACCGGTAAGCATTAAATGAAAAAATGTATCAAATTGTCAAATCTTGTACATCTTTCTACTAATAGACCAATCACCAATTGACTCATTCTAGAAAACTCTTAATATTATGATTCACATGTGTCAAATATCATTTGGAGTAAAATCTTAGAGTCAAAAACAAGAAGAAATGGATCATGTAAGACGTTTACCAAGTAGTGTCATGAGAAATGAACAGTTTTATTTTCTGCAGTAGATTGTATTTTTTATGCTTCAGGAGTGAGGCAAACAAAGTGACCTTTGCACCATTTTTTTATTGGACTGCATTTATTTCAAGTCTTTTTCAATTCAAATAAGAAAACAGATTTCTTGCAACAACCTGGTGTATAAGCAAGACAATCAATGGTGGGTAACACTCTAAAATTCTGATGAAGACGAGTATGTGAACCAAGTAATAAAATGTTATAAATATCCTTTACAGTTTACACTTGTATTATATCAAACCTTCAGCTTGTCTAGTTTCTGCCAGAAGTTGTCCAAGTTCAAGGACAGCCTGTTCTTTAACCTTGACCTCATCTTCACTGTTGGCATCAATATCTTTTCTAACTAAAACAAATAAGATTGTTACATTGTAAGTTATTAAGAATGGTCAATTTTCAGAATTTTAGTTATATATGTGTACATGTATAACTAATTCCAACTGAAAACAACATTGTGTACGTAAAGAAGTAGATGTGTAACTAAAAGTATGTCTCACCTGCCGGCACCATCACTAAAATCAACGACCTAAGCTTTTATTTCTTGATATAAACACTAAAAGTGTCTGTATACCAAATATCAGATGCCTAGCTATTATACATTACCAGCTATTCATCGTCCAAGAAAGTCTTACTTAAAATCATCCGTGAAACGAATTATATAGGAAAAGGTATGACATCAATGATTTATTGAAAGAAAATAGAATTGAAGAAAAGGGGGTAGTAAAAGTAGTATCTCCCTTGTGTTTCTTCTTCTGCTTCTGCCAGATAATGGCCACAATCAACGTACTGATTATTCTGCCATGTTTCTGGTACGCATGCCCCACCACCCAAGTGAATTTAGTATTAAGCCAGCTGTGCCAGAAAGGACTTGAATGCCTCAACTGATGGTGCTGACACCTGGCCTGAAGGAAGACCGTTCCAATCCCAGATGGTGCGCGGAAAGAGGGTGCGTCTTTTTACCACAGAACACCACAGAATACCACAGAACACCACAGAACAATAATAAATCATAAACTAAGTTTAGGATTGGTATAAAACATATAATATTATGTAAATTATCTTAAAACTTTCACATTTTAAACAAAAATGTTTTTTTTTTTTTAAACAATCGACTACTTTATCCAATACGTAGCACATCTAACTGCCATTTACCCCTATGTTCTATTTTTAGCCACAGCGGCCATGTTTTACAACCAATCAAAAATCCCCACATCAGTTCTATACACCTAATGCTAATAAACAACTATACCAAGTTTGGTTCCAATTGGACTTGAAGTGTCAGAGGAGTTAACGTTTTCAATGTATTGAGGAAATGCTGTTAAAATGCTCAATTTTGACGTTCTAAGGGCAATAACTCCTAAAAGGAAAGGTTCTACAACGTTGACCCTATTACATATTTTGTAGATCTTGATGTGCTTAACAATATGCAATTTAGATTTCTCAAATATCTTGTATAGTTTTCAAGAATTGAGCTAAACAGGTGCAAAATTTACCAAAAATCCACAAAAAGGGCAATAACTCCTACATGGGTTGTTGGATTTTCTTCAAAATTTCAGGGTAGGTAGATCTTTAGGTGCTGATCACTTTTGTTCCCAATCAAAATTTTAAAATCTGTCACCATTTTTGAGTTATTTGCAAAAAACTGCCATTTACCCCTATGTTCTATTTTTAGCCACAGCGGCCATGTTTTACCACCAATAAAAAATCCCCACATCAGTTTTATACACCTAATGCTAATAAACAACTATACCAAGTTTGGTTCCAATTGGACTTGAAGTGTCAGAGGAGTTAACGTTTTCAATGTATTGAGGAAATGCTGTTAAAATGCTCAATTTTGACGTTCTAAGGGCAATAACTCCTAAAAGGAAAGGTTCTACAACGTTGACCCTATTACATATTTGGTAGATCTTGATGTGCTTAACAATATGCAATTTAGATTTCTCAAATATCTTGTATAGTTTTCAAGAATTGAGCTAAACAGGTGCAAAATTTACCAAAAATCCACAAAAAGGGCAATAACTCCTACATGGGTTGTTTGATTTTCTTCAAAATTTCAGGGTAGGTAGATCTTTAGGTGCTGATCACTTTTATTCCCAATCAAAATTTTAAAATCTGTCACCCTTTTTGAGTTATTTGCAAAAAACTGCCATTTACCCCTATGTTCTATTTTTAGCCACAGCGGCCATGTTTTACGACCAATCAAAAATCCCCACATCAGTTCTATACATCTAATGCTAATAAACAACTATACCAAGTTTGGTTCCAATTGGACTTGAAATGTCAGAGGAGTTAACGTTTTCAATGAATTGAGGAAATGCTGTTAAAATGCTCAATTTTGACGTTCTAAGGGCAATAACTCCTAAAAGGAAAGGTTCTACAACCTTGACCCTATTACATATTTGGTAGATCTTGATGTGCTCAACAATATGCAATTAAAATTTCTCAAATATCTTGTATAGTTTTCAAGATATTGAGCTAAACAGGTGCAAAATTTGCCAAAATCCACAAAAAGGGCAATAACTCCTACATGGGTTGTTGGATTTTCTTCAAAATTTTAAGGTAGGTAGATCTTTAGGTGCTGATCACTTTTGTTCCCAATCAAAATTTTAAAATCTGTCACCATTTTTGAGTTATTTGCAAAAAACTGCCATTTACCCCTATGTTCTATTTTTAGCCACAGCGGCCAGCGGCCATGTTTTACGACCAATCAAAAATCCCCACATCAGTTTTATACACCTAATGCTAATAAACAACTATACCAAGTTTGGTTCCAATTGGACTTGAAGTGTCAGAGGAGTTAACGTTTTCAATGTATTGAGGAAATGCTGCTAAAATGCTCAATTTTGACGTGCTAAGGGCAATAACTCCTAAAAGGAAAGGTTCTACAACTTTGACCCTATTACATATTTTGTAGATCTTGATGTGCTTAACAATATGCAATTTAAATTTCTCAAATATCTTGTATAGTTTTCAAGATATTCAGCTAAACAAGGTGCAAAATTTGCAAAAAATCCAAAAAAAGGGCAATAACTCCTACATGGGTTGTTGGATTTTCTTCAAAATTTCAGGGTAGGTAGATCTTGAGGTGCTGATCACTTTTAACCTGCCAGAATTTTGATATCTGTAGCCGTTTTTGAGTTATTTGCAAAAAACTGCAATTTACCCCTATGTTCAATTTTTAGCCACGGCGGCCATGTTTTACGACGAATCAAAAATCCCCACATCAGTTCTAAGCACCCAATTTCAATGAACTACCGTACCAAGTTTGGTTTCAATTGGACTTATGGTGTCAGAGGAGTTAATGTTTTAAAAAGTTTACGGACGGACAACGGACGGACGGACGGACGGACGGATGGACGACGGACGCCAAGTGATGACAATAGCTTAATCTCGTTGAGATGTTAGCTCCGGGGAAAATTTTTGGATTGGTTAGAGGAGGCCAATCCAAAAATTTTCCCCGGAGCTAACATCTCAACGAGATTAACAATAGCTCACATGACCCTTCGGGTCAGGTGAGCTAAAAAGGAAAACTGACACAAATCTGAAATTCAATCTAGTCAGTGGTAGCAATGCACACAGTCAGTTTGGTAGTGTAGTGGTAAGGTGTTCTGTGATACTTGTGTATTGCCCATAACTTATCACAACATTTAATGCCTGAAGCAAAATGTGAACCTGTTTAGAATTTGTTAGTTTTTATTTATTTTCTTTTTATTTTTTAAAACTGTTTTGTAGTGTTTTAAAAGCCTTCTGTGGCATTCTGCTGTGTTCTGTGGTGTTCTGTGGTAAAAAGACGCACCGCGGAAAGAAGGAGTTCTTTTCGTACCGCACATTGACTCTAACAAAATATTGATAGAAGGGAGCAAGTCCCTGTGTTTACATTGAAACAACAGTGTAAAATAAATCAGTGGTCATAAAATCTATAAATTTGCCTGGAATGATGTTGCAGTTTTGGATGTTAATGATGATTTTTTCGGTTATATTTTTGTTTTTTGAAGTGTGAGGGAAAACCATGCTATTCCTTAAAGGAAGTAATTTGATTATCAACACTTTTGAAATGTTCACCTAAGCTGTAAAGTAGTTCGGCAGCAGATGCTTTGTTTGTTAATCGAAGAGCTTGTGCTTTCTCAAGTTCAGTGGCCATCTTGAAATTTGCCGGTTTTCCGTTATCGGGAGTTTTCAGGACTTATTCTTACGAACGAGCAAAACACCCAAGATGTTTCCGAACAGCATCTTAGGTTAAAAACTAGGACATCTTACCCAAACATGTCTGCAGCCAGAGTAAAACTCCCCGGTACAGATTTATCTGTCTCTAGACTTTGTCTTGGTTGTTGGCAGTTCAATAACAACACAAAAACAGTGAATTGGGATGCACAAACAGAAGAGGTAACAAGTAACTTGTCCATCCTTCAAACAAAACATTTTGCATTTAGATAAGGCTCAAACTCAAAGATCACTAAACTGGGTCAGTCAAGGGCATCACCAAAATCAGTTATTTTTTAAATAACCATTTTCAGTTATGTGCTATTTTTAAAAATAACCATTTTCAGTTATTTTTTAATTGAAGGCCATTTTTGAACCAGCTTTGTGGACTTCACAATTTTTTCTTATCAATACTATTATTTTTCTTGGATAAATCAACATTTCCCCTTTAATTTAAAACCATAATATCTGTTACGCACTACTAGGAAGTTACTACGCAAGGCAGTCAAAGTAAGGCCCCATGGGACATTAAATTCTCATTATAAAGCAATTGTGTAAACCAAGTCCACAAAGTGACCTATCCAGATGTTTTGTTTTATCATTCTCTTCAGATTTTTACATCAAACTTTTGATTCTACTTATTATATCATCTGATGTGGAACTTTAAAGAAAATTCAATATGTACAAGAAGAAATAACCATTTTCCGTTATTTCACTGAAATTTGATAAGGGAGATAATTAAAAAACTTAAAATATGCCTAAAATATAACCAATTTAAGTTATAAATTTTATAACTGATTTTGGTTATGCCCCTGACTGTGGGTCAGATAAGAATTAAGTTTGAAGTGGACAGTTTTTAATTTTTATGTAAAACCGATCTACGTAATATGTTTTGAATTAATTTATTGGGGACAAAAGTTGAAAAGGGCATCATCAACACTTTTGCATAGCACACTGAACTTCATGGTTGAATGATCAAGTATAGAAAAAGAAAACCATTTAAAATTTGACCTGTCTATTGACCTTTTTATTAGAGGGTTCTTTGTCAGGTCATCAACTTGGTTATTGATTGATCACAGATAAACAAGGTGTTATACATGTACATTTGTATTTTGATACACCTGTACATGCTACAGTTACATTTCTACTAACTATGAACAGGTTTACAAACAAGATGTCAAGTGCAAAATTGGCTAGGTAGATGGATTGAGGTAGTAAAGCTGTTCATAGACCTGGATATTAGAATATACAGGTTTTTGGCTAGATTGGGCATTAAAACTACTAGAAAAAAAATGAGAGGTGGCAGTTAGCGCTACTTGCTATTCTTCAATCGGCCCAAGGTCTAAATGAAACACATATAGTTCATATGCAGTCCTGAAATAGTCAAAGATAGACCCCCTTCTTTAACAAGAAACAGAAAACACAAAAAAGACAGGCACATATAACATGTGGTGGGGTTGAATTATTTTTTTTTGGGGCCCAATCTTCCCCAAGTTCCCCCTATCAATAATCCCAGACAAAGCACAAAAATTAACACACTATAAAAATCAGATTGATCAACATTCAATTCCAGTAGAGAGAACCTTAGACAAAAGAAAATAAAAAACAAATGAACTGTAGAGGAACTTTCTATAGACAAACTTGCATTGACTTGCTGTTACTGACAACTAGCTGAGAATCATTAATCCACTGATTAATAAAAAAAAAATCAAACATACCAACATGACCAATTTTAAATCCAACACAACACTTCAAACAATTAATGATTTGGTGGAGTATCATCACACAAAATGACATACTTTATCGCTACAATGCTTAAAAATGCCAATTAGTTAAAGGCTTATGAAAGTTTTAACATGTTTAAAGTAACTTCCAAGAAATCTGAGTAAATTACAGACTGTTTTTTTCTCCATTATATTTTGAGTCACATGAAATTTGGCAGAATGTATACATAGTAAAGAGCTTCCATTCTTGTTATGCACATTTATTTGGACATTTAAGAGGACCTTTAAAAAAAAATTTAAAAAGCAGTATCACCCAAGTGGTATACATGGTTTAGGTACATGACTTTTAACCAAAGGTTGACATGTACATTTTGTGTACATCACTCATGTCACTTTTGGTTCAAGCCTTACACATGTCAAAGTTTCCAGGTACTTTACCTTGGGTGGGTTTTTAACCAAATTTCCAGCTAAAAATATCCATGTTTCTGCCCTTTCAATATGTTCAAGCCTAGTGAGCCTACATGAATAGGAAATAATGAGATGTGTAATAAGTGTATGCGATGCAGCCCACAATCAAGTGGCAATTCAGAAAAAAACACAAAGGACCAGTCACATTCGCCAGCAGCCTTCAATGAAGTCCATTTAAACAACTGTCTCTAATTTTTGTCCAAGCAATAGGTTGGCTTAAAAAATTAAAGAAAGAACATTTTTCACCCCATCATACAATGTATTTTGGATGTCATGACATTTGACAGAGTGAGACTTTCTACATTAAAGGAATTATTACCCTTGCTTATCTGATGGACAAAATTAACAAATATTGAATATTGTTTCCCATTTTCATCTAAAACATTTTTTTTTGATTTTGGGGATCTAATTAACAATTATTGATAGTCATGATGGCTCTGACAGCAGATGTAAAATGAGTGTGTATATCAAAGAAAACTTATAGATTTTGTGAAATAGATTTTAGCTCTGTCAAACATGTCTGTCTGACCAATATGCATTTTTGAACCATGCTCAAGTTATATTTTCGAGTTTTCTGTCCGGTTTTGGTTGGTTTTGTGTTTCTTCTTGCTGTTCTTTATCATGTTTTCTGGTTTACACAAATCCATATGTCTTAAGAAATGTTTCAGGAGGTCATCTTGTTATCCCTAAACCTAAATCTGAATTTTACAAACAATCTTTTAAGTATTCAGGATCTTTGTTATGGAATAAACTTCCTAATGATATTAAAAACACACATAACACCTTCCAATTTACATGTAAGTATGATGTTAAAAAGTATCTGTTTGAAGGAAATGGTAGAAATGTAGCATAAGTCATGATTGTTTTTAGTTCATTTATGTATTCAATATCATGCTTTTATGTTGTAATCATATTGTGTTTATCATTTTGTTTTATTTTGTTTGCATAAGGGCTTCAGGGAAGAATAGTTGTATTACGAACTGTGTTACCCTCTTTAAATAAAGACTTTATTCTTTCATTTTAGATTTTATTATTATTATTATTATAAATGATACCGAACAGAAATCAACAACACAAACTCAAGTTGTAATGAGAGTGAAATCAGGTGCTCCAGAAGAGTAAGCAGTTCCTGCCTGCTATAGCACATTCACCGTGCTGCTAATTTTCAATTTAGTGTCAAATCCATTAAAGGAAGACAAAACATGCACAAGACCCTATGACATTCTGCATTTACTGAATATTGTATTACTTGTTTATTTCAGGTATCCAAAGCTATTGTTGACAAATGTTTTGAAGTAGGAGTTAACTTTTTTGATACTGCTGAGGTTTGTTAAAAATAGGGAACAAATCAAGAAAAAATTTACAGACTGAGAACAAATAAAAAACATGCAAAAACTCAAAATCTAGCTTTTTATATTGAAAAAAAACCAACACATTATTTTGAACAATTCTTTGTTTTATACATTACTATCTATACAGTTTAATCATGAAACAACTTTTAAACTTTCAAGGTAATATGTTTAGCATTTATAACATTAATTACAACTCTAAACTTGCTAAAGGTACTTTAGATATAAGAAAAATATGTATATGTATGCAAATTCCATTAATGACCACAGTATCTGTATATTGAATGGGCAAAATTTACACATATATTAATTTTCAATTGGAAATACATGTATTATTCTTGTTGGAAACACATTTTATAATTACAAGCCTAAATTAAAACTATGAAGCAATTGTTGCCTTAAAAATTCATACAAAATGTGATATAGTTACTGGTAACCCTGATATACAAATTTACAATCATAACAGCTGTATCATGAATATGTTATATCCAATGTTAAGATTTTATATTCATTTTTTAAAAATTTATTTTAGGGTTATGGGGGCTCAGAAGAAGTCTTAGGGAAATGTTTGAAGGGCAGGAGACAGAATGCAGTAATTGCTTCTAAATTTGGATTCCGAGAAGGTGTTGGCACTCCCCCATACTCAGCCCAACAGATCGATGAAGCAATCACAAAAAGTTTACGCAAGCTAGAGACAGACTACTTGGATATTATGCAGGTAAATTGCCACTCTTGTGTGTTTAAAATTTACATTTTATTCTATCAAATAAAAATTTGGCAATTAAGACATTATATGTACATGATGTAGGTGACTGTAGGAATGAATTATATAATTGTCTTGTACAGTATTTCTGAACATTTAATTATTAACTATGTCAATAAAAGGCTGACTAGATTGCTTACCAGTTATAAATGACACTCATGTCATATAGATGTATTTAATCACTTAAAACCAGTGGGGGATTAAGAAATTTTGAAACAGAGGCCAATTGACTCGCTGAAGGGGGTCCATTTGTCAAGCTTCAATGATATTCTATTTATCTAACCATTTTTTTCTGACAAAATTTGGGCCTGGTTACCTGTCCCCCCTTTTGACCTGCCTCTTGAAATCATATTTTATAAATATACCACTGGGTTTTATTTGTTTTATTAGGTTTGAATGCAATTATAGTTTTTGTATTGAATAGACTTGCAGTGTTTTATTCATGATGTACATTTTACAAAACAACTTTTAAACAGTTGCAAATGACATTTATGTTTTGATTACCCTGAAGTCTTTATAAAATTCTCACCCTGATTAAACTTCAATAAAACTATAATTTTAGGTTCATTTTCCAAGTTTTCTTGCTGATGTAACAGAAGGGGTCAAGGAGTTAGAAAGACAAGTTTCTCTAGGCAGGATAAGATATTATGGTGTATCTAACTATGGCGCAAAGAACATGAAGCAATTATTGGAAGCTGGTGGTAAACCAATCACAAACCAGGTAAGAACAAACATGTTAAGACAAACCAATCAAATATGAGGTAAGAACAAACATGTTAAGGCAAACCAATCAAATATGAGGTAAGAACAAACATGTTAAGACAAACCAATCAGGAATCAGGTAAGAACAAACATTCCGTGGCAAACCAATACCAAATCAAGTAAAATCAAGCAGGTGAACCAATCACAAATCAGGTAAGATCAAATATTTGAAGGTGAACCAATCACCAAACAGATAAGAACAAATATTTAGTTTATTAAACATATTTATTTATACTGGATTGGGAAACAACCTTAATGCTTCTATAAATCCCTCTCCAGTTTGCAGTTTGCAAGTGTTGCCTTTGTAGTGCCCCCCATTGAGCTTACTCTTATCGAACTCTACAGAGGAGTTTTTTAAGTGCAGTGGGTATTTCTCTCCTCTTTTTTCGTCCCTTTCAAAGGACTACCATTATTTCCTGAGACCTTCCTCCCAAATGGTGTCAAGATAGCAATACCCCATGCAGGTTAAAGACCTCTCTGTTAAGTAGGCTGCCCTGTCATTCCAAAGGTCCATCGGACACCAGACAAAATCTGGTAAAAATTTGCTTGATCCAGTAAAATATTTTGATTTTTTCCATTGCAATGTACATTATTACAGGACAGGTCCGATAATAGAGAGAAAATACTTGGGAATCACTGTAGGCTCAATGGGGGCCACTACATAATCTGACATTAAGCATTATGCACAGAAAAGTAACACCTCAAGCTTATTGTGATTTTCCCTAAATGGTAAGTTTGACTTTTTCAACTTAAATGTCTTCCTTCACATATATTTTAATCTTTTAAAGGACAATGTTAAATTGGTTTCCATTTCTGTATTTCAGATGGGTTACAATTTACTGTGGAGATCAGCAGAGTTTGATGTACTCCCCGTATGTAAAGAAAACAATGTTGGTATATTGGCTTACTCCCCCTTACAACAAGGCCTGTTGACAGGAAAGTTCAGTAAAGTTGAGGATATTCCCTTAGGTCGAAGGAGAGGAAAGCTGTTCTCTCAAGAAAGGCAAGTATGATGTTTGTCCATGAACCTAGAGTGTTTTAAATAATTCCTTCTCATTGTAAGCCAGATTGCTCAATTTGAACCAATATCATATTAAAAAAATTACACATTCTACGTTTGAATGATCTAGGTTATCAACCAATACTATAGTAATGACTTTCTGAGTAAATCAAGTCTGTAATTGGACAATTTAAGAGTGTTACTAGCAACAGGTGTGTTATGACATGACTTTAAATAAAATTTAATTGTAGTAAATATTTCTCACATGCCAAGGTGTTCTAAAGTTTGTCATTAGTTAAACTTTCAATTGTTACAAAAATAGAATAGGGAAGGTATTGTTCCCACCACCCTACACAGGCAAATGTGCCTCGCATGAATTTCATGCGTAGCTCTTGTTATGTCATTTTCATGCGAATTTCATATCAAAATGATATGAAAATTTTTCATGTCAATTTCATATCAAATTTTTCATGTCAATTTCATGTTAATTTCGCATGATAATCATATGATTTTTTTTCACATGATTTTCATGTATTTTTTTATTTTCGTGTCAAAATCATGCGTAAAATAATACTAAAATGACATTAGATTGATGCGAAAAATTTTGATATACATTTGATATTTTTGTAATTTACCCTCTAGAACAACCCTTTATTGTTGATTGCTTTCAAGAATGGATATGTGCTTCTATTCATTTCATGAGTCAAATTTGTCCACCTTTGTGTTCTTAATAATTTCAGCAAATAAAATTATAAAATATAACAGGAACCAAGGCCAGATAATGCAAAGAGCAATAAAGAAATATTTTTTGACTGACAGGGAGCCCCGCTTGCAGCTTTAAATTCAAATTGAAAGCCTTTTATATTCTGAAACTAAAATTTTGGTCTGATCTTGTAGTGAATAATAAATGTACAAAATTTCATGATGATTGGATATGAACCTTATGATAATTTTGCTTAAATGCAAGGGTAAACTAAATGGTATACCTGGGAAGGATGAAAACAATATACCCCACAACAACTTTTATATGTGAAATCTTAATGCCTGATATTCAAGATAGCCAACTTTTTTTACATTGAAAAGTTGTTTTTTGAAAACATTTTAAAAACTTTCTGTAGAAAACATTTGTAAAATAAGATGCTACCATATTGAAAAAAGCACACAAATCTGGAAAGTTGCCAGACTATATATTGCACATAAGGGTGTGTTTATGCCTTATCTTGTGAGTCACAATGGAGCTTTTTAATTGGAAGTGAAAACTAATTCTTGAAGCTTAAACCATGTTTAATAATTGTGAATATTTCAGTACATAAATATCACTTTAGGAAAGTATTTATTAAATATTAGATTATCAAAATCATTTACTTTATCTTCCATTTCTAACAATTCAGTTCAAGCTATTCCTCTTGTTTTCATCTCATATTATTTTTTTACACAGTCAACTTACATTAACCAAGTTATTAAAACACATCCACAGCAAGCAAACATATCTTATCACAATCACTTAAAAAATCTAACTATGTACATGTATTATAGTTACAACTTGTGTTACACAATTTTTGCAGAATCTTTCATTTCCCATAAATTTCAAATTTACCAAAATAACAAGTTTGGCCACTACATGTATGTCTCGCCTGCTGGCACCATCACCAATATCAACTACCTTAGCTTTAATTTCTTAATATAAACACAAAAAAATGTCTGTATACCCAATATCAGACCCCTAGCTACAATACTTTTAAAGCCATTCATTGTCTACAAAAGTCTTACAAAAAAGTTTTCTGCCCTGATAAAAGACCTAAGTTCACGGGGTCACTGGAGCATGAAAATAAAGTCAGGGTCACACGACATGGTGAAAGTTGCATAGACCATGACCTCAACTGTCTGTATACTTAATATCAGATGCCTAGCTATTATACTTTTAATGCATTCACCATTCACAAAAGTTTGCAAAAAAGTTTACGTCACCGTTTGGAAAGTAATACCTATGTCTCGCCTCCCCTACTATTCGTTGCAGGCAAGACAAAGAATTGTTTTGTTTATCAATATTCATTCATTCTAGAATCAATCTTTGTATTTATGTAAAATGTGTAAATTGTTAAATTTGATATTGACTGTTAAAAAGATAAAGTGAAACAGTATCTCCAGCATGCAAAAGAAAACAACATCATATCATTAAAATAATCAGTATGACCTACCAAAAGATTTACTCACAAGAAGAATTCAAATTACACAAAATGTCCAAAACGTCCCAAAAAATACTAATCTTACAGTACATATATACATATTTTACTATTGAACATTCACTTAAATGTGGGACATTTTGGGTAAAAAACATCAATATATAAACTACATACTCTTTAATTCTTGTCAAAAATGCATCTTTGACATACAAATTGAGATAATAAAGGCTCAAATTAATGGACACACATGATGACAATAAACAATATTAAATTTTCAAAGATAAAGAACAATAATTACAACATGGGATTTATACAAATGTCACCAAAAAACTATAGACTGATTGAATGACTATGAGATGCCTGGAGGGTATCATTTCTTCTCTAAAACACACTTTAAGACATATAAAACCGTTCTTAAAAAAAATGGAATTTTCATTTTATTTTAACTTTTGTCTTGTCATTTATTCAAAAATTAAGCTCCTTTTAGAAAGGCATATCCCCATACTTGTCTTAGTATCTATTCAATTTTTAACTTATCTAAGATCTTTTAAATATTGCCGCTTCTTTCTGTACATTTTATCTTCACAGTTAGCTTCAATAATGATTCAGAATCTTTTTCATATTTTTTTTATTTATAAATACTTTATGTTTCATGTATTAACAGGATGGTCACTAGTCTAATTACTTTTGTGATTTCTGTTTGATATTTCCAATCCTCTACATGTAGGTAAAATATTTTGCCCATCAACCACTTAATTATTATTTTCAAAAGCTCCTCATGCCTTAAACAACTTATTGACAAAGTTCTGTCAGATTTTATTTTACCACTGAATTCTGCTAGTTGTGCTATTCCTATGAGCAAGATAGAGAAAACTTTTCCCTCCAAATTTTCAATGTCATTTGTCTAAGAAATGAGAGGGTGAATTTCTTTTCTTCATATTTTACACCTCTTCTTATTAACTCTTCATTTGAAGCAAAAATTTCAAATCTTATCTTATTTTCAACTATAGTTACAAACATCTTGATATTTTAAAGATTTTTTAGTTTTCATCCAGAAGAAAGTTTAGTTAACATGGTATACTCTCATATAGTTAACATGGAGAAAAAAGATGCTCAAAGTATAACTTAAAATCCAGACATCTTAAGTTAAACAAAACAGCCATCAACTATAAAAGTTTAATGTGTTCTTGAGATAATCTAAAATGATTAAAATGAAAAAACTTGTTTCTTGGGGAGTGAAACCATATCATTTTCTTTATGTCCTTTAACTGCTGTTCCGCCTTCTGTTTTACAACTGTTTCTTTCTTATGACATCCTCCACTCAAACAATCATGAATGATGCATATCTTTTGCAAAATACATCTTGGATGTACTGAAGAAAACTCATTGAGTACCTCAAGCCTGTCTGACCTAAAACCTATACTTGATGGATTTGTCTTCCTCAGTAATTGAATTTTAGCACTTTGGCTGTTGTTGATTTTGTCTTTCTGTCCTTCTAAATAAATTCCCACTCTCTGTAAAAAATATCATATGTCATAAATCATAATTCATGTTTCAACAACTTTCCAAAAACATAAATCATTAGATGCACTATATTATGTTTGCTGATTGAAGAATTTAAAAATTCATGCAAAGTCTCTTTGTAGCGTCTGAATTGAATTACATGTATATAACTAAAACTATAAAGGTGAGAAATTTTGACAGTAACTTCTAGATGTCTTGGGTTTTTTTCCTCATTAAAGTCATGTATGCATTTAGTTTTGAGCTGTCTAGGTTATCACTGCCTCTTTTTATCAAGAAATATTAAAAATTCTATCAGCATTTTTCACAAATCATATCAAGGACCTCATTCTTACCACAGATTCAATATAATTACTATATATTTGAATGCTATATCATGTGTATTGAGCCATAGTTGTCATAATAACAGAAACAAGATTGCTACACGTAGCCATGTGTCCCCTGCGGCCTCATGAAAGTTGTGTGGTATGTAAATTCGAGCGATATATTCTCTGATAAACCACATATCTTCCAGTTAAATTTTGTCCAATCATGAAAAATTGTAAATTCACTAAGTACACTAACTTGTTCACAATTCCCGAATTATCCATTTTCCTCAAAATCAGTGAAGGGAAAATATATTACCAAATTTCACATTTTTAAATTTCAAAAATGAAAATTTCAAAATATGGGATGATCACCTACTAATAGTACATGTACTCTATCAGTGTGTAAAGTTTCAGCAACATCCATTCAGTAGTATCCAAGGAGTTCCACCCAAAAAAATGTTTGACAAAGTCTCATTTTTTGGACCGGAAAATCACAAATTCGTAAACTCGAAAACTGTAAATATTGCTTGAAAAAATTTTTTCGTATTATTATAGAGTACCTTTTGCTCTATCAGCCTACAAAATTTCAGAACCCTGCGCACCTAGGTAATCGAGATATTGAATGTCCTATATTTTGACCTTTCTTCCCCCTTTCCATGGAAACGGCGGCCAGTTTGAAAATTTCAAATATGGGTAGATCACCTACTAATAGTACCCTGTCATTGTGGAAAGTTTCAGCAACATCCGTTCAGTAGTGTCCGAGGAGTTTCACCCACAAAAAAGGTCTTGGACCAAGTGAGTTGGGGAGGGGATATAGCGTTTGGTTCGTACATAATGGTTTATGTTTTTTCAATAACTTTGGAACTAAACATCATAGACAGATGATAATTGGGTCAGTGGGTACATCTTTGATGGTAGTAAGTATCGGTACCAACATTAAGTGACCTTGACCTATGTTTTCTGCATGAATGACTCGGGTTAAAGTTTTGGTTAAGGTCCATATCTCATCAACTACATGTAATAGAAGAATGGTATTGGGTCAGTGGGTACATCTTGGATAGAAATCAGCATCTGTAACAAAATACAGTAACCTTGACCTTTATTTTCCACATTGACAAATCAGGTAAAAGTTTGGTTAAGGTCTATACCTCAGCAACTGCAATTAATAGAGAGATTGTATTGGGTCAGAGGGTACATCCTGGATAGAACTAGCATCCATATCATATAAAAATTAAGTCACATTGACAAACATTTCCGCATGGATGACTTAAAGTTTTGGTTATTAGGTCCATATCTCAGCAACTGCAAGTAATACAGAGATGGTATTGGGTCAGTGACTGACAGGGGATTAGATGTCATGTGCGACTGCTCAGTTTCTTTATTTATGTCAAGCTCTGTTGGATGAATATGTCCTACCAGACTCATCTGATACTTACCTAGATATAGATAGTATCAAAAAGGAGTACATAATATTCTATATATGTCATGTATGTATCTATCTGTGTTGGTTACTGATAACATTACCATGTCTTGATTATCTCCATCTGTATAAAGGACAGCATCTCCTCCATTGACAACATCCCCATTTCTGCACCTTACTGCTTTATACACAGCAATCATGTGACCATCTGGTTGCTGTTTCATCTCAACTTTCCTGGTTCTAGTTCTTACTGCTTTAATTAAGCCTGGTTCTTTCTGGTTATCTACCGGCTGACCAAGGAAAGACAAAACTTCCTTACTACAGGCTAGATGTTGCACATCAGAGGAGGCTTGGACCCTAAAATAAAGATTAGAAAAACTTTTAGACAATCATTGTTAACATGTCACAATAAAATATGACTTAATAAATTTCTATGTATCAAAAATTTTACAGAGTTAGAATATTAAGATCAAGGTTAACATAGCTACAACTGGTGCATATGCATAACAAATTCATAAAAAAAATCAAGAGGAAAGTTCTTCACAAAAAGTTACAGTAAAACTTAATTTTCTGAAATATTTTAATATGATCAAAGTCACTCATCTGTACCCTTTTGCAAAAGAGTTTGAAGACCTTGGAGTTATAGAGAAAGTAATAAACAAAAAGTATCTTAATTCATACCATTCATTATTTTCACAGAAGAAACCTCCTGTAATTACATGATTAACAATCTCCATTTCTGCAAAAGCCAGAGCAGTATCCCGTGATGTTGCATGCTGGTTCTGTAGAAAAAGTTGTTCCCTTATCCTGCCATGCATTTTTTCAAATGCATCCTCTGTGTATCCTAAAGGAGGCCCATGATGTTCTATATCATCTATCTGAAAATAAATCAATACATCATCATTATTTCCCAAAATCTGTCATAATCCTAAGAATTGATTGCAGTTACAGTAAATTGCATTGTGGATTATTGAATATGAAATGGTTGAAAATAGCAAGTCTGTTCATGTGAAAATCTTTAAATTTTTTAACTTTGCTGTACGGTAAATGCAAATATAAATGTATCTTTAGACAGCCAAAATTTCTCAGGCATTGCTTCCATATATTTTCTTTGTTATTTTGTCGTCACATGTTTCTAAAAGAAGCAGAGTTACCAATGGGGTATCTGAATGTCAAAAGAACAAAAGGGCAGAGACAAAATCAGTAAACACCAACAAGAACAACAAGAACGGGACAAAAACAGACAACATGTAAAACATGGAAACACGAAAAAAAATATCAATCGACAACACAAACTCCATCGAAACAAGAGTGAACTCAGGTGCTCTGGAAGAGTAAGCAGTTCCTGCTTGCTATAGCACACCCGTCGCGTTGCCAATAGTCCATTCAGCGTGTCAAATCCGGTAAAGGAAAACAAAACAAAAGCCTATGACAAACCAACATCTGCACTCATCTGAGAGATCGAAATTCCATATTTGTCTATAATAACAACAATCGTAATATTTCTGGAGGCCGTATTTTATTTGTGGATTTTGTCTTTTACTTTTGTGGAAGTTAATATTAAAAACGAAAGAATATGGAATATGTGCCAGAAAGACACGATCCACATATTGAAATGACTAAACACTTACTAAACACTTAAATGAAACAATTATTGGCTTACCAAATGAGATGATAAATGTGTCTTAGCCTTTAGGAGAAGAAGTGGATAAAGGGATTTCACACCGTGTAGATATTGCTCAATCAGTCTTTTGAGCTTCTCAACCTCTGCAGGTGAATACTGTTTTCTCTGTACCCATGTGCTGATCTAGAATACAAATTTATACTGCCATGTAATATCTAATGAAGCTCAATCAAATGTATATATTTACTGTTTTTACTGTATAATAATTCATGGTGTATTTAAGTTCAATTCTTTTTGGGGACTTTTGTTTTAATACTATCAAAACTTCTGTTTCTATCAGGGTATGTTTTTAGTTCGGGGAATGAAATAAATGGTTTTCTGTGTTATTTTAGATCGATTTTAAACCTTCTTGATCCTACTTAGACACGTTTCTTTCAAATGACACACATCACAGATGACTAAAATATTTTTTGAAATAAAATAGGAATCAGACGCGGGCGATTACGGAAATGGAGGGGCCAAAACAAAAAAATACTTTTTTTGTCTTGTCAAAAAAAAGAAGGGGCAAATCCGACGAACTATGAATTGATTTGGTGTGGCCTGATCTTCATATGGAAATCATAGTACATGGATAAAATCATACCTCTGCAAGTTTGCATACAAGCAGAACTTTTTCTGTGGGAAGTCCAACAATCTTTAGATGATATGGTGCTAACTGCAGCTGAAAACAAATAATTCCCATATATATAACATGCAAGGTGAGCTAAAAAACTGCAATTTACCCTTATGTTCTATTTTTAGCCATGGCTGCCATGTTTTTTGTCAAATCTAAATTTTGAATGATAGTTTTGTAGAGGACATACTACAGAACAACCCTACAAAGTGTCATTACATTTGATTAAGTGGTTTCAGAGAAGAAGATTTTTGAAAAGTTGAACGACAGACGACGGATGCCAAGTGATGGCAAAAGCTCACATTGCGTTCGGCAAGCTGAGCTAATAATTATGACTTTTAAAAAAAAATTTTGATTTTCGTAAATTTCATGACGAAAATTTGTACACTTTGAAAAATTAAGTGACAAAAATGGTTTGATAAATTTTCGTAATCTGAAAATTCTTTTCACAAAGGACGGAAATGAAGTGCACTAACTTAATCACTGTAGTAAAAGAACTTTATATGTAGATGTGCATGAAGAAATACAATATATTTTGTATCAGATTCCTCTAAAAGGAGATAATTGGACTCATAGAATTTTGGTTTCATAACCAGCAGGGTATCAGTTTCGCGAGCGATTTATTTTCATGTATTTCGAGAGTAACAAAAATTCGTGAAAATAAATCATCGCGAATAGACTAATTTTTATAGTAATTTGTTTGTTGTAACGTTGAATCGTGAAAATAAATAGCCGCAAAATTGCCCTCTGACATAAAAACGCAAAATAAAGTAGTCGCGAAAATATGTTGGTTTACAGTATCAATGCCAGCAGGGTATCTGTTAGGATACTCACACTTCAAGTTAAATTTAATACATGAGAATCTTGCCTTTGGTTTGCGTACTTACATACTGCTTAATATCCTTTCCCTGTCTTGAATCAATGTGCCGTATCACATCAGATCTCAACTTGAAAGAAAATGATGATTGGTCAGCATTATCCAGTAATAATTCTAGATGAAGTTTTGCTGGTTCTGACAAGTCTTCAATACAAGCTTTCAACAGATGTTTGGCCAACCCAAGGTACAACCAATGTAAAATTCCAACAGGAATATGTCTACGTTAATAGAATGAATAATATAAATCAATGAAAAAGCTTTGACATCATTAAGGTTATAGGACATGTCCACAAGATTCATGAGTATATTTGTGAGTAAACCTGTTGTGTTTTGTGTAACTACCGGACCCAAATATTGCAATGGAAGAGGGAGGTTTGGTGCACCTTAATTTGCAAGTGTCCTGCAGACATGGTCTTCAGACTTTGACATTTTACAATAACTATTTGAAATATTTACCTTTTTCTTAATGTCTATTTTACCATGCACTACTAATCATTGATATTTTGTATGCATTTCCCAAAGCAGGAATTTGGATCTTTAACTTTTCTTTTTTGTGGGTCAACCCTAATCGTTCTAAATAAGTACTTCTCTCCAATTCTTAACCACTCCATTTAAAATTGCACTTTACTTCACATAACGCATGTTGTTCAATTCATGTAAATCCTTAACCTATGGCTCTTCTGTTTTTGTCTCACCTGTGAGAAATTCCTGTTTGTTTTTCATAATGTATATTGAAACGGAGATTATACAACAAATAATTTTCTTACCTGTGTGGGTTAATAATTTCCCACAAGCAGTTATCATAATACTTTAGTCCATATCTTTGTCTTAGTTCTTTGTTGTCTGTTAATGACAGCCTTTCTAATATCCTTTTGCTCTCTATTGGTGTCCTCATCCTACCTTTCTCAAAACTATCTGTTGATTTTTCAGCCTGTAAATATAATGAAGGAAGCATGGCTAGGGTCAGATTACAACAAATATAGCATGAGGTGCTTTATGTAGGGTGTAAACTGACAATAGCCATGTTATTAAAGTGGAACAGGTTCAAGAATCTAATCCATTCCTTATATTATTATTTACAATATGAAACAATTTAATTATGTTTTAATAAAAACATTGGAACGATTTGAAATATCTATTCCTGATGAATATTTATAAGTCGTAACCAAGATACCCTAGCCATATTATTAAAAAAATAACATAAAACAGACAGCCATCAAAATGCAATGTTACATGTGAAATTAAATTGTTTGATAATGAAATCTTTCATAATACATGTTACATTCTGATTCTTTTAATCTCTCTAATAGACTTACATAGCATCGTGGACAGAACTTAAATGTATTAGGCCCCATGTGATTGGCAGCTTCTGCAAGCATACTAAAATCACAAATGCAAAGTGCTAAATCAGTTGTGACTTTAATCATCTGTCTACTCTGTCCATCATAAGCTATTAAACAATGGCTGTAAAAAAAATACCAAAATGTGCATTAAATTTAACAAATTGTATATAATTCATGTAATTGAACAATATTTGAACAAATATTTTTTTAAAGGAGTTGTTATTTGTAATACATTGTACATGTCCTTCTATAAGGGTGCTTAAGGGTATTTTTTTTATGCAATGTACTGGGCTTTTTTAATTTCATGTCTTTATGTAATCCATTTATATACACATTTTTCAATCTTAAAAAATGACAGTTTTTTTTCATTATTACCTTCTTTCAATTTTAATTTCACATGTTTTTGTTCTGTTTTGTGACACAACCCTCATATCCCCTAATTAAGGACATCCTGCTAAACACAGAATATCTCTGTAGCTGGCTATTCTTGACAGGATATTCTGGTGTAAATTAAAAACTGACACAAAAACAGGAGGTAATCTTAGACCTAAAAAGACATACTTCTTTGCATCTTGAATATCTTGCACAACAGGCTTCATCAATTCCAGGATGGAAACATCATTTGATGCTGACACAAACTTTGTATTACTTGGCTGTTGTCGAACATTTATTGGTAGTCCTGACAACTGCAGCTGAACACAATGCAATGGCTTCCACTTTTTGCTCTTGTTGGAACTTGTGTCATCCATGAATATGTTCACAGGAATGTTGTAAACATCATGATCACCTCTCATGGACCTTATCTTTAATTTTTCCTGGGCTTCCTGTAAAGAATTGTAATTAAACTTCATGTAAAAAAGATCAAGTGTTTTACATAATTTTGTGATACTTTACACATTCTCCATGAAAACAGATTTCAGTATATTTAAAAAAAAACCATACTAACAATTTACAAAGGAATTTTCATTATCACTTGATATTGTCAGAAACAGTGTTGTGGTAAAATAGTATGCAAAAGTATGGTGAATTGTTACATGGAGTATTAAAATCAATTCAAGAACCTATGAACAAATAAATCTTCATCAATTAATTCATGAAAATTGATATCCAAGAAAATGAATGAATCCATAATAGGAGGAAAGATATTTACATCAGCATCTAAAAGCTTAATAGAAACATCATCATCGTCATACAAGTAGAATGATAAATCTGGTCCACATATTTTTAAAAACTGGAGCTCTATCTGTCTCATGTTACCAATTTCTTTGGGAATGATTAGCCTAAAATAAAGAGCATATCTATAGAAGAACTGTCCATATTACAAGAATACCCCTGCAATTTTGTTTTTCAAATTTCAACCACCATTATAAGATGTCAAATAAAAAGTTTTTAGCCAAAAAAATTATATATATCTGCAACACCACATATGGGGCATCTGTATCCCATGCCCACTCCTTCATTTTTTCTTAAGCATAATTCATGAAATTCAATCAAGTTGTATTTGCATTAGAATTATAGAATAATTAATTGGGTCGAGTGAGTAACCAAAATATGATCAGGGGTCGGTGAACACACACAAGGTCATAATTGAGTTTGACGGGAAAGGACGCAAGAGTGAAAATATTTTTTTGTTATTTCACACTGTGAATTTACCAGATTTTATTTCACTGGGAAAAATCAGTATTTCATATGCATCTATGTAATAAAGGGGTTTATGTAACTGATGTATATAGTTCTTTTAAGAGAAGTAGAAGTGATTTGAAAAAAATATATATTTCTTTATTTCAACAAACCTATTTAAACAATTTCCAAGTTTTTCATATTCTTCAAACTGGGCAAATACTGTACCATTCTGAAAAATATAGTGAAAAAATGTATTATTCCCATCCTTTAAGCTGCATTTAATTTTATATAGTTTCTAAAATGAATCTGATTTAGAACTGAAAAAGATCCTACCAACCCACAAACATTCTCTATAATTCTTTATCTTCATCAAGATGTGATAAGATAGTTAAACAGGATCCAAAATCCTTTTAAATGAACCCAAGTTATGTAATATAAGATGGTGTGTCCCTCTATTTAAACCTATTTTAGAATGTTAACAAAAAAGGCTTAACAACATAAATTGAAATATCATCTTACCTCTGAGTTTTGAAGAAAGTTTCTGATTCTTCCTGGAACATTTGATCTTAGATCAACAGCAAAATCATCTGCAAATTTATACCAAATTCATAATAGAATATTATAAACAATTCTAATATCATGAATATGGGAATAATAAATACACAAGATACCGAAGTCGTTCATGCATAAAATATAGGTCACAGTGACCTTATATTTCTAGTGGGTGGTGTAGCCCTACCCAAGACCAATCTGGTGGTGAAATATCATTGACCCCCAACATCTAGTATCCGAGTAATGGACCTTAACCAACACTTAACCAAAGTCATTCATGCGTAAAATATACGTCACAGTGACCACATTTCTAGTGGATGGTGTCACCTTACCCAAGACACACCTAGTGGTGAAATATCATTGACCCCCAACATCTAGTATCCAAGTTATGGACCTTAACCAAGAACTTAACCGAAGTCGTTCATGCATAAAATATAGATCACAGTGACCTAATTTTTATTGGGTGGTGTCATGTTACCCAAGACAAATCTAGTGGTGAAATACCATTGACCATCATGTAGTATCTGAGATATGGACCTTAACCAAGAACTTAACCAAAGTCATTCATGCGTAAAATATAGGTCACAGTGACCACATTCCTAGTGGATGGTGTCACCTTACCCAAGACACATCTAGTAGTGAAATATCATTGACTCCCAACATCTAGTATTTAAGTTATGGACCTTAACCAAGAACTTAACCGAAGTCGTTCATGCATAAAATATAGGTCACAGTGACCTTATATTTCTAGTGGGTGGTGTAGCCCTACCCAAGACCAATCTGGTGGTGAAATATCATTGACCCCCAACATCTAGTATCCGAGTAATGGACCTTAACCAAGAACTTAACCAAAGTGTTACGGACGGACGTATGGATGGACGGACAAGAGTTAAACTATATGTCGGATCCACATACATGGTCGGGCCATAAAAACAAGAGGCTCCCTGGAGCCTGAATCGCTCACCTGACATATGTGCCTGAAGTAAAGGTTATTAGGCAAAATTTGACATTGAAAGGGTCATAAGTTTAATATGGGGGTCATCTGACAACATGGTAGATCTTAAGGTGCCGATCACTTTTGTTCTCAATCAAAATTCAAAAATCTGTCACCCTTTTTTGAGTTATTAGCAAAAAATGCAGTTTAACCCAATGTTCTATTTTTAGCCACAGCGGCCATGTTTTACAACCAATCAAAAATCCCCACATCAGTTCTATACACCTAATGCTAATAAACAACTATACCTAGTTTGGTTCCATTTGGACTTTAAGTGTCAGAGGAGTTAACATTTTCAATGTAATGAGGAAATGCTTTTTAAAAGCTCAATTTTGACGTTCTAAGGGCAATTACTTCTCAAAGGAAAGGGCCTACAACGTTGACCCTATTACATATTTTGTAGATCTTGATGTGATTAACAATATGCAATTTAAATTGCTCAAATAGCTTGTTAAGTTTTCAAGATATTCAGCTAAACAGGTGCAAAATTTGCAAAAAATCCACAAAAAGGGCAATAACTCCTACATGGGTTGTTGGATTTTCTTCAAAATTTCAGGGTAGGTAGATCATGAGGTGCTGATCACTTTACCCTATGCCGGAATTTTGATATCTCTAGCCGTTTTTGAGTTATTTGCAAAAAAAATGCATTTTATCCCTATGTTCTATTTTTAGCCATGGCGGCCATGTTTTACGACGAATCAAATATCCCCACATCAGTTCTAAGCACCGAATGCTAAGGAACAACCATACCAAGTTTGGTTGCAATTGGACTTATGGTGTCAGAGGAGTTAACGTTTTAAAAAGTTAATTTACGGACGGACGACGGACGCCAAGTGATGACAATAGCTCACATGACCCTTCGGGTCAGGTGAGCTAATAACAACAACAAAGCAGTTTCACCATGCACCTAACCGAAGTAAGGAATACTAGTCAATGTATTGACTTGTCTTTTTTCTACTTTTAGTTAATTTATGTTCAATTGTTCAAGACAAGGTACGTCTAAAACGGTGATTATTTTTCAGGCACTTGTATACTACCCACTATTTTACAGGGTTAATAAACAGCCTGTCTTCTGGTGGTCCTGTGTTGCTATTAATCAATGGAATGGTTTTTTTCCCCATTTCCAATGTTACCTTATCATTTGATCTGCAGTTTTGGGGTGAGACACACTAAGTTGGACTAGAGCTGATGGTTTAACAATCCAGAAGGGCATTCCATCCTTGGTTTCACTCTAAAAGATAATTGAATATATATACATGTAAATAGTCTTAGGTCTTGTTTTGAAATTTCAAAATTTATCTAAAGGGTATGAACTAAATTACTCATTGTTCTCCATGTCTGTTATGTTTTTAATGTGTTTTGTACTGTGTTAACTATAGATTCATGTCATGTATATATGTAGTACTGTGACCCAAATATGGGCCAATAGTATTTGAATAAAGTTTATATATACATATCATTTGGCCCTTGAATAACAAATTGAGCAGCTTGGTTGATATCAAAATATACTAAGAGAAGATTTTGCAAAATTGGGTAAACTTCACTCCTATGTCAATATTTTGGGAGTGAAATAGTGAAAATATTAGGCTACATAATGAAGGCTGCTAAATGCTATCTTACATTTGCATGTACAATGTATCTGAGCTTGTCGGCTTGTGTAATATGAAATTATGAAACTCTTGATGAAATAAATAAAGGTAATAAAAAAATTACTGAACTTGGAAAATCAATCTCAAATATCCATGAGACAAGACAAAACAAGGAAGACGTACCGAAAAAAATAGAAGACCGCAATGGTCCTGACTTGCTACGGGCATTTCAAAAGAAATGTTGGGTTAAACCAGGTTTTAAGGCACGCCAAACCTCCCCCTTCCATTGCAATCTTTGGGTCGGGTAGTTACACAAAACATATCACTCAGGTTTGTGAAGACACATTAGGGATTCCAAGGTGATCATCTCAGTACATTAACCAGCCAAACACTAATCAAAGCAAAAACTAACATGATATTGAATTTTTCTACCATTGGCTGATAATGAAGAAAGAATGTTTTTAGACATTGTATGAGACATATTTTCTTATAACCTTGGTCTAATAGTCAGTTATATAGAAAGCGGTGTCGGATAAAAAAATCTGAAAAATGTTCATGATGTTTATCGGTAATTAGTACATTTTTCCTTTGATGTGTACTGGCTGATAAAGTCTGTCTCACGAACAGGTGTGTATCACCGAAATTATCGGTTCAGTACGTTAAGTCACAATTAATTACCGATAAAGAGAATACAATACTTTTTGATTTTGAGATAGACTTTATCACTTGTTTTTTGGTTCACCCTTCGAGTTCACTAAAACAAGTGATAACATTGATCTAAAAAAAAAAAAGTCCTATAGTCCATATGTACAAGCCCTGGCATATCAAATTAGTTGGCATATAGACACCATATGCAGGTGACATATTGGTACATGTATGTTACTTTCCAGGTTAGGAAAATTAATAATTTTAAAATTAAAAAAGTAAAGTTGCAATATTTGACTTACTTGTTTCAACAGAGAATCAGCTGACAAGTTTCCAAACTTAAGATCCTTAATTGATTTAAAAGATGGCATGGATAATCCACACTCTTTCATAATAAACCACACATATTTTGCTGTTTCATCACTCTGCAAACAAAATATTATAATAATAATAAATAATTGAGGGAAAGAATATTGGGGGGGGGGATATGAAATACTGTATATGGTTTTTCAGTACAAAAGAGGACTAAAGAGTTTTTTGTTTAAACATTAATATACCCTATATACATTGTTTGTATGAAGGGGTCAAAACAAATTGAAAATGTACATGTATGCATGTATGTATAACCAGATCACATAAGAGTTTTTAATGCAGTTGGAAAATATAACTTTATAGTATTATAGCACCTTTAATTAATAATTTCATGCATCCAAGTTTTGCAATTGTTCCTCTCAATCAATGTTCTTTCTCTTTAATGTATACATGTTTGTAACTGTTGCAATTACTCATGTTGCCCCTTTAGGGCATTGAAATAAGTTTGTTTGTATGAATCAGCTTTAGCAAAGTTTAGGAAGGAGTCATGCATTGAAAAGAGAGATGACTGATGAATGAGCAGAATGCATGTAAACTATATGTCATTCAAAAGCAAGGTAGCAATAATTTTTATAGCTAGATCCACATTCAACAGCCCTTATAATCTCACTGAACATGCATATCATATGATGACTGAATGAAAATTATTTTTCAATTAAGTTTTTCAAATACCAAACTATGTGTTCTTGAGTGAAGAAGAATGTACAGCAGCATTTCCAACTTTGATTTAAAGGGAAACCATGTTCTCTCTTCATTTTGAGCCTGTGGCAAATCATCTGTGTGATCATCGTCGTCGTCGTCATCATCATCATCATCATCAATGGCATCATCATCATCTGCGGCAGCATCATCATCTTCACTTCCATCATCGCAAGATAATTGGCATTCATCCATCTGTGGGCTTAAATTATCACCTACATCTTCGACTTCGTCATGTTCGTATCCTCCGCTTTCCTTTAACTCACTATCTGTCTCGAAACAGGTGCCCGTGGCGCAAGTTGTTGTTGATAAACCATTCAAAAAACGCAATCGCTTCTTGTGTCCATCAGACTGCGTGTGTCTCAAAAAGTTGCTGTATTTTTTAGTTTCATACTGACATACAGTACACTTTAAATCTCCTCCCGTGGCTCGTTTCATTTCGCATCTTTTTGTCGCAAGTGTAAATAATAAATGAGGGGGAATAACTCCGATTGAGAACCGGATGGTCATTACCGAATTCCGAAATCTATTAAAGATTAGAATGTCATCTATAGCGCTTCAATTGTTTAGAAAATAATTTAAAATCTTTATATTATTTGGAAACTAACTATGAAATATCAGAAAGAAAGAATTTTTAGCGTGACATATGGTGACATATCGAATTTGGATTCCGATTTTATTTCGGTTTCCAGAATTTGACCTATGAACTCGACTGTTTGTAAACATCGTCTGCTGTTACGCGCACGTGCCAATCTGTCAACTGTCAGAGTCAAACGATAGACCAGAAAATTTAAGATGTCACAGATAGATCTCTTTGCCGTAAGTTTAATGTTACTTGGGTACTTCAATGATTTTTCATTAGGGACGGACCAAATTAACATTCTAGAAAGAGTCGACTCTATATTGGCTACAGAAGTGTAACATAAAATAGTGACTGCTGTGAAATATTGTCTTGAGTGGCATTCACTCCTATGATGAAGTCCAAGGACTGAATAATATGAAATTTTGCCCTCTAGATTTTTCAGTGTTAAGTATGGCAGGGTGGACGAAATTTCATAGGACACTATTTTGCTTTACAGAAGGACTTCAAAGAGGGGGATGCTTTTTTTTTTCAAAACAAAAATAATTTGATTCAAAATTTTGAATTGGTGTTCTCAGGCATAAACATTAGTGGCATAAAATTATGGTTTAAAACCTGAATAAATACTAAACTTTGTTTCAGAAAAAGTAATTCGGTTTTGAAAAATTTTGAAAAAAAAATTCAGATTCCAGTCTTCACACTATAAATTTTGATCTACAGGCCTGACAGGTATATTTTCATATAGACAACATTGGCATGTTGCTGGAACATTTACAGGCCCCTAAGCCAGGGGCTTCATGATTGTGGTATTAAACCACGGAGATTGAATTAATCCATAGCTCAATGGTTTCATTCCAAATTCTGTTAGACCAAAACAAAATATATGTTTGTTTCCTGCTTCCTACTCTTGAAAATTAGAGTAGGTAGGTACAACGTAGGTAGGAAATAATTTTTTTTTCCAAAATTATTTTACATAGAGTCAATGGAGAAGCTATCCCAACTTTAACCATGCTTGTTCCAAAATGCCAATAAAAACTTTAGGGTAGGGAAAAAAAAATAGGGTAGGTAGGGAAGCAGGAAACAGACATTTATACTTTTTGGCCTTATCAACCACATTTCCATTTGCTTAGTATATGAAATAATATACTATAAACAAATGAGAAAGAAAAAAATGGTTATAAATGCACAATGTTTCCAACCAATTTTGTGCAAAAACATTTTATATCATTAGAGTAATGACTTTAGACATCTATTTTCCTATCAATATTTACATAAAAATAAATATAGAGCTATAGTCAACTTTCTGTAACTCTCTATATGTATGTCTTGTTGATAACATTTACTCCTTTTTTTTCTTAAAGAACTCCCAACAAAGTAATGATCCTAGTGCTGCAGGGACACCCTTAGAAGCAACTGAGGCTGAACCAGTTGAACCAGTACTAGTTTTACCAAGGCTAGCCTCAAGAGCTGACCAACTGGCTACTAGGGCCAACCAGATTACTTTAATATGTATGCATGTTAAAAAAAATCAAATATGTGTAAAAAAACCTGCAAAAAAATCAACTAACTCTTCACCATTCTTTTCAAATAACACACTTCAGAAAAAAAACTTACATAGCAACAGGTCCAAGGAGCCTGTTGGCAAAACTTGTTCTGATAGAAAACTTTTGTATGTCTAATGCAAAAACATTTTTTTGGATACATAATATCAGTCTTTAGAACAAGTTAACATGCCAGACATGCAAGAACAACACAATCTTAGGGTAATAAATAGGCCATTTGGGGTCATTGGTCAATTGGTGTAATAAAAGAACTTCAAGATTTAATTTATAATTTCAACAACTGATGATAGATATTTGGAAAAAAAAATGAATTAATTAAAGCTATCAAATTTTAAACACATTTTGTACTAAGTTAAACATTCATAATTTCAGATGATGAACTTAAAGTTATTAAGGCCAATCAGGTCAAAATCATGGCCATGTTGGAAGGGTTGACTGCCAGCAAGTCTGCAGTGTTTCATGTTGAAACTTCCACAATGAAGGTATCTTGATAAATGTAATTAAATGCAAGTCAGTATAAACTTGACATAGTTGGGGTCAAATTAATATATAATTGTAAAAAAATATAGCCATCATATCATTGTTTCTGAAAGGCTTGGTATAGATCCGTCGTCCTCAGATTAAATTAGCCAGAACTCCAATTCAATAACAATTGATGTGTTATGATTTTATGCTGGACCTATCATATTTTTTGCCCACTGGTTAGGGCAGGTCTGATGAATTTCAAACACTGATCATATACATTGTATCTTGTAATCTCAAAAATTGAATAAAACCTGCAATTCCAAAATACAATCATTTCAATATCAACAAAACACATGAAGATACAAATTGCATGATACTAGTATCTATCATGATACACACACATGATTTTTATACCCTTTCTAAAATTTGGAATTACAATGTTAATAAATTTATTGTTATTTAACCAAAGTTTATAATTTTAAGTTTGTTTTTCTTTCAACCATACCTTAGAATTAATGAGGTTTTTTTTCTATTTTGACTAGAAACCTTTGGTTACATATTTGAAAGGGCAATTTATCCTATACCCCTGGATAAATGAGGATAGTCTTGCAGTAAAAGTAAGTAAACATTGTTGATCATTATAATTTTGCACGAAATGAAATGGTAATGTATGGTCTTATGGTTTGTTCATTGTTTACATGTACCAGATTAACTAAAATTGTCTTCATATTGAACATATTATTTAATTTAGATCTCACAACAAAATTATGTGCTGATGTTGGTTGTCTTCTTTAACAATTAAACTTCCTCTATAAATCCTGACTTTAGTTTCAGGATTAAATAAACAAAGGTTCGATTTCATGATCATGTGCATTAAGATAGTAATGAAAATTAAGAAATGCCAAGCATAACAGATTCATATATCTTTAAATACCTTTTATTAAGTGGAATAACTGCATGAATCATGTCACATGAAAAAAACTACTACCAGTAAAATATTTTAATCAATAATGCCTTTCCATATTTGCAGGCAAAGATAAAGAAGCTGTTGAAAGATGCTGGTGTAGACCAGGATGATGCAAACATCTTGAAAGCTTTCAGCTTTGGTCTGCACCAGTTCACTAACTGGAGAAACCAGGTCCGCCAAAAAGTAAGTAATTTGTTGTTGTATACTTGTTTTAGATTTGGATTAGAGCAGCACTGAAGAATCTCCAATGCACTAATTTGGTGCCATGTCATTACATAAGTATATTGTATTTGAATTTTTGCAACATACCAACTTTTTTCCTGGGGATGAGGGCTGGGAGAAAGAGGAGAAATGAACAATCCTCATTAAGTCTTCCTTAATGGTCTTATATATTTACATGAAACTCTACATAGAGTTATAACATATGAAAATGTGCATTAAGAAAAATTATATCATGAATGAATGACTAATTATACTTACACTGGGTCTTGATAATTACATGCATGGATTTATAATAAAAGGTTTACTGACAGCTGCTAGCTATAGGTACATATATGATTAATAGATGAATGAGAGATGAAGCTTAATTAAATTATGATCATGTCTACATGTCTGATTTTATATATTAAAAAAGAGAGAAATCATTAATTTGATTGCTGACAAAATATGAATTTTAAGTATACTATTTTATTTTTCAGCTGATGACTACTGAAAAGAATGTGAGGGGAATGGAGCTGGAGATCTTGCAGGACTATCTCTTCAGTGCCTTTAAAGGTACAGGAATGAGGGGGGATGTCCTGCAAGAAAACATGAAAAAAAACAGTTGCTTTGGTATGTATAGATTTCTTTGATAATTTATGAATAAAAACATCATAAATTTGGTGTGTAATGTTACTGTTTTAATTTACAATTGAGTTGAATATGCATTCTGAAAATAGAACAGTCCATTCATATTTTATTTAGTGAAGTTGTGTTCTCCAAAGAAACATCACTAGTACATGTATATATGAAAAAAATCAAATGTCAGGTACAAAAACAAACCAATCAACATGCTTTAAAACACAAACAAATTTTGTTTGTTTAGCCATAAAATCATCCCTTCATTGATGTTTTTAACCAATAAAATGTTAAAATGTTAGTATGTATTATGGCCAAACCACTACATTTCTGGTAAGCTTAGGACATTACATTGTTCTCATGTCAGTCAGTAATTCTGAACAGATTACCATCAAACTTTACACAGAATTTTGTAGGATGGACAACCGATATAGTGGATCCCTACTTTCTGGTTGGGATGCAGGGGCATCTGGGTCCCTTGGACATATATTTCTTCCATTTTCATGATACTCTTAATTCATACAGTTACATATATGTTTCTTTTATGGTTTCCATATACTTCTTTGATAGTTTGTTTAATAATGTTTTGATATGTTTGATGGCTATCAGTCATGACAGTTTAAAATAATAATTTGATATTGTATATTACAGAGGGCCTTCACAGATAATCAAGGTTTTTTTGAAAATACCGGTACAGACAATCAGAAGAACACCACAGAGTTTTGGAAAACATTTAAAAAGACATATGATAAATTAGTGACAGAAAATAAGTGGAAAGAACTTGAACAGAGGCAGAGGAGAAAAATAAAAGAAATATAAATAAATGTTGTAACTTAAACAATTGACTCTCTTTAATATGTGCAAATATGGTGGAAGAAAAATATCCTATATTTCATTTTAAATGTAACATTTATATGACTGAAACTTTTCAAAGCATCACTTCATTTGATGAGGAAGATCGATCTAGTTTCTGTTGTATCCAAACAAAACAAACAGATATTTTACATTGTCCAACTTGGTTTCATTGAAATTTCTTTAAAAAATTACAGGACAATAGCATCTGATTTGATTTGAAAATGCCATTGTACAAAATTGAAACAAGTAAGATCTGTATAGTTTCTCAAGGTTGTTTTTTACTGTTCCTCTTTGATCTAAATCCATGCTTATGTATACAGATCTGTTGATATCATGAAACTTATACATGTATCACTAATATCTGCAGAAATATACATTTGTTTCTTTGTCAATCACTCTTTGAAATTAATTAGTAGTATGAAAATGACTAAAAAAACTTGCTTGATTTGCTGATGGTGGAGAGTTTTCCTGAAATTATGAGACAAAAAATGAAAGACCTTGGAAAAAAAAAACCAGAAAGAGAAGATTCATAAAAAGCTAGGGTATAACAAAAAGGTGGTGTCCATGAATATCATGTTATAATGAGATGAAATGAGCAACGCATGAAAATCAGATCAATCTTTTCAATGTGAAATTCATGCGATTGGATTATTCGCATCAAATTAACATGAAAATGACATGAAATTGATGCGAAAATTCTCATGTCAAATTCATGCGTAGCTCGATTTGTTGTAAAATGACATGAAAAATTTCGCATCAATTTCATGCGAATTTCGCATGAATTTCATGCGTGGCACTTTTGCCTGTGTATTTGTTTGTCTGTCTGACTGAACACATGAGGTAGATTTCTCCAAATAACATTTCTTTCATTCACATTCATTCAAAGAAATTAGGAGAAATCTACCTCATGCGTTCAGTGAGACAGTTGAAACTTCTTTTGGATTAATGGAACATACCCCTCAGTATCCAAAGTTAAATTACTTTTGCTTTTACTAACGTTGATACAGTTATTCACAAATATTTTGGAGCACATTTTAGAGAAATAGAATGACACAATTTATTTTAATCCAAATAATTATCAACAATACAAATGTTTAGCCAGTATCACATACTAAAGCTGTTTTTGTGTGTAATATGTGTTCAAAAAGCAAATTTGTTAAATTTCCTTGTGCTTTACAGTAGTGAATTGGCAAGACATGGTCAGCCAGGAGCTGAAAAAGAAGTCTTTGAAGTAAGTAATACCATGTTCAGTTTACAATGAATCTAAAAAAAAGTACAATTTTGCTGAAACTGCAAATTGGTAAATTTAGGTACACAGGATAGGGACTTTTAGCATGACTCACCCGCCCACAAAACCTCTTTGACTACTCCAATAAGAGACTAGTAGCACCGTTTCTTTGTTTCAAAAATGAAAAATTTCAGTAAGATCAGGGGATCCAATGTAATTGGTAAGTGCGCAGCATAATTTGGTAAGTGACTATAAAGATGGCGGAAAAACCTCGCTTCATTTGACAACAGTCAGTTTTCTCTTCGTGTTTACAAAAGTTATATACATTGTACAACTTATGAATAAAACCATCATGTTACCTTTCGGCAATTATGAGTTATGAGAAATGGTCCATAACAAAAATGTGATTCTTGATTTGCTTTTTAAAAAGCTATTGAAGAAAAACCGGCCACTTGACAGCAATATTTTTGTCATACCGACATACACAGGCTTTGTTTCAGGTACTCTGATCACAAACGTTAGGTTTTATGGTGTTTTGTGGAGAGAGCCAATGTGACTTACATCCCATGCAATGCTACTCCAACAAGTGACTACCTTGTTTCTTTTCTATACTTAAGGGATGAAAACTATCTTTCATAGAGCCAATGTGACTTTTTCAAGAGCAACCTTTGCCTGGCTACTCCAGCAGGAAGCTAATAACATTATTTCTTTGTAATAATAGGCTTAAATAGCCAAGATGAAGGATGTCTGTCATAGAGTCAATGTAACTTTGTCACAGGAAGCCCTAGCTAGTTTGCCCGGCTACTTCAGCAGGATATTAACATCACAGTTTCTTTGTAATAATAGGCTATAGCCAAGATGAAAGATGTCTGTCAGAGAGCCAACGTGACCATGTCAAAGGCAGCGCTTGCATGGCTTCTGCAGCAGGATAATGTACCGGCTGTCATTGTTGGAGCGAGCACTCCAGAACAGATAGTTGACAATGCTGATATTCCAACTCTGCCAGATGTAAGTGATGTTTTAACATATTAACCTTTTTTTTAACTCTCTTTATTTGAGGTGAGTTATTTAATTTTCTGTCTGTCACTTAGCTATTGAAAGATATAAAGGAGTACTTATTTGTCATTCATAAAAGGTGTTTTAACATATTAACCTTTTTTACTCTCCTTGTTTCAGTTATTTAGTTTTCTTTGTCACTTTTCGTTTTGCAATTTAGCGTTGAAAGATGCAAAGGAGTACCCATTTGTCATTCATATATTGCAAGTCACAAAATCAGTAGACATAAAAGGCAATATAAAAATAGCACAAATATTACAAAACTCTTACAAACAATACAAGTAAGCTTCATTCAGGGTATGAACACTTACAAACAATACAAGTAAGCTTCATTCAGGGTATGAACACTTACAAACAATACAACTTAGCTTCATTCAGGGTATGAACACTTACAAACAATACAATTAAGCCTCATTCAGGGTATGAACACTTACAAACAATACAATTAAGCTTCATTCAGCGTATGAACACTTACAAACAATACAATTAAGCTTCATTTAGCATATGAGCACAAGTCAAAATGAAATAGAACATAAGTGCTCCAGAAGTGTAGACAGTTGCTGCCAGGTTGTCAAATCTAGTAAAAGACAACAAGAATAATTCCAGATTTTTTCAACTAAACAGGTTCCCAAAAGCATCTCTCTTCTTTGAAACTATTGTTCTTTTACTAGTCATAATAAAATGATATGGTTTTATGGGCAGTTTGAAGAAACAAACATCTTTCTGGCACATATTCCATATTCTTTCGTTTTTAATCAAGCATCATTATTCCTAAAAACTGAAGACAAAATCAGTAGACAAAAAATCATCATAATGAAACGAACCACACAACAAACAACAAACACAAATTACAACTTATTACCGTAATTGGAAAGAGTAAGCAGTGAGACAATGTCTTTTCTCATATTAACTTATGATTTGTTTGCTTTTTACAGAGCATTGTGAAGGAGTTATCAGATGCTACAGAGCCAGTCAAGTTAAAGATAGGGCGTGTACTAGATCAGTGGAATCACCCAGATAGATGTGAATAGAGAATAGGTTGTTTTATAATCATGCACACAGGGACAATTTTAAACTTTATTTGAATTCCAGAGGGTTTTATGATTAATGTACATGTAATTGTTTCTGGTGACAATTAATTATTTTGTCCAAAAAAGCAATTATGTTTTTACTCAAATTATGTAAGAAATAAATGGCATTATTCATTACATTTTTTTTCTTTTTTAATTACAATCCTACATACATCTCATCTCTGTGTGTACCAAGGGAATTGTAAATTTTACTATTTAAGGATGGTCTCTCTAGAACTTTTTTATATCAAAGTTTTAATGATTTGTGATGGAAATGATTGATAATTGTCCACTAAATCAAATGACAAAAAAAACTATAGGTTTGTATGCTAGTTTCCGAGATATATGACATCAAAAATATGGCAGGAACTCAGACTCCCCTAGATTTTACATATCTTTAACATCGTGATGTTTTTGGTCTTAAAAACCATGAAGTTGTATCAAGAATTTCAAGAAATTTTATGCACTTGGTATTTAAGGTCTAAATAATCAGAAAAATGTCATAAAAAGGAGGGATCAGTTAGCAAAAAATTTCTTCAGTATTTAAAGGTATAGTCTAGAGGAGTTCCGAAATCAGACTGAAATTTTGAAACATGAAGAGTGACCACCCTTAAGAACATTAAGGTTCAATAAGGTTATATTTTACCTTCTATAAGGTTTTAAGGTGGAAAACAGGTAGAGAGAAAAGTCTTATAATTGTTATTTCAAAAGTCAAATAAATATGGAGGCTTCTACAACTAAGTTTAGAAACATGTTGTATGTTGTTTATTGAGAATATCAAAATCTGTCAAATTGGCTGAAATTAGTTATATTTTGGATAATACTTTTGGATTTTTACTTAATATATTTTAAAATTTTTAGATATCTTAGACTTCTTAAACCATAGTTGTTACTAATGAATTCTCTTTACTACTTTGAGTTTGGGTTGTTGATTGCTATTCAGTTTTTTATACGACCGCAAAAAATTTGCGGACGTATAATGGTATCATGCTGTTGTCGTCGTAGTCGTCGTCGTCGTTGTCGTCGTCGTCTGTTAACTTTAGTGTATACACGATAACTTTAGTTCTAGTTATCCAAATGCAATGAAATTTGACAATGATATTTCTTACCATTAAAGGATGGATGGGATTGATTTTGGGAGTCCCCCCTTTTTTCGTTTGGAAATTAAGGGCCAAAAGGGGCCAAAATTGTAACTTTTTTCTTTGTTCTTACAATAACTTTTTCAAAATCTCCTCCTCTGAAACTATTGAACAGAATTCAATGAAACCTGGTATGATTGATCATTAGGATGTCCTGCACTATAGTAATGTTTCAATTTCTGATTTGTCAAAAAACATGGCCGCCATGGCTAAAAATCGACCAGGGGGATCAGACTACTGTTTTTGGCTTGTAATTCAAAAAGTATAAGGGATAGATGAAATCTGATGCCACCCTACTGCTTCAGGATCAAAAGTTCTACAAAAGTCTCCATTTGGTCCAAGTTGTCAGAAGACCCCTTATAGGGGTTATGGCCCCTTAAAGGTGAAAAATCGCATTTTTTCATGTTTTTGCCCTATAGTATGAAAATTATTGCAGATAGCAAAAAGCTGTTGCTTGCTTAATTGTTCAGCTCATTTAGCTCTACAAAAAACTCCATACAGTCGAAGTTGTCAGATGACCCCTTATAGGGGCTACAGCCCCTAAAATAATGTTTTTTCATGTTTTTGGCCTATGAAATGAAAACTATAGCAGGTAGAGAGAAGCTGTTGCTTGCTTAAATGTTCAGCTCATTTACACAATTAAGAATTAATTTTTGAACCCCTCCTTTTTCCCCTTTTACGTAATTAGGGGCCAAATGGGGCCAAAATCGAAACTTTTTAATTTTTGGTCCAATTGAAAAATTTTTTTTTGCAAGTTTATTCTTGTCAGGTAGTGAATCCAGATTTGAGAATTAATTTTTGTGACCATCCCCTTTTTCACTTGTTTTGTAATTAGGGGCCGAAAGGGGCCGTAATCAAAACTTTTTTATTTCTGGTTTGTTTTTGAAATTTTTTTTTGCAAGTTTATTTTTGTCAAGTAGTGAATCCAAATTTGAGAAATTATTTTTGCAACCCCACCCCTTTTTCACCTGTTACATAATAAGGGGCCAAAAGGGGCCGAAATTGAATTTTTTTTAATTCTTGTCTGATTTTGACAATTTGTTTGCAAGAGTAGAATACAAAATTGAAAATTTATATTTTTACCCCCTGGGTCGAAAGTCCACCAGAGCAGCATGTGTCAAAAACCTTTGTCAGTCCACCATGGGCTGCATGTGTCCAGAGCAATAGACTATCCATATTGGGCCTAAAATGTACAGGGTTCAACATGTTGCGGTCGTATCATGCTGCGCTCGGCGAAGCTTTTTATTTGGTATTTTTATGTTGTCTGATTCTTCATGCTGTGCAGTTCATGTTTACTGGTTTTGATTTTTCCCTTTCCGACTTTTGACGTCAAATTCTGATGCCCCAATGATACATTTGTACCTTTACTTCTCTCACTTTTCCTATCAATCGAATATAAATGAACCGGGAAATCCATTATCTACATTGTAACTGGCCTTTGAAAATTACAATATAAAAAATAACACTGTTTGCTTTATTGCCTCTATCCAATTGAAACAAGTGTCAATGATGTACACCTACCATACTAATACAATTTAACCATCTACATGTACTAGTAACTTTAAACTTAAATGACATTCAAGTCACTGTCTGGTTTTTTTTGTGCTGTTCTCACTTGTGTTTACTGGTTTTGTCTTTTCCATCATGCCATTTTGACATAATGATGCACTATTGGTACCTCTGCTTCTCTCATTTTTGGCTGGATTTCACAGAGTGAAAAATCCGGGTTATAAAATGGTGAATGTCTGGCGGGCGGGCGGGCGTCTGGCTGGCGGTAGGCAGCGGGCAGAGTGCGGGCGGGGAAGAAATTTTCGTAACAGTTTTCTCAGCAACTACTAATCACAGCCACTTGATTTTTGGTATACAGCATCAGGGTGAAGTCCCATAAAGTGGGATACAATTTCAGGTATGTCGCTCACCGACTTCCTGTTAAACGAAATCCGGCCATTTTTGACTTTGACAGATTTTTTTAAATCCGTGGTACAGATACATTGGACAATAAATTTTTAAATATGAATAATTTTAGTTAGCATCAGTATTAAATTAAGTGACCTTGACCTATATTTACTGCATGAATGATTCAGGTTAAAGTTTTGATTAAGATCCATATCTCAGCAACTACATGTGATAGAGAGATAATATTGGGTCAGTGGGTACATCTTGGATAGTAACCAGCACCCGTACCAAAATTAAGTGACCTTGACCTATTTTTTTATTTTCTGCATGAATGATTCAGGTTAAAGTTTTGATTAAGGTCCATATCTCAGCAACTACAAGTGATAGAGAGATAATATTGGGTCAGTGGGTATATCTTGGATAGTAACCAGCATCCGTACCAAAATTAAGTGACCTTGACCTATTTTTTCTGCATGAATGATTCAGGTTAAAGGTTTGATTAAGGTCCATATCTCAGCAACTGCAAGTGATAGAGAGATGATATTGGGTCAGTGGGTACATCTTGGATAGTAACCAGCATCCGTACCAAATTTAAGTCACCTTGATCTACATTTGCTGCATGAATATCTCAGGTTAAACTTTTTGTTATGGTCCATATCCTAGCAACTGCAAGTGATAGAGAGATGGTATTGGGTCAGTGGGTACATCGTGGATGGTAACCAGCATCTGTACCAAAATTAGGTCACATTGACCTACATTTTTCGCATGGTTGGCTTGGGTTAAAGTTTTGGTTAAGGTCCATATCTCAGCAACTGTTAGTGAAAAGAGAGATGGTATTGGGTCATTGGGTACATCGTGGATGGTAACCAGCATCTGTACCAAAATTAGGTAAACTTGACCCTTCTAGTACTAGCTAACGAACTCCAGAAAGGTACAGGAATATGCATTGTGGCTGCTTCGACTTAATTTAGTTGAGTCACTAACATCACTTGTGGAAATACCTTGCAGAAAACGACTAAATTTAAACAAAAATACTTAAAATCATTGACAGGCAAGAGGATTAGCTGTCATGTGCGACTGCTCCATTTCTTTATTTTTTATTGTCTAAGACATTGAATCCGTCAGCTATATCCTATCACAGAATCTATAGAATAAATATTACTTATTTTGATTGTTTCAATGTATTCTAACTATTAAAAATGTTATACTATATGTCGTTGAAACAAATAACAGCAACATTATGTACATGATGTAACCCATGATTGTCTTCATGTCTGTGAGAAAACTAGAAAAATACATAAACAAGGATTTCATCAATCCAACTGGTACTAAAGTATACTCCTGTCATATTGAGTGATAGTAAAGGTCACGATTTACAGAGACAAGTAGTTTACACATTTGAACAAAAGATCAAATGGAAAAATAAATCGGGTAGGACATCATCTGATACTCTAGATTGGTTACCAAAAAACCTTGGAACATTAGTTGGTATCTCTTTATGTTCTTGTTGGTTACATATGACTCAACTACGTACAACGACAAATACATTTCTATACGATCAGAGGATAAGGATACTATTGATAAAATAATAGAAAATTTCAAAGAGATCGTTCGACTATATGAACAATATCCAGAGTGTAAATTGACATTACGTTTATTCCATATATGAATTCAACAAACTAAAAGGCCACAAGGACCCAAATCAATTTATTAGACAAGACGAAACCCTCATACAACAGATATACTCCACCAAAGAGCAAATACACAGGCTTAATGAGCAATTAGGTGTAACATCACCTAACCTGAACATAGACATACTGGGTGAGGTATAGTTGTATACTGTCCAACATTGATTACTATGACGTACATGTATCAAGAAACAGAAACTCTTTAAACAGAAAATAATACCGCCTTGTTCGAAAATTTACGAATCCTTCAATTATTTTAAATATGTTTTCTAACAAAACATATCTAATATCTAAAGGGGGTCCCTATTCTTCCTCATGGACTTTATTCCGGATCTGCCTATAAATTGAAATACTAAAAGATCATATCCATATTGTTTCATTTGCCCTTAAACGCTTTAGCGCTTTGCTTTAGAGTAATTAAGCACTTTTCCATAGGAACAATGCTAAAATCAATTGCGTAGGTTCATTTCAAGCATGATTTACTAACAAATATACTACAGACGTTTAGTTTCTAGAAATATAAACATCTACCTTTCCAACAAGGCATTTTGTAATAGAATTTTCAATATTCTATTTTTGACTTAAATGGTGGGCTGAAAAGGGGTCTTTTCGCAACCCATCCTTTAACTTCCATCCGATGATAAAGGACATGAAATTGATAGGATAAGAGCACGAATTGGCCCCCTAAATTGAACACATTTTCTAAAATTGGAATACTGAATTAAAACAGTGAAATTTGACACATGGCATCTTTACACATGTGCACAAAAGGTCAGTAGAATGAAATGTAGCTAAATTGGCTTAAAATTGTTAAAAGAAAACAGTTTTTGTGAGATTTAAATATGAGCAGACCTGCAGCCCACAAAGATAATTTCTGGATACATTAGTTCTCGTACGCCAAATCCACAGTTAAAATATTTTTTTGTGCGCCGCTTGTCCGCTTAGTTATTCTTACTAGCAAAAACATACAAAAATAGATCACATTTATTTAGAGTAATTTTGAAAATAAAGCAACTTATTCATCAAGTTTGATCAAATGCTAAAATGGTATTTGATCTATTCTTTGTTTAAGACCTTTAAATTTATTAACTTTCATTAAGTCAATATTTTAGCATTAAATATCACTTTTGAAAAGGGGCCAAAAATAGCCCTTAACACACCTTGTCCTTTGCACGTGCAGTTTGACTTCTTCGATACCTCGAAAATTTAAATAACTTAATTGAAGGGGGAGGCCTTGGTTTTTTCTTATGACCAGAAAAAAAAATCAGCACAGAGCGCAGAAAAAAATATTCATTTTTTAAAGGTGTCTTGAAATAATATTTTTTTCTCCAAAAATAACATTCTTTTATATGGCAGATATCCTTCAGAATATTTTTTTTCTTGGCCTTTGCTGCCAAAATATTTTTTTCATAAAAAATCAGATTCAGAAATGTTTAAACAAGGCCCCTCCTTTCAAGATAAATAGTCAGCCCTTTATTTTGATGGGGATATTGTAAATTACAAAATGTTGTGTTAAATACTAGATTTAAATAATATATTGAACTAAGTAAATAAATGAAATAAGATTTCTTATTCTCTTAAGTATAGAAACTATATTTCTATAGTATGGTGTTACTGATTTACATGACACCGTAAGTGACCGGCCGCAAAGTGCAAAACCTATCATACCACAGAAACAAACTCTCCGTCGTCATCAAGACCTACTTCGAAGATCATGAATTTATTTGAAGAACACTTATAAACTTTCCAACAAGATTCAGGATGACCATTTACATTTGGCTTGAGAGCTAATAATTTTATATTTCGGACAAAACAAACAACTCAAGGTGACGTTGTTTGTCATTTACAATTAAGTAAACACTTTCCATTCAAAATAACCTTTACTTGAAAAACCCTTACATTAAAACTTCATAAAAAAATAAATTAAAATTAATGTCTCACAATCATGTCACCCCCCCTTTTGTCTTCAAATACACGAAAAAAAATAATATGTTAACGCACAAAGGGTGTCTCAAGGGAACGTGAACGTAATTTTTTTTTAGGGAACGTGATGGTATTTTGAGGGAACGTGATATTTTTTTAGGGAACCTGATGGTATTTTGAGGGAGCGTGATATTTTTTTAGGGAACGTGATGGTATTTTGAGGGAACGTGATATATTTTTAGGGAACGTGATGGTATTTTGAGGGAACGTGATATTTTTTTAGGGAACCTGATGGTATTTTGAGGGAACGTGATATATTTTTAAGGAACATGATGGTATTTTGAGGGAACGTGATATATTTTTAGGGAACGTGATGGTATTTGAGGGAACGTGATATTTTTTTAGGGAACGTAATGTTTTCTTGATGGAACGTGATGGTATTTTGAAGGAACGTGATATTTTTAGGGAACGTAATGTTTTCTTATGGAACGTGATGGTATTTTGAGAGAACGCAATGTTTTCTTGACAGATCATGATGGTATCTTGAGGGAACGTGTTATTTTTTTTCTCAGGTTGATTCTGCCTGTACAGTGAATTACTTGAAAAAAAATATTTTGCGAATATGAGTCTTAAGGGGACGCTTTTGGTTGCCTCATCCCTTTTTAGGCGAGCGGCGGATATCGAAAAAGTCTTCTAATTAAAAAGTTTAAATTACCCAAAAACCTCATGAGATTTTTTGAACTCAAACAAAAGGTTGATTATTCTATTTTATGGATATATATGTTTGACAAGTCGAATATGGTCAGAAGATATCAAAAAATGTTGTTTTGTACATGTACCCTATGAAAATCTTTAACGGCTTGATTTTTGAAATTATTTTTTTTACCTAAAAAACACACACGAAAAAAAAATTGTAAATCACATCATGAAATTTTTTGCTCATTTCTTTGTTTGCAATTGAAATTTTCAAAAACAATAATAGTTTTCTACAATTTTTATCGAATTAAAATCACGAATAAAAGTAGCAAAAATAAACGTTAATTTTAACTTTTGCAACATTAATTGTCATTAAAATCAAACAAATTGTATACTTAGATCAAGAAAATGTTGTAAGGCTACTTTTTAGTTAAAACTGCATACTTCTGACGAATGATAATAAAGTTATACTTAATTGAATATGTAAGATTTTGAGAAAAGTGACTGCAGATGACTCGGAAAACTGTCGGAGTGTCCCGTATTTACATTTTAACTATAATCTGATTGATTAGTAATTGTAAGAATTTTCATTTTTTGGTGTAATAATGAAGAATATGTGCTAGTTTTGGGTTTGTGTGAACACAAGAAATTTATTATTTGGTCTTTGCTTTTATTTTTAACCTGCGATGTTTGATAAAAGCAAAGTTTTAAAAATTTGTGAAAGGTGTACTTGACTTTTGAGGTGCGTTTGATATGTTGAACTGAATAAAAATTCGATTGCAGAAAAACAATAAATTAATGCCGTATATTTGGCGAAAATATTTGAAATAATGTTACTAGACTATCTATTTGAAACTAAAAGTATAAACTGTGCACGTAAGCATCCAGGCGCAAATCAAGAAATTTTCGAAAAAAGGGGGAGGGCTCTACCTAAAGCATTGTTGTTGAAGATGTTCATGACAGTCTTGCATGAAATCTATAAGATTTTTTTAAACATTTTGTCACTAGCGACATTAAGGGGCTCCCGGAACACCCCACCTGCTGGAGCCGTCATTGTACAATGATTTGGTCGTTTTTTGAACTTATGACTTCACGCTTAAAAATGTCTAATCTTTGAGCTCAAATTGCACAATGTTCTGACCATTTTAGAGGCGTCAAACTACTATGTTCTGAAAGCCAAAACTCTTATCTCTCTATTAAGTCTAAAATATCGCCAAAGGTTTGTTATTAATTTATAAAACTTAAAAGTTTTTAAAACCTCTATTCGCCACTTAACTCTTATGTGTTTTTTAGTTAGTTTTTCGATGATTTTCCTTCTTTTTTTCTGTGCAAAGTTATTGTTCTCTACTTAACTAGTTGGATTTTAGATATTGTTGTTGGTTTTTAATTCCTATTTCGTTTTAAACATGTAAATGGTAACTCAGTACACTTTTTATTAAAAACCTAATATTCTGCTATAATCCACAAATGTGGTGTTTTTGAGTCAATGAACACATTTGAACCATTTATTTTTGTCACAAACGAAAGATAAGATAATGTTTAACAAATAGAGGAAAAAAGTGAGTGAAAATGTGAATTCTTTTTTTCGCAATTCAAACTTTTATACACAAAAATCAAAATAATTTGACCCTTTTCTAAAAATAGAAAAATTGACGTAATAAATTTCTTCAAGGAGACCAAAAGTAAAGGATTTATATTCACTTATATATGTAAGTAATATTTAGTCTTTATTTTCTAACTTTTAACCACATTTTGTAACATTTTAGTTGCCTTACTGTTTGCAGACTCAAACTTTTAGATTTTGGGTAGTGACCTTTGACCTTTAATTTTTTCATGTTCTGACCAGATTTCAAATGGCAAACATCGATATTATTAAGGCTGAAATATTAAACTATCAATATAGTTAAAAATATCCCATGAGGTTTTTGGGTAATTTAAATTTTTTTCAAGACCCTTTCCGCCGCTCGCCTATTTGTAGATCTGAAATTTTGCATCTGAACATTTTTTTTGATTTTGCATTATGCTGGTAGTGACAAAACGTCGTAAAACTTTTTTCTGTATGAATTATTTTCTTCAAAGTCATAATTGAAACCGTTACTTTGATATATTTAATTATTTGATGAAAAAAATGGATCAAAGACAGAAATGGTCGGATTTCGTTTAACAGGAAGGCCTGAAATCGAATCCTACGTTATGGGACCCACCCTGAAGCTGTATACCAAATTTCAAATGGCTGCGATTAGTAGTTGATGAGAAAACTGTTACGAAAATTTTCTACTTTTGATCATTAATGTAAAAAATTAACTAAGTCGGTAATCAGGTAGTAGACGAGCGACAGGCCTGAAATCAAATCCCACGTTTTGGGACCCCATCATCCTGATCAAGTGGCTGTGATAGGTAGTTACTGAGAAAACTGTTACGAAGTTTTCTTCCCCGCCCGAATCCGCCCGCCCACCGCACGACATTCACCATTTTATTACCCAGATGTTTCACTCCGTGGAATCCAGCCAAAAATGAATAAATATACTTGGACACCCGGCTTGGACACAACTTCAAAAATATAACGTTACGACTTTCGTAGCCAATATTGAACTCTGATTAAAAGAACACTTTAGATAAGAGATACGGCAATTTGAAATCATATGAAGTTTAACCTATCGAATCTAAAATTGTTAAGCCCCAGTCACACTGTCACGTTTCGGCTATCCTGTTTTACTACGTTTTAAAACGTCGCGTTTCAATGTAATTAATTGTCGTACGCTTTACTAGGTATGTGCTACGTTTTGAAAGGTTTCCCTACGTTTTATTACGTTTTACTATACGTTTAGCCAGGTTTAACAATAGCCGCTTCGTTAGGTTTTACTACGTTTTGATACGTATCAGGTACGCTTCATTGGGTATCTCTAAGGTTTGCCACGGATTCCTAGGTTTACAGTACGTTTGGTTACGTATTGATGCGGTCTTGTTGGGTTTGTGCTACGTTTAACTGCGTAGTACTACGTGTCACTACGCTGTAATTGATTCTTCGAAAAAAAAAAACGCGTCATTTCGAGTTTCTCATATATATAAAAAATCTATCATTTCACTTTTAAACCAGGCTTCTCCAAAAGAGGCAGTCTTGAATTTGAAGAAAAATGAATGTAAATTGTAACAGCATTCAGATTCTAGTACATTTATATTGTGTATTAAAAAATTGCAAGAATATCACAATAAGACCATTTCACCTTTTTCAAAATTTCTTTAAGTTTCATGTATAAAGAGGTAATAAAATATGTTCCCTGCCAGGTGTATTTCATAAGGCCAAAAAGAAAAATAAATGTTTGTTTCCTATATCCCAAATGTTTTGATCATGATATTTTACCAAAACTGTTTTTATTCCTCGGATTTCACAATCTTAAAAGATTTGTTCCATGTTCAAATTGCACATTCACCATATAAAAAAGAAATGTTCTTCAATTTGATGTAATAAGTCTTGTATAACAAATTTCTTTTTCCATTTTTTAGCAGTTGGTATGATTGCATAAATATTTTTGGCTTTAAACCTTACCTACCTACCCAACGCTGTAACCCTTGGACCGGAAACATCGAAGTTAACAATCATTCTTTATAGGTGACCTAACTAAATTGTTTGGTCCTCCATCGGATGGACATCTTGTAGCCACGTGCTTTCCGTCAACTCAAATAAGGACATGATTGAACTGCCAAAAAGCACTAAACTGCTGAGCTATGATTCTCCATCCATTTTCATAATTATGTAAGTTGCATCTTCCGCGTATTCAGAAATCTTTGCCTCGCTCTGGTTTTTCAACAAGTACGACATTTTAAATGGTGTTCTATAGAGTCCCAAGTGGGTACATTACAGAGAGTTACTAGTAACTGCACCCAGTAACAATAAATTATAAAACAAAGTTCCATGCAGGCAATAAAGTTTGTTTATGCGTTTCGTCTATTCAAGACTCATCAGAGGCGCTCTCGTGACTTAGATATCGAAAAGTCAAACACTACCTGAATATGGAAAGCATAGAATAAAAAACAAAAATATGCCGAACTGAAACCGTAATATTTTATTATAACTGAGACCAACCTATACCTGGGGTAGGAAGAAACTCAGAGTTTTGACAATCATAAACATTACACGGATATTTTTTTTAGATTTTATGTGATCTTCAGCATATAAGTATTGATAACAGAACGGGCTAACCTCGGGGAATTAAAACTTCAGCAGTGCTAACCATCACGGATGTTAGAAATAAAAAATAAAACCAATAAATTTTGTTACGGCTGATGCGCGTTTCGTCTTTACGAGACTCATCAGAGATATTCAAGAGTAATAGCAACTTTTAAGGCAGTGCCTTTCCGATCCATGCGTTTTTCTTATCAAGTCTTGATGTCAGTCTAGCCACAATCGCATGGAACATATCCTGGTCAGCACGCGAAAGTTGTTTTTCAAAAAACGATATCTTCGCATCTCAGTTCATCTAAAAGTTGTTCATATATGCCGAATAAAGGTAACAACATAACTTCCGAACTTCAATGCCCAATCTCATATGGTAAGAAGAAAAAACAAAACATTAAAAATCGCAAAGGTCCAGACTTGGTACAAGAATTTTCAAAGAAATGATGTGTTAAACCAGGTTTTATGGCACCAAACCTCCCTATTCCATTGCAATTCAAACAACTAGGGTCTTCTATTAATTTAATATCTCACCCAAATTCACAATCGGAATTGCCAAATTTAACCCGCTCTTCTTACCCCCTGGTACCGGCTCTGGTTATACAGAAGCAACAACAGCCCCATCTGCAAAATGTGTTCGTGTAGCAAATTTCCATAATTACCATCTACATGATTATTCTGTAATTATGTGCGAAAATGGGTTTAAGGTGTCAGTAAGCGTAGTAATGCGTAGTAAAACGTCATGATGCCTACTAAAACGCGAGAAAACGTGATAAAACCTTGCGAAACGTTACATAAAACGTATTTTTTTAGCCACGTTTGTGTTGTGCAAACGATACAAACGGGACTAGCAACGTTTCTGTCCAGGTAAGTCTACGTATATAGCTGGTTTCAACTACGTGTCAGTACGTTTCGTTACGTTTGTAGCCGTTTCACTACGTTGTAGAAACGTAGTAAAACGGGATGCCGAAACGTGACAGTGTGACTGGGGCTTAATATAATGATCTATAATCAAAAACTTCAAAATTGGCACATATCACATCTTGGAAGGTCAGCGACGATGTCCAAACAAACTTAAGACGTGTAGAAACGTTTTGTCTGCTCCAGGTTTAGTCGAATTATTCTAAAGAAAAAACTCAAATAAAACGATAATTTGTGGAAGATGTCATCTTTTTATTAATAAAAACTTATTAAGTTATGCAATAACGGCGCTCCATACATGAAATATGACGTCATCAACGTTAGAAGAGTCGGGACAAAAGACATTCCACATAAAATCATTTATTGGTACTAGTAAGTAACAGGGTACACCCCTTTTTGCCGTTTGCGCAATTATTTCCACAATGATACCATAATCTTGTCGATACTAACTTTATTTACATCCTTTTTCGATAGTAACTGAGTAAACATCATGTTCACCTACAGCTCACAACATAAAATAAAACTACGAAGAAAAAAAATCATTTATTTTTACGAAATTAACTTTTAGGCTAAAATATAGTAAATAAGTGAAACTTGTGAAAGATATGTCCAAATGGTTTTTATTCACGAAAAACTTCCCGCAAAAACCATTTTGATTTGATTTGACACTTCTTCGCAAAACGAAAAGGCGGAGACCTACCCTCTGCAAAAATATGTCCTTATAACGACGAAAAATGCATTAAAATACGTTATTTTCGTCATTGAAACATTTTTTTTGTAGTAAGTCTTGTGCTACTTGCACAATAAAAAACATAAGAGAAGGATTTTCTGGACCAAAATATTAATATTGGGACAAAAATGCCAAAATTGGTATTACTTTGGGAAACATGGTCCGTTAAGATGCACGTGACACTTTTTAGGTCCGTTAATGATGCATGTCTCACATTTTGAAAATGCAGGTCTGATGGAAATAAACCTTTATAAAGCGAATCCCAATTATTAAAATTGGCAAAATCGATGATATCTTTTTCAGAAGATTATAATGATTGGTTTCCCAGAATTATTGTATTATTTTTACTATAACATAATGCCTAAAATATTTACACGAGTTTGTGGCAATGAAAATAAATCTGAACACAATTACTAATTTTATTTAAATGTATTTTATTTGGAAATACTTACATATATGATACTAATAGAATAATATAGTGTTACATTGATTTATGAAAAAAAAATATAAAAAGCGACAGGAGAGATATTGAAAAATAAATAAATAAAGGGTAAACCTGAGTAATTGGGATATGTACATATTGAAATGCTTTAAATTACTGACCAATAAAACGTTTACCTCTTAATACAAAGTCTTGTTCCTTAATGAGCAGTTCATTATTTTGGTCAACAGATCATTTCTGGAAATTAACCGGGTCCTCTGATATCAAGGATATGCGGGGCAATAGACGTATTATTAACATTAATGTTGTTAGGTACTGCGAAGTTAATTTTAGCATCCAAGGGGTCAAACGAACCATATTCGATAGAGGATTGGCCTGTGTTTTTGTAATCGGACATGAATCGGATAAATTTGCCGTGAAATAGAATTTTGCCGAGTGACCAAAACTGTTTCGTTGCCTTGAACGGATATCGCATGAGAGTTGTAGCTGTTGATGCCCAAAATCGTAAACCATAGTTTTTGTTCTTTTTTCGTTTCATTGCATAAAATAAATAACCAAAACAGACGGTATTGAACCGTTTTCATTATATTTATTAATAATTAGTAGCTTATTGCTTCTTTCATATATTATATACACATGTATTGTATGTTTTCAATACCGTTATTTCGTAGAATGATCTAGAATGGTGTTACATGTAAAGCCTTTTGACAATGGTTCATTTTTAGACGTGCATATTCAAATGTATGTATTTTTGTTTCGATAAATCCACATGAATTTTGTCTTTTCTTCTGTATACTACCGTTCAGTCCTTATAGTAAAATTATGATATGTCATATCAAACAAAACTATTTTAATCTTCTATCTATTTATGTTATTTAACGGACATAATATTTTGCACAGGCACTTAACGGACCAACTTAACGGACAAAATAATATGTCATCAGCTCTAAACGGACCATATTTTATAACTTTTCCCCTATTACAAAATTATTATATAACATAGAGCATTGAAAATTAAACAGAATGTTGATACATTATTGTACTTTCTATGGATATCAACCAAAACATATGTTTTGTTAGATAAAAAGAGAAATTGATAAAAATGAGGTAAACATGTTTACATTTGCGACCTTTGAAATACTAAGGAGCCACACGCTTTTTCATTTTATGAAGTTTTATAGAACTATTTTTTCACAAATGCAAATCGTATCGAACAGTCATTCATTTTCATTTTGACAGATGTAACTTTTATATATCTAAAATGCGTATTAATTATGATATAACAAATCAATTACTGACCTTCAGTGTTTTTTTCTCGATTATACCTGGTTAACGGACTGTCACGTCGACTTAAACGGACCACAAAAACCGTAAAACACCTTTTAACGGACCATATTTCTCGATAAACAGTTAGGCCTCTTTGGCCTAACTAGGGAACAATAATTCATAAATTTCCAATTTCCTAGAAAAAACAAAGATTGATAAAATGTATCCTGATAGTCTTCTTAGTCATTTCACATTTTACAAGTTACGAGTCAGTAATCACTATATGTACAGTATTATATGGATTTTCACGTTTTTGTCTCTGCATAATATCAAATGCACGCTTAAAATAAGGGTCAATCAAAGTTCATTATTCTTTGTCGGATAACTTCAAGCAATTTTTTGGCGCTCAGAATTCGTTGTTTGCAATATTTATAAGCTGGCATATTGGCATATTTGTATTGGAAACATATGGTGTGTATGTGTGTGTTAAAATTTAGCGCCATTTTCAACGCATGTGGAGCGGTCAGTTTCAATGGTATACATTTTGTAGGAAACCGGTATACCCGGGGGAAACCACCGACCTTGGGCAGCTAACACATACAGGTGGGAAAGTCCCGGTTTTTTTGTAAGTTACATCACCTGATAGGCGATGGGTAGTGTCAACCGACACGTGCACATTAGACCACTTTGCCATCCAAGCCCCCGGCAATATTATTTGGAGTTTATGTTTGTATGTATGGACTCACTTATTAAATATTATCAAAGCACATTTCTTATGCACCCGCGCGCATGTAAGTACAAATTTAGCTTTCTCAAGAAATTTCAATTTGCAGTCCAACTTATAAGAATAATTATCATCAAAATGATAACAGACATGTATACAAAAACGACAAGTACTTGTACCTTCACAGAACCCTCTTGCTGTCAGATTAAAATTTTGAATGACGTTGCAAATGCCAGAACCCGGGGTAACTTGTTAATTGTTTGGGTGGGGATGTGCCATTTTCTATTTGAATTCAATACCCATATTTATATAAAATCGAAAATTTACTTGACCCATATTTATATAAAATCAACACATTAATTAAAGTTTTGAAAACGTTTGCTTGATTAATTCAAATTAACTAATTGTCATAGTAAAAGTTTGAAATTCAATAACTAGTTTTGTTATGTATGTAGTAAAAGTTTGAATTGATAAATTGAAATTAAATTAAAATAACTTTTTTTATTCCTAACTATAGCAAACAATACAATATAACAATAGTATCCGATTAATTCTTGTACTTGAAGATCACAATGAAAGAGGAAGGTTTAGCGCGCCATAAAACCTGGTTTAACCCATCATTACGTTTGAAATACCTGTACCAAGGCAGGACCATTGCGATCTTCAATTATCTGGTATATCTTTGCATTGTTTGATATATGAGATTGATCATCTTAGTTTGTAATTTTGTAAGCTCACCTGACCCTTCTATTGCCATCCTTAGGCGTCCGTCGTCCGTCGTCCGTTAACTTTTCTTCAAAGATCTTCTTCTCTGAAACCACTGAAGGGATTGCATTGATACTTGGTATACTTGATCTTTAGGATGTCTTCTACCAAGTTTGTGAATTATATACGCGTCGACCAACCAACATGGCCGCCGTTGCTAAAAATAGAACAGGGGGGTCAGACAATTGTTTTTGGCTTATAACTCGAAAAGTATAAGATATAGAGAAAATCCGAAGCAACTTTTCTTGTTCAGCATCAAAAGGTCCTTATAGGAGTTATTGCCCTTTAACTGTTTTTTTTCTATTGATTTAGACTGATTTCCAAAAATCTTCTCTGAAACCACTGAAAGGATTTTTTGCAACTTTATATACTTGAAAGTTTGTAAAATTTATTCAAACTTTGGCATAAGAGATCAGGTGAGCGATTCCGGCTCCTGGGAGCCTCTAGTTGTTATTGTTTAGCTCATCTGATCCGAAGGGTCATGTGAGCTTTTGTCATCGTTAAGCGTCCGTTGTCCGTCCGTCCGTTAACTTTTCTTCATTTCAAAAATCTGCTTCTTTGAAACCACTGAATGGATTGCTTTGAAACTTTGTACACTTGATCCTTAGGATGTTCTATACCAAGTTTGTGAAATTTGTGCAAGCCGACCAATGACTGCTGTTGCTAAAATAGAACAGGGGGTCAGGCCATCGTTTTAAGCTTATAACTCAAAAAGTATAAGATATAGAGAAAATCCGAAGCAACCTACGTTCTTCAGCATGAAAACTCTGTATTGAGTGAAAGTTGTGGGACGACTCCTTATAGGAGTTATTTCCCCTTTATGGTAAAAATTGACCATTTTCACAGTTTTTGAACTTTGTCTTGAAACTTTTAATTGTTAAAGGAAAAGTAAGCATTGGAGATTTATGTAGCTCAATGAGATCTACAAAAATGATTTCAGGGTTATAATTGTCAGATGATCCCTTATAGGGGTTATGGTACTTTGTTTTTTGTGTACTTGACCTATAGAATGAAAGCTGTTATAGATAGAGAAATCAAAGTACTGAAAGTACTGGTAGCCGGGGTAATCTACAAATTTTAAATTGTTTATATGTAGCAAAAAATTTTAAAAAAGCTACTTTTTATGTAAAAGGGATATTCACAAGGATTCCAATGAAAAAAGAAAAGATTTTGAAAATCGAACTAAATTTTTTTTTTAAAGTTGATTTACATTGTCCCCTGTAGCAATGTTACGGTGCAATATATATGAAAAAAAAACATTGACATATAAAGTTGACAGAATATAACGAAGACTTCCAAACTCCTTTGCAGTAGACTTATCCTTATACGAAATAAATATTAAATACATGTTCATGTGACTAAAATTTCGACTATCATATAAGACCTATATATTACCGATCTATATTTACAGTGATCACTACTAGTTATATGAATGAGAGGTGGTATATTTTCCGAACTACCTTTTACCTCCTAAGGAATTTGTCAGAATAAACTGCCTCTTCTAGGCAACAATTGAAGGAATGTAAGCGTAATAAAATTATTTAGTAGAGAAGTGAAACTTAAATGAAAATTTAAAGTGAAAACTTTCTAAATTTTGGTAAAGCTCAAACATTAAAGAATTGTTGTACAAATTAACCATGCAAAATCTTATCTATAAGAATGTATTAAACAACGAAAACAAATGTACAAAAATGATAAAATAAACCGCAAGCAGGAGGTACATTATGAAACTCGTTACATTTATAAATGGTCATCACTTTAATCAAAAACATCCTTTCTTCATCAGAAGCTTTAAAATTGCCAAAATCTATATCAATATTAATTGTAAATATTAAATATACCTCTATACCACCCCCTAAAATGGGCATTTCGGTAATTTTATTGGGCATTTCGGTAATTTTAAAGGCATTTCGTTAATAAGGGGCATTTCGGTAATTCGAAGTACCGCATCTGAGATGAATACAACTAAGTAAAATCTTTCCTGTAACTCCTGTAGAATTTATCAATTTGAAATGACAAACGATCCAAAATTTCATCGACTCTGTACCAGAGAAGGCACACTTACAAAGTATTGCTATGACCTCAAACTTACCGATGGCAAACATTCCTATTTTTTTTATTTTCCTCTGTCAGCTTCGTTTGCAGGCGCGCAATCACAATAGGAAAGACGTCAGGACAAAAAAGACAATAAAACTGTGTTTAAAAAGTCTTTGCGTTGCCATACCTTGTTTGTTTCTTCAAGATAATTAAAAATTTCTTTTGCTTCTAAAATTTTCATAAAAAGATCGTTTTTGTAGTACATCTTGAAAATAAATATATTCAGTGGTTCTTAAGAGCGAAAATTTGGTTGATTAAAAATTCTCAATGAAAAACTACTTGGTCGAGAAACAATTTAACAGAAAATTCATTTTTAAGGATCAATTATTTTAAATATGAATAAATTCTTCTTTAAAGAACCGTTTACAGAATCATTTTATCTGATCAAATAAAAAAATATCAGGATTTGAACTTTTAGTTAATTATCCTGCCCATGCATCGATGTTTTATGTAGCCATCCAGTTTGACACTTATAATGAGATGCAAATTAGTGAATATGACATCACTAATGAGATCGGCGAACACTCCTATAAACAAAATATCAATCCGCTTTTGTATTCTTTATTAATCAATAATTACTATCGCATCAGATAGGCGTCTTACATACTTGTACAAAATTTGAAAACTATATAAATGAATTTATAACATAATTGCGAGTAAGGCGACGAAAAAAAAACAGATCTGGAAAAAGAACTATATTGCAAGCGTGTATTGATATTTCTATTAATAGATTTTTGGTAAACTGCCGGAAAAACCATCTGCAAGCTTACCGAAAGGCTATCGTAGCTATAGCCGTGGCTAATCGCTAGCGATTACCCCGGCTAAAAATGTTGTTTGCTTGAATCTTCAGTTCAATTAGCTTTTTAAAAATATCCATTATGCTAAAGCTGTCAGATAATCCCCTAAAAAGTTGTGGCCCCTAATTGTCAAGTTTTGGGTTATTGCCTTGCAGATGAAATAAATTAAACCGATAAAAGATGAAGAAAAACTTTGTTTGTTTGAATGTTTGGCTATATGTGCTCTACAAAAGCCTTCATTATAAGGTGCCTGGTGGGAATTGTATGGTGATCCTTAATTGGCAGAGGTTTTGAAATATGTTTTGGATTTTCCGGACCTCAAGATATAAATCAATTTTTGCTTTTTACCTAGGTGTATTTTGTAAGATATTTTGCTGGACCTCAGCAAATTCTGCTGGACATTTCAAAATGTCTTAATTGGAGTTTGTCACCTCAGATACCCCAAATTATTTTCATTCCATCAGTCATTGAAGTCAGGTAAGCGATTCAGGCTCCTGGGAGCCTCTAGTTCTTTATACCTGGTTGCATGACAACACAACATATTCCAAGCAACTAGACATATCGATTATAAAGATATATTGATCTGTCCTAAAATCAAACTTTACTGGGATGAACGAAACTTGAAAAACTTCTGACAAGATTGTAAGTTCTTTGATAAATGTTGATTAATTTGTATCAATTTTCAATTAAAAAAAGTTTCTTTTGTAAGAAAGATCAAATATGAAGGTAATAATTTAATGATGAAAATCATTTCAGGATAAAGAACTAAAAAGAGTGACAGACACGAGATTCTTGAAGATATAAAGAAAGGTAAATATAAAATAGCATGATTTATATTCTATTCCCACGAAAATATCACCAATTAACCCATAATTGTTTTGGAAATAGACATTAGACATTATTTTATTTCAGCCAATCAAGGACCTTTGCAGGCAATGACAATTAGATTAAATGATAAATGCTTAATTGTTAAGCTTTTTTAATAATCTGTCTTATTCTTTGGTTTTGATATGGAAAGCAATTAAACAATTGTCGAGTAGAATCAAGTGATGTGTGTGTGTCAATACCTGATAATTTTTGCCTGTTTTTTTTATTATAACAGAAAAACGAAACGGGAAGCACCTTCTTTCTGTTTTTACTTTTAGAGAGCAATATACAAGTTATTCCAATTATAATATGAAAAAAAAAATCCTTATGACAGAATTTTTGTTCAGACAGAATTTTCCTTCGAAATTTGACATTTTCTTTAACATTTCAACAAAAATTAACCAACCTTTGGTGTTTGTTATCATATAAAAACCAATTTGGTGGTATGCCCTTTTCAAAGTAAAATTTCAAAATGCATGTTTTGACTTATCCACTCACAAATTTTAAAGAAAATTCAATGACATTAAAGAAAAATTGGCGCAAGGATCATGTACATGTCCTTTATATATTTTATGTATTTGTTGGTCCTTTTGTCAATAGAATTACAAGAGACAGATTTTAACGACACACCAAAAAAAAAGTTTAAAGTTATGCTGATTTAAAAAAAAAGTCAATTAATGCAACCATATATTACATTTTAACCATTTTCTTTATATCTGAAAACGTTGCAAAACAGCAATTGTTGAGCAACTAGATATGCCAATTATCAATTAAAATATTGATTACCATTACTAACTTAGAAAGAAGAGATTGCGCAACATATGGTACTATATAAAAGTGATATGCATACGTAGAAAGACAACAGTCCAGCTTCTTAAGGTCTTCTAAGTCTATTGATTAATGTTATTCTATAAAACATATTTCGTTATTTGAAGATTTAAAAAAAAATCTACTTAAGATGGTATAAATAGATGAAAATGATAATCGGGCTTTGCTCTGTCTGAATGTTCATAAAAGTATTTTTATGCTCATTTAGGAAAGGACACAACTCGACTCCTAAAGACTGGAAGTTGTCTTAAGGACAAAACAAATATTTAAGTCTAACGCCCTAAAAAATAGCATTTTGAATGTACAACGTGGAACCGTAGTTTTTCGATTAGTCTTGCATAATTTTACACCTTAATTTTCAAATTTAACTCGATATTCTGAAAAAGTGTCCAAATAGGGAATAACATGCGCTATAAGAACATACCCTCTTTGACACGAAAACAAAGATATAAGGATTCCTTTAAACACTCTGTTTACGGGTCCTTATCGCTAATTTGTTGCCATTTTGTCATCACTGTGGTCATACTTGCAATGAATATTTGCTTTAGTTAGCCATAAATCATACGTTGATATCTTTTTTCGAATAAAAAAAAACCAATGGTTATTCAGATAGTAACACAAATGGACAATCGAGTCTCAATACTACTTATACATGTTTTAGCTAAAATCTAAGTATAGAAAAGATGCATATACATGTTTTTCAAACATTCTACCCCTGACCGCGTATATTGCTTAGAGAGATAGTTCTCGTGAACAAATACAGCTGTTTGCCAATATAATGTTAAAGTGACCAATACTAGCATCGAAAGGTTGATGATATACAATACATACAAAAATGCGAAATCTTTATTTGTTTAACACATTTACAAAAAATGGTTCTAGCACATAAAATGTCATGAATACAACAATAGAAACTTGGTCATTTTTACAAATTGACTCTTTAAGACAATTGTTGCATTAATGGCATCATCTCGGTCTGCTAATTGACTGTACAAATGACAAAGTCGATCGTATGATTAGCTTAGTACTATCCTGGGACCGTTACAAAGCTTTAGGAATCGTTAATAAAATGGGCAAATTGAAAATACGTGTATGCGGTCTATTGCAGTGACTTGCCGACTGTCCTGTGACAATATAAATTCGTACAAACGGCCTGTTGACAACAGAGTATCATGGAGTAAATAATCAGGGTGATAAAATGGCGAATGTCGGGCATGCCAGCAGGAAAAGTTTTTCGTTAGTTTTCTAAGCAACTACTGATCACAGCCTCTTGATATTTGATTTGATTTCCTTAACGCTGGATTCGATTTCAGATCCCATTTTCACCTACTTTCTGTTTACAATTCAAACTAAGTTCGTTTTATGATAGAAAAGAATTATCTTATCACAACCTTTTGATATTTGGTATGCAGCATAATTTTGGGCTCCCATCACTTGGTATTTGATTCAGGTCTGTCGTTCATATACTTTCAGTTTACTGACAGGGACCAAACATTCAACTTCAACTTGAAAGGGGGGCTCGGTGCTTTCATGAAAAATATTCTTGATCAGATAATTCTTTATTAAAAGATATTTTGTCAGCAAAAGTTAAGAAAAAAATTCTAAAGAAGGCTTTCTGCCATATAAAATAATGCTTATATTGTAAAAAAATATTTTGTCGTGATAGCTTTAAAAAATTAACGTTTTTTTTTTGGCCAAAACAGAAAAACAAACCAACTTTCAAATTAAATAGTCGGTCCGACCCTTCGTGCATTTTTGTAGAAAATTCTCATATTTTTTTGGCAGCACCTTATCACAGCCTTTAGAAATTTGTATCTGACAAAATAAAAGCAAACCGTTAGCTTAAACAATTTTACTTCTGAATATCCAATAGATGTAGTAAACGCATCCAAGCTAAACCTCGTGCGAGACCCAAAAATACTAAATGGTGCAATTCCAGATTTTATGTATGGAATTTTTTTATAAGGACAATCAATGTAAAGATAACAATTAGAGGCTCAAAGCAGCCTGAATCGTTCACTGACTAAAATTTCAAGGGCCTTATTTTTGAAATTTTCCTAGGAATTTCCTAAGTTATGTCTAAGCAGTCGATTTAGGAACATCTTAGGAACCTCCTAAGGAACGTCTCAGCAATCGTACCTAAGCTTTCTTAGGAACTTCCTAACTAGGAATTCCTAACTTTGTTAAAGAACTGGAATCGAAAATATTGTTTGGTGGTAATTCTAATTAGATTGATTACTTATCTTATTTTTTTTTAATAGATACCTATTGACATTAAAGAAATGATAACGCGATTAAGCATACACTTTTGAAAGTGAGTGAATTATGTTCAAAAGTGTTTTGTGTATTCATCAGCAAAGTGCAAAATGTGCATGAAACGTGGCCCATTTTTTGTTAAAAAATATTAGAAATTAAATATCTGAAATGTTCATTTTTATTATATCGTATTACACAAGTCCTCTTTGATCTCAAGACTTTCCATTGACGATTTGAGATCATGAAACAACATTTTTTTTTTGCAAGTATGTTTAAGAAAATATATTAATAGACTGGCAACATAAACGAACCCTTGAAGAACTTTTTTGTATAAAATTGGTATCCTAGAATATTAGGAATTTTCCTAAGTACTAATATTTCTTAAAATATATGTATACTTGATACATATTCCGTATTTTTGTCTGCGGTATAATATGCAACAGAAACTCAAGAATTTTGTTTTTGCACATGGTCAAATGACAGAAATATTGTACCGAACTTAGAAGACCAATCATAAGTATAAGTTAGTTTTCTAATTATTCGAGTACATAAAGACCCCTGAAAGCATACTTTATTTAAACTAAGTGTAACATAACCGGTTCTTAATTTGTAAGTATTTGAAACATGCATTCATGGTAAATGTATTGACCAATTTGATCTTTGTTGATCATATTGTATCGAAGTTGTTTACATGATAGTTTTCTTATTCAACGGGGTTCATTGGACATTAATAAGTTGGTAATTTTCATAACCTTTAGTTAAAGTTTCTATGAAAAGTTGAAGATTGAAACTATATTAATTTTCACTTTCATTTCTGTTTATTTGCCATTATATCGATATCAAATGCTTTGAATGAAATAGAGATAATGTTTAATTGCAGTTTTAATATATATAACATAGCGGTGAAAAAAATACAGTATTACATTCTTTAATATAAAACTGATGCTAACGTTCACTTGTGACCACCAAAAGACCATCTAAACTGAGATTCCCATAAGATAGCTTTGTTGTGTGGTTTTAGACATGTTATTAGATGGTCAAAAGACCATCTCAATTCCACATCTTATGCATGTCTTTAGACATACCTTTAGATAGTTTTGTTAAACAGGCCCCTGGTTTTTAGGCTTTGTGACAAAATAAATTTTAAGGGACATATATTCAGAAAGGGACATAAAAGTGATTGACTGAATTAAAAAGGTGTAGACCGAATAGGCCGAACATTTACGCAATTGAAATTTGTTGTTGTTATTTTTAACGATATACGAACTATAAGGCTTTAAGTTTTAAGGAACCATAACCTCCTATAAATAGTCATTTAAAAACTTTTGTTTAAATCATGAGAAGAACTACCTAAAGAAAAAAGTGTTTCGCTAACTTTAAGGGTTTGCAATATACTAAGTATACAAGGAAAAGCTGTGAAAATGGCCGTCAATTTTGATGCTGTAAGTGGAATAACTGCTAAAACTCATGGTCTTGCAACTTTGACCTTTAACTTATTTTGTACATCGTGATGTGCCTATAGCAATGTGCATTTTATTTTCTCTAATATCTTAATAGTTTTTAAGATATTGCATGATCTTAAGAAGTGTGAAATTCTTAAAACATAAGAATACTTGGCAATAACTCCAATATAGATTGTAGATCTTCTTCAAAATTTCAGATTTCTAGATTTTAAGCAGATGATTATAACGGAGAAGCTCTTCTTTCTGCATGATTCCAGAAAGAAAAATACTGCTTTTAGAATTATTATGACCAGTAAAGATTCTGAAGGTTTCTATTTCCTGGTAGATAATTTACCTCCGGTCCTTATATACGTTACTAAAAGAGGTTATTTTTGGTAAAATTGTGATTATTACGTGCAAAACACGCAATTTTGATAAACCAATAGTGAAAGATGCCGTACACTGGGAAAGTTGTTTATTTTCAATACGCCGTACAGTTCTACGCAATTCGCCGTACACCGATCAAAATATATTTTCTTTAAAATAGAAGAAAAGAGAGCATTTCTTAAGCAAATTCGGTTGGCATTCTTTTATTTCTGACTAAACCAGTTAATATTCGATGGAAGTCACAACGAAGCAGCTCTTAAATGAACGATTTCAGCGCTTAGAAACTAGGAGTGCTACTTTTGACCCTAATTGCGTATATTTTTACACGGACAAACTAATTTTTATAATCACATGAAGAGAAACAAGTTCTTAAACGTCTTATGAATCTGGAAACCACGTTAAATCTTTGCTTCATGCCATAAGAAGCGCATAAATGACAAATAATCTGACCCGGTCAGTCCTATCATCATAGTTTTTACGCTTCGTTAGTATGCAATTTCCGGTGTCAATGATACACAGTGGACACGCTACGTCTCAATCTTTATTTCAAATTCATTCATAAGTACGAACTGTCAAAAATTAAGCAATTCAGTTTATTCATTCCAAGTTTCTCAATCACCAACATCAATGCATGTTAATCAAAGGGGATTTAAAAAATGATAAAGCAATTTTAGTTCACACTCGCCTGCATGACGGTGGAAGTTGCTGGACCATTGAATATCGATTGCATTAAAAATCCAACTTGTTTTTTTTTCTTTATGTGTATTATTATGAGTCAAAAATCAATATAACTGTGTCTTCAGTCAAGATTTAATTCATTGAGTCCATCAGAAAAATTGAGTTTAAAGTAAGTCGAAAATATTTGATATGTTTAATTAAGCTTTTTGTTAATTCTTTTTTTGACTGAATTTATGAAAGGTAGTTATTAGCGATTTCTTGGAATTATCTGTAAACTATTTAAATTCTAAAGGTTCTAGATACATATAAATGATAAATACAGATTTTTAAGGCGAGGAGCCTGATTTGAATTAATCTAAAACAGTTCCTTTATTTAAACATTATAGTCTTACTAGATTATATGTAAAAACTAAAAACCTGATTTTGATCACTGTTGTCACGACTTGAGTTCGCGTTGTTGATTTCCGTTCGGTTGATTTTGTGTTTTGTGTTTCTTCGTGCTGTTTTGTTCGTGTTTACCGTTTTCGTCGTTGCCCTTTCGGACTTTTGACACTTGGTGCCTCTTTGCTTCTTTGAAAACGGTACATAAAAAACAAATTAATATGATTTTTTGAGGATTGGCATGCTTCTATTATCATTTTAAAACAATTAGCTTTTTAGAAGTCTTTGTGATTATTTCAAAGACATAGAGTTCTATCAATTATTTGAAAATTGAAAAAAATATGAAATTAATTTTGAAGAGTATAGTGTAAACCATCCGAAGAAACTGTTTAAAGTAAAAAAAAAACTAAATAGAGTGTATTATTTCAAGAGAAAAATGCCCCCCAAAAAATAAAGTATCCGGAAAAGAGGACATACATAATAATAGGCTTTATTGACTTCCTTGTCCGAACGTTTTGGTTTAGAGTACTTTTCGTTATCGACAGATTTGGAAATTGACCTTCCAATGTTTTGATTTAAATGCTACTGATGAGAGGTTACTCCTTGAAATATCGATATACAGCATATCCAAATTAACCGTTTATACCCGTGTTTTGGTATTAGTAATTATACATCGTTAGCGTAATGTTACCTATATCAGGTTACTTCACTTGACCATTAAGTTTTTCAATGAGAATCAAAAGAATGCCTCTGATAAGACTTTATCGTAAAATTGAATGCTGTTATAGCATTCGATTGATTAGTTTCAAAAATTGTTTATTTTTATATTATCATTTTTTTCATACCCAAGAATATTGTTTTACTAAATAAGATGCGCTATTAAAAGTCAAAAACAGATTTTGCCTTATTACAAAACTTCCCCTTAATCAGAGTCAACATTTCACTCATCGTGATGTCAATTGTGATATGGGCTGGAAACCTCCATATGTTCGACAATGGGTAAATGTTTTTAGACACTGGTCTAGGTGCAGTAAAATGACTGTAGATAGAATTAATTATAAAGTTTTTAAGTGGTCTATTAGAAAAGGCAGTTATAGAATTAAAAATTGGAGTTACCAAGTTATGGAAATGTTAAAGTTTTATAATATGGAACAATTTTGTAATTTTGAAGTAAATATACTTGATAAGAATACTATATGTCAATTGGAGGAAAAAATGTTTGATAAATATAAAAATGATTGGTGTAATAGAATGAACCAATATGGTCAAGGTGACAAATTAAGAACTTATAAATTGTTTAAATTTTCATATTCTACTGAACAATATTTGATACAAAATATACCTTTACGTTTTCGTAGTTCTTTTGCAAAATTTAGATGTGGTGTAGCACCTTTAAAGATTGAAACTGGTCGTTATGAAAGGTTGGCTTTAAATGAAAGAATATGTATCAGTTGTAATGATATTGTAGAGGATGAAAAACATGTTTTATTAACATGCCCTTTGTATGAAGATCTAAGACAGTCACTATTTTTAGATATAACTAGTTATAATGAAAATTTTATGTCATTATCTGATGATGATAAATTTATATTTTTATTCAATAATGAAAATGTATGTAGTATAGTTGCCAAAACCTGCCATAATATTTTACTAAGAAGAAATAGCTTTTTATATCATTAATACTAAGATACTTTTTATAAATTGTACCTTTTAACTGTATTTTATATGTATATTATATGTATGAATAGTCTCTCATAATTCTTTTAAGAATGGCTCATGCATTTTATCTTGTATGTTTAATCTTTTTAATGTTATCATATTTTATATGAATGTATGTGGTGAGACTCTAATAAACTATTGAATCTGAATCTGTGTTGCTCGATATACAAACAATTTGAGTATATAGAACATCACTGAGAAGTCAATAAAGGATGAGCCGAAGCAGTCATTATAGTATTAAAAAGCAAATGAAACGGCTAAGATTTAATACATTTTGGTTTTCAATACACAAGCAATAGTATAACACGCTTGTCTGCAAAAGAGTGGGAGCTAGCTGGAGCATTAACTGTGAAAAATAGGATATTGATGTCTGAAAGACTAAAACTTTGATAGATGTATCTTATAACAGGAAAAAATATTGCTTGTTACAAATATATTAAAGATTAATTTTTATCGTGTCTTGGTTTAATAACTCATGACAGTGCATGCCAGTGGACCGTTGACTATCGATTGCCTTTAAAAATCATTTGGTCGTTATTCTTATGTGTATTGATGTGTAACAAGTATCACTAGTCTTGTATAATGGCATTCCTTGTGTCCATCGATATTACCGTGTTCCATGTATGTTCAGATTGTTAGGTACCGTATGTCTAAGTCTGTTTTGACGGGTTTTATAGCCATACATAGGTTGTAAACTAGCTTCTTTCCGTTATCTGTTATTAAAAAAATTCCATAGAAAGATTTGTTAAGTTAAGGAGCGTGTTCTTATTCTAAGCATAATCTTATTTTTAACCATCAGAGACATAACCTATTGATTAGTGATAAATTCTTAAAAAAGCACAAAAAATAAAATTCGTTGATTGCATTTATAGGGTAATCCTGTTACGATTACCTTTAATAAAGAATACATTGGATGTCTTTAAAAGAAGATAACTTTTAACTGGTTTTGCCTAAGAATTTTTTATTCCATTGTTTATTTTATATCTCTTGTCACACTTAATAATCTATATCTTTTTAGGTGACATTATTCTTTGAAATGACGAGAATAAAGGAATTGACAGAGTAATATCATTCATTTGAGGACATCAATATTCAAATTATTAGTTGTAATTAGTTTATATAAAGTGTCCATTTTATTTGAATTGTTTTATAATTAAATTGGTCATGATGGTAACATCCTGATAAATAAAAATGTTTCAGTCTTATTTGGCACTAATGGGATTCCATACATCCCTGACCTATAATACGTAAACAAAGATATAATAAAAGTAACAAAGAAATAATAACATCGAACGACCGTTAATGGAACTAACAAAATGATCTTGAATACACAGTCAAAAAATGGGTAACATAAGTCCATATAATTATTTGAAATATTTATTTTTACGAGTTCATTGAATCTCAAATTAAAATCTTTTATCTTTTATATCATGTTTTTATCTACAAAATTATGAAAGTCTTCGAATTTAACAAGAGTAGAACGGGACTGATATTGTAAGAATAGTATTTTGTTTTAAATTTTATGACACAAATAAATTACAGTACAAAAAATCTGCATATTGATTCTAATTGTATCAACATTAATTTCAATGTAATATAAATCAAATGTTATGCCATATTATCTTAATGCACAAAAGCAACTATCGTTCAATATTGTCAGCAAGACACTGGAAGTTAGCTGCACCATTGAATATCGATTTGTTTTTACCATATTTTTGTGTTTGTTTTTATGTTGCAATAAATGAGGTTTCCAGATATCAACGTATATTTACGACTTTGGAAACATAAGATATTGATTTCTGAAGAACTGAAATCTTAAAAGATCGCATTATAAGTGTATCAAATTACAGAAAAACAAAACACTTTTGGTACTACTGTAAGTATAATTGTATCTGGAGTCCAAAATTCATCCATTTTGACAACCGAAATCATCGAGCAAAAAAGTGAGTTACAAATATTTTATATGTTAAAGCTTTGTTTAAAGTCGTTTTTAACCGAAGTTTTGTATAGTGTATGTAAATGACAATTTCCATTGATTGTGTAGTCTTGTGGATTGAGATACATGTATATAGTGAGAACGATTTTGTTGTCAATTATGGACCTGGTTCGTATCACTCTGACATCTTTGTATTTTTTACCACTCATTAAGTCCTCAATTATTGATATAATATATTTGATGTTAAACATATTAAACATTTCTCAAAGCGAGGCTTTGAAAAACACAATATAAGGTGAGATGAAAGAAACAAGAGATTCAAGGAAGTCTGCTTCATATTTAGATCTTCATTTCGAAATAGACTCTCAAGGAAAATTTTCAACAAAACTCTGACAAACATGGTCACTTAAACTTTCTCTTCTTTAGTAGCAACATTCCGTCCGCTTCAGCTTATGGAGTTTACGTATCACAATTGATTCGTTACTTCAGAGTTTGCAGTAATTACATCGCGTTCCTCGACAGAGCGTCACGTTATGCTAAAAAAAGTTATCACAAGGTTATGTTGCTCCTCGGTTACTGCCGTCACCGAAATTTCACGTTAGACATCATGCACTCATATTTCCATCTCTCAGATGAGTGCAGATGTTGGTTTGTCGTAGGGTTTTGTTTTGTCTTCCTTACCATTTTAGACACACGTACTGAATTGGAAATTGACAGGTGTGCTTTAGCAGGCAGGACCTACTTACTCTTCCGGAGCACCGGAGTTTACTCTCATTACGACTATAGATCGCGTTGATAATTGATATTCAGTCGTTTTTTTGTGTTTCCATGTTTCATATATTGTCTGTTATTTCGTCCTATCCTGTTTGTGTTTACTGGACTTGTCTCCGCCCTCAGGGACTTTGACATTTGGATGCCCCATAGGTACCTCTGAGTCTTTCTGGATCTTTCTTGTCATTTGTATTTCGAACACACGTGAAGGTTAGCACTGCTGGTGGAGTTTAAATTCCCCGAGGTTAGCCCGCTCCGGCACCAACACTTTTGAGTTGGAGAATACATCAAAGCTTTAAATTATCCGTCTTAATTTCAAAATTGTATAAACCCTAAGGTTCTTCCTACCCCAGACATAGGTTGAATATCTTAGTAATAATTTGGTTCCCCAGTTTGGTATTTTTGGTTATACTGTTCTATGCTCTTCATATTCATACAGTGTTTGGCATTTTCAATATTTTTGGTAGAGCGCCTCTGATGAGTCTTGAATAGACGAAACGCGCGTCAGGCGTAGCAAAATTTATTGTCTGGACCTTTGTTGTCATTTGTATCTCAATAACTTATTACAATATGTGAATAATAGATAATTTCTATAATGACATTTCATATACATGTATACGTAATATCATTAGTTTAAAGCAAACTTTGCTCAATCTTGCCTGTGTGACAGTTGACATTTTCTCGATCATTGTTAATATAAATTTTTCCTCCTCAATTTATTTCATGTTTTGAATATATTCAAAATACGTTAAAGTGTAAAGACCTAACACCAAAACGGGTATGCTGTATACGCATACAAGAATTTCAAGGAGAAACCTCTTATCAACATTATTTGAATGAAAAGTCATAAGAAGTTCAAAATGGCAGTTGAAATTATGACTTTAACGTCCGTTTTGCAACCATATTTAGTTTGAAGATCCGACCAACATCAACCGCATATGATTACAAGACATTGATTTCTTGTTAGGTAACTTAAAACACCCGAAGAAGATAAAAGATAACGTGATTTGCATCATTAAAAAACCTGTTGCTATAGATTAAGTCTGTCATGTTTATTTTTTGTTTTGTTTTGTAGAGAAAATATGAAATCTCGTCTCTGTACCTATGTATTTGGTGATGAGAATAAAGATTGTTGTTGAAGAGATTTATCGAAATTTTATTGAGTGCAAAGTTAGTTCCTTCTTTTAATGATTTTGCAAACATGACAAACGTAAAGAATTTTAAAACTGCATTTTTGTGTTTATTCTTGGGCTACTTTTTCTTATTATTCGGTCTTTCTAGAATTTGTAATGATACAATTTTGAAAGAAAAAAAAACATGTTTTTGTTTGTTACAGTAGTTTGTTTGTATTTTTATTTTATTTTATTACTTTTTATTATACCCCGCCACACGAAGTGGCAGGGTATTATGTTATACCCTCAGTTTTTTTTCGGTGTCTGTCCGTCCGTCCGTCTGTCCGTCTGTCCGTCCCCCGAAGGTTTCCGACCAATATTTTGAAAACGCGTCAAAGGATTTGAATGATATTTTGCACAGCTGTTTAGTACAATAAAATACAGGTCAAGTTCGATTTCCAGCATGATTCAAAAAACAGTTTTCGAGATGGGCCACTTTGAAAAATCAAATTTCATGAAATTTTGAGTTTCCGACCAATAACTTGAAAACGCGTCAAAGGATTTGAATGATATTTTGCACAGCTGTTTAGTACAATAAAATACAGGTCAAGTTCGATTTCCAGCATGATCCAAAAACATTTTTGGAGATAGGCCACTTTGAAAAATCAAATTTCATTAAATTTTGAGTTTCCGACCAATAACTTGAAAACGCGTCAAAGGATTTGAATGATATTATGCACAACTGTTAAGTACAATAAAATACAGGTCAATTTCAATTTCCAGCATGATCAAAAAAAGGTTTTTGAGATAGGCCACTTTGAAAAATCAAATTTCATGAAATTTTGAGTTTCCGACCAATAACTTGAAAACGCGTCATGGGATTCAAATGATATTTTGTACAGCTATTGAGTACAATAAAATGCAGGTCAAGTTCAATTTCCAGCGTGATCCGAAAAACAGTTTTTGAGATAGGCCACTTTGAAATCAAATTTTATAAACTTTTGATATTATAACGTGGCGGGGTATCATTTAATGTCCCATTACATGCCCTATTTTTTGTTTTTATTTTAACGGTATCCTAACCAAACTGCAAGGTACTTAGTAGTTTGTCTGGTTTTTTCTGAAAAAGGGAGTTTCTTTGCTGAAAAACAATTTCATTAACAATTGATACCCCAGTTCGAATTGTGTTTAAATTTTATCTGCATCAAAGTTTGGTATAAAATATTAATTCAAATGTACCATTCGTGTAAACCTTGATACTGATAAGCTTCAGTAGCTGTGTTCATTAATATTAATACCTGTTAATTAATGCAATGGTGTATATCGTAATGGTACATTATCATGCCGAGGGGCACAGTTCATTACTATTTTCGATCAAGTAGATTGTACGGTGTATTTCATTTTAAAATTTCTCTGCATTATTTTTTTAAAATTAAACATTAAAATCATCATGTATGTCTGTCATGTCTGTATACCAAAATATGTTTGTTATCAACATATGAAAATATTGTAGCCTGTGACCGGTTTAATGAGGCTATTCTAAGATATATCCTAAACTATGTCTTAGGACCGGACTTAAAATAGATTATATTTTTAAACGCTTCCTAGGAAGCTATCTTAGATACTAGTATACCACAGATATATGACCATCCTTAAACTAATGTAAGATAGTCCTAATTAATAGCAGCATATAATGCATTTACGCCGATGAAAATGTTAAGCTTTTTAAAAACAGTTTTGACTTTTTAATTAACAAATATTTTTTTAAAAAGTATAAAATTATTGCAATATCATTTAAATACATTTCTTAATTTTTCTGTCTGGTGCACAAATGACTAATAATCAAAATTAAGCGAATATATCTACCGTTGCTTTTGAATTGTCACAAGTCTGCATATACTTGAATGTCGTCAAAACACAAATGAGATAGATTGCTAGATTATAAAAAGTGAAACAACATTTAGGCGAAGCGTGCAGCATAGAACCCAAGTCAATGTTGTTCAACTCAAGACGCCTTTTTTGAAGTTTTAAGACATATGAATGGTTATAAGACGATAATTCCTACATACAAAATTAAGGACCAAAATAGATCATTTGCAGAAAACACTTTTTTGTTTTATAAACAATAATGTTTTGAATGTTTTATACCCATAATGATATTGACATAATTAAGAATTAGTAAAATTTTCAAAAAGATATCTCAATCTGTTGCTGAGATATAGGAATTTGATTAAAGAAAGAATACAATAGAAACTCAACTGTTTGTACCAACATTGCCATTGGTACAAATGGCTGATATTTGTTTACCATCAAATTTACATTCAAATTACTTTAAAATTCTTAATAATGACCATATTCTTATGAAATTTGACATACTTTTGCCACTCAAATGCCCCATTGGTGCCTCTTTGCTTTTTCCAATGTTTTTATAGAATAATATTATAAAGTTAGACTAAAAAAATTGTTAAAATTAACACTAAAATTTTGATTTAAGTCAGAATTTTTCACATTTGGCATTTGAAAATTTTAAAAGGCATTTTTTTTCGTGAATAGAACAGATATCTGCAAAATGCTTTCAGTAAGGTGTTCTTCACGAATTTCTTATTATTTTGCATGTGAATTTAAAAAACAAATACTGCATAAAAAATAGTATTTTCTGCAAGTCCACTATTAGGAAACGTCCTTTTCTGCCTAGATTCTTTCAGTGACAGTACATAGGAGCAACCTTTGAAATATCTTAATTCATAGACACATTCGTTAACGCGTCTCCTGGGGCCAGGTTTTCGAAGGTATCTTACGACTATGACGTGTAGAAAATGGTCTTACGGTTCGTCGCAGTCTTAAACAATGTTTTCGAAAGGATCGTAAATTGCGATGCATCCAAAATTTGTCAAAATCTTACGACTCCTACAGGGACATCGTAAGATGGTCGCACTGAGTTATGATGATCACAAGTGTAATTATATTGGAAATGAAACGATCTTAAATGACTGCTGTATACTTGTATCAATTTTCATAGACTACAAGGGAAGTTTACAGAACATATTTTAGAATGGAATGTTTACAAAACAACTCAACTATTTTTTTTTAAAGAAAACTAGTTAAATTCAATAGGAATTATTATTAAGGACATTTAACTTGAAGAGGGCATTGTTTTTGCTGATACATATTCTAAATCTGAGAAAAAAAAGATGTACCAATGAAAGGGACATTACTAAGTTAAAAGTCCAAGAGAGAGAAAGCTTAAACCAGCAAATACAAAGAAAACAGCAACAACAAACATTAAACGCATAACCCACAATTAGCCACAAACAACAAATGAACAAAACTGACAATGCGAGCTCAAGCCAAATGAACTTATGTGGCCCGGAAGAGTAAGCAGTACTTGCCTTTTGCAATACACCCGTCGCGCAGATTCTTGTAATGAAAAAATATTTTAAAAGCAAAAGAAAAGAAAACACCTTTAATTACATAATTATTTTTTTGCGTCTGCAACAAAAAACATTTTATCCAGAAACATCCAAATAAAATCGTCGGTCCCTTCTAAACTAAATTGTCATGGCCAATGATTTTCAACCTATGCAATATGTTTGCACATACGGGTCCAATTATGTCCTACAAAAGTTTTCCCAGTCTCATCTAAAATAATGATCGACTCTGAGTTCTTTCTAATGGTTAATAAGGCACAGTTCACAAGTTCATAATACAAAATGCTAACTATTTTATTTTATATATTTATTGATAATTTAATATTGGACTTTATCATTATGATTGTACATTTACATAAAGTATCAAAAACAGTTATATACTATATTTTAACATGTTTCATGGACTTGTGATGGTTATAACATGATCACACTAATGATTGTGTTGCGACGGCTTTGTTTTACATGATACGATGAGTCTAATGACCATCATAACATGGGTTGTAACTTATGACATGCGATATGTCTTACGACCAACTTTGTGATACTTTCAAAAACCTGGCCCCTGGTTCTTAAGAGAAAAAAAACCTGAAAAAAAGTAAAGCACCCCTAGATTTTTTTTTGTTTTTTGTTGATTTGAAATCATTATGGTATTAATTTTCATGATTTTGGTCAGTTTTAATTCTATAATATATGATTAAAAGGGTTGGAGCATTCGGTTAAAAGCACATTTTGCCCTGAACAGCGACAGAAAATTCTTCAGGAAATAAGACGCTAAACTGGTAGTATGAGACCAAGGGTTCCAGTATTCCTTCGTGCTAACGGTGGACATACTCTAAATTGACTGTTTGACGATACAGTATCAATCTTTTGATTATGATTTACATTTTTAAGTGCGATTTGACAGTTTAACCACAGTTTGGAGCTTCAGGTGCCTATTTTTTCGAAGATCGTATTTATGTGCAAAACCATCTTTTTGCCATGTCATGTTATGAAAATAAAATAAAAATGTGTTTGATTGTTAAAATCATGTCTAATGGTGTAACATGTCATAAAGTGACTTTAAGTGATAACCATAATAAATAAATAAATATTTTCAACAGTTTTATACTTATGTATGAAATATGCATCCTTTCATATGCCATGAACTTACACGAGACGTTACTTAATTATACCAAATAGTTAATAAAAAGTCTTCATTTTTAAGGAAAAATACTAGTAGATGAAAATAAAGGATAGGACGTGGAAAAATATTTCTAAATTCACAGAAATACTATACATTAGAAAAAAATACATTTCTTTTTATATCTTTTCGTTCTAAACAATGTTGCTTTGCTATAATAAAAAATAATCCTACGTACTTTTACCGTTTCTATGGTGACTTATAAATAGAAAAACTATATACATGTCATTTCCTTAGGGATAGTCATGCGATCTAAAACGGACAAGAATTATTGATTTGTCTTCCTTTACCGGATTCGACAACACTGAATTGGAAATTAAGAGTGAGCAGGAACTGCATACTCTCCCAGATCACCTGAGATCACTCTTGTTACTACTTTAGGTCGCGTTGTTTACTTCTGTTCGGTTGATTTTGTGTATTGTATGTTTTATTGTGGGTTTTCTCGTGCTGTTCTTGTACATGTTTACCAGTTTTGTCGTTGCCCTTTCGGACTTCTGACACTAGAATGTCTCATTGGTTCCTCTCAGCCTCTTTCACTCTCGTCACGACTTGGGTTCGCGTTTTGATTGCTTTTCTGTTGTTTTTGTTTGTATTTTGTGTTGTTCCTGCTCCTCTCGTTTGTTGTTACTAGTTTTGTCTATGCCCTCTCGGTCTTTCCAAACAGCAAATAAAATTATATCTAAATATACAAATTTAAAATAACCAGGTAATCCTTGAGCATACAGCTTAAGAAAAAATTCTACTCATTTAGTTTTGATTTAAATGTTGTTTTACTTTTTAATTTATAGTTTGTTGTAATTAATCCATAGACAAAAGCAATGATAGTAAGGGGATTAATTGAATCATACTTAACCTAAACTGAGATACTAGTATGCTACATGTTTCTTGAAAGATTAATTAGAGGATTTTGTTTTATTTTCATTCCATATGACAAACTATCGTACCATACCATATACCATACTACAGTAATGTACAATGTTTATCAGTATACCCTTTTAGACAGCAGAATGTGAAAAAGTTTCAAAATGATTGATTTTAAGCTGTTTTCGTAAATTTATGCGCTCGACACCGCGATTGCAATTGGGCACATTTGGTCTGATTTTTTATCACTGAAACGGGTGTTCTGGTGAATCATACGTATGAGAATGCAAAGTGACAGGAACGGGCATCGCCATCTTGTTTATTTACAAATAATCGTATTTTGACTTCTGCAGCTTTTGGATGTTATAAGTATTATATTAAGTCAATGTTATAAGTTGATCGATTGGAACAATAGCACCTTTGGTAAAGTATAATTGTAACCGATAAATTGTATTGAAAAATTGTATGACTGATGCATAGCCCAAATTAATCTGAACTTCATCGTTTACAGAGAAACGACAAAAAATGATATTGGTCAATCTTTAATTTCTTTTTAAAAAATAATTGTCTGTTGTAATTAGAAGTTGAAATGTATGTAACAACTTGTATCAAACTACATCTGTCACCCTTTCAATTGAACTTTTGCCTGACTGTTGATTGAAAAAAAAGGAAGGGTGTTGATGGGTTAACAGATAAAAATAATAGCCACAACCTTCTGAAGGCGGATTTCTTTTAATGTTTTATTCAAACTGACGCCCAACAGCCAAGTTTGCCTAACTCTCAGACCGTACACATATTGGTGTTTATGCAGCTAAAAGTAAGACTTCGATTTCAATCGTCATGGCTTTCGTACAAGGGTTATTCTACGTCGGCAGGCGCCAACTTAAATCTTGGGTAAAAGTGACTTTGTAAAGTTTTCTTTGATGTTCAATAGATATTTGTTTATGCAAGGAGATAATTCAATTAATATATATATTAAGCTAGAAAGAATTCTTGTCAAACATTTTCTATGGAGATGGAATAATGTGTCTTAAAATAGCACACTAAGTAATAAAGTGTGAATCTACTGACACAAACACCTGAGGCATGTGGAAATAGAGATATTTACAAAATAAAACAACTTTTGAAAAGTAAATATGTCCAAATATGGAAGACAGAAATTAATAAAGTCAAAATCAATCCCGCTACAAATAGAAACGAGAATAAACTACGCACATATTGCAAATTTAAATTTGAGTTCAAACAGGAAAAATATTTGGATTTGAACGATTTTAATGATCGTAATACATTAACCCGTTTTCGCGTAAGTGCCCACAAGCTTGAAATTGAAAGAGGAAGGTACTCTATTCCTAAAACACCACTAGAAGAAAGACTTTGTAAGCAGTGTAATAAATCTTCCGTCGAAGATGAACTGCATTTTTTAACTGCTTGTCCTAAATATAGCAATATTAGAGAAATCTATTTTAAGAATATTAATAACTCTAATTTCTTAGAACTTAGTGAGGAAAATAAATTTATATGGCTTCTTATAAATGAAGATTTAGATATCATTAAACAATTATCTAAAATTATTTCCACATGCTTCAATATCAGAAATAATGTAACTTAACGAATGACTATTAATGTTAATCTTGTATGATCTTGTATGTCAAGTATATTGGAGTATGCATATATACTAGAGTTATTTCTCTTGAAACAGTCTCCTTCTGTCAGTATTGGTAATGTCAGAATTGTTTTGTGTGTGTATAATTTCTTCTTTGTGTTTCTAGTCAAACTTTTATAATTGTATGCCCTATATGGGTTTTCTTTATTAATAAATTGTTCTGTTCTGTTCTGTTCTTATAATACAGAGTAAATAATAACCAAGTGCTAGAAATGTAATTAAACACACTAATACATGTGTATGTTGCAAATTAAAGATACAGGTATGTGATAACTTGCTATAGCAGGCAGAGGCCGCCATGTTTGCTGTCAGGAAGGTACGGTTAAAATGTGTAATCAGAACCCGTACCTGCACCCAAATTTACATTATTCACTGTAAATAAAAACGATGTCAATCATTGTGATATTTGACAAGAATTTGACAAATGGGTTTGCTACTGGTTGCATTTCAGCATCACTTTTATTCACGTGCTTTTATTGTCTGTGTTAATTACTTAGCTAAAGTTTAATGTTTGTCATTAAATTACAAACAAATTGCCCTAGTCTGAAGGAAATAAATTTATTTATTCTATTAATTGAATTTGCATCACTGTTCACATCTACATCATAAAGTGAATAATAATTTTGTTTTGTGTATATTATCAGTTGAAAATTAATTGTCATAAATGTATATTTAATATGTAAACACATCAGCATGCAACGATAAGGTCAGCCAGCGAACAAAACGATAACATGAATAAGTAGGTCATACGTGTAAATTAAAATTTATGTTTTTTTTCTATATAAAACTGGAACAGCTATCAAGTGTGTTAGTTTGACATATAATTAATTGATTTATTGTTTTTGCCTATACTCTGGAGCAAGGTAAACGCACATGTGCATTTTCTTTTTTCTTATAGTATACCACGCTCAATTGAAGGAAGCTGTGCCAATATCAAAAATCTATTTGAAAATTATCATACGTGATAATTATATACTGAGGTCAGGCAAGCTTTTCTTAAAAGCTAATACTTGTTACAACTAGAGTTCGCTGTGTTAATTGATATTCAGTAGTTTTTGTGTCTTCGTGTTTTATATGTTGTCTGGTTTATTTTCGTCATGTCCTTGTTTTTGTTTACTGGTTTTCTCTCTAACCTTTCGGACTTTTACATTCAGATGCCCCATTGGTACCTCTGCTTCTTTGACAATAATTATTGGCAATAATGTTCAAATGAAACAATCAAATGTTAAAAAATCGCCAAGATTAAATCATGGAGACTAGGAATTGAGATCTTGAGATCTTCAAAATACCAACATAATTTGGATTTGTAATTTGCCAATTTTTCGATCAGAATCAGTTAAACATGCAAATGTAAATTTATAGTGTAGTCCTAGATGAGATTTGACATTTTGGATTAAATCGTTGTTTAAATATTAAAAAAAAATATGAAGAATGTTTTCTATGTTTTGAGTTATGCTTTTTAAGATTTATTAGTATTTTTCATTCAAACCATTAAGTTCTAGGACTCGAAGTTGATACTTCCAAAACTATTCTCGTTTGCGTTTTGAATCTGATACCCATTTAAGATTTACCTTAATCATTAAAGATTCACAGCATGAAAAAGTCCTTTCTTGTTGTTAAAGACTTCTGTATTTAGTTTGTAATAAAGTAGTTACTACCTGAACAATGTGAAAAGAATAAGAACGCAAAAACACGACCATTTTGACAAAATCGGGTCTTTTTTCTCAAGAGGCATGCTGAAACTGATAAGACAGACCCATGTCATTTACTCACAGGCACTTGTTGCTATCAATAATTTTATACATACTCGACCCCCATTATTGACAGAAACAAGTGCCTGTTTTATACATACTCGACCCCCATTATTGACAGAAACAAGTGCCTGTTTTATACATACTCGACCCCCATTATTGATAGAAACAAGTGCCTGTTTTATACATACTCGACCCCCATTATTGATAGAAACAAGTGCCTGTTTTATACATACTCGACCCCCATTATTGACAGAAACAAGTGCCTGTTTTATACATACTCGACCCCCATTATTGATAGAAACAAGTGCCTGTTTTATACATACTCGACCCCCATTATTGATAGAAACAAGTGCCTGTTTTATACATACTCGACCCCCATTATTGATAGAAACAAGTGCCTGTTTTATACATACTCGGCCACCATTATTGATAGAAACAAGTGCCTGTTTTATACATACTCGGCCACCATTATTGATTGAAACAAGTGCCTGTTTTATACATACTCGACCCCCATTATTGATAGAAACAAGTGCCTGTTTTATACATACTCGGCCACCATTATTGATAGAAACAAGTGCCTGTTTTATACATACTCGGCCACCATTATTGATTGAAACAAGTGCCTGTTTTATACATACTCGACCCCCATTATTGATAGAAACAAGTGCCTGTTTTATACATACTCGGCCACCATTATTGATAGAAACAAGTGCCTGTTTTATACATACTCGACCCTCATTATTGAGGTGGACGTTACGTTAAAAATGACGTTACGATAAAAATTTACCGAAAATCCGTCTGAACTTTGTTAAACCGAACGAAAATTTAAGTTGCATTGTATTACAATTTTCATGAATAGGCAATAACTTGAAAACAAAGTCTGTGAAATATCCTTTTTGTCCTTTTTTGTACATCAATGATTTGCAAATTTTCCAAGGATTGCTAGGTTGGTTTTTGTTCATAATTACGATATAGTAAATCCCTTAATAAATAGAAACTTATGTATTTCCTATATGTCTTTATTGATTTTCAGCTAAAATTGCAGTTTTTAAATGCCTATCTTTCAAAAACGAGATCTGTTTTCCCTATTTGCTTTTAAATATTCGGATGGAAATCACTAAAATACGTATGCCAATTTATTAAACTAAGAAGTTTCATTTGGTATTGTCCCCGGGTGATCCACATTAGAGTTGATTAACAATACGATTGGACTAAAAGCAGATAACGTTTGGGCTAATAGCAGTCGACGTTTGGGCTAAAGCTTAATTGGACAATATACAGGTAAATATACTAGTAGGTAAAATATAGATAAATGTTATGAAATTCTCTCTATTTCTTTTTTAAATTATTTTAGAGACATAGTGCCCCTGCGGTGGAATAATTTTTCGTATATCCCCTTTGTGAGTGTGGGTCAAGTTTGACTGTGTATCATGGAGCATTCACTGTTTTGCATTTTGAAGTTGTGCATTTCCAAGATATATCCCCGTTTTTAGCTCACCTGGACCTTTGGTCCAGGTGAGCTATTGCCATCACTTGGCGTCCGTTGTCGTCTGTCGGTGTCTGTCGTCGTCTGTCGTCCGTTATCAATTTTTCAAAAATCGTCTCCTCTAAAACTACTGAACAGAATTTATTGAAACTTGGTATGAATGATTTTTAGGGTGTCCTGCACCAAACTTATGTTTCGATTTTTTATCCGTCAAAAAGTATGGCTGCTGTCACTAAAAATAGACCAGGGGGTCATACTACTGTTTTTGGCTTATAAATCAAAAAGTATAAGAGAATGATGATATCTGATGCCACCCTACTGCTTCAGCATCAAAAGTTCTACAAAAGTCCCGATTTGGTTGAAGTTGGCAGATGACCCCTTATAGAGGTTACAGCCCTTAAAGGTGAAAAATAGCATTTTTTTTACCTTATAGAATGAAAACTTTTCCAGATAGAAAAAAGCTGTTGCTTGCTTAAATGTTCGGAATAATTTGCTCTACAAAAGTCTCCATAGGGTCGAATCTGATTCCTTATAGGGGTTACAGCCCCTAAAATAAGGATTTTTCATGTTTATGGTCTATAAAAGGAAAACTATTGCATATAGAAAAATGCTATTGCTTGGTTAAATGCTCCGCTCATTTAGCTCTACAAAAGTTTTCAGACATTCGACGTTATCATATTACCCCTTATAGGGGTTACGGCCCCTTAAAGGTAAAAACATGTGATTTAGGCATATATAATGAAAAATATTACAGATAGAAAAAACTTTTGCTCTACAAAAGTCTTTATATGGTCGAAGTTTTCAGATGACCCCTTATAGGGGTATAAGAGTTGAAGCCCCTTTAAGGTGAAAATAACTTTTTTTCATGTTTTTGGCTTATAGAATGAAAACTATTGCAGATAGAGAAAATGTTTTGCTTGCTTAAAATTTCAGCTCAATTAGCTCTACAAAAGTTTCTATAGGGTCTAAGTTGTCAGCAGATCCCTTATTGGGGTTACAGCCCCTAAAATAAGGGTTTTTCATGTTTTTGGCCTATAGAAGGAAAACTGTTGCAGATAGAGAAAAGCTTTTGCTTGGTTAAATGTTCAGCTCATTTTGCTCTACAAAAGTCTTTATAAGGTCGAAGTTGTCAGCTACCTATAATAGGGGTTACAGCCCCTAAAATAAGAGTTTTTCATGTTTATGGCCTATAGAATGAATAGTATTGCAGATAAGGAAAAGCGTTTTCTTGCTGAAACATTCAGCTCAATTAGCTCTTCCAAAGTCTTCATAGGGTTGAAATCAAGACCAGGTGAGAGATTCAGGCTCCTGGGAACCTCTTGTTTTTTTCAAAGTCACATTTATTCGCAAAAAAATTCATATAAAGCTAAGCATTTATTTTCTTAGTTCGTCTTGGTAACTTAAAAGTTTTATTTATACTATCCACCGCAAAATGTTAACATGAAGACCAATGCAAGTGTTTGTAAATTTATTTTTTACAATGTAAATAAAAAGAGTAAATCGAGATTAAAATTTGTCTACACAAGTATTTTGTATTTCAACTTTTTTGTTGCATTAGAATTATTTTTTTTTATCAAAATTGGAAAAATTTTATCACCCATACGTATATAATCTTTATAAACTTTGGTAGAAATATATTTACCTATTCGGGTAAAAATCTAATTCGCCCAAACGTCGAGTGATATTAGCCCAAATGAAAATCTATATTTATGAATTTTTAACCCAAATGTAATGCGCCCTTGTCCCCCTTTAAGTAAGGGGTAATTAAATAAGAATAGGTCAATTCAACTTATAACTAAATGATTTATTGATCGATAACACCCATAAGAAATGCTGCTAGTATTATCAAGCTTTAAAAATGACAACACTAATCATGCTCATGCTAAACAGATATCCATGAAATATTTTCTTAAAATAGTTTTCTTTTCAGTTGTACACCAGGATCTTTTTTACCTTTTTTTAGTTTTCTTTCATTCAGATGTATGGTAAAACCTGGATCTTTTTTACCTTTTTAATAGTTTTCTTTCATTCAGATATATGGTAAAACCAGGATCTTTTTTATCATTTGAATAGTTTTTAAAAAACAGGATCTTTTTACCTTTTTAATAGTTTTCTTTCATTCAGATGTATGGTAAAACCAGGATCTTTTTAATTTGTTTAATAGTTTTCTTTTATTCAGATGTATGGTAAAACCAGGATCTTTTTTACCTTTTTTAATAGTTTTCTTTTATTCAGATGTATGGTAAAACCAGGATCTTTTTTACCTTTTTAACAGCATGTTCTTTTATTCGGATAAATGCTAAAACCAGGATTTTTTTAAAACTTTTTAATGGTTTTCCTTTCTTCAGATGTATGGTAAAACCATAATCTTTTTTTATCTTTTTAATAGTTTACTTTATTCAGATGTATGGTAAAACCAGAATCTTTTTTACATTTTAATAGTTTTCTTTTATTCGGATGTACATGTATGGTAAAACCAGCATCTTGTACAACATAATTCGCGTTGTTGATTGATATTCAGTTATTTTGTGTTTCCATGTTTTACATGTTGTCTGTTTTTGTCTCGTTCTTGTTGGTGTTTACTGGTTTTGTCTCTGCCCTTTCGGACTTTTGACGTTCGGATACCCCATTGGTACCTCTGCTTCTTTTGTTGGAAAACCACTAATGTCGTTAAATCGTTTACTTTTTAACGTATTCAACTTTAAAAATCATTTAATTTTCATGAAAACAAATCTTCCGCTCCATTGATGTTAATACACAACCTCAATGACTTCGTATTCTTTGAAGAGAGCGTAGAATAAGATAGTTCATTGACTCGAAAACAACCAATATATATTTAATTTACCTAAGCAGCATTGACCAAAAAAATCTATAAGATAGAAGTAAATTCAATCTTACGCATAATTAAAACTTGTCCCCTAGTTTATATTTTTTTCATATGTCTCTAATAATGAAGTATTGACAAGTTCTACCAGTCCGAAAACCGGTGGTATTTAAACAATAGAATGTGAGCTCTTCATCGGAAAAGATAGGAAAGTCATTGCGAATGTTTATCCTGGTTGTCAAGTGAATCAAAAGTTCTTTTTGGTACAAAATTTCTTCCACTTTTAAGTTATGCTGATAAAATAAACTTTTTTGAATTAAAAAGAGTTGTTAAAAGTAACAGATTGCATTTTTATGCATGTTATTATGTGGATATTTATGAAATGCATACGGTGCAAACTGAAATGGATCGCACAACTTTAACTTTGATATAAAAAATTGAAAAAAATCACACTATTTGTTTAAATGTATATCTTCCCATCTGCAAATTTTCAGACATGTACTGCAAGGGGTTAAGCCAATATAAAATTAAGAAAAAGACCTATTTTTCTAGTCCGTCTTGACAACCTTCTTCTTAAAAGTACACGATTTACCTGTTGAATTTGATTACGTAATAGAACATGTTTACCTTTTTGACCCGTGTCCGTAAACTGGGATCAACAACATGTGAATTTGCATTGTATTGGATTAAATGTGCAATTCAATCTTCAGTCATCCGTTTTAGAAATAGGAATGCCTCCCTTTTATCATGTTTATTATTAATGAAAGATAGAACTTGGTTGTGTCCCTTGAAAGTTTTTCATAGTTACACATTGAATTCAAATGGATCGTTAAGTGATAACAGTAAAATATAATTTCCAAACTAATATCTGTCGTAAGAAAAGGTAATAACCTAACATTCCCACAAATTTCGAGAATGTACTGCAGGTATTACGCCTTGTGTAATTTTTTTAAAGTTGAGTTGACATTTTAATTTTTTCCAACGTCCAGCAAGTTTCACTCGATTTGTTAAAATATGTACTTTTGTTGACCTTATAAACAACTGTTTACGCAACAGAAAAGATTCTTTAATAACATGATATGTCCAACGTATATGATAGCAGTCAGGTCCATGCGCAATAAATGAAAGTTGAAGATTGTTTACATGCCGTCGCCATCGTTGTTGTCATCGTTAAAAATTTAAAAACACATTAGCTTTTTTCCGCAGGGGAGATAATTGAATACCACTAGATATTAGACTGCTACATAACAAGTAAAATTTACATTTGGTGTTAATCTTAAGACATACAAAGAATTGTGAAGTGAGCTTAAATATACCTTACGTAAATCAGAATTTAAAAAAATGTTTGACATTCCAAAGTGACAGAGATCTTCGACGGAAGGAAACTGTTCGTTTGTCAGTTCAATTTTAATTTATATAAAACTAAGCTACCTAGCCGAAAGGTGAATTGCAAGTAAATGGACTTTCATAGAAATTGTTCGCAAATACATTTGCCAAAAGTAAAAGTGAGAGATGACGATTGTTTTGTTCATTATTTTATTTCTCATTTTTTATTTTAAATAAGTTGTTTAGTACAAATTATATTAAATCAATATAGCATATTCATTTAAATTTTCTCAATCAGTAATGTAACATTAAGCAAAGGTTATATAGTATATGACAAAGCAAAATTTTTCCATACTTGCTTGCAATACAGTAAAGTTGCTGAACCTTTGCATTTTACATTTAAATAATGCATTATTTTAATGTGTATTGATATGTCTCAATAACCGTTAGTATAATTATGAATCAAGAATAAATTCATGGTGTTCATTGTAAGTAGTAATAAATAAGTAGAAGTTTTTTTATATGTTAAAGTTTTTTTTGTTCTTATTTGGATTGATTTTATAGTGTAACATTTAGATTTCCTTGAATTATCAGTAAACCGGATTTTTCGAAAGGTTGTGGGTACATATACAGATATTTGTAATTTTTCATCTATTAAAACTGTTTTTGTAAAAAGTAATAAAGTTCACAATATATGTCTCCCAAACAAAGTTTACAGACATGTTGTTTTTGTTCAGTTCTTATTGTTTTTTTTTCTTCTTTCCGGGTGCGTTTTTTCGATCACTTGTTTGCACTGTTTCTCAGAAACCAATAGACAGCTGAATCGCTTGATATCATGTGACTTGATGGGCTCATATTCCTAGATGCATCTCTCGAAAAAAAAATCAATATGCTGGACGGAACATATATTTTGGTGGTCTCAAAAAGGGGTGGTGTTTTGCAAAATTTTAGTGTTAAAACTTGATATTTTAGGATCTTAACTTGGAAATACTCTCTGTTACCTCGGATATTTTAGTGTTTATACCTCCGTTACATTGTCTAAGGGGGTCATGCCACACCCCCTCAAATAACAAAATACTAAAAGATTTAATAAAGAGAATTCAAAGACATGTAAAAAAATCAGTTGATTATTTCAATTTTCTAATTCAATAATTACAATGATTGTGATATTAATAAGTAAACTTTGTTAATGGCATTTCATATCATATTCATCACTCTTTTCTGTGTGCCAAATGACATTTACTCGATCGTTGACTATATCGATATTTCTTCTTTGAAATGATTTCAGTTTTTACATATAGTATAAATGAGTGGACGTCTACATTTTAACTATCATTTACAATCATGTTTATTTCCTATTCCCCGACCGATATTCCCTAATTGCTAGCTGAAATCCTACCCAGGAGATAAAAAATAAACGTGAACTGCATCATTTAACAGGTGTTGCTACAAATTAAGTTTTCATATAGAAGATGATGAGATGTGGAATAATCGTACGCAACACAACCTACAATATAAACGACAATATAAAAATCCACAATGGAAAACAGCCTACTAAATTATTCATACTTTAGTTTGAATGTTCATGAAACCTTATCTAGTAAGTTTCTTAGTTTTGTATAAAAATCTTACTTTCATGTTACCCGGAAAAATGATATTTTTTTACTACTTTCGTATTCGTACTTTAAAAGTAATAACTTTTCATTAATATTTATACTTGTTAATAAATATAATGGTGTGCATCGTAATGGTATATTAGCAGGACTGTGAATCACCGTGCTTACTCTTTCGGATCAAATAACATAGTATTGTGTATTTGGAAATATTTCTGGGTTATGTATTGCAAGAACACTAAAATGTCTGAATACCAAATATAAAGGAAGATATTTTAAGGATATTTGTAAGGATATAAAAGCAACTTTAACAAGCTAACAAAAAAAAATTAAACTGAGTTTTACGAAAGATTGTATGAAAATAGTCAATATCGTAACGGCGTTTTTTATACCCGTTTGTGTAATTTGTTAAATGATAAGGGCGTAATTAATAAATGAATATATATAATCAATGCTTAAAAATCACACCGAATGGTATGGAATAGATGTCTGATAATTAATGGAGAAGGGTAGATAAAAGTAAATTAAAATTATGGGGCTAAAGAATATTAAACATGGGTTGAAATGATTTTCCCCATTTATTTATTCTTCATCTCCACGTGTTAACGGGACAAAATACAAATGGTGGAAAAAAATTACATAAAACAAATTTGTTTTTGTTTAATCTTATGAGGTGTTCATTTGCAATAACAATATAATTATTCTATGCACTTCTACAGTATTTATGAAGACAATGGAAAAATAAATCGAACCATGTACATGCATTTTACTAAGTTACACATCATTTGATAGACAATATTTAACAGTCTAATGTTTTGCAACTTTTGCAGAAGAATCAAGCAAATAACATAAGAAATCAAAGCGTTAAAGCGTTTAAAGGCAATCGACATATATAAGTACTATAATAAATTTATCCTCTGTTAAAGTATATTGTTCAAAATGTTTACAAAAATAATTTTGGTGAGCAAAGAAAGGATCGTCATGTAGATGTTCTTAAAGTTTATGAACACAATTGCACACACAAGACAGGTATCGTGTTCAAACGGTATCGATTGAAACACCCCTTCGATTTAAATGCACTCGTCCCAATGATGTGTTTGGTATACCATGGAAGTAACATACTTCAATGGGTATACTGACTTATTTATGAATGGGGATGATAGAATCCTTGCATTGACCTATCAGATAAAAGAAATATTTATACGAACCAATCAAGTAATGGATAAATACATAATGCATATTCTATCGCCTTTAACTAAATAGTTCGTCATGTAAAATGCAAAGGAATAAATAAAACTTGTGCCGGTCATGTAAAATGCCAATGAAAATGGAGATTTATAAAAGTGTGTATCATGTTAACAAATATTGAAAAGTAATATTGAAAATAAAGCATTTTTTCTAGACTGGGTGCAGGAAAATCACTCCGTCTAGACTGAAAAAAAAACGCGAAAATCATCACTACTCTATAGACTCCATAAGGCTTCGCTGCGCTTGCCGAAAAAGGCATATTCCAAAACGTTATCGGTGCTCCTGTACAAAGTGTACACCTATACGGAAATGAGATCAAGATTAAAACATTTATGGACATTGTTTCAATGTCATCAATATAATACAAGGACTTTTTGGTAGGTATTATCCTAAAGTGAAAACATATCGAACAAAACATATGTGTTACCTTTTCTCTAAAAGTAATAATTTATTACATGAATACATGTGCATGCATACAATTGCATGATTTATTACAAAATGACAATAAACAAATAAAACACAAAGAATGAGCACAAATTAAAGCCGACCTTATATTGACACAGTGACGATTAAAAGCAGAAATAACACGCTGGATTGCTTACATTGCACTTGATACTAAAGAAATGGATGATATACTGCCACAATAACGCAATATAAACAATTATAGTCAAATAAACATGTGTATATAAACCTCAAACTATAGTGCTTCAATATGCCTTTGATATGGACCATGAATTCGATTTTCTAAGTTACGATTCAAATACACAAATGTTTATGATGTTGAATCAAGAGAGATTAATCAAGTTTAAATACATTTTACATATCTGAATAGGAACGTGATATTATAACTCTATAGAAGCAGAAATATTCATTCATATTTTCAGATTTATTTCAGTGTTAAAATTGAAAATCTAAAAATCATTTTCTACATTCTATATTTTGTGCAAACTAAATAATTCTTCATTGTAAGTACCTGCTGTCAAGTTTTATATTGTAAATTTAAATTACTTATTACAAACATAAGTTTATAGATATTATTGTGTATTTTTTTAAATTACTACAGTTGTTGCTAAGTTTTTACATTTTTTATTGATAGAAGCAAAACTGTTTCATTTGAAATATCCACAGCGATAAAAGAATACTTTAAAATATGTTCTTTAATGTCATGATAGTTAACTCGTTCCATCTTATGAATATACAACTTTTGTTGCAAAAAGTTACCGTTCGTCGAGAAAGTCAACTTGATAAATTAAAAGCAGAACATAATTTGAAGGCAACTACTCTGTTCGTAAAATAGATCTTTGTTTACAGACGTATGTAAGCACACTACCTTGCATAATCAGGTTTCAGGTTAAAGTTTCGGAAATCTTCTACCCTACCAGGTGGTCATCTCAGTACAAAAATTTACGATAAACGAGACGATTTTAATTTTCAAATTATTAATTTTCCTAATCTACAGAGCAATATACCTACTTCTCCTGCATACGGTTTATATTTCTCAACTTATTCGATATGCAAGGGCTTGCACACATTTCACAGATTTTTTGATCAGACACCGGTTTCTTCGTGACCGACTTTTGATGCAGGGCTATAAGAAAATACGTCTCATACGATCACTAAAAAAATTCTTTCTTCGTTATCAGCCACTAGTAGAAAAGTTCAAAATTGAGTTAAAAGATATGATAGTTAATTGTTTTAATTAGTGTTTGACTGGTCTGCTGTACTGAGATGATCGCCTCAATATCCCTATTGTGTCTCACAACTATGTTGTGGTCTATGGTCATTACCGGATCCTAAGATCGCAATGGAAGAGGGAGGTTTGGCGCCATAAAACCTGGTTTAACCCACCATTTCGTTTGAAATGCCTGTAGCAAGTCAGGACCATTGCGATCCACCAGTTCTCCGGTATGACTGATTCGTTTTTGTCATTTTCTCTGGACTATGAGATTGATCATTCAAGTTCGGTAGTTTTGTTATTACCTTTATTTTCATTAAAAAAATTAACCAAATTATTACAACATGTTCAATTAAAATATAGTTTTTTAATAAGCGTATTAATTTTCTTATTTCCAATCTTTTGTTGTTTTCTAATAGAGCTGTCGGTGCTTTGATTTTTAATGAATAGTCACGTGAATGAATAATTTCGAAAATTTAATTTTCGAAATTATTCATTCAACCATTTCTGGGATTTGAGCTATGTAATTTGTATCTAAAAGGTTATGAATAGTCAATTATATATATTCATTTTTATATCCTATACAGACGAATATATAATATAAATATGAAATAGTATCAGCACTTTATCATTAAGAACAGAACAATACATTTTGATAATACACCTATCCGTAATGACAAAAGCATAATAATTGTTATGCGGGTCATCATGATTATGTGTTAAATTAACACTTTGAATATACGTCATTTGTATTTTCTGCTCTGGGTGATAAAACATGACTTTAATCTTCAAATTACGCTACCCTTTTGGAGTCCTCCTTTACATTCTGATTTTTAATATATTTAGATTCTTGATGAACTATAAACTTTTTCCAGGCTGATCAATTTAAGCTGATTTCGTTAATTTTGTGCGATATAAAATAACCACAATTATTGACATAACAAATGAAGTTATAACAGTTATCTGTTTTAATTGTTTTTATCATTAAATGGTTCTTGTGGTGCACAATAAGCAAATTATACATTGTCGTGCATCACCATCTTGGATGTTTATTTACAAATATCTATTTTGACTTTTATAGCCTTAGGATTAGTAACTGTTTTGCTTAATACTCAACACATTGATCATTTGGAATAGCACTATAATAGAACCCTTTGGTAAAGTATAATTAATACAGATTTTTATTGTGTGGAATATTTTTTATGATTACGTAATGGCTTCTGGTGTTGCTTAGCCGTGATTTCAACTAAACTTTACCATTTTTGTTTAAAACAATAATTGTCGTACTGGAGAATGGCTGAAATTTTCTAATTGCAGGTTTCAGTGTAATATTATGCCTTGTGGTCACTTCCAAGAAAGTCAATCTTGTACACAACGTTGTGAACATTTTCCAATCTGATAAATTTCTTGTTGATTTCATGAATTAATACCCCTTTCTTCCCTATTATCTTCTGTTTGTTTTAAATATGGTGGATGAATTTAACACTAGTACGGTTTGTAGGCTTGGCTAGTTGGCTTGTTTGACCCTACTTCAAGCAAAGCTATATTGTATAATTTATGCTTTACTTACATTGTATATGTATGTAAATAATTTTAGTGATGTCATATTTTGATTAGATTAATCTGTAATACATTGATGTTTTGTATTCTTCATTGTTTTACTTAACGAAGTAAATATTATCCATTTCTAAGTGTTAGTGTTATTGTTAAATTAAACATATTTAATTATCTTGGAATGAGAAAACACATTATTCTTATATGAATCCCTCTCCAGTTTGCAGCTTGCGTATGTTGCCTTTGAAGACGTCCCAATTGAACCCACTGCTATCGAATCTTCAAAACGTACTTTAACGTGCATAGGGTATTGCTCTTAGCATACACTGGACAAACTTTTATCGTCCCTTACGAAGGACTAGTATTGTTCCTTACAACCATCCATCCTCGCAAATGACGTATAAAGTGAAAAGAAAATTAGTTCATGAAATTTTCACTCCTGACGAGAATCGGACCACGAGCCCCAGTGTTAGTAGGCCGACGCGTTTACCAGTACGCCACTGGCTCTCAGTCTTAGTGTTTGCCTTATTGTTTTGATAGAGTGGTTTTTTATGTCATCAATTGGCATATCGTGTTTGAACGAAAGCATACATACATCTTTGAAGTAAATCATAAATATTGGGAAAGGCTTCCTTTTATAGAAACAAAACTGTTTTTGCGTTGTAATTCATCTATCGAGTGTTAGAAATATAAAGCCTATGGTAATATTAGATAATTATGACTTATTTCAATTTAATGACATGTAATTTTACATTTTTTATCTAACGCTGATTATAGGCCAATATTTGTAGAAAAAATAGTTGTTTGATCCTTATTGGTTTTCACATACAATAAATGAATGAATTGTTTAATCCCCTCCAGTGGAATCGACTTCGATACCAACAGCTTTGTAAATAAAACTTACATTAAAGTCTTAATCATCTAAATATCTGGAGATAAAATTCTTAGGGACCGACCATTAAAATGAAAATGGGGCTTGTGTTTTCCTTAAAAAATATTTGAAAAGATTTTTGATGAAAAAAATTTGGCAACAGAGGGTAAGAAAAAAAATATTCTGAAGAAGGATTTCTTTGATATAAGATAATGCTAATAATAAAAAAAATATTAACCAAAACAAAACAAAACCAACACCCCTTTTAAGTTAAATGGTCCGTACCCTGATAATTATGGTTGTCGAAGTCTGTTGAATCTATTTTAATACTGTAACACGTAACAGTAATTGTGGACTGAATAAAGATTGTTGATAAAAAATCACAGGAACATGTCTCTATATTTCTTTTTTTTTCTAATGCTGGTTAAGAATCATACAACACTGTACATCCTTTGTTTATATAATAACAAATTGATGATGAAAATATTTTTTACATACGTCAGAGGTTTTTTTCCTCATTTCTAGGGGAATTGCAACAATGGATAAGTATTGTGTTTGCTTTTGACATTCACAGAATTTTATCTGTTACCAGTTTCCTCGAAAACAACATAACCAAGAAAGGTCAAGTTTTTAAAAAGATTATCCGTCCCAAATAGCGCTTTCGATTTTCATTCTAAGTTCTACTCATTTAACCTTTATCAATAAAAAATAGCTTAATTATATCATATTTTCTATTGTGAGTTTTTATATGCTATTAAGATTTTAGATCGGTAAGCCTCCTGTACTATGAATAAGTTTTATATAAACATTACAGTTAAGTCCAGAAGAATAACACATCAGTCGGGTGATAAGCTGCTAACACTGGAAGACGCTTTCAACAGGGGAATTTCAAGCACTTGGGAGGGCGTATATCATTGAAACACAAGAACAATGAGTAAGGCCGAAGATGAGCACACCGACCTCGATGAAATGGACATGAAATAATGATGATCATGAAGTGAAAAATAACGTTTATGTTTTCGCTATGTAAACTATTTACTATATCATCAAATATAGAATTTCAAAGGTCAAAAGTCGAAAGCAAAAGCAAAGCAAAGTAAATGATAGGAGCTACGGAAATTTGGAAATTTGAAATCTAACATAATTACAGTTAGATACTTATTTTTTGCTTTCAACATGCTATTTTCTCGCCAGTCCTCTTAATGAGTCTTGACAAATTTCCAATTTTCTTTATCTCCATTATCATAAAATAATTTTTTGGCGTTTATATGTCATTGTTGTCGTCTTTGTTTTTTTTTTCGGAAAACACTTACATTATGAGATTGATATGAAGTTTGTAACCACTAAAGGAAAGTTGTTATCGCATTGTACTTTGTGGCTCCTAATTTTTCAGAAAAGGGTCAAAAGGGGATGAAATAGGTGTATTAACAAAACATCTGCTGAATATTTATTTTGAATCTAAAGTAGTAGGGGCATTAAGGGCATACAATACCGATACAGAGGGAGATTATGACGTCTTCGTTGAATACATATTGTGACGTCATGATAGGCAAAAAAATAATCAGAAATGATTGAAAATAGCTGGTTTTTTTTTGCAAATGACTTAAAAATGAGCATGTTGACCCCTTAGTTTTCTTTTTTTTATGAACATCATCAACATTAATAATTTGCTTTAAACAAAGTTTTTTTTAAAACGTAAACAGATTCATATTTGAACATATCATTTCATGTTTAAGCCAATAGCCACGAAAATATAAAGAAAACAAAACAAAAAGAGGGAAAACTTTTTTTTATAATTAGTTACGTTCAACTAAACTTGTATAAGTTTTAAAGTTAAAACCCAGTTGTTCTTTATTATCAGGGGGGGGGAGGAAATATCATTCGTAACCGAAAATTGCCTTTAGATAATAGAAAATGGCAAAAGCCATATTGTGCCTTTTGCAGCCAAGCTTTTTAACTTAATATTAAAAAAAACTTATATTTCTTTGCAATGTCAAAAGGATCCCGATTAGATTTTATTGCATATTCTGGGAAAAAAAGAGATCGGTAATGACTGATATTCGACAATTGTATGTTAACGTTCTAAAAAGCTTGGCTGCAAAAGGCACAATATGGCTTTTGCCATTTTCTATTATCTATAGGCAATTTTCGGTTACGAATGTAATTTTTCCCCCTGATAATAAAGAACAACTGGGTTCTAACTTTGAAAAATTAAATTTTATTGCATTTACTGATCTAAGAAAGATAATTCAATCATTAACTTTGAAATAAAAATATTTTACAGTCTTACCCTAATACAAAATATTATAAAACTATGTTAAGACGAATCATTTGGTAGGTACAATGGGGGCCTGAGGGGTCTTTCCCCACCACTCAAATGATGAAATACTGAAAATTATGAAAACCATTGAGATCCCCCAACCCATAATCATAAATAGTATTACCTCTTATGGTAAGACAAAATCCTTTGGTACCATAGGGGGGTCTGAAGGGGGATGGTAATGCACAACCCCTCAAATGACAAAATACTTTATCGTGGTTGGGTATCATTAAATGTTCCATTAGTGAAAACTCTAAGTTTTTTTCCTACCCGGGACAAAAGTTGGTCATAATTTAGTTTCTAGTTTTGCATTTTTTGTTCAATTGTTCTAAACTCTTCATATTCAAATAGTGTTTGGCATTTTCAATATTTCGATAGAGCGTCTACAGTGGGTCTTGAATAGACGAAACGCGCGTCAGGCGTAGCAAAATTTACTGTCTGGAACTTAGTTGTATTTTTTTCTGCATGAAACATCAGTTACCGATCCAATAACCATTGCTGATTGAGTTTTAATTCGCCGAGGTTAACCCACTTGTGCATCAACACTTGTGTCGAAGAACAGATCAAAGATATAAGGCACGGACCATTTGATTTTCTGGGGGGGGGGGCCTGGGATTTTTTTGAAAAAAATTTCCTGGCCCTGATTTTTGAAAAAAAAAATACTCTGGCCATCACCTAGGTTGAAAAAAATAATCTGGTTTCAATCTTGCCAATTGAAAAAAAAATCTTGCCAACAAAATTTCCTTGCTTAATATGTGTGTGAAAAAAATAATCTGTCCCGCAAAGCGGGCGAAAAAAATTTCCCGGCTCAAGGTAAAATCCCAGCCCCCCCCCCCCAGAAAATCAAATGGTCCGTGCCTAAATTTCGAAATTGTAAAATTCCTAAGAATCTACCTATTCCAGACAAAGGTTGATCTAATAGTCAAAACTTTATTCCTAGTTCAGCATTTTGTGTTTTATGGTTTAATGCTCTATACATTCATAAAGTGTTTGGCATTTTCAATCTTTCAATATAGCTCCTCTGATGAGTCTTGAATAGACAAAACGCGCGTAAGAACTTTTGTCTGGAACTTTGTTGTCATTTTTATTTCTATTTTCCATCATAGATGCATGTAATTATCATAATTTTGTGACTCCTTAAAATTGTAAACCTTTGTAATATTATAAAATAATTAAGCAGTTTTTTTTCCTAGTGCAACATATCTATTACAGTAGATGTATATTTACGATCTATAGATCTAACCATCTGCTCTGTATCTAGTTACAGTTAAGGTTAAATGTTGGGTTTTGTTTTCAGTCTTGGTGATACTTCATTTGCCTGTAGTAATAAAAAACACAAATAGAGTGGAAATTTTATATTTATAAAACTGTATTAATTTCCAAAAAGTCAATTGTGTGTGTTAATTTGAACAAACATGTTTTACTTTAATTTTCACTTTTTCTATGATAATGTATAAAACTAGTTCTCAGAATCACTCAGAGATAATTAGTGTGATCTTAGCAGTTTCCGTCAAATTTGCTGAATATTCAGGAAGAGAAAAAGTTTGTTAAGGAATGCATAAGTTTTGGCACGCCACAATACAAACTACTGCTTTACTGTTTTCGATGGATGCAGTGTACCGTCGAAGCTTAGTTTGGTTCTAGTCTTTTTGAATATGTTTAAGCTTCTCCAATTAATTGTTATACATAAATTGATATATTGTTTTGATAAGAGAACCCGTAGAAAATTGACACAAACTTACGAACGAGAATCCAAATTAATCGTAAAAGCAACTTCCAGTAACGGACCCCATTTTAATTTGAAAAAGCACGAAGTTACGTTACCGAATTGAAAAACCCTCATTATGGATTGCTAATGATAATTTACATACAGAAATTATCGTTTAGCGTTATGAAATATAATTCACGGTCGAATCATTTTATCAGATTAGATGGAACTTAGTGTATTAAAATTAGACGGAGAAGTTTGAACATATTTAGAAATTCTTGTAAATATTGGGAAAACACCCCCCCCCCCCCCTTTAGTAATGTGCCTTCACGTAAAATTGTTATGATAGATATTCATGTTTCAATACAATAATCTTAATCACATAGTTAAAAAACAGAACACAAATTATATTCTGTCTTCTAACAGTGTGATTTTAACTGAATAAGTTTATAAATGTATTACCAAAACGAACTTTACGTGAAGTCTAGGTCTCCTGAGCTCCTCAAGGTGTTTTCCTTTATAAAATATTTTTTTGTGCTCAAAATGTTTTTTTTTTCTTACTTATATTTTACTTTAATCAAATACACATAATCAGTTCCAAATGACTTTCCACCTTCTTCATTGTTTTCTACATATTTAATGCTTGTTTCATTTACTTGTGTACGTAATAAATCCATAATTTCATATATGTATTTAAATCTAAGCGTAGAGAAAAAAGTGATGATGATGTAAATTTATGCTTTAAAAATGTAAATTGTAAGTGGTCCTTACCCATGTTTAACTAATGTCAAATTGTACACATCAAATAACCAATTACCCAGTATTTTACAGTAAAAACAATGGAAATATTAAAATGAGAAGAACATTTATTGTCTGGACCTTTGTTGTAATTTTTATTTCTATTTTTCGTCATGTTATCATAGTTTTCTGACTCTTTCAAATTTTATACATTTATAAGATTATAATATATATTTAAGTGGTTTTTTTCTAGTTCCACATATCTATTATAGAAGATGCATATCTACGATTTATAGATCTAACCATCCGCTCTGTATCCAGTTACAGTTAAGGTTAAATGTTGGGTTTTGGTTTCAGTCTTTGGGATACTGTTTTTGCCTATAGTAATGACCAAAACAAAAACAGTGGAAATTAGATATTTACAAAACTGTATTAATTACCAAACAGTTAACTCTATGCGTATATTTGACCAAATCTGTTTTACTTTTTGAATTTCACTATGATGCATGTAATGTATAGAGCTAGTTATCGGGATTTAGGGAGGATGTATGTGTTGTTAGCAACTTTCGTCAAATTTGCTTAATATTTAAGAAGACAAAAGGTATGTAAAGGAATGCATATTTTTGGCACGCCACAATAGAAAATAATCTAATAAAGTGGATCGATGGTTCAGACGCGATAATGTTGGTTTTTGAACTGACGCTTACGATAATTTTTGCTTAAAAATTATCATTAGCAAATGAGGAGTCAATTTCGCTAACTTTACTTCATGTTTTGTTAAATTAAATAGAATTCCGTTTTTGGAGCTTATGCGCAAATATAGGTTTCTCGTTCGTTAGTTAATTTCAACTTTTTATGGGTTATCATATCAAATTTGTATTAAAATTAATTAGAGAAGCTTTTAACATATTCATATAGATAAGAACCAAACTTCGACTAGCCACTATTATCTAAAACAATCAGGCAATCGACAGAATTAACTGCATTTATCAAAATTATATGAAGAAGCTTTTGAAATAGAATACCAAAACGGACATAGAAACGGTTAATTTGCTTATGCTGTATATCGATATTTCATTTAGTAACCTCTCATCAACAGCATTTTAATCAAAACTTTGGAATGTCAAAAACCGACAGTATTGAATGAAAAGTAATCAAAACAGAAAGGTTCGAACAAACGAGCATCAAGGATATCGAACATGTGCAGTACAAGGAAAGAAACGTGGGTACCGTTTCATAAAGTGATTGTAAGCATAACGCACACCTTAGCCCATTTTTTATTTGCATGGGATAACGAGCACGTTGAATAGCGATCGCTTAATGAAACGGCACCCTGGTGTTTTAATTTAGAATAGACCATTTTCATATTGTTGGCTTTTGGTAAAATCTATGGCAATTAGTCAAAAGGGGAATAACTCATTGAAAATCTAAGACCAGACATTATAGTTTCCTGTCTCATAGGAGCAAAGTAAATATAGTAACATAAAACAGCTCATAGGACAACACAAATGATTTGGGAAGTGCATATCTGAAAATGGAAAAATAACTTAACACTCTCATGTATTTACCAAAGATAAATTAGCTACTAATTTTAAGAAAGTCATGAGCTGTTCTCCCTTTCTCCCTTTCTCCAATTGAAATGCACTTTTGTGTTGAAATGTTAAGCATTGTTTCGGGTATTGAAGTAATTCCCTTTTGGTCAAGTTTGGTCCAACTATTAAAGATCTAACCTACAACCGAAAATATAAAAATCACCTATTTAACATCCACACACCCTGGTTATGATTAGGAAAACACCACCCCGAGTAATGTGACTTTTAGGAAAACACCACCCCTAGTAATGTGACTTCTAGGAAAACACCACCCCCAGTAACAAATATATTTGACTTCCAAATAACTTTTCATCTTCTTTATTGTTTTCTACATATTTTATGCTCGTGTTTTTTGCTCGTATACGTAATTGATCTCGTATCTCCTCAGGTATTGAAATTTCAGTTTGGAATAAAAAGTGATGATAATGTAAATTAAGGCTTAAAAATATCAATTGTAAGTGGTCCTTAACCATGTTACTTCCGTCAAAGTGTACATATCAAATAACCAATAACCCAGTATTTTACAGTCAAAACAATGGAAGTATTACATGTATTTAGAAAATGAGGAGTAGAACATTTACTGTCTGGAATTTTGTTGTAATTTTTATTTCTATTTTTCATCATAGATAAGTATCATAGTTTTCTGACTCCTTAAATTGTATACTTTTGTAAGTTATAAAATATCTAATTGTTTTTTTAGTCCAACATATCTTTTACAGAAGATATATATATTTACGATCTATAGATCTAACGATCCGCCTTGTATCTAGTTACAGTTAATGTTAAATGTTGGGTTTTGTTTTCAGTCTTGGGGATACTTCATTTGCCTGTAGTAATGACAAACAAAAATAAAGTGGAAATTAGATATTTATACAAATGTACTAATTACCAAAATCTATTTTTTCTACTTTAAAACTAGTTCTGGGGATTTAGGGACGATTTGTGTGTTTTTTGCGGTTTCCGTCAAATTTGCTTAATATTCAAGAAGAGGAAAGGTATGTAAAGAAGTGCACATGTTTTGGCACGCCACTGTAAAAAACCCAATCTGATAAAAGTGTATTGTCAGTTAGCTATATAGTTCACCTGCGATAATGTTGTTCTTTGGACTAACGCTTACGATAATTTTGGTTTGTTTATTATCATTAGCGATCGATAATGAGGGGTTTTTCAATTTCTCAAACGTAACTCCATGTTTTGTTGATTGAATAAATAAATTTGATTAAAATGCTGCAATTTGACTAGACGAAACTTTTTTTTTCATATCCCAATGAAAAAAAAAACATCATGGGGAAATGCCCACATTTTACAGGAAGTGCCACCATTTTATTTCTTTTATAAGTAAGATTTTCATGATTTTTTTAATTGTTTTGGAAATTTATCTATAAGAAATGACTGTAATAATTTTTTTCATTGGGGATATGAAAAAAAAAGTTTTGCACATTAAGTATAATCCGCGGCGCGGATTATACAATGAGCAATTATTTTTCATACCCCAATAAAAAAAAATTATGACAGTCATTCCTTAATTGAAATATCAGTGAGGAGATAAAAGTGACGATTATTCAAATTTATGCTTGAAAAAAAAAGGTCAAGTGTAAGTGGTCCTTTAAAATAACTTGAAAATTATACATATTATGAGATAAAAAGTTTTGAAAGGTAATTTATATTTATAAATTTTGTTAAGACTAGACTTATACATTATCTGTTTACCACGGAAATTTGTAATAAAAATAATTTGGGTCAATAGTAAAACAAAAAGTAGCAAAAAGACTATGTAAAATGAAATAAAAATAATGTGACGACATGATTTTTGGTTTGTTTGTTTTTTTGGTCTGCTTATTTTTCAAAAATGAATATAGATGGAGATTTGAAGTGTTACGTAGAGAAATTGCGAATATATGAGGATAGTAAAGATAAATTGTTTTAAGAATATTAAAAACTTTGTAAAAAGCACTGAAAACATATTGTATCTGGATCTTAACATTACTTGATATAAATTTTATTTTAAAATCTTGAATTTTAAATAATTAAATTAAATGTTAAAAAAATTATATGCAATATATTGTATAAATCAATAAATGCTGTTTCTTCTTTTTTCATTTAAAAAATCTTATTAAATGCATTTAAAATATCAGTAGGACACATAATCCCACTAGCACAAATAACTAATGTGATTCTGGACCCCACTGAAAAAATCAGGAGGATCCACAATCTTCCTAGGGCAAATCTGGATATCTCAATTTCTCCTAGGATAAACTGGAATTATAATTTGCACTGGTTAAAATCCAATTTGCCCTAGGAGGATTCGGGATCGCCCTGGATTCTTATTTGCCCTGTAACATTCATTTAAAATAACCAGCTATCTGATATTTCAGTCACAGTCAAAACAAAGGAAATATTATATAGAAAATGAGCCAAAGAAAGTATAGTAACTTTAATCATAGCTTTCATGTTTGATCTTTAGTTGTAGAAGCAGAATACTAGTAATACATTTTATATGATGCATATTGACAAAAAGACACAAATACACATGTAAATAAGTGGTCATTTCGTCTTTTATCAAGTATTTATAACTTCATGGATATATACCAATAAGGAGTATTTCAAAATTTTAAGATAATCTTACTGGTCCACAATAGGGGGGGGGGGTAATTCTAGTAGTCGGGTAAAGTATTGTTGTTGTTAAGATTCGTTCCCACTCTTTATATGAAACACGAGCTCACTGTTTTGTGAAAAATTCTTTTCATCGATACAGTTTACATGTAGCCTGTCTTGTAAAAGGGTAAATGAAAATCATAATTAGAGGTAGTCGTTCGGCGCAGGCTTCGTTCTAATTTTGAATAGTGGTTTGTCGTAGAAATTTGTTTTGTCTTCCTTTACCGGATTTGACACTCTGAATTGGAAATTAGCAACACGACGGGTGTGCTATAGCAAGCAGGCACCGCTTCCTCTTCCGGAGCACATGAGTTCACTCTTGTTACAACTTGAGTTTGCGTTGTTGATTTTCGTTCGTTTGATTTTGTGTTTTGTGTTTCTTTGTGCTGTTCTTGTTCGTGTTAACCGGTTTCGGCGTTGCTCTTTCAGACTTTTGACACTTGAATGCCCTTTGGTGCTTATTTGCTTCTTTAAAACTTTTCTTAATATCAGATACTTAAATTAGGTCATGCTGTGGTTGCATTCAGTGTGCTGTATGTAACAAACATTCATAATATGTACGTCTTTAGAAGTTGATTTTGGTTTCTAAATCTTAAATTTAAAGCTTTTTCTTTACTAATATAAAAGTGTTATGTTCATGTTCTTATCTAAATATTGATCACAATTATCCGACTCCTTCAAATACTATACGTTTGCCTTTATTACACAAAATAGTTATGTATTGTTTAACACAATTGTGATAGCATAATTACATGATCGTGCACCTATGATCTAAAGATCTTACGTTCAAGTGTGCACCTATCATGACAATAGATAAACATAAACAATCATATAGTCAAATGTGTTGAGCATGCAGCAAGTTTTATTTTCTTTTTTAGTTGCTTGATGATTTAAAATAACTGATGGAAATTCTTCTCTCTACATGTAAGTCATCTTGTAAAAGCATTAAATCTTGATTTCTTAACATTATACATGAATAAATGAATTCACATTTGGCACAACCTTAAAAACAAAATTAAAACGCTGGTACAAATAATAGAAAGACGTTATTGGTTATCCGTGAGACTTGTAAAATAGGAAACAAGTTTGCAGAAGAAACAATAATCGAAATATTTTTCTAATCGACAACATATTCGTACAGTTTGGTTGACCTATTTTTCAATAGACAATTCGGATCTGTGGACTTTTGCATGCCGATTTGTTTCTCCATTCATATGAAGCGGACGTTCCACAATCACTTCTAGATAAGAAAAAAAACCGTAGACTTGCTTTATCTTTTAATCTCACGTTTCATTATATTTGGTTTTTCATTCAATATTTTCGGTGTTTGAGTCTTGAATCAAATGCTGCTGATGAGAGGTTACTACTTGAAATATCGATATACAGCATAACCAAATTAACCGTTTTATACCCGTTTTAGCTCACCTGGCCAAAGGCCATGTGAGCCATTGCCATCACTTGGCGTCCGTCGTCGTCGTCCGTCGTCGTCCGTCGTCGTTAACTTTTCTTCAAACTTCTTCTCCTCTGAAACGGCTGCACAGATTCAAACCAAATTTAGTCTGGTGTTACTTTAGGGTATCCCCCACAGAACTGGTGTGGGGATTTTTGATTCGTCGAAAAACATGGCCGCCATGGCTAAAAATAGAACATAGGGGTAAAATGCAGTTTTTTGCAAATAACTCAAAAACGGCTACAGATATCAAAATTCTGGCATAGGGTTAAAGTGATCAGCACCTCAAGATCTACCTATCCTGAAATTTTGAAGAAAATCCAACAACCCATGTAGGAGTTATTGCCCTTTTTGTGGATTTTTTGCAAATTTTACACCTGTTTAGCTCAATATCTTGAAAATTATACTAGATATTTGAGAAATTTTAATTGCATATTGTTGAGCACATCAAGATCTACAAAATATGTAATAGGGTCAACGTTGTAGGACCTTTCCTTTTAGGAGTTATTGCCCTTAGAACGTCAAAACTGAGCATCTTAATAGCATTTCCTTATTACATGGAAACGTTAACTCCTCTGACACTTTAAGTCCAAATGGAACCAAACTTGGTATAGTTGTTTATTAGCATTAGGTGTATAGAACTGATGTGGGGATATTTGATTGGTCGTAAAACATGGCCGGTGTGGCTAAAAATAGAATATAGGGGTAAAATGCAGTTTTGTGCAAATAACTCTAAAACGGTGACAGATTTCAAAATTTTGATTGGGAACAAAAGTGATCAGCACCTAAAGATCTACCAGCTCTGAAATTTTGAAGAAAATCCAACAACCCATGTAGGAGTTATTGCCCTTTTTGTGGATTTTTTGCAAATTTTGCAACTGTTTAGCTAAATATCTTGAAAACTATACAAGATATTTGAGAAATTTAAATTGCATATTGTTAAGCGCATCAAGATCTACAAAATACGCAATAGGGTAAACGTTGTAGGACCTTTCCTTTGAGGAGTTATTGCCCTTAGAACGTCAAAATTGAGCATTTAAAAAGCATTTCCTCATTATATTGAAAACGTTAACTCCTCTGACACTTTAAGTCCAATTGGAACCAAACTTGGTATTATTGTTTATTAGCAATAGGTGTATAGAACTGATGTGGGGATTTTTGATTGGTTGTAAAACATGGCCGCTGTGGCTAAAAATAGAACATTAGGTTAAACTGCATTTTTTCAAAAATAACTCAAAAAGGGTGCCAGATTTGTAGATTTTGATTGAGAACAAAAGTGATCAGCACCTTAAGATCCACCATATTGTCAGATGACCCCCTTATTAATCTTATGACCCTTTCAACGTCAAAAAGATTTTGCCTATTAACCTTTACTTCAGGCACATATGTCAGGTGAGCGATTCAGGCTCCTGGGAGCCTCTTGTTGGTATTGTATATTGATGTTCTTTCACTAAGCAATCTTCGATTTGTTGATTATTTACATTTAATATCCCCAGAAACTTGAGATTAAGGACATTGCAGATTCTGAAAGGTCTGCTTCATGTTTGCATTTACAAGTATAACGTACATCTCAAAATCGAAACACATGGAAAGCTTTGTATGAACCTCTTTGACAAACTTGATCACTTTAACTGATTAAAACATATCCGCAAAATTATACCCCACGTGAATGGATCATTCTATAGGTAAACAGAATAAATAGAATGAAGAAACGCAAAGTTATCCATCTATGCGCGAAAGCTTCATTTTTAATGTTTATGTAGTTTATTTCAAAATTGCACACAAGGGAAGACTGATAACTTCAACTTTACAATCGTCAACTTTAATATTGTAATTTCCCTTTTGGACAATCACGTCTGATAGAAAAAAAATGCTTACACAGGGTTACATTGCTCCCCAATAGCTCATCACTCGAGAAATTTTACGTACTAAGAAATCATGTTTTTGTAGACAAATACGGGATATACTAAATATATTTGTCAGATTGGCACAGATATTGGTTTTTTGACATGTTTTAAAGAGAGTTTGATTTTAAAATTTTGTATTTGAGACTTTCGACCACCAAAAAAACTTTATAACGCACTAATAAAAGAAGTTTTCATATAAAAGTAATCAAAAGAATTATTAGTAGATAACCAACATTCTAAAAGTAAAATCGAATTAATAAATCACAATCTAAAATTTCGAATTAATTAACAATAAAAACATACCATATTTTTTGGACAAAAAGTCTTCCTTATGGGCTAAACAGAAAAGATGTTCACACATCGGCTGACGAAAACAGATGTATTAGAAGCTTATCTATCAGTCTCAGTCTAAGTTTTCTATAAAATAAAAAGAAACTGCGTCCACCTTGAAAATAAGTTTGTTAAAATGTCGATATCTTTCAATGTATTTATGAAATAATTTTGTAGATGTCTTTACGACTTCACTAATTTGTAATCATTTTATAAAATTCTAGGAGAATCAAGACTGGGTGTTGGAATTTTGATGATCCAGGAACATTCAGATGCAGTGATCTAATTTTTACCTCCTTGACCTTCTACCGTTGGCAACGTAAAGGTAAGATATTACATGTATATTGAGTCTTGTGTTGGCGGATACATTAGTTTGCAAGGAAAATAATTTTAATTTGCATTTAACGTTATAAGGTTAATCCGATTTTATGGTCATTTGCTACCACTTACCGAATAATTCCTGACAATACGTTTTTAACCCTCATAATGTCTAGAAGCAATTAAGTACCAATGGGGTATTCAAATATCTGAAGGCCGAAAAGGCCAGAACAAAATCAGCAGAAAAGACAAATTAACAGAGAAACTACAAATATACGCAAAGCCATTAAATCAAAGTTAGCAATACGATATCAAATGAAAACGAAACTGAACTAAGATTGCGTTGTATGTGTTAATTTGTGTAATTTGTCTGGGATTATTTATAGGGGGAAGGTAAGTTTTAGTTAGCTAGATTAACCCGTCACATTTTATATGTGCCTGCTCTAAGCCAGGAATCAATGACAAAGCTTTTCGATTACCCCTTTGGTACACCTTTGCTTCCTTCGGTTGTACTTTCGTTTTGATGTTTTCTGTTTAAGCAGGAATGCATTTGAATTCTATGAATTTTTAGACCTTGGGCCGTTTGCAGAACAGCGAGCAGCACCTACTTGCCTCTTTAAAGGATGCTGGTAGTTTTCCATTATGATTTTTCTAAATTACCTTGTTGAATTGTGTGAGCTTTAAACTGTCGCGTAAACTTTATCAACATCTGTTTATGTTCAGAAGAGAAATCACTGAACAGTAATTGTTTTTACACACCTGTTACGTTTTCTTACTTGTTTATTAATGTCCCATTTGTTCTTAATGTCTTATTGTCTAAAGATTTCTCTTTTCAGACGTTTCTACACTCTAATCTAACAGGTAACAGCGAGTGTTCTTTCATGTTAAGATGGTAAAATGGGGCATGCGGAGGATTAACATTGCAAAATTGTTGAAAACAACATTTACGATAGCTGTTGTGAGCTTCAGTTGCTTCGTTGTATTTCCAATAGTGAATCAACCCGGTAAGTTATATTGAAGTTAAATAAGACAATATTTGCAGTTAAAAAAAATCTCATTTTCTTTTCTTCCATTTGTTGCAGAACAAGTCTTCTGTCTCATCATGTAATTTATTTGATATTTTTTCACGGGGATATGTAAGGGGTCATCATGTTGAAATCTCTTGTCGTTTGTCTTAAACTTGTAGCCAAAGATTTTCATCTGTAACACCATTTAAGCGAATGCTATGAACAGTTTATCTTTGGGGTTACCATGTTTAAGTGAGTAACTGTTTTGCCCACAAATTACACAAAATTGCCACTGATTTCTCTTTATACCACCACCCGTAAGAGAAGGGGCTATATTGCAATCACCTTGTCCGTCCGTAACAAACTTTCGTAACAGATTTCTGGGCTTCTACAGAAGAGATTGATTTCAAAAGTGGTATACTGCTTTATCATGATGATTTGTATCATGCCTCTCCTTCCAGGTCAGTTTGGCATGTACTTCCTTTTTTTCTGAGCCGACTTAGATTGTTTTAAGGGTCAAAATAGACAATTTTTTTGTAACAGATTTCTCGGCTTCTACTGAAGGGATTGATTTCAAATTTAGTATGCAGCTTTAGCATGATAAATTGTATCGTGCCTCCCTTTTCCAGATCAGTCCCACATCTCCTTCCTGTTTTCTGAGTGGCCGATTGGGGATATCCTAGCACGACTAAGTGGAACCCCTTGTTGTTTTTGTTTTATAAGATTACCAGTGGTGTCCGTCTGAAGTTTTTTTGTATATTTGTATATTTTGTCATTTTCGCTATTTTTGCCTTATTTTTAAACTATGTTCAACATTGTTCAACTCCTTACGATTTTTAATTTTGATCGTAGAGTAAAATTCACAATTAGTTAAAGTTCACAACAAAGGTACCGAACTGGGATCAGCAATATCATACATCCAGGAAGAAAATACAAAACAATGCAAAGAAATACCAAAGAAATCCATTAAAAATTATTTCCATTGTTATTATTTTCTGTTCGGATGATTTAGTGTTTTTTGTATTTTTGTTTTTTCTTCGTGCTTTTCAATCGTGTTTACTGGTTTTGTCGTTGCCCATTCGGACTTTTGACACTCGAATGACCCATTGGTGCCATTTTGCTTCTTGTTGTGTTGGGTTTAAACCTGTTTTACAGAATATTTATGGTTCATATGAAGCAGACTTACAATCTCTTCTAGATAAAAAATGACCGTAGACTAGCTATCTCTTTTAACCCCACGTTCGTTTATTGATGATGTCCTTTCACTGAACAATTCTCGATTTGATGACACTTTCCATCTCATATATCCTCAGGAACTTGAGATAAAGAATACAACGGATTCTAGGAAGTCTGCTTCATATTAAGATCCACATCTCGAAATTGACACTCAAGGAAGACTTTCAACAAAGCTCTATCACATACGCGATGACTTCAACTTTCCAATCGTCAACTTTCCCATTTTGTGTAGCAACATTATGTCCGCTCCTGCTTATAGAGTTTTTGTATCACAATGATTCGTTACTCCAGAGCTTGCGGGAATTACATCGATTTCCTTGGCAGAGCGTCATGTTTGACGTAGAACTTGCTAACACAGGTTAATGTTGCCTCACGGTGGCTGTCTTCACTCAAGAAATTTAACGTTAGACACCTCGCACTTATAGACAATATGGGATTTCTATCTCTCAAATGAGTGCAGATGTTGGTTCGTCGTACAATTTTGTTTCGTCATTCTTTACCGGATTTGACACACTGAATTGGAAATTGGCAGCACGACGGGTGTGCTATAGCAGGCAGAAACTGCTTACTTTTCCGGAATACCGAAGTTCACTCTTGTTACGACTTCGTGTTGTTGATTTTGTTTTTTTCTTCGTGCTGTTCTTGTTCGTGTTTACCGGTTTTTTCGTTGCCCTTTCGGACTTTTGACACTCGAATTGGCGCCTCTTTGCTTCTTTGACTCAATTGGTCATCTCAGACAATTTCAATTTTCAAATTATCAATTTTCCTTACCTGGAAAAAAGTCAAATTCCCATTTCACCGGGATATAGGGTGTATTTTTCACAACAATCGACTTGATTTTTTTATCCGACATCGTTGTCGCTCTGATCGGATTTAAGATCAGAGTTATAAAATAATACGTTTCAAATGGCCTCTTAAAAGTTTTTCTTTCGATATCAGCCTCCAAAAGAAAAAGTCAAAATTATGTCATAAGAAATGAATCGTGATCGCACTGTGATAATCACTTCAGTCCCACAACCTCGTTGTGTTTTCGTGTAACCTGACCCTAAAATCGGACTCAAAGAGAAGTTTGGTGCAATAAAACCCAGTTTAACTTACAAATTATTTATAAATGCCTGTTCCAATTCAGACCATTGCGATCTTCATTTTCCGGTATGTCTTCGCTTTGTTTATATTTAATTTTAATGTCTCATCCTGCATCTTGTATGATTTCATAAATTCCGAAAACTCATATCTACTTGTAAATTATGCATATTGTTCTTATTTTAGGCAGTGCCTTTCAAGCAAAAACATTGAAACTACAAGTTGGGTACGAGGATAAAATCCAAGTTAATTTCAAAGAAAACAGCACTGTAAGTTTTTATTGATAATTAGATGGTTAATATATCAATTCAAACTTTCACCTTAACAGTATACTGTTTAAACGTGAACGTTTTTGACAACACAATTTAAAACGTTTTCCTGTATAACAAATGGTACAAATTGGGACATTGTACGCTTGCAATAATTTACAAATGGCAATAAAAACAATAAGTTACTTTGATCATAGTATTATTTTTTACGGATGCAGGCTTAAAATAGTTAATCATTTGAATGGTGCTAGAGTGTATGATTAGGTAAGAGAGCTTTTAGATCGATCATAAAACAATTTTTTTCTCCGTCTGGATATTTTCCAGCAAAGGATTCTTCCTCAATGTTTTCCTACCACCATCAAATGTCCTTTCAATGCGTCTTAACAACGTCGCTAAAATCAATCAATCAATCAATATCAATAAACTTTATTTAAAGTCGGCAAGTCATATAACAACAAACATAAGCTCTTGAGAGCTTATGAACCGATAATATATAATGTAATATATACAGTACATCCATACATAGTTTACAAAATACATAAAAGAGGAGCAATAGATACACACAATAAAACAAGCAACAAGCACTAGACAAAGACAGGACACATACAATACATATGGTAATGTATATTACGTACAAAGCACACATGGCGAGCACTGTCGAATTAAAAAAAACACATAAAGGGCCAGATAAAAAGACAAAAAGCAAATAAAATAGAGCAAAAGCAAAAGCAAACACATAAACAACAATATGATTCAACTATACTGCACCAATCTTGGATGAAGGTTAAAATTTTACAGATTAGTGCTTACATGTGCAAGATTTGCCCTCCCAACTAGAAATCGTGGCCTTAAATTGACTAAAATTAAAAAGCAAAAACAAATTTACAACATACAGGCAAAATTTAAAAAACAACATTTCTGGCTATTTGTAACGTTAAGTTGTTATTTGCTTGCATTAAATGCGTGTTTTACAGTAATGTGAATATATTTCAGACCAAAGATAATGATATTCCTTTACAAAAAGTAGAACGGCCTTCAGAAAATATAGAAACGAAATGCAACAGCCTGACGTATTCATATGACAATAAAATACCAGATGGATGGTTTAAGAATGGCATTATGCCTTTACCCAAATTCGACATGTCTTTCTGTAGAGTACCAAAAGGTGCCTCAACTTTCCTAACTCGACTCTTAGTGTGTCTAGAGAGAAACATATGGAAACCGCCTTTCATATTCGCACCTTACGATACTTCGGCAGCCCTGAAACACACCAATATGAGACTTACAGTTGAAGGAATTTACAATGCAACGAAACTTACTAAAAATTTCATGTTTAGTAGAAATCCGTATTCTCGAGTTTATTCATTTTACATTGACAAATTATTTTCACCAAATCCACATTTCTGGAATGCTGTTGGAAAACAAATTGCAAGAATTCAAAGGACCAATTCACGCCGGTCATGTGGTCATGACGTCACCTTTAAAGAGTTCATCCAGTACTTATTATCGACACCAATTGGAAGAAGGGACTACCACGTGGTTCCCACCAATGACGCATGTCGTCCATGTAAAATAAAATACGATTTTATTGGAAAACTGGAGAATTTTGAACAAGATGTTCAAAAAATGTTAGGAGAGCTCAATGTTACTTCGTATCCATATTTCAATAAAAGTTTCCACGACGAATTTTCAGCCGATTCTGCAAACGATATAATTCATGCCTACACAAACTTCCGAGCGAGTGCTGTTAAATGTATGCCAAAAACTTCTTCACTTGCCAGAGTGTGGAAAGTGCTAAAGGTAAGAGGAATAATATCAGACGCGCTACAACTTCCTGTGACTGCAAGCGAGGCTCAAGATATATCATTTAATAGGCTTTTAGAAATTGTTCTAGATGCTTCGAAAAAATCACAAAGAATCGACAAAGAAGGTCTTAAATTACAGAAAAGAAAATATATGATAAATGCTTTCTTAACTATACCTTTAGATATGATGGAAAAACTTCACGATATTTATAAAGAAGATCTTACTCTCTTCGGATATGATCATCATCCTAAACATTTATTTCAATCTCGTTCAAATCATTCAGGAACAGACTTTTTGACTTGAAGAAATTGAAGTGATGGTTATAGCTAACCCTGCAAGGAAAGTTGACATTTTTTTTATTCTTTCGGAATGTCGCAGGTTGCCTCTAAGATGAATATGGGGTCTTCGAATCCTACCTATTTGTATTTTTATTCTCAAGTCATTCCAAAACAAAATGCAATTCCAGCAAAAGTGTCGCAGTCAGTTACTTAGGAAAGATATTTGCTTGTTAATTATGCAACTTTATAAAATACATGAACTCAGGACACATTCAACAGTAATCGCCAACGAAGTTTATACGAAGAACTGAGTATCTTTATAAAAAAAAGTTGCTACTCAGAGCGACATAATTTCTACATTTTTGTAGAGGTATTTTCGTTTGACAAATCATAATGATTTATAAAATTTACACATATTGTGTATCAAAAGTTTTCCAATTTGTTACAGATTAAAAAATATGTTGTGAAAATTGTATTCAGTTGTTTATTTGCGTTGTAAAACCTCTTAGAGATAAGAAATACACAATATGTTTTGCTAAAGTCTTTCTTTTTTTTTGGTGGGCTTTTTGATCCCCATGCTGGTATAAGAGTCCATCTTTGTGCTTTACAAAACCAGCTTGAACGTCAGTTTGTCAATAAGTTAATCAATTACCAGCCCAAGATAAGTCGTTTCTTCGTATTTTATTTTAAGGAATGTCACACTTACTAAATACACAACAAAAAAGTCTACAACGCACAGATCACAACATTTGTCTCGATACTTGAATGAAATAGAATAATGTTCATCAAATGAATGAATAAAACTATCAATCGACTGATCTACAGATTTTAACACTCAATGTCCTTGAAATCTTACAAGTGAAAAAAGCAAGGATAAAAGCTGTTTAGCAGTACTGTAGCTTCTATGTACTAAATGGCGATAAACAGGTCCGTTATAGCTGCTTCCTCATTTTCCTTTGACCTTGACCTTGATTTTGTCAGTTGATGACATTGATAATCCTTAAATGAGCCTTAAAAGTATCCTAGTATATTATTTAAAAAAATTCGGACCTGTAATATTTTTTGTGATGATGTCGTGCGTCGAGGGGGCATACTTTTAGCGTCCATTGTCCACCTTCGCACACAAAGTACTTTCATATTTTTTGGTTTATAGTGCCGCAAATTCTATAACTTTTATTTTTTGTTTCGTCATGTTCGTTTCATTCATCTGTATATTGATCTGTAATACAAAATATAGAAACACAGTCATATATTATGGAGAAGTCAGATTACACACAACAGAGGCGTAAATTATAAAATACAAAGAAAATTCTAATCTTATTCTAATCTTTCTTATCAATTTTGTCGCTCTCGTTTCTCTTAGTTCGAGTTACTTTAACACCCATAAAAACTAAACAGGTAATTAATTCATGTGCGAGATCACCTTCTTATACAAAAGACCTTTTCGACATCAAGCACTAGTTTTTGTTGCTTTTTACTCATTTAAAAGAAGACAACTACATCATACCAATGACATTGATGGTTACATTTGTATGCAGTAGTAATAACTATGAGGTAAATTAATAAAAAAAAAACCAAGTTATCTCAGATTATAAGTATATGCATATTTCACATATTCTAAGCATCAAGTCTAGTGCGTGTTTTGCGATAAATTTAACAAACATAGTACCTGATCTCAAGTGACAACAAAGAACGAACAACTAGACAAAATGTACACCTTGTGTTTGGTGTATCAGCCCATACAATTGCACCGTAGGTCCCCGGATGAAGAAGATAGGTCGGAGAAATATGGTCGCCATGCCAACCTTCTATCGACCCGTCATGGCATTTGACTGGGTTACTTAAAACTGTTTGTAGAGTTTTATGGTTAAGCGGCAGTTTGATACCATTTGAAAGCTGTAATTAAGAAATATCAAAACAATGGAACTATCAAATGATGTAGAGCAAAACGCTACACAGCAATCTAAAATCTTTATTTATCGAAATCATATCTATCTATAACAATATCATAATCAGTTTTAATTTAGAATGTTAAGATATTTTTGTCTTTTTGATAAGATTTAACAGTATTGTCCTCTTGAGTTTAATTATTGTGTAAATGTTAAGATTACTGTAATCGTACTTATTTTCGCTGGGAGTTTATTTTCACGGATTTCGTGATCAAGCATTTTTCGCGAAATTAAATACACGCGAAATGAAATGAATTGTATGATATAAATAAAACAAAGATCAAAAATTGCGAAATTAAGTACCAGCGAACATAGATGAAATCGGAAGTACCTGCGAAAATAAGTACACTTACAGTAACTCTAGTAGCTTCTTATCATTTATTTCATAGAAAACAATACCTTGAACAACCTAAATCCAACGGATACTTCTTCGTGTAAATATTCCTTTAAAAGGTCAAACTTGACGATATTAGTTTCATCTATAGAAAAAGAGATATCAAAGTTTCAGCTGAATAACAAAGCAAAAAGACAGTTTCATATGAAAAACAAAGAGGTATAAAAGAGGCTACGAATATGAAAGGTATTTATTTTATTCACAAGGTTGGGCGGAGCTTAATTTTCTCGGTCTTTTATGTAGGATTTAAATGAAAAACTCCGAAATAATTGACCCATGACCAGCCCAGTCAATAAAATAGAATAATACGAAAACTTAAAATTAGTTGACAAAAGAGAACAAAAATACCCAAAACAATAAAAATAACACATACACACATAAGCCACTGCAACCAACACTTCGAACAAACGCCAAATCCTCTGGGTGTCTATAATAATGAGTAAGCAGTTACTGCTTGCTGGAATACACTCGTCGCGTAAAAATTATGTATCGGAAAGTAATACCAAAACTTTATGACAACTCCATATCTTTACTAATCCGAGGGATAGAAATCACGTAATAACGTGTATCTACAATCCCTACGGTATTACTCTTTCATATATGGTGCGTAAATCTTAAATCATTAGAAAAATAGGTAAATGAATAAAAGTTTACGATATTTGAAATACACGACTAAAAGTAACTTAATCAAAGAATTCTATCTTTTAAAATATATAGCTTACTGTTTTCATGGATGATGATTTCCATCTGTGGATTTCTATGAAATTCTTTTCCATCCCTATTACCATTCTGTAAGTCCCACCGCCCCCAAACATGCTCCACGTTCACTTAAAATATGTCGAAAATACATTTGTATTTCACATATGCATATCACAGCATTTCATATTTTACTGACTAATTTTAAACTATTTTTTCTAAACCACCCAACACCTACCTAAGTTCGTTTACATGTGTAATACCCTTTAAAATATAACTATAATATCAAGAACATAATTTTTAACAGAAACATGGGATAACAAGCAGAATAAGCTACATAATATCAATGTAGTTTTGGGTAATACGTGGAATTAGCAATTTTTCTAAACCACCAACACCTACATAAGTTCATTTACATGTGTAATACCCTTTAAAATATGACTTTACTATTTTTTAACGTAACTATTAAATTACATATGTCACTTAAATATCAAGCAGAATAAGCTACATAGTATCAATGTAGTTTTGGGTAATACGTGGAATTAGCTATTAAAGGCATATTGTCTACGGCAAACTCATTTTTTTTACCCCTCTAATTTTTGGTGTCAATTAGACCGAAATGCAATAAAATGAATATTGAAAAACAAATTTGCTACAAATTTAGCCTCAAAAGTAGTTTATTTTGATCAAAATAGCTCGACAATATTGATTGATATTTCATTTACCTGCACTACGTCACATTGACACAGATTTAGACTGAGTAGTTTTAACACGGACACTAAGCGGAATCTCGAGTTTTGTCCCCGAATACATTGATATGTTGAAAAAATACCGATATTTTTCGTGTTTACCTTTTAAATAACATTCAAAAATTAATACAGGCAATAATTGTCAGTTTTATTCATTAAGTAGCTCTAATATTCGGTTGCGGTTTAAATTTTTTTCCGAGCTAAAACTTCGAGAAACAGATTATGCACCACGTGCAAGAACTATTGAAGTTTTCAATCAAAGAAAGTATAGTGCGCATGCTTACAGCTCATCTACATCTCATGAATATGAATTTTTGTAAAGCTTTACAAATATTATTTATTTTTCAATTTTTGAAGTAATAAAGAACCCTAGTGGTATTTTGAAAGTTTGTATCTTTCTAAATAAACAAAACGAATAGTCTGACGACAATTTTTTGGTTTTACAAAAAAATATTTTTTCGTAGACAATATGCCTTTAATTATTACATTGTATTAATGTGAGTTTTGATAATACATGTAATAGGTGGAATTAGGTACGAAGTATTGGTGTGAGTTTGGATAATAAGCGGAATTGTGTACGAAGTATCATCATGTGTTTGGTTTATGGGCGCAAATGGGTACATAGTATTATCGTGTGTTTTGATAATAGACGCAATAATAGGTACGAGGTTTGAACGTGTATTTTGGTAATAGGTGCAATTAGATCATGTAGGTACCAAGTATTAATGTGAGTTTGGATAATAGGCGGAATAAGCAACGAAATATTAACGTGTGTTTGGGTAATAGGCGCAATTGGGTACGAAGTATGAATGTGAATGGAAAATATCATCATGACCAAATACTTCATATATAGCTATTGATAATAGTAGTAGACATAACCTCAGCAACATTTTTATAAGAATGAGTTTTTGTATTTAATCTCTACACTCTTGTTTCAACTAAAATTGTTTCTAATTGATTCCGTTCTTTGTACAATTGAAGCAATATATTTTAAAAGACCTACTTATAGAATGTTTACATACATGTACTCTTTCATATACATGTATTTGATACGAATAAACACTTTTAAGACTCACAAACTCAAAGAAATTCCTTCTCCCAATTGTCTAACTACCAGCAGGTTGCATAAGAATTAATGACTAATACGAATTACTTATATTTTATACGTACACAGCTCCTTTAACAGTTTTTGTCCTTTCATTTTCACTTTAGTTTCTTCCTTTGTCACCACTATTGGTGTGGAGTTCTCAATAAACCTGGTTAAACAAGAAGAAATATTTATCAATTGAGCTTCAGGTCTTATTCTTTTTATTTGATTGTGTCACAGTTTTTGTTGTTGTTGTTCTTTTGTTTTGCTTTATAATACAGAGCTGTCATGACTTCCTGGAACAAACTTAACCAGTAATAAAAAAGGTTTTGTCAATTTGTTGAAATAAAGACCGATAGAAGCGTTTCATTGGACTGATAAAGAAAATAACAACATCATCGAACTTGAACGATCAATCCAATTGTCCAAGAGAAAAGACAAAACAAAGAAGATGCATCGGAGAAATTGAAGATTGCAATGGTCCTGACTAGGTACAGACATTTAAAGTTTCTGAGTAAACTCTTGGTGCACACATAATGAACATGCAAATACATGTTCATCCATCATATTTGTAATGGAAAAAAAATAATCTCCAAAGCAAAATACCGTAAAACATTTAGTAGCTTTTTATACCCGGCTTTATACTGTTTTACCTGTGTCCGTCCGTAGCTTCCGTAGTCCCGTCCCGCTTTTGGGCACTTTTGTTCTTTATACATGTAATACTTAGGGATTTTGTTCAAATTTTGTACAATACCTGTTATTCTTAACGGATTATCCTTATTGTAAGACAAATCATTTGGTACCAAAGAGGGGTCTGAGGGGTCATGCTCCCCCCTCAAATGACAAAATGCCTAATATCTTGAAACTATTGAGATCCCCACCCTATAACCATATATATCCGTAGTCCGAATCGTAAGATGAATCATTTCGTACTAAACAGGGGTCATGCCCCACCCCCCTCAAATCACAAAATACTTAATATCTTGAAAACCAATGAAATCCCAACCCTATAACCATATAAACAATGTATTCTAAGACCTTATGATAAGACAAAGCATTTGGTAACATAGAGAGGATTCCATGGGGTCATGATTGGGAAACTTCATTTAGTAGACTTAGTAACAGTTTCATTGTTACAATTATGACATGTTGGTTACAAGCTAGATATGATGGACATGATGTATTGTGGGATACATTTTTGAGCCCACAAACATTTACTTCCTGTTTACTGTAAACTTTAAATTTAACACATGGGATAGTTTGAAAGCGGTGGCATCACAAGTGAGCATTGGCTCACAGATTTCTTGTACCTCTTTTAAATGCAAGCGCTGAGGTTAACAAATGATCATAATTACAAACCTTACGCATGATAAAGGCGTCGGAGTATATATTTCAATTGTAATTTCCCCCTGATAATCTTCTCTTGTACTGTGGGGCACAAGAAGGTATTCTCCTGGAACAACTCGAATGCTCGTCGTTGATGTTAGCCTTGAAGAATAGTTAACATCTTCAGGAAATTCCTCCAACAAAATCCCTTCTTTGCAGTCAATTTTCACAATGTAAAGTTTAATTCCCACAGTGACATTGTCAGTGATTTGCGTAGAACGTTCAAGAATGATCACAAGGCGAATTTTACCATCAGATTCAATGCCTGGAAATCAGTATAAACAGTGGATATAACAAAACATGAGTATAAGAAAGAATTTTTTATACAGTATTAATTCCCTATGCATTGTCATACAATAATACTTCTTGATACTGAAATCTTTCCTCTGACGAGAGCTCACATGCAAAGGGAGAATTCATGTCCACTCACTATATGAACTACATGTATGTTTGAACATTATTTTTTTTTCAAATTTTCAATATTATGAAAAAGCTGGATTTTTTCATCTTGCATATTTTTTTTTTGTTTATAGTAAGAAAACGACAATATAAAAAAAAACGTAGCTTTTTTCATGCACTTTCATTTATTTATTTATTTAGCTATTGGTACATGTATTATTAACTTCATTATTATATAATTCCTAATTTGTAAGAACAACCTTTGCTGGACATGTGTATTAAGTACTTAGGATTCCTGAGGAAATATAATCCGGCAGCTGAAGAATCTTTCCATTCGCTGTATATCTTTGTTATATAGTCTAAGAAACAGAAAGAAATGTTTAGTTGTATTCAGAGTAAGAAGTTACGTTTCAATGTGCTTGTTTAGTTAGATTCTGACTTTGTTGAACCGAGGTGACGACTAGTACGTCTCACAATGATGAGTTTGTTTCTGGCCAAACAAAAGTTTGTGATTCTGGTTTTATTGCTGAAAAAAATAGGGTAGGTAGGTAGTCTTTTATTTTCATTTTTTTTTACCTTAAGGTAGTACAATGGTAAAAAATCGGTGGGATAGAATTTTTTAGAAGTTTGTCATAAGAAGTATCTAAGTATATATATTTGAAAAATAGAGTAAAAAGAAGAGGTCACCGTGCTAAATTTTTGTAGAAAATTGATAAAAATAAGTTCAATTTTGGCTATTTTTATATAGATTATATAGGAAAAAATGGTTAAAATATTTTTTTTTCAAATTTCACGGGATAGATTTTTGATAAATTTTGTCAAAATATCAATTTTTGTTAGCTCTTTGAAGATAAGCTATAAAATCATGGGGTCACCGTTAATTTTCTGAAACTGAATTTTCCCTGCACATTTCATACAAATCATCTCCCTTGAAAAAAGTACGGGAAAAATAAATGAAATAAATATAACAGTTAGGTTTTGTTTCAAACTTATTTTTCTCTAATAATTTATCATACAAACAATCTTTATGCTTAAATTTGGTAACATGCTCAGAAAAGATGCTCAGTGTTATACCACTGTACTACCGTAAGTGAATGTATGTATGGAGTTAAACTGTGCTTAAGCAAAAAAAGCCATAAAAAGCTTAGGAACGGCATGAAAAATTAACTAGGGTAGGTAAAGAAACCAGAAACACACATAGCTTTTTATTCAGCCTTCCTACCGGTCCTTGAAAAGGGAGGTTTGGTGTCATAACACTTGGTTTAACCAAACATTTCTTTTGACATGCCTGTACAAAATTGATATTCTTTATTTTTTGTCTTTGCCTCCTCTTGTCTTTTCATTTTGATCACAGTTTGGTAATTTTTCATATACCTTTTTTTTTAAAGAAAAACAGAAACGACAACAGAAGTGATGGAAGAAGATCATAATTTCATCATGTTTATTGAGCAGTGTTTTCTTTAAGAGTAAAAAAGTTCAGATCTTCGTTAAGTTAAGCTGTGCAAACTGACCCAGTTACTTCAGTGCTTATGTTGATTTGCTCGGTTCAAAAAATAATGCGTCAGAAATAATTTCAAAAAATATCGAAGTCCCACTCTAAACAAGGATATGACGGAAGTAAGGTTAAACAAACTTGATCTCGCTTCAGAAGCAAGCCTCTGTTGTTCTGGCACTAGATTACAGATGGTAAGAACATCCATATTATTCCTCAGACATTCAGCCGACATGAAGAATTCGTCTTCTTCAAGACTAGCAAGTAAGGCACTAGCTTCCGGTACATTGTTCCAGGCCTTACTCCTGAAATGACAAGCTGGGGAATAAAAACAAATATTGCTCTCCGTCTGAGACGCTTTTTCCTTTTGATAACAGCTTTTGCTTAAAAAAACCAAATTATGTCAAATTATTCGCGATATTCTTTATATAATTGTTTGGTTGTTTGGTGTTCAGAGATAGTCAAATAATAATCATTATTGTGTAACACAGCCGTGTTGTGTTTTTTTTTACTACCGGGCCGGCCTGAGATTTTTCCGCTAATGTGAAATGACCAGGTTGAGGAGCGAGCACGTACAACAATCTCATACTGTTAAATTAACATATAAAAACCATCAGGTCTGTTATTATTCGAAAAAAAAGCTACTTCGGATTTCAGTGGGTAAATTATTTTTTAGGTTCTCTAGTACACGACTTTTGGATAACTGGCGATGATCTTTCAATCGTGATAGAATTTTGGAGGCCTTTTAGCTCGTTACGCTGTGAAAGATTTTTTTTCATACATGTACGTTATGTAAAATCATATTCTTTTGGAATACCTGCACTAAGGCGGGGCCATTACGATCTTCAGTCTCTCTGGTGTAACTTAGCTTTTTGTCTTCTTGGGCATTTGATATTGGTCATTAGTTCATCGTGTATTCTAATCATTTATCTATTCATTTCATACATATTATTTCATTCTGTGAGTATTCAGTTTTGCGGTAAAATGCATGACCGCAAAATCCGTGAAAAAATACTCCGCCAAATTAAGTACGTTTACAATATTAAGACAACATTCAATAATTATAATGTCAAGAGTAAACAATCCCATACCACAAAAATAGTAGTTCACCTAAGAATCATGCAAAATTAAAGAAAAGTGATTCATCGATAAATTGGCTACAGTGGTTTATTTTTAACGAAAGATAGTTCAAAGTATATAAAATAAGAAATAAATAACAATTTGCTCATAACTGCCTGGTCCAGGGAGAAATCTTGCCATTTTGTTACCATGGTTTCTATTGAAATTATTGACAATTTTAAGAGTTATCTTCCATTCTTACATTTTTCCAATACATTTTTTACATTTTTTTTCTCTCTCAGAACCCAGCTCGTTTGGAAAAAGAACACACAAGTTCAAAGCAGGGTGCTAGTAGGAGTAACACATCAAAAATAAATTGGTGTAGGCTTTCCATCCATGAATCGCTCTTTGCATGATTCTTATAAAAAGTTAAACTTTATCTTACCTTTCATTCCAAGGTCCAGACCATATCATTCCATCATGGAAATGTCTTACAAGAAGGAGAGAAAAGTCTTGGTTTTGTGTAGTACCGACCTATAGATAAATTAAATGTGTTTCTTGGAATAATTTTGTATTAGTCTGTAATAAACAAGAGGCTCCCAGGAGCCTGAATCGCTCACCTGGTTTAATGTCAACCCTTTGAAGACTTTTGTATAGCTAAATGAGCTGAATGTTTAAGCAATAAAAAGCTTTTCTCTATCTGCAATAGTTTTCATTCCAATGCAAAAAACACTATTTTTCACCTTTAAAGGGCCACAACCCCTTAAAGGGGTCATCTGACAACTTCTACCCTATGGAGACTTTTGTAGAGCTAAATGAGCTGAACATTTAAGCAAACAACAGCTTTTCTCTATCTGCAATAGTTTTCATTCCATAGGCCAAAAACTCTATTTTTTGCCTTTAAGGGGCCATAACCGCTATAAGGGGTCATCTGACAACTTTGACCCTATGGAGACTTTTGTAGAGCTAAATGAGCTGAACATTTAAGCAAGAAACAGCTTTTCTCTATCTGCAATAGTTTTCATTCTATAGGCCAAAAACACTATTTTTTGCCTTTAAGGGGCCGTAACCCCTATAAGGGGTCATCTGACAACTTCGACCCTATGGAGGCTTGTGTAGAGCTAAACGAGCTGAACATTTAAGCAAGCAACAGCTTTTCTCTATCTGCAATAGTTTTCATTCCATAGGCCAAAAACTCTATTTTTTGCCTTTAAGGGGCCATAACCCCTATAAGGGGTCATCTGACAACTTTGACCTTATGGAGACTTTTGTAGAGCTTAATGAGCTGAACATTTAAGCAAGCAACAGCTTCTCTCTTTCTGCAATAGTTTTCATTCTATAGGCCAAAAACACTATTTTTTGCCTTTAAGGGGCCGTAACCCCTATAAGGGGTCATCTGACAACTTCGACCCTATGGAGGCTTGTGTAGAGCTAAATGAGCTGAACATTTAAGCAAGCAACAGCTTTTCTCTATCTGCAATAGTTTTCATTCTATAGGCCAAAAACTCTCTTTTTTGCCTTTAAGGGGCCGTAACCCCTATAAGGGGTCATCTGACAACTTTGACCTTATGGAGACTTTTGTAGAGCTTAATGAGCTGAACATTTAAGCAAGCAACAGCTTCTCTCTATCTGCAATAGTTTTCATTCCATAGGCCAAAAACATGAAAAAATGCTATTTTTCACCTTTAAGGGGCTGTAACTCCCATAAGGCATCATCTGACAACTTCGACTCAATGGAGACTTTTGTAGAGCTTTTGATGCTGAAGCAGTATCGTGGCATCAGATTTCATCTATCTCTTATACTTTTTGATTTACAAGCCAAAAACAGTAGTCTGACCCCCCTGGTCTATTTTTAGCAACGGCGGCCATGTTTTTCGACGAATCAAAAATCCCCACATCAGTTCTGTGGGGGATACCCTAAAGTACCACCAGACCAAATTTGGTTTGAATCTGTGCAGCGGTTTCAGAGGAGAAGAAGTTTGAAGAAAAGTTAACGACGACGACGACGACGGACGACGACGACGGACGACGACGACGACGACGACGACGGACGCCAAGTGATGGCAATAGCTCACATGGCCTTTGGCCAGGTGAGCTAAAAAGGTACTTTATTCGTTTTTTTAATTATAATACTGAGTTAGCTAAGCTATCTTTACTGTTTCGCTATCAAAATGAATAAGTTCTATTAAAAGTTACGTTAACTTCGAAAAATAATTCAGAAATTTAAAAAGAAAATTTAACGAAAAAGATTCAGAAAAGGTAATCATTCTTTCAATCAATTAAAATCAAAAACTTATTTGATATTTAAAAATATACCTGCACTACGTTCTGTATCAAGATGATTTGTTTCTCATGGAGACCCATTTCACCTTGGTCAAGCTTGAAAAAAAACATGTCTTATTCAGCTTTATTATGGGATATAACAAATGTACATGTGTGTGTGTGTTTTATGTTGTTATGTGGTTTGTTTTATTGTGATGCTTTTTTGTCTGCCGGTTTTGTCTTTGTCTTTACGGTTTTATGATACTGATTACCCCTTTGGTACACCTTTGCTTCTTTCATCAATTGAATTGGAACAGTCAAAAAGAAAATTTAAAGAAATAAATTATTTTTTTAGCTGGGAAAATCGTTGTAGCGATTAGTCACGGCTATAGATACATTGTCAAAATAGCCTTTCCATAACAGACTTATCAAATCAAGCCTGATGGTTGTGCTGCCTCATCACATATCAATTCACATATCAATACATGTTCGCAATATAGTTCCTTTTCCAGTACCCAATTACAACTCTACTTTTATACTTAACATAAAAAATCATTTAAATTAATTTTTTAGATAATCCCGGCTATCAGTACTTTCAGTTTTTTCTTACAGCTATCGAGCACACCACTGTGGATCCTTGTTCCAACGCAGTGGAAATCTGTGTCAGCAGTTGAGGAACAGGTTGTCGTCTTAACTCAAATCCAGTTCCTCCAGTAAAAGCTCGGAATACTTCTAGAAACCGCATTTTCTCTGCATTTTCATACCCACCTATGGATCTTAAAAAATACACAAAAGATTCAAAAACTTTTCAGACAAGAGACAAATCAATCATATTACAGAAAATACTTACGTGTATGTCAACCTACTAATTCACAAGAAACTACATGTAAACAACTATTGTAATGGTAGTCATTTTAAATTTAATAATGCCTTCATGTATAATCGTCTGAATTAGGGGCGATAGTAGGGGTTATTCACACAAGATTCGGTAAAAACAAAGTAAAGTCCCCAAAAAAATATCAAGGGAACGCAGCGGGAAAATAAAACACTTTTTGCTATTGATTTTTTTTTCACGAGATCTGAATTACGGGTCATTACAGATTTAATCTTGAAATTCTAAAAAAGGTTAACAATTTAGTCCAGTTCCTATGTATTTATCTCTGCCTTGTCAGAGCTTTAGGGCTTTCATTTTCATTGTTTTAAAAGTCATCGAGTACATTAACTTCATAAAGCCCCGACAAAAACGTAGCAAACGTGCTTGCTTATCTAATTTTGTCCCATTTACACATTAAAATCCCCAACTACAAAACTTGTACATGTAGTATGTGTTTTTCATGTGAAGTAATATGCGATCTTTTCATTCTTTTTTGTCCAAAATGGCGTCAGCGTGCCACTGAAAACTGTTTCACTCCTTGGAAATGACGTTGCCCACGACCAGTTTATATCAGTGAAAGTACATACTTCAGTTATAGGTACAGGCCAAAAAGAAAAAAAATCTATATATAAACGTACTTTGCAAAGGCTTTGAACAGCAACTGTTTCCACACTTCGCCGGTTTCAACCGCCAAACCAGTCAGGGCTAATCCATCTTTACCAACCGGAAGTCTGTCATCAACGTATATACTTTCCCAGATACCACACCGGTAAAATCGACAATGGAATATCCCTCTATATCTCTTCGACTGTTGGTCAGGTACAACCTATAAAAGCTTGTTCATTGAAAAATAAAGAACCAAACACTGAACGTATTTTATAGTCAGCCGTGACTTAAGTTTTTTCATGTGCAAACTAGAAGGTTTTGTCTAAAAAAAACTCTAACGCTGTCACATTTCATACGCGCCTGTCCTAAGCTAGGAATCCTTGTCCAAGCTATTATTTGTCTCTGTGCTTTTTGTGTTATTTGTTGTATGTCTACAATTGGGGCTTTCGGTGATAATTTGGTGATTGGTATTGAATCTTATGAATAGTATTTTTAGTCTTTGGCCAATACAAGACGGTAAGCAGGTACCGCTGGTCGCGATGGAGGTTGGTGGCTGTCTCCCATTGTGGATTTGTATAATTTCCGCTGGTTTATGAAGGTTGTTTTGTCTATACTTTTTCCACATCTCCTCATCATTTAATGAAAACATCATCTCATCATCATCATCTAATGAAAAGTTTCGTTCCACAAACTGAATGTTTCGAATAGAGTCGTTTTAATAAGTCAGCCAGTATATCAACGTTATAATATATACACGCGCTACCTTTAAATGAACAACATTGTCAACCAATAGTAGTGACTTTCTGAGTGAATTGTTTGTTGCTGGACAATTTTAGGTCGTAACTAGCGACAGGTATGGCGTGATTTCCGTTGCAAAATTCAATAATAAATTTTTCAATGCTATAATTTTCATTTATATTGCTAAAATTTTCAATTTCATTGCTATAATATTTTATTCATTTGGTATAAAAAGTAATTTATATTATATAACTTTCATTTCATTGGTATAATTTTTCATTTATATTGTTAAAAACTTTATTTCTATGGTATATTTCCCATTCAATTGGTAAAATATATTTTTCAATGATCAAATATCTTTTTATATTGTATATTTTTTTCTTTCAATTCTATAATTTATCATTCGTTTGTTATAATTTACAATTTTAATTCTATATTTTCACTTTCTATGGCAAAACCCATTTTCATTCATATGGTATAATTTTTCATTCGTATGCAATAATTGCATGACGGGAAAGCTGAATGACGTCAAAAGGTCAAATTTGAAACAATGGCTGTGATTGGTCGGAACAACCACACCCTCCACTATTCTATGAACCGTCAGTAGAGGACTCTAGATAGCATCCCGCATCCCGTACTAACACCATTGGACCTGCGTGCCCCTAGCGGTGCTCCAATTGTTTTTTAAACTGTGTTAGACGGGTTAGGATTCTAAATCGCCCGAGGACTGTAGGACCATTCAAAAGATAATGGCCATGATGATTAGACATCCCTCTTCTTATTTTAGATGTGATTATATGTAGAAAGAACCTTGAACCAATGATAAATAGAATTGAAGGCTCTTTCTAGTATATGACCCAGCAATAATAACCACGAAACGGGCATGGTATTGCGGCAGGCATCACGGGGCCTATTGTTTTAATTAAAATTATGTACTATATAGTACTATAAATTGTGGTTTGTTTAGTTTCGATTTTCGAGTACTATAAATTGTGGTTTGTTTAGTTTGGATTTTAGAGTTAAACGTTTCTGTAAATTGGCCGGTCTTTTAAGATGCAGTTTTAAATTGTTTTCCTGACACTTTTTGTATTTTTTCAATTTCATTATGTTCTCTCTATACTGGGTGTAGGTAATCATCGAGTTCGAGTGTGAGTTTGACTTAAGGTTCGAGTTAAAATTTTAAGGTAACTTGAATCAGTGATTGTCGTGGCAAAAATCGAGTTACGATTTAAAGATCATTAAGATTTACCACACTGCTGCATATAAGGCACGGACCATTTGATTTTCTGGGGGGCCTGGGATTTTTTTTGAAAAAAAATTCCCCGTCCTGATTTCTGTAAAAAAAAATAATGTGGCCAGCACCTAGGTTGAAAAAAATAATCTGGTTTTAATCATACCAATTGAAAAAAAAAAATCTTGCCAACAAAATTTCCTTGCTTAATATGTGTGTGAAAAAAATAATCTGGATGTTCATTTATCTTTTTAAACACATTCGGACATCTGTTAAAATGTTTTAGTGGATTTTGACACCAAAATTCTAACACAACGATAGAGAGATCGAGGATGAAAAATAACAAGGAGTGCAGTTAGTCGTGCTAAAGATGCCCGCACTTAACCATTTGGGAAATCCTGATTGACCTGGAATAGGAGACACGTTACAACGCATCAAAATAAAGCTGTGTACCGAATTTGAATTCAATCCCTTCAGCATAAAACGTAAATTCTGTTACGAAAGATTTTTAACCCTTAAAAAGTCTAAGCCTGGTAAGAAAACAGGAAGCAGAGTCCCGAAAAAAGAGAGACACGGCACAACTCACGGATGAACAGACGCACAAGGTGATTGCAATTTAGCCCACTATTTAACGAGTTGGTGTATACTTTTTCAGATATAAAAAAACATAGTATATACTCATTTTCCGGGGGTAATTCTAGTATGGGGGAAAACTAGTATGTAATATTAATATATATATTTTATTTAGATCTACCCCTTTACAGTGGGGGCGCCTACTTCCAGGGTATAAAAGTGGCGCGTCTATAAATATTCTATACAAGTTGAAATATACACTATAAACATAAAATGCATTTTTTTCAGCCTATAAAACAACAACAACAATATCGAAATTTTTAAATATGATATTGACAAAGATAAAATGTCTTTCAATTAAAAGTCTATTCAGTTTTCCTGTAAAAGCTTGGACCTTAAATTAAAACATTCACTTAGAAACATTCTACCTAAACAATCATAAAATTGTCCTAAATCATTGCTAAAAACATATCCAATATCACCAATTAAAAATTGTAACTTTGTATTAGGCAACAGTTCTGTGAAATAGACAGTTGAGTTTTCTCTAGTATGATATGGGAAGTCAATATTGGATTCTAAAAGTTCTGAGTATTCATTAATATAGTCATAGATTGGACAATCAAATAAAACATGTGAGAGGTCCTCGCTTACGTTTCAGTACATAGATCGCAAGTATTATGCTGTGACATATTCATCCTATGGAGATATTCATTTATAGGCAGCGTTTTCGTTCGCGCAAGAAGTTTAAGGCAAGATTCGCGGAAATTCCCTTCATTTAAATACGCTTGTCTTCCTTTTATAATATGGAACTGTCTATAGTTATCTAGACTACTCTTAGATTGTACTTCTTCAAAGAGTTTTTCCCTGGTATAAGATCCAATGAGCCCAGAAAGGTGCCTCTTATTTAGGCTTTCAATAGGGACATTGGTGTTATTTACATTGGAAATAGTTTGCAAGATCTAACTTTCATATCCCCAAAAAGATTCATTCGATTCATTCATTTCATTAAATACCATTTTACATAATCGGTGATCTGGAAGTTCTAAAAGGCGCTTAAAGTAGGTGACCCTTTGTCGATCTATAAAAACTGTTATACGTTCCCATCCCAACTCAAGTAAGATAGCTACCTTGGGTACATTTAGTTTGGTTCGTATGATAACTTTAGCAGCTTTATACTGTAGTCGTTCTAATATATCTTTACTCGAGTTAGACAAAGGCATCCAAACTGCAGATGCATGCGTAAGCGAGGGCATCACGACAGAATTCCATAAGGCATCGCCAAAATTAAAGCGGTTAAAATCACCATGCTCTTCAAGGACACGAATCATATAATTTATCTGATTTTCACCCTTTTCCTGGAGGTATTTGTTAACATGATAATTTGAACGTAGGGAATTATTGAAAAAGTAACCAAGATATTTATACTCAGTTACTTCTTCAAGAGACTCATCACCCAGTTTCCAGTTTGCGTTCTGGTTTATTCTTTTACCGATTGCCATCACCTTAGATTTGCTTGCATTGAATTTTAAGTTCCATTTTTTAGAAAACTCGTGGGAGATTTGTAATAGTGTTTGCAACTCTTTAGATGATTTAGAAAATAAAACCACGTCATCAGCAAACAGAAGACAATTAATCACTTGAGATGCTAAGTTTACGCCGATATTGCTCTCGTTCAACATCTGAACAAGATCATTCATAAGAACAGAAAAAAGCGTAGGGGATAAAATGCAACCCTGCTTGACCCCATATTCTTGCTCGAAAAAATCAGACTCAATATCTCCAAATAGAACCTTATTTTGAACATTTCTATAGATCTCTTTTATCAAACGCCAGGTTTTACCCTGGATTCCACTTTCCCACAGTTTAAATAAAAGTCATTCACGCCAGACTCTGTCGAATGCTTTAGACAGGTCTAAGAATGCAATATAAAGGGGTTTCTTAGATTATTTGGCAAGGGAGCAAATTTATACCCTGTAAAGTAAATATGTGGTCCTCGATTCTGCGATCTTTCCTGAAAGCCCCTTGGGATTCACCTAACATATTTGAATTCTCGAGGTGTTCAACGATTTTACTTTCAATCGTTCTTGAAAAGAGCTTATAGACATTCGAGGATAACGTTATTCCTCTATAATTATTTAGGTTGAACACCGAGCCCGATTTATGAAGGGGTTTTATAATAGCTTTATGCCATTCGTCGGGAATTACCTCTAGGTCCGTCATTAGAGTAAACATATCTACCAAAGTTCGTGTAATGGCCTCGCCCCCATATTCCAAAAACTCGTTTGGTATACCGAAAAAATATGAAAATATAAAAACGAAAGAATATGGAATATGTGCCAGAAAGACACGATCAACATATCGAACACTGGTATTTCAAAAAGTTTAACTTTATCTACTCTGATGACTTTGATACCATGGAGATCCGAATAAAATGAATTTTGATACCCCCGCTTCGCGGAATAAGTGTTTTTTCCTACATATGTTTTATATAAACCTTTTAACGTAGATGTATTGACATGGATGGAAAATGAGTATATACTATATTTAAAACGAGTATCTACTATACATCAGTGATATTTTTATAACGATTTGAACCAACAATATCTAGTTTAAATACATAAAAAAAGGATTTGTTTGTTCAGTACCGTGGCATATGTATAAACCAAGTTTTTATTACACCCCCGCTAGTAAATTGGGCCGGGTTTTAGTGATAGGGTGTCTGTCTGTTTGGCATTTCACCTTAGTGAATGGATTTTAAAAAAACTTTCTGACATTTTTATAACACGCAGATCGATGCACCCCACCTTTTAAAAACAATTATCATAGCAAAAAATTTGACAGCCATATAAGACAACAAGGGGTACCCATTTCTTACTCGCAACTCCCGCTGAAACCCCATAATAGATTTTCGTGGAAATAAGATTAACGACATTTTATTGTCCAATTGGTACATATTTGCTTCTTGTACAGAGTCTACTTTGTGAAATTACGTAAACATGCACATCTATTAGTTTTTAAGCATATCTTAAAAAACGCAACAAACTTTATGTTTGACAGCATTGTACTAAAATAAATATCCAACTCGAACTCTACTTGAACTCGAGTAGTAACTCGAATATTTTCATAATAATCACTGTTTCGAGTTAGCTCAAATTTATAATTGAACTCGAAAATTAACTCTAACTCTAACTCGAACTTTAAGTCGAACTCTAACTCTGACTTGAACTCGATGATTACCGGGTGTTACTAAAACGCAGAAACGGAATGCGGGACGGAAACGGAAAGCGGAATAAGTGTTTTTGTCCAACATATGTTTTATATAAACTTTTCAACGTAGATGTATTGACATGGATGGTTAAATGCACATTTCCTTGTTCCCGTCAGGCCAAATTTGGCTTTTATCTTAGCTTTTCCTTTGTATTAATCTTGCAGATTTTCCACAATTTTTTGCCTTCACTCCCTCCACGTTTCCCATTTTCTGACCCACTGGTCTTCCGATTCACACCATTTTCAAACTTTATTACTCTGGTACAATTGCTTGTTTAAACTTAATATTTGGAAATGGAGTTAAACATGGAAACTTGGAAGAAAACCTTGGCTCAGAAGCGAAGGTTTGTTTCAACATAATAACCCCCCCCCCCCCCCAACATTCAGCGCAACCTGGCATTGCAGCTACCACGAAGACAACCAGGAAGACAATTATTCTTTAAAATATGGGTGACTCAGATTTGGCAGTCAAGTACTATGTAACCGTAGGTCGATCCTGATAATCTTTTCAGCAAAGAATAGCGAAGTTAAATTAAGATTTAACATGTCAGATTAGCTTTTGGTATATAAAGCTATAGTTCGGACACCGATTTTATTTCGTCTCCCGAATTCTGAGTAGAATCTGTGCGCACGTGTTGGTGACGATTCCTGTCTCCGGTTGAACTGTAACTGGAGCAGCCAAGTCTAGCGGTGGTGTGTCATGGGCTGGACTCATGGCACATAGCGTACGCGTGTCTACAGTTAGTCAAACAGTCTCTGCAGAGGCTTCTAGTCTATAATCAGGACTATAAACTCCATATTGATCACCACGCAGTATTTAATTTCATTCAGCCTTGAAGATATGGCATGACAAGTTCGAAGAATTTGTAAGGTGCATGCATGTACATTATATTATCTTACAAAATATCCGTATAATTTTGTATAAAACATCCCTTCTAAAGAATACGCCTTAAAGAATTGAATTCTAAACCTAATATTTGTTGCATTGATGTGCGTTGTTTCAACAGTTTGTTAGTTATTGCTTTACGCCAAATCTATTTACCGTGTGTGGTTTCAAAGTGGCAAATATGCCCACAACGCTCTTGTCGGTAAAAGGCCACTAAAGAGTGCTAAGAAACTTGACATCGGGTCAGGCCTATTTGCCCACATAACGACTAGGATGTTGCCCCAGGTGGTTTAATGGGGCATTCCTGTCGCAATAAATGCCAGGGTCATCAGGCTATAATGCGGAAAACCTGACTGCAAACCATACTGGTGCCAAGTGTTGGGAAAATGTCACGTTTCTCGCACACTGCAGGTCTAGCCGAGACGAGATGGACTTCTAGGGTTGATACACTGTCTTGGCTGCTTACACATTACAAATCTCTCAATCATTAAATCAAGATCAAAAGGTCGATGCTTCTTCTTATCTTGCCGTTTTACTAAAGTTTAACGTTGTAACGGTCATGTTGCAGTACACTCTGGGCTACATTCGACCATTATCAATTCTTCTCCAATCCGAGACTTGTGATTTGGTGAAGGCTCACCAAGAGGCTAGAGATTTACTACAGATTTTTAATATTATCGGTAATTAGTACATTTTTCCTTTGATGAAGTCTGTCTCACGAACAGGTGTGTATCACCGATATCATCAGGTCAGTACGTTACGTCACAATTAATTACCGATAAAAAGAATAAATGACTTTTTGATTTCGGGTTCACCAAAACAAGTGATAAAATCGATCTCAAAATAAAAAAGTCCTATATTCTATATGTATCAGGGCAGAATCTGATAATAAGTTTCACGATCTTTATGAAAGAAGCGTATCAATCGCAAATGAATTCGAAGTAGAACCAACAAAGCCAAGAACTGCACAAAGACAACGGCACAGAGCGAATGCCCAAATCGAAGGTATAGAAGAACATTAAAGATAGAGGTACTATAATCCCAGCGAAGAAAATAAAGAAATACTGCAAAACTGGTTATTTTAATTCAACCTTGTTAAAACAAGGGGGAATGTGTAATTTTACGTTCATTTTTGCAAAATTTTCTTCTCCGGGGGGCAAGCCCCCCCCGGACCCTCTGCTTCATGGGGGCCTCAATCGGCGGCCCCAAACCCCTGCCTCCTCTATACTTTGACCCTAGTTACGGCCCTGGCCGGTTTGTTTTTTAAACAGAATGAACTTTCATTGAAAAATGTTCGAACGTAAGGCTGTCACGTTTTGACATGCCATTTTGTGTTGGTTTCAATAACTATTACATGAAATTTTACAATGATTATTATAACTAGAAGGAGATGAATTGGATTAATTTCGGGGATCCCCTCTTTATTTATGGAGAAATTAAGGGCCCAAAAGGGGAAAAAACTTCAAATATCTTATTTGTTCCTAATACTAGTTTGCCTATTGCTACGAAAGTTCACAGCGATGTTCCTTAGTCTCCTTATATATATAATTACCATGCATTTAAATCATAGAGGAGATTGAATTTGGGGTCCTTTTTTCATTTATAAATAAAGGACCTGTAAAAGTATCGAAAACAAAATGGAAGATTATTTTTTGCAACCCAGTCTCATTAAAATTAGCCTATAAGGGCTAGGACCAACGTATGGGATATTAACTATTTTTTTACTGTTTTGCAACCCTTTTTTTTGTCTGCTTTTGAAAAATATCAATTGGATTCTATGAGACAGTGTGGGTGGAAAGTCCATCTGAGTGCATGTGTCAAATAACTTTGTCAATCCACCATGGGTTGCATTTGCCAAGAGCAATTGACTTTCGGGCCTTAAACGTACGGAGTTCAACATGTTGCGTTCGTATCATGTTGCGCGCGACAAAGTTTTTAATTTTGAGAATAATATCACGACCGTTATGATTTTCAAAGACTAAACCAAGTACCCTTTCTTCGATTTTCTAAGCATACTGACAGGATAATAAGCCATTCCTGGAGCATATTAGATATAAATCTGTGTTTTTTAATTTTCTAAAAATATAGTATATGAACTTGTATAATTGGGGTCAGGAAATTATTCCGACAACCTATTACTCTGACAGCCCATTATTCCGACAACCTATTACTCTAAAAGCCAATTATTCCGACAACCCATTTCTCCGACAACCTATCAGACAGCCCATTTGTGATTTTCATATTATTAGTACATTGCATTTATGAATGGAAGCAAAATTTCAGCCTTAAGCTTAAGATAAAGTTTTTAACGTTCCAGCGGCACGTCTGTTAACATTATTTATAAGTTTTTATACACAGGTACCCCCTCTCTCGGAGCTCCACCTAATGTCAAATCTAATTCAACAAGAGGGTGGCCATTAAATCATAGAGAAAGGGGGTTTATATATGAATTACATGTATTATGGTTATTTAGATAAAAGATCATAACACATAATCTTAATTTTGATTTTTTTTTGCTAAACTTGGAGAGGGGCTTGTTTTTTTTTTCTTAAGAATATTTTGAATTCGATTGTGATGAAAATAAAAATATTCTTGCAGCAGAGGTAAGGCAATAAATTCTGTCATAGGATTAAAAAAAATATTCTGTTGTTTATACCCCTTTAAAAATTCCTGAGCAAAAAAAAAAAACAAAAAACAAAAAAAAACCCAAAAAACAAGACCCCCTTGCACATCAAATGTACGAAAGCCTATTGAGACCACTTTCGGTGTAAGAAATTGTTTTTATTCCTCCTAATAACGAGAAAATAGTATTAATAACGAGAACTGAAAGTCGTAATAACGAGAAATGAAACTCGTAATAACGAGAAACTAGTCGTAAAAACGAGAAATGAAAGAAGCAGAGGTACCAGTGGGGTATCCGAATGTCAAAAGTCCGAAAGGGCTGAGAAAAAACCAGTAAACACCAACAAGAACGGGACAAAAACAGACAACATGTAAAACATGGAAACACAAAATAACTGAATATCAATCAACAACGCGAACTCCAGTCGAAACAAGAGTGAACTCAGGTGCTCCGGAAGAGTAAACAGTTCCTGCTTGCTATAGCACACCCGTCGCGTTTTCAATAGTCCATTCAGCGTGTCAAATCCGGTGAAGGAAGACAAAACAAAACCCTATGACAAACCAACATATGCACTCATCTGAGAGATCGAAATCCTCATATTTGTCTATAAGTGCATGATGTCTTCCGTAAAATTTCTTGATTGAAGACAGTAACCGAGGAGCAACATAACCCTGTGTGAACAATTTTTGCAACTCGTAATAACGAGAAACAAGTCGTTATAACGAGAAATGAAAGTCGTAATAACGAGAAACAAGTCGTAATAACGAGAAACAAGTCGTAATAACGAGAAAATAGTCGTTTTAACGAGAAATGAAAGTCGTAGTAACGAGAAATAAAAGTCGTAATACCGAGAGGAGAAAATCGTAATAACGAGAAACAAGTCGTAATAACGAGAAACAAGTCGTAATAACGAGAAAATAGTCGTTTTAACGAGAAATGAAAGTCGTAGTAACGAGAAACAAAAGTCGTTATAACAGGAAAACAAGTCTAATATTGAGAAATGAAAGTCGTAATAACGAGAAAATAGTCGTAATAACGAGAAATGAAAGTCGTTAAAACCAGAAACAAGTCGTTATAACGAAAAGTTCAAGTCGTAATAACGACTTGTTTCTCGTTATCACGATTTGTTTCTCGTTATATCGACGTTGGTTTCTCGTTATTACGACTTGTTATTTGTTATTACGACATTGGTTTCTCGTTATTACGACTTTTTTTTCCTCGTTATTACAACTTTTGATTCTCGTTATTACGACTTGTTTCTCGTTATTACGAGTTTCGATTCTCGTTATTACTACTTTCGATTTCGTTATTACGATTTTCACCCCTCGTTATTACGACTTTCGTTTCACGTTATTACGAGTTTCATTTTTCGTTATTACGACTTGTTTCTCGTTATTACGAGTTTCATTTCTCGTTATTACGACTTTCATTTCTCGTTAGTACGACTATTTTCTCGTTATTACGAGGAATAAAAAAAATTCTCACAACGAAATTGGTCTTAATAGAAATTCGTAGGTCTTAATAGACTTTCTACATTTCAATACTAGATGGTCGCAAATAAGTTGCTTCAACTTTTACCAGGCATGCCTGTCTAAAATTAAAATAGTTCATTTTTCTGCTATCAAGTGGTAATAGTTGGTATATACAATGTACACATTTATTCTAAGGGGGCCTGGGTGGCCGAGTGGTCTAAGACGCTGGTTTAAATTCCACACTATCGATCACTAGCAGATCACTTCTCATTCGATTCCCTTTGCATTTATGAAAAAGGGGCATCCCCAACTGTTTGTTATAAGGTTTGTCAGTTACCTGCCCAAGATCTGTGGTTTCCTCTGGGTACTCTGGTTTCCTCCACCAATAAAACTGACCGCCCTACATGACCATGATGCGTAATAAAGGGCGTTAAACACACACACACACACCCACACACAGAGTTCAACGGGGTTCTCAAAGTTTTGCGAACGCTACATGTATATAACTTAGAAATTATAAAGGGTACTGATTTGGAGATTTAAACAATGATTTTGTTTAACGACAAATAATACATTAAAATCTACAAAAATAATCAAAAATCAAACAATCAAAACAGAACAACAATAACATACATGTATCAAAAACTTTCCTATCCTTCGTCAGAGTACCAAAACATAATTTATTCTTAAACAAGATGTATAGAATTTGGTTTTCTGATCTCGGGATCAATACAGTCATGTAGGTCAAAAATCAAGGCAGCAAGGGAACATTGACAAGTTTATTTTGCATAAATTAAAAGACAAAAAAAAACCTCAATATTAAAAGTATATAATATATGATAACTCACTTACCATGCTTTCTGAAAATGGCAATCGTTAACGGCACCAAACTTGTTTTGATAATGATAAGTATAATTGTTCGTTTCTTTGATGGTTTTATCTAAGAGACAAGTAATATGACAAACCTATATGTAGCGCTACCTGTACACCATCAACGAAACAAGTAGCGCGCAAGACCACACGATTTCTTTTTTCATTTTTTTTTTCGGACTGCGACGCCAAAAAAAAATAAAGTCCTAGGCTTTTCAAGTACGATCGCCGTATGAGGTGTTAAGTTATATAAAACTATATGTAGTTTATCGTTCAACGGGGTATACCCCCTAATAAATGAGATGTAGCGCTACCCAGTACACCTTCACCTTTATCCACTTTAAACTTGGAAATTCAAACTCCAACCTTGGAAGTTCCATCTTTTTTGTTATTCAAAGAAGCAGAGGTACCAATGAGGCATCCGAATGTCAAAAGTCCGAAAGGGCAGAGACAAACCCAGTAAACACAAACGAGCTCCGGCAGAGTTAGTAGTTCCTGTTTGCTATATATATAGCACACCCGTCGCGTTGCCAACAGTCAATGCAGTGTGTCAAATCCGGTGCTACATACTAGATTTTCACCCGTGCTAGAATTTCCCCCCGGAAAATGAGTATATACTCAACTCCCTCGCGGAAGATCTGGTATATACTAGCATTTCCCCCCGGGTAGATGGGATGTAGATATTTGTGAAGATTTTAGAAGGGAACCCCATAGTGTTCAGTGCAAACCAAATATTCTATCTGCTTAGATGAAAGAATGTAAAGCCGATGTGACTTTCAGTTTTAATACCACACATTTCAGTATATCATAGGCACATTTTCTGCTCATCCTTTTCAGGCCTTTCATTTTAAAAGTTTAATGGTTACCGAAGTCAACAGAGAAATAACTATCTATCAACCTATTGGCGATGCGCTCCAACTGTTGTAATATTTCTGTTGAATCACTGCTACAAAAGCCATTGCACAGAAAAGGGGGTGGAAAAGGGTTATTCTCGTGCAGCATTTTCTATTCTCAAAAACTTTTAAACAATTGAGTTTCACAATTATTAAAATTCATTTTGTCGTATTTCGTTATTGTCGATTTTTTATAACTCGTGCTTCTTTTTTCGGCGTTTTAAGCAGATGTTTTCGTGTTAATTGGGACCCTCCATTTACCACCCTCAGATAACCTTGCTTCGAGTGTCTTCACTGCAACACGGACCGGTGACATAGAAATGCCCCGACGTCCGTCCGTGTGTGTGTCCGTCACACTTTAAGTATCTCAGCAACTGTAGGCTTTCAATATTCGGTATTCAGCTATTATTAGGAAGGAGTCTTTTATAGTGCATGCGTTTTCAGGTCTGTCGACAGACCTGAAAACGCTTAGCATCTAAAGCTATATATCTAAAGCTGCATACCAAATATCGAAAGCCTACGAATAGTAATAGCTGTGAAATGTGTTACAAAAAAGTGTGACGGACGGACGCACGGAAGGACGAACGGACGGACGCCCGACATTTCTATGTCCCCGCTCCGAGTTGCGGCGGGGACAACAACGAATAAGTAAGCGTGTCTATATCACAAAAAAAAAACAAATGTTGCACTTGTTGTTTATATTTGCAAGTTCGGTTCAATCTATATCAAAAATTTATACCTGTAATAACTTATAGTAAACTAGTTGTCTGTCATGTCTGTAATGCCAAAAGTAAGCTATAAAATAACAGCACAGTATAAAAAAAAATTAAGCCAATTAAGACTAGCCTTTGCCTTTGATAATAATACAGATTATATACAATTTGGACTTTTACCCCCCCTCCCCCTCCCCCCCCAAAAAAAAAGACTCACCAGAGCCTATATATGAAAGGTAAACTTCAGTATGGGTCTACGAAAAGGGGAGAATCTAGCATATACTCATTTTCCTACCCGAATTTTAGGGGGGACGAAGAATCAGTATATACTGATATAACCGGTGGGGAAATCTCAGTATATACTCATTTTGCTTGGGGGAAGATGAGTAGGGGGAAAAACTAGTATGTAACACCGGTAAAGGAAGACAAACAAAACCCTACGACAAACCAACATCAAACTTTTTTTAAAGTCTTTGGTTAACAACGTCCCATATTATTGATTCTTACATTTTTTTTATATTTTTACATAGAGTTTTCCTTTTTACCACGTTTTCCTGCTGTTTAACTATTTTGTTTTTATCTTTTGTGGCACCCTATTCATGTCTGATTTACTACCCACAACAAATGTGTTCCTTCTTGTTATGTTCAGATAAAAAAAGGCTTGAACATCTATAAGCCACAGCCCATAAATAAATACCCTACCCATTAAATCATTTACTAATACATGAAAGTATTAAATGCCAGATAAAGATCTGCATTAAACTACAACGATTGCACTGTAAAAAATGTGTTTAGGGCCTAAACATTTTTCTAAACACTTTAAATGTAACAAATTGGTGTCATGTTTAGGATCTAAACATGTTTAGGGTTTAAACATGTGTTTTGGCAAAACATGTTTAGGATTGTGTTTAGATTAATGAAAATAGTATAGGAAAATTTCTAAGATTGATATTATTGAAAAGTGAAACATGTTTAAAACCTAAACATGTTTAGATTGTACATGCTTTATTTGAAAAGTGTTTAGATTTTAAACACAATCCTAAACGTTTTTAGGGCTAAACATGTTTTAAAAGTGTTTAGATTCTAAACACAATTTTTACAGTGTGTGTTAAAGATCATGGTGTTTTGGAGACTAGTAGTTGCAGATAAGACATACATACACCCTTTGTCATCCTATGGATAAGTCCTTGTTTGGGATACCCCCATAAAATCTATGTCTAAAAGATTCTGTTAAGGTTTCATGAAAATCCATTAACGGATTGAAAAGAAGTTTAGCTAATAAAATGCTAACATAAAGCTATGTTGCTTCTCTTTAATGTCCTTAATGTGTTTTTTATGTTGTATGTAGCTTGGTGCTGTTCTCGTTCGTGTTTACTGGTTTTGTCTCTGCCCTTTCGGACATTCAAATGTCCCATTAGTACCTCTTTGCTTCATCAATGTTTTGCAATAGGAAACCCCAAAAATCAATTTGAGTATTTTAATATGCATGTTAAAATATACGAGGTGCACATCTACAACCTGCGACGTAGCGGATGAGTGATACCTACAAACGGAATGGCTATGTTCTTTCGACCTTTTTAATAATAAGCAGAGGTAGGGGGTACAAAAATATGTTAGTCATACAAAGAGTTACGATAGCGGCAACAGTTTTGTTTCTAGCATTTATTTGTGAGTTAACACCTGACACAGCACTAGCAACCCCAAGTTTATCTGTTTTTTTTTTGTGCTAATTGGAATTTCTCAATTGAATATCAATTTTTTTATGTCCCTGCGACGACATGTCGGCGGGCATTTAGTTTAATTATAACTTAATATAACTAAATTTTCTTTTTTATTAACTATCTTTTATTTGTGACAATTCTCACATTCTACATGTACCAGGCAATATAAAAGTGTTCTGTTGCCCGGCGACGTTCTATTGCCTGACCACTTTTTGACTTCACGTTTGATTGGACAATTAATAAACATGAATATTTATGATTATACTCCTCTATTTTAGACAATATTTTTTATTTTCGTGAGGATTTCGGCAAAACTTGTTTGGAACCCCCGTCCCTTTTCCACTTTCGTTCCCTCTTTTTTCGAAAATTTCTGAATCCCTGTATTTGTTTTATAAAATCCCGTTGCAGTGACAATTTGCATTTTAAGTCGATGGGCGTTTACGAAGTGTTTTGACCAGGCAATGGATCAGAATATTTCCCCTTGGTATCCAAATCACTTCAATTTTCAATTGCCCCTCAGCCTGCGGCTTCAGACAATAGAACATTTAGCTGATATGGATATCTCGGGGAAATATTCTGATACTTTGCCTGGCTACACATTAAATAACTGTATACTCATGTCCGTCCGTCCGTCCGTGCGTCTGTACGTACGAATTTCCGTAAAGCCGTACATGATAATGATTTGAAACTTGGTAATATGGTTCAGTATGACAAACTGTACGCCCTAAGCTTTTGGGTCAAGCTTTTCTCAGATACAGTACATATTAATGATTTGAAACTTTATATGGTGGTTCAGTACGACAAACTGTACGTCCTAAGCAACTTTCAGACCTGTCGAATTTCTATGAAAGAAGCAGACGTACCAATGGGGTATCCGAATGTCAAAAGTCCGAAAGAGCAGAGACAAAACCAGTAAACACCAACAAGAACAGGACAAACACAGACAACATGTAAAACATGGAAACAAAAAACAACTGAATATCAATCAACAACGCGAACTCCAGTCGAAACAAGAGTGAACTCAGGTGCTCCGGAAGAGTAAGCAGTTCCTGCTTGCTATAGCACACCCGTCGCGTTGCCAATAGTCCATTCAGCGTGTCAAATCCGGTAAAGGAAGACAAATCAACACCCTATGACAAACCAACATCTGCACTTCTATTTCCTGTATTGGACTGGGTCGATGTGAAAATTACCATGAAAATTTCCGTCAAGCTTTCTTCAGAAACCGTACATGAAACTGATTTGACACTTAGTAGGTTGGTTAGGTATTACATACTCTATGTCCTACGTTATTTTCAAACCTGTCAGACTTCTACTTCCTGTTTGGAGCATCCGTGTCCAATGGAAACATTCATTATTTATTTTATTTTTGAAGAGGTGCTTGAGTTCATTTAAAAAAAAAATGAAGTGTGACAGTGGAAAAAATTAGTGTATTGTATCTGATATTTTTGGACTTATATTAAATTAAGTGAATTATCCTTTCAAAATTGTTGTATTGTATTTAAATATGAAACAGTTATCGTACTAGTATTTAATTGTTTTATTTTTAATATTTCCCATGGAAAAGTTTTAAAAAAAAAACGTTTTAAAGGATTATCTAACTTATTTCTTAAAAGTGTCATTTTATCTTTAATTTATTTAATCTGTTGGTTCCTTTCATAGTCGAGTAATTCTTTATGTATCAGGTCTAATTGTTCAATGTTGCTAAGTCTTAATCCCCTTTTGTCTATTTAGAATGTTTAATTAAGCTGTCGTAAATTCTTAAGTAATTTCGATGTTTTGAATATGGGGAGGGGGTTGGAATCCAGCATTTTAAGTGTACGGACGTCGTACGTTTTCATCTTGTATTTTAATTGATTGTTTCGGAGAGCCGTCTTTTAAAACATATTCTATTGTTTTACGTGGATTATTCCATGTGTATTTTATGAATAATTAACATTTGGAACTTTATTTCGCGATCGTGTTTTGTTTCATTTAAAAAGTGAGCTAGTTTTCCCCGAACTTTTGTATAACAGACCGATGCGAACCACTGTTATAATAGAATCACACAAATAATCTATAAATTTGATGCAATTTTCGTTTGGGACATCATTAGGGACCAGAAAAGGTCAAAGCAAACCAGAATATGAAAATCACAATGAAGAGCTCAGAATTTGAAATTCAATATTTATTGTTATTTAAACATTTATAAAACATGTTTGTGACAAATAAAAACAAAAATCTAATACACCTTTCATTCTTTGAATCCAGCTAGTTCTAAAGCAATAAGAATAGGTACATGTATCTCAAATATGATAGCACACCACTAAAGCATAGCCTGGCTAAATAATCATTCAAAGATACAAAATAAGCAAACACCCTGAGGATTCCTAAACTTCAGGGGTCAGGTTAATGAGGCTGTCCAAAGCTGTGTCCTAAACCATGCCGTAGGACTGAAAATGGGATTAAATTAGGACCAAATTTAGGACATACCCTGTTTAGGCAAGCGTTAGCTGCCTTATGTAGTCATAAGGTTACTGCTGGTTTTCGCGTTTTTTCTATTTAGACGGAGTAATCTGCCTACTGTAACTATTTATCTCCTATATTACTTTTTAAAATATGATCAAATATGTTAGCATTTAAACCTTTTTTTTAAATATCTCTATTTTTTAAACGACACACAACAAGTTTTATTAATTCCTTTGCAATTTACATAACGAGCTTTTTAATAATCGGCTCTAGAATATATATGAATATTTATCTGTAACTTGATTGGTCGTGTACTCTACTTTTCAATATTACTGTTATTTCATTGGTTAATGTAGGTTAGTTTCTGATTTATTCATAAAATTCAATACAATCAATACCCTAGTTTATGTTGGACGAGTTCATTTTCATCGAAGGGGTTTTTAAACCGATACCATTTGTGCAAAAGATATATGCATGTGCAACCATTTTTATCAAAAATATGATTTTTATAGATTGAAAAATTTTCTGTGCCAAAAGGGAGGGCACTAGAGTGTTCATTAACTTTCAAAATATCTGCTATTTTAGTGCTTAGATATTTCGCTTGCCTTATTTAACGCTTTAGCACTTTGATTTAGGATACCTTCAATAACACGACTTAGGACTGAGACATGTCCAAAGACTATCCTTAGACATGTCCTAATCCTAGGACACCTTCGTTAACACGGCCCCAGAATAACTTGTATTAAAATCTGGTTATTCCGCTGATTAAAAACGAAATGAAAAAGAAATAATGTCATATCCATACGATAGTTTTCTAGCTCTTCAAACCTCTCAGTAACTGACGGTAAACTGATATACCCACTGTTAGCCACCTATATTTGGAATAATTACAGTCAAAATTGCATAAAATGTGTATTACAATCATGTTATGTGTTGGTTTTATGGTTTTATTGTGTGTGTTACTCCCGGACCTAAAATTGGAATTAAAAGGGAAAATTAAGTACCATAAAACCTGGTTTAACTAATGTGTCTTTTGAACTGGCCTTTATCAAGCCATGATCATTGGTATCTTTAGATCTCCTGTGTGACATTGCCTTGTATTCATTTGGTATTTGTTGAATTCTGATATCACATTGTAAATGGTGAAGAAAATCAAGGTCTTTGCTGAAAGGGTTTTTATACTCACCCTCGGAAAAGAAGGAGACGACTTATTTAACTCAGCACATCCGCCTAGCCGCAATACATATTTCGGTTACTAAACAAGGTAACAATAATTATTGGGACTTTGGTGTTAATTAAAACAAAATTGGGAAAAGCTGCCGAAGATGATCGACTTTGCTGGAAAGAGCTTTGTAAAAATAATGGGGGTGTTTAAATTTATAATCAAAACGCAGGATGGTATTTTTTTAGTCTGTGATAAAAATCTTAAGAGAATACCCAATGTGCTGTAGTAAAAACAGGGCTAAATAACCAAAAAATAAAAATAAATAAAAAGTCTATAGGCCGGATTTTATTAGCCAATATTGATTTCAACAGAACTGAAAGAGGTTTAGTGGTACATTTGAATGACCCCGCAATGAAGCGCTGATGATTTTTATGTTATTTAGGAATTCAATACAGGGATGGAATGTCATCATTTTTAGCACCGACAGAAAGGCCGAATGAGGAAATGACATATCTGTGATTGTCAATAATGTCCTCCTTAGACAGCGTTGTAGCTATGTATGTTGTTTTATAATTGCTGGTGCGATCAACCCCTAATTTAGTCTTTCTTGTACACAACAATGTTGTGATTTGGTGCTTTGTCTGCAGGTACGACATCATACATCGTAAGGTGGACAATGTTTTTGCAACATCAGCGCTGTAAAAAATCGATGTTGCTTTAGTGGTCATTGAGCCCTTCAAAGAATTGATTCTTTTCAAAATCAGTGACCTAAAAGCTTAAACCCATTCTGACAAAAAACATGGAAAAATCGTTATTTTTTACCTTAAAGGGGCAATAACCCCAATAAGTGGTCATCTGACAACTTTGACATATGGAGACTTTTAGAGCTTTTGCTTTAGATCCTTCGGGTTTTTCCTAACTGTCATAGTTGCTTGTGATTTTACCCAATGTTCTATTATTAGCAACAGCGGTCATATTTTTTATTGAACAATTTCTTTCAAAATAGGGACCGATTTTTTGTTGTTGCCAACACGTCAGAAATTATTCATGCAAAGTTTCAGTCAAAATGATTCAGTGATTTCAAAGGAAAAGTTTTGAAATAGTTAATGGATGGCGACAGACGCACATTGGTGGCATTGGCATGGGTTAAGTCAGGTGAGCTTAAAAGGCTTTTTGCGTCAGCTTTTGCCATTGTAACAATGAAAATTATCCTTCTATAATTAAATAAATGAAAAGAAACAGATGAACTCTAGACATGGAACTGACTGATTTTATCCATGTGTATTTGCGGTAACCAATTTATAGAAATGTACCATCTAGCAAGATATCATTTTTAAAGAAAAATCTAAAAATGTAATCTCATGTCCAAACACTCAATTTGAATTCATCATCATTTTATACTTAAACAAGTTAATGGTGTGTTTCGTTGCATGGTCAACAATCGAATCGACAATGTGCTTTAGTAAAAACAGGGCTACATAACCAAGAAAAATAAATAAATAAAAAGTCAGGGAAAAACGATATAACTAATACGGCTGAACAAGAAAATATCATCCATACCAAACCATCCACATTAGGCATGTCTGTTATGCTGGCGTCACACTATCCCGATTTTCACCCCGATGGAAACACGATTATGGATATTTTCAAAATCGGGAGTGATCGTATTCAAATCGCGCTATTCGTGTTGCCATCTTTTACCATCGTAGCACCATCGGCTGAAATATTCCAACTTCGGGAGCAACTTTGTAATGCCTTCCTAATTTTTTAACATGTTAAAAAAATCCCGAAGGTTCGTGCGAAGGTCCTTGTTCGTGTTGTGTTCGTTAATCCATCCTTTCTATCGTAATGCCTTCGTGAAAGCATCTTCTGATTTCGAGTTGCCTTCTTAGTATCGTCGGCTTAATTTATCTTACGATGGCGGCACGAATAAAACAAGAAGCTCTCCGAAGGTGGTGCGAAGGAAACACGGCGTCGCAAAGACCTCGCTTTGTATTCGTATATCCGTCGTAACTAATGTAATGGCATAGAGTAATGGCATGGAGATGGAAACACGGCACTGGTCAAAGCAGTACGATTTCTGAAGTAAAAAAATTATCAAACGTGTCAAAATTGCCTTATAGGGACAATTATTAATCCATTTCAGTTAGGGGCGTGTTACAATAAATCTTTTAGATATAGAAAAGTAAGTACATGTATATAGCTCTGTTGTTCCCCCTCATAATCAAAATGCAACAGGAGGAAGACTTACAAGACAGCAGCTTATGGTACAAGTATTCTCATTAATTCTTTATTCATATTTTTTTAGTTGCGAAAAATTGACAAAGGAAATTTAAAAAAAATTGAAACTAGAATGATCAGTCTCAAAAGTACAAGAAGAAAAGAAAAAACAAAGCGAAGACAGTCTGGATCTAGAATCTTCTGACGCTTTTCTTTTCGTCCTGTTCTTTCCAACCAGGCGCTTCCCTCTTTCGCGTCCTCGTCCAGGCTTTTGTGGCACCTTTTTTAAATACTTAAATTTCAATATCAGAAATTTTAAACTTACTTTAGTTTTTATCAGTCCCCTACCGACAAAAGCCGAAGGGGACTTTAGGTTTGCACTCCGTCTGCACGTTTGTGTGTCTGTCCGGCCCGGTCGTCTCGCTGTCACAATAACTTTTTCGCACTATTTTTAAACCTTATATATAGATATTAAACAGATTTTTGGTATGTGAGTCTTACCATGATGAGTTAAAGATCAAGTTAACGCGTTGTTCCGGTCCGCAATTTTTTACAGCGTAAGGACCCTTTGAACTTCGGAATTTCACTGAAATATCAATTTCCCACACTTTTTTCTAAACCCTTAATTATAGTTATTAAACTGCTTTTTGGTATGTACTGTATGCCAGTCCACCATTTCGGGTTACTGAGACCAAGTTTACATTTCGGTCCGCAAATATTTACGGGACCTTAATTTGGACTTAGATACCGGTATAGGACCGGTAACAAAGTTATATATTATAAGGTGGACACGCTGTGTTAAAGAATCGTTCGCAACAGCTAAAATTGTTGAACTTTCTACATAGTTACAACATATTCTTCTGTGTGCCTCGGTCAACTCACAAAAACAAAACAAGATAAAGTAGCGTCATCTTTTTTGTTCTAGTATCTTAACATGCTCTACATATTAGCTTTAGATCAAATGTCTTATCTACTCTTACTAATCGACATCAGGGATAGCAGGGGTTTGCTTGGAGAGCCATCTATAACTTGTTATCCGTAAATACTAATTAGAGGCTGCAAAGGACAATTTATATAGACTTAATTATATAATTTTATTGCAAATCGCGTTATTATATTTCATACTTCGTATACCCATCGTGATGCTTCGTAGACCCATCGTATGCTTAACACGGTCGTATAAATTCGTGTCTCCTTCGGATCTAATTCTCGACTTATCTTGATAACATCGTAACAACTTCGTAATCGGTTCGCAGCTATTCATATGTGCTACTTTTCCGATTGCTTAGGTTCTAATCGTATACCCTTCGGTTTTGATTTTGATTTTTAGCAAGTTCGGGACTAACTTCGCACGAAGTTGAAATTTTCACATTCGTGTGTCCATCGTATGTCAAAATCGGGACAGTGTGACGCCAGCATTACGGACTCTATACAAAATATTAAACAATTCGATTACATGTACCCCTTTGTTCACAGGCTCATTGAATAACCACAGACCAATTCGAGATCATAGGCCCGGCTTATAGACTCACACACCCAATTTTAAACAATGTAAACCCTCCCCGCGGTCAACGGGCTGTTGTCTTTTTCGGAAGGTTCTGTTGTTCTTTCTACATAAATAAAAAGAGGGATTCTTTTGAATGGTCCTGCGGACCTTGGGGCGATTTAGAATCCTAGGCCCGTCTATTATGTGCTCAAATACATTTTTTAAAACAATTGGAGCACCCCTAGGGGCAAATAGGTCCAATGGTGTTAGTATGGGATGCTAAGTGGAGGGTGTGGTTGTTCCGACCAATCACAGTCATTGTTTCAAATTTGACCTTATGACGTCATTCAGCTTTCCCGTCATGCAATTATTGCATATGAATGAAAAATTATACCATATGAATGAAAATGGGTTTTGCCAAAGAAAGTGAAAATATAGCATTAAAATTGTAAATTATAACAAACGAATGATAAATTATAGAAGTGAAAGAAAAAAATATACAATATAAAAAGATATTTGATCATTGAAAAATATATTTTACCAATTGAATGGGAAATATACCATAGAAATAAAGTTTTTAACAATATAAATGGAAAATTATACCAATGAAATGAAAGTTATATAATATAAATTACTTTTTATACCAAATGAATAAAATATTATAGCAATGAAATTGAAAATTTTAGCAATATAAATGAAAATTATAGCATTGAAAAATTTATTATTGAATTTTGCAACTGAAATCACGCCATAGACAGGTTTGTTATGACGTGACATTTATTAGAAGTCGAGGTAAAATTTCTCACGTGCCCAGGTATTTAATAATTTGTCGAATGTTACATAAATAGAATATGGAAGGTATTATTGCAACAACCCTAGCTATTTTGGTTTGTTACTGTATCTTTGAGGTCTTTGGATTGTCTCCATTTGTGTTGTGTTGTAACGTTTTTATTTCTGTAGTATCAGACTGCTCCTGAATTCTACTATCATAATTGAACTTAAATCTAAATTTTTCTTTTGTTTATTTTACCCTTTACACAAAGCACAATACAATTCTGGTGTAAAGACAACAACCTTGCAGCACCAGCACCCTTTTTGCGTGTTATCTTTAACGATTTAAATGGGAACATCATAATAAAAATTGTACTAAACTACCAATCTGAAGATCATATTAAAATATGTCTGCTAAACACTTGGTGATTTTCCAAGACGTATTGATAATATGAAAATTGTTTCGATTGACTTACCCTTTTAAGGAGAAAAGAGTCATCTTCAAGCAAGGTTATATTCACTTTGATGTTATCAAAACGATGGTGAGTTTCCGGATTAGCATTGGTCTCTCCAATCTCTTGCAATGAGCAACTATTTGGATGACTCGCAATTTCCTGATAAGGATACACATAATAATACATAAAAAAACAATTATGTTAGGCGTATTTTTTAAAAATTATTAATAAAAAAACTTGCATTTTCTATAAATTGTGCACTAACATCGTTAGATTAATTTCGGTTAAAAACGAAAAAAGCGGGTGAAATTATCAAATAACTGATACTTCTCAGGCTATTTAACCAAATCTACTGAAAAGCTAACAATCATAATGTCCAACAACATTCTGGTATACAGTTTGGTCGATGTGTTGGTCAGCCTCTAATTGTCGCTGATTCTATACCATTGTTGGTTAATTTGGTCGCCATTTATATGACCTCTAACTTTCACCTCTTTACAACAACCAAATGGCAGACATACTTCTAATCCCTGTTCGTTTTATTGATGATGCCTTTTCACTAAATACACACTTCAGGGACACTCAAGTTCAACCGATGACAGTTTGTTGTATTAAGATGATCACCTCTTTGTCTCTTTTGTGTCTCACAAATAGTTGTGTTTTGTGTTACTGGACCCTTAGATTGCAATGGAAGAGGGAGGTTAAGCGCCATAAAACCTGGTTTGACCCACCATTTCTTTTGAAATGCCACCATAGCGGTCTTCATTTTTTCTGGTATGTCTTTGCTTTGTTTTGTCTTTTGTTCTTGGATATATGAGATTGATCATCCCAGTTCGGTAATTTTGTTGTTACCTTTATCTATAGCTATCACTCTCTTTCTTTAGACATCCTTTCGACATTTGAATGTTTCATTGGAACTTTCTTGTTGAACTCTTGTTCAATTGAAATTTTGATATACTGGTATCAAACACAGCTTAAAATTGTTGTCTGAAATATGGAGGTTGAATAGCATGTTAATGTTTTAGGTTGACGAAAGCCAAAGAGATAGAATGTGTTGAAGTTAACATGAATGTGTGCTACTTTAAGTATATGCAACAAAAAATAGTCATCAAAGACATTTAATGATGTAAAGCGACCACTGGACTAGAGTAAAAGTTGGTTCCAATTAAAATCCTATAGGCCAATGATGTCATTCATTTCACCACTAATTTCATATCTCATTATTCAAGTGTTTATTTATTATCTTGATTTCCTCATAAACCATAAAGGTAGGATTTACATACCTTTGGTCTCAAAAGCGAAATATCTCCAAAGATGTTGAACTGAAAGTCATCAAATGCGTCATCTTCAAACAATCCTTTATATTTAGGTCGTTTTTGTGATCTCGGCTTCTTTATTGTTAATTCAATATCGTTTTCATATAGTCCAATGTCGTTTAAGTGGTAGTCCTGATGTCCAGGTTCGTCCAAATATAATAAACATGGCTCAAAGTAGGTTTTCTTCCGGTTCCGGTCTCGTTTTGACTGCTTTGTGCTTGTAACACGTGATCTATCCGAGTTCAATTTGGTTTGTCGATCTGATACACTATGCAGATGATTTTGTATGTTGACCCAGATTCTTGAACCACCGTTTTCAGTTGATGATGAACATCCCATTCCTAAGAAAACTTTTACTCATGACATTTGAGCTACGTATCTGAGGAAAACAAATGTTATTTTAAAGATATTACGTACACATTGTACATGTATGTCTGGTTTTGTATTTTCTTTGTTGTTTTTGTATCAAATATTTTGCTTGTTCAGACATTACACTGTGTATATACTTTTTCATACTTTTTATTAGTTATATGTTGAAAGATGCAGGAACATATCCCTTTCATGCCACATAGTCACAAAATATAATTTTAGGCATTAGCTTTAACCTGTATGTACAGTTCATTAAATATGTATAACAAAACTACATGTTTGCTAGCCAGGTGTTACAATCCTATCACTGAGGATTTAGCAAATCATAACCTTTGTTAAAAGGTGGTACTGAAAAGCAGAACCATATATTAAGCCAAACTGAGTCCTGTGCTTGGATTTAGCATTTACATGGTGAATGTAAGTTACAATAGGATCAATAGCATGATCAAAATTTACATGAAAAGCAGACAACAACAAGTAGGTACATACCTTATAATGAAGGACAGCATACCCTGGTCCTATTTGAAAAAGCAGCATTAGATGTAAAGCTATATGTATCTTCAACATGATTTCTACGATCGTTGATCATTTGTAATCTTATACAAAAACTATTGCCTAATAGATAAACATTTTGATTACAATCCTACCTTAAAACATAAGTCCAATAAAAATGTACAAAGTTTTTTCCATTGGGTTGGAAATCTTAATCTATAATTACTAATAATCCGGTACAAGGTTTAATACAACGGGGTTGTTGTAATTAAGGTCAAAGTGAAATTTTAAATTTTATGTGCAGATTTAAAAGGCAAATAGTTGTTATATAAAACAGCATTGTTCTCACTAGCAAAGGAAATTATCTGTTTTTTTAATATTCATTAAAATCATTAACCGTTTTATCATCACCGGTTTTTGCACTTTGCATATAAGCTTAGATAGCCGCTGCTGGTGGACCACACGGAGAATTATCGGCTATCTTAACACTAGCAAATTGTAAACAATCCAAAAATTAACCTGTGCATAACATTTGACAAAGAAAATGACATAATGTAAAAATGATGGAAAGCAGTGAATCCTAGTCTGTCGTCTACCTTTTTCTCTGATTGTAATTTTCTTTGTAAAAAATCATGCGCCGTTAATATTTTGACTGTCTTCAGTTTGCCAGCACAGCAGTAAACGATGGCCGGTGGACTAGATGAAGACCTGGTCTTGAGTTTTACATTAAACCAATAAATAGTAAAAAAAATTAAATTTAAACCGATTTTCGTAAACGTTTAAACACACATCGTAGGTTACTGATGATGTAAAAAGGCAAGTTTACTGCACATTGTCGATTTCTTTTGTGCTTTTATAAACTTTTTTAGGAAAGCAAGTACGAGTACCTAAGCCCAAAGACTGCTGCTGAGAGTTACTTCAATAAAATTTAAAAAATAACTATAAAAAGTATTACCACAGGTAGTAATGTGTCATATCGTATATTGTTTGGTAAAGGGATTTGGTCATGGTATGGTAAAGGGAGGTCATGGTTTGTACAAGGGATTTTTTTCTAAAATATGTAAAAATACCTTTATTTTAGTATCAAATCGTATGGAGAGCTGAAAGAAATTGAACATGACGATAAAGGTTTATTGTGTTAACTTTAAATCTGCTTAGTTGTGCTTATTAACCAAATTTAGATTTTCTCATGGTTTGGTAAAGGGAACAGAAAATTGTCATGGTTTATACCATAATGTCATAATTATCACATTTTCTAAAGTTAGGAGATCGAACAAAATATTAGGTTTTTTCTGCTGTTTTATTGTGTTTGACGACATACTGTGTTTCCGTAATTCTTAATAAGCATCTTTAACCCCCGAAAAAATCATTGGCTCGCTTGTTGGAATTAATAAATCGTTACCTTCAGTAATAGCATATAAAAGATGATATTTTTATAGATATTATTTATATCATTTTAACTTCTGCTCTAGATCGTCACTAAGCCAACAACAACATATACTAACCATCAGGATTACCATTGAAAAATTAAATAAGAATATGGTTATTGTATTAGCTTCTAAAACAGTACAAGCTACTCTTGTATGATAATATAAAAAAAATATTATGGATGAAGCAAACGTTTCTTTAATACTATAAACACTGCTGTTGCACTGAATAATATTATTACGAATGAAGCAACATATTCCCTTAGATATGCAAGAAGCAGAGGAACCAATGGGGTATCCCAATGTCAAAAGTCCGAAAGGGCAGAGACAAAACCAGTGAACACCAACAGGAACGGTACAAAGACAGACAACATGTAACACATGGAAACACAAAATAACTGAATGTCAATCAACAACGCGAACTCCAGTCGAAACGAAAGTGAACTCAGGTGCTCCGGAAGAGTAAGCAGATCATGCTTGCTATAGCACATTCGTCGCGTTACTAACAGTCAATTCAGTGCGTCAAATCCGGTAAAGGAAGACAAAACAAAACCCTTTGACAAACCAACATCTGCACTCATCTGATCAGGGATGAGGTAATTGCAATCAGTAATTGCAATTGATTGCAATCAATTACATTTTTTGAAAAAATTGAAAGTATTTGCAATTGGACCTTTTTTCAAATACATGTATTTGAAAGTATTTAAATACTTTTTCAAAAAAGGGTGTAATTGCAAATACTTTTCAAATACATTCAAATACATTTCATTTTTAGACACTTTAACCATGAGACATAATATTATATGATATCTACATGTTTTAAACATTTTTTTCCATGAAACAGAAAATGTATAGTTATTATATGATACTGTACATGCCTATTAATGTACAAGCAAAATTATAATGCAAATTATTTAATTTGTGTATTAAAGTACATGTAGTTAGTTTTAATGATTGTTTGACAAACATTTGGAGACATATCAATTCAATGCTTATTTAATCATCACAGTTATCAAACAAATTAGACAAAAGACTTAATCCCCTGCCTTGAGGCATGACATGTATGGTTAGACTGTAAAAACACCTTGTCACAATATTCACCTGATCAACCTGTGTTACTAATTACATGAATTAATTTCAATGCAAAAACTGTTCAAAGATTTAATAGTAATTTCCATTGACAAAATAACTTGTCATTCTCTAACCATGACTTCAAGAGTGTTGGAGGAATTTCAAATCCTTTGGAGTACTGGAAAATTAATGAACTTAGATTTCCAACTCTTGCGAAAGTGGCAGTCAAGTATCTTTCAGTTCCTGCTAGCTCTGCCCCTGTAGAGAGACTATTCAGTGTAGCAGGAAAATTGTCCAGACCTGATCGCTGCAGAATGTCAGACTCAACTTTCGATAACTTGATGATGATCAAAACAAATGACACATTTATTTCTAGCTAATTAAATAACTTTTGAGATCTGTGAATCTCTATGCTTCAGTTTGGCCTGATCAAATTGTTCTCCTAGTTCTAGTGAATGTACAATGTATATATGTTATTTTTCTTTATGGTATTAAAATGTATTTGCAATCAATCAATTACTTTTCTAAAGTATTTGCAATCAATCAAATACATTTCTGAAAACCCTGTATTTGCAATTGTAATGTATTTGGCATAATATGCAATGTAATTGAAAGTATTTAAATACATTTCAAAGTAATTGACCCCAACCCTGCATCTGATGCCCTTTGCAATAGTTCAGTTGGTAGTGAATACCATTTAAATTATGGAATGTCCTTCTAGTAATACTGAAAGGAAAAGCTTCATTAATAGGGAGTAGAGAGTTTTTAGTATATATATTAGCGGCAATAAGCAAAATTATGCATTAAACCTAATGCTTAGTCAATGTTTTCCTGTAATCTTGTATCTATTTTGACTTTGAGTTTCCATATTAAATCCCAGCTTATGCCTACATCTAATATGGGAGTCTCGAAATTATATGGAACCTGATTTGGCAATTTCTGTATAATAATCTTTATCCCATGATTACTGTAACATGTCTTATGAATGGCATACAAATTATACTTTTTTTCCAGGAGCGGTTGATATGTATATTTGTAGTATGCATTATTTTTGGTAATGTTTAAAACATTGTTGTTAGCTCATATGATTAGATTTAAAATATCATTTTTAAATATCCCTTGACCAAACCATGACCACCCTACACTAAACCATGCCGTCCCTTGTACAAACCATGAAAAGTAAAAACTTGTATTTTTGCGATGCATGCTTTGTAAACGTTTAATTACGCTGAAAAATGTGTCAAAAGGTTGTATGCACAGTGAATGATTGTTGTTGAGCAACATCTGGCCTTTAATTTTGCTTGGAACATATATAAAATGATGTTATTTTATCAATTGAACAAAACTATTTTTCCTGAATCAGTTAGCGAGTATATTCCATCATTTACATGTGCCATATTTTAGTTTAAATATATCTTACCCTTAAAAATGCCCGAAAGTCCGGAAAGATTCTGATTTCATTTTTGCAGACGACATTATGCAAATTTCCCTTGTACAAACCATGACACCCTTGACTAAACCATGACAAAATCCCTTTACCAAACGTTTTACGATATGACACATTACTACCTGTGATTACCAAGTTAACCGTCTTGTTGGTGCCAAATTTTCTTTATATTTCTGAAGCCTATTTTTGTGGAACAGTTTTTGTCTTTTTATTTTAGTTTTGTAGCGCATTGAAACGAGCTAATGGTAAAATAAACTACGACAGATCTTTTATAGAGGTAGTAGTACATGGCAAGTTTTGTTAAGTCAGCGAAAAAAGTATATAATATTGTAAACAAGTTGTTAAATCTGTAGGGTATTTAAATTGTGAAATACTTTTAAGATACACAATTTCGTGTATAAAGATATATAAAGTTAATTTTAATAATATTTAATGACAATCATGACAATGGACATATATCTTGTATTTACAAAGGGTAAGTTTTAAGCTTGGTATGTCAAGCCCTAGTGTAATTGTTAATATATTTACTGTTTAATTAATGAATGTACCACATCCATTTTAGAAGAGGGGGGGCATACTGTGACTTTTGTTTAACCCTGGTCTTTTCATTCGTTCGTCCTCAACAAAATTTCTGTCACAGCTTTCTCAGTAACTACATGGCGCAGAAGTCTGATAACTTTATAGCTTTATCCTTAAGTACCATATGCTGTGTACTGATTTTATGCCCCTAGAACATCTCCTTCCTAGTTATCGAATTCTTAGATTTTTACTCATAGTGTACATGCATAAATACAAAATTTCCCTCACAGTTTTCTCAGCAACCACATGACGCAGAGGACTGATATTTGCATATAGCTTTATTCTTTGTACCATTTTGTGTTTACCAATTTTATGCTCCTCGATAATCTACTTCCTGTTTACCGAATACTTAAGTTTTTACACAGTGTACGTACATTCAAATTACCTTCACAGTTTTCTCAGCAACTAAATAAAACCGAGGTCTGATATTTTGCATATAGCTTTATTCTTAAGTACCATACGGTGTTTGGCCATTGATATTATACTTCCAGAACATCTACCTTCTGATTACTGAATACTTAGGTTTTAATGCAAGGCGTAATTTTTGGAGATGCCGGGGTTTCACTAGTGATTATAAGCTCACAGATTTACTTGTTCTTTCTTTATTCAATATTGAAGCAGCATAATGTGCTCATAAAATTCGATAAGTCTGTTCATTGGTCTAGCTGTTCCCCGGAGCTGTTCACTCGCTCATCAACTTTTGCTGGTATAATAATCAAACCATATAGGGCTAAATACGAATGATAAAATAACAGGATACAGTCAAAATTTATTAAATAACAAACGTTTCTCTTATAAAAAAAATGATTTTAAACATGATTTTTGATGCGTGAAGTTCCTTGGTTTTTAATGCCGGTCCTCATGTTTCAAACTATTTTTTAGGCTTCATGACTTTGACTTTGAAAACAAGGACCATAACCATGTAGAAAATATTCCTTCCCGAAAATAGCATTTTAGAAGTAACATAAATATCGGATTTGTATGAACACTATGTGTGGGTTATCAAGTATGGTTTCCTTGGAGACGGTAACTGTGTTTGTGTGCTCTTTGAGTATACTGGTACTCTGTTTCCGGCTGTACGATACAGAGCGAAAACTGCACCGAATGCACGATGACATGAACGATATCAATGACTTTGTTAAAGAGATGGCCATAAAGAACAGAGATGAACTTAACAGATTAGACAGTAAATTGAATACCATTGAAATGAACTGTAACCAAAGATGTTTAAACAGAGAAATCAAAGACAGCTGTAGTCTCAACAACACTCAAGGTATGTTCAAAAAGCCCCCACCATAAAAATATATATACTGTATACATAAAACAACAATGCAAAATAATTTACGTAGAAAGAACCCAGTTAGGCATCAATAAAACTGTCAATTCTCTATATGGATTTGTTTCATGGAGTAATCTCTCATCAGAAGTATTTGAATAAAAATATTGGAAAACCGACAACCAAACCCTATACATAAAAAGATACTTGTTGATTGGACCGATCATTGAACTGAAAAAGAGAGAGAGAGCTTGATTTTTTGTTTGTTCAGATTTTTTATTCGCACTGACAAACAATTTATTCTGTAGAGACGTCATGATATTTTCTATGATTGAATATGTTTATAAAACAGATTTCCTTCCTCTTGACATGGGGTTTAACTACGACATGTACTACTTTCTACTGCCAAAATTAAGAAATCTCTATAAAAAATCAGATACGGTACCGAATATTTTTTTCTAGAAACCAAGCCCCCCCCTTTCAATCGAGTTAAATGGTCAACCCCTTAATAAAACACGAGATGCAAGTTCTTGACTACATTGCAGAAATCCAGGTCCGAATGTTCTTTCCGTTTTTTTTTCGCTTTTACACCTAATTTTAACAATAAAACATTATTTCTTTTTATTTCATACAGTCTTATTATTGGTATTGTTGTTGTATATTGTAGGATGGATTCCAATTGATTTAACATTCAACAGATCTTCACTTTATGACGAATTATTTATATCTTCAAACAACACTGAAATAAGGAATCGTTACTTAGAAGGATGGACGAAGAGCCCAAAGACAGGCTTTAAAAGATATGAAGGAGTTCTGGGTAGTAGATGTGTACCGAGAAATGAAAGCTTACAATTTGAAATAGAGTACGACTTTGAAATTGTTAAAAGGCTAAATCAAAGTGATTTGGTCTTTGAAATCGGATTTTCTGAAATGGAAAAGATATTGCATGAAGATTTTGTGCATGTTGGTGGGGAAAGCACGGGAAGTTGGTCTTTTCACGTGGCAGTCGACGGAGAAGGTAATTTAATTTCTTTGTTCGCGCAGAATAAAACATATGACGTCATTGTTGAAAGGAATTTTAGTTCGAAAGATGTCGGTACATTCAAAAGGGGAATCTTCAAAGTACTCATCGACAGAAAGAAAGGCGAGATTAGTCTTATTTCTAATGAAAGACTGCAGGTTTATCAATTTCAAAATGTATCTTCAGAAAACGACATCTGTTGTGTGTTTGGAACTTTCAACAAACAATGGATAGTAACGTCTTTGAAACTTACAAATGGAAGTGTGTGTAATCATATTTAAAATTGTAAATGCAGTATGTAATGTGAGCATCGTGTGATTTTAATTTGGCTTAACTCTTTGTTTATCCTTGTTTGCGAATTGCTCAAAAATGAATTCAACGAGTCCTTATTTGATTTTTTTTATTGAGGGGTATGGATACTTTTTGCATCCTGCCTTTTTTATTTTCGGAGAAATCGGAGCTGACTTGTTCATTCGTGTATTTTGTAATTCATCACATATTTTTCAGCCGAAAACTGCATCCTGCTTTTCTTTATTTTAAAGCGTCGTCCTTTTATGACCAGATTTTGGCCATCCTGTCTTTTTTCAAAATTCACCATAGCACCCCCCTAAAAATCAAATGGTTGCTCCCTAATTACTTCAAGTTCGACTTGAAATAACCACAACAAAACAGAGTGGTCAATGGACATGCCATTATCATTTTAATAAGGTCTGGGCGTTGACATAGCAATAAGAAATAACTATGTTTATTTTTCATGTTATTTGATATTTAGTGTCTCCCAGTATTGTGAGACTTCTATTCCTTCCCAGTGTTTCTGTGGCAACGGCTCCATAAACCTAAAATATGATTATTCGAATTTGTCGAAATTCATTCATCAACATCTTCAAATGATAAAAGGCAATATAATGACAGTCTGCGTTTTGGTAAAATACTCAAGATTGATAGAAAAAGTAATAAGCTTAAACAACGCAATGAAAACAATTAACAATACCATGAAAATGGTAATCCACTTGAAAATCAAAGAACAAAGTTCCGGGCAATGAAAAATAGTCTACTTAGTACCATGTCGTAATGGTGCTTTTTTTTTTGGGGGGGGGGTCTTTTTACTTGAGATTTACTTTGATTAACATCAACACATGCTTATAAAATGAAAGTTTCCTATTTATGTTTTATGTGGGGTTTTTTATTTAACGCCATACATGAATAATTCTCAAGGTGGATATCTTTACTCAACTAGTTTGAATGAAGATGAAAGAAGTTCTCATCAAACTATAAAACTTACGTTTTTATAACATAATTTGATACATCCTCTTCTTCTTTGGTCAGCGGACGATAAACGGCATCTAAATTCTTTTTCATGTTCCCCAAACTGCAAAAACATAAACAGTACAATCGATTCAGACTTATAATATTTACATCCTGGTGATGTGTTGTTCATACTAGAATACTCATTCCACAGAAGAATTACTAAGACAACAAAAGAATTACTAGAGAATTCTATGAAGGATGTATTTGATGCTTCGGACCTAAATCGCCGAAGCTTTCAAACTGTAGAAAAAAACCATACACATAATATACAGTCAGTTAAAATACTAAACATGTGTGGAATCATTGGGTGTTGTAGTTCAATTACGTTTCCGAATGCTATTTCAAAGCGTATTTACAGTGAATGTAGAGGGGTAGACAGGAGTTGAGAGGGTGGGAACCGAGAGTCGTTGGGGAAGAAGCGGGATAGAGAGGGGCGGAAACATGGTTTTTGAAGTTTTGAAATATGGGGAGTTCAATGAAGTGGAGTAATACTAACTAATTAATATAAAACATCAATTCGTTTTACTTGTGTTTACGTTCAACTTCAATCATTTAAAAAAAAAAGATTCCAGACTATCAATTTTGCTGAGCCCAACGCGCGTTTCTTTTATTTAAGACTCATAAAAGGTGCTCTACTGAAAAATTGAAAATGCCAAACACTTAATATGTATAAGAAGAGCATAGAACAATGAATTCCATACAAATGCCGATCTGGAAACCTAATAATGACTGAGATCTTGTAAGAGACCCGTGGTGGTATTTCTGAAGCATCTCTATCTTAAGTACCCTTATTAGGTCATTTTTCGAGGCTTCTTAACTTCAGCAATGCTCTCGAAGGTCTCTCAATTTGGGATACACCGTAATTTTTTCCTAATGGCCCTGTCACACTATAACGTTTTAGGCAACGTGTGCCGAACGTTCAAATAATTTTCTAAAACGTTGGAACACGTTGGCAGTCGCTGTAAAAAGTTTCCAAAAATATCTTGGTGAACGACCACAAAGCGTCAGACTAACTACCTGCAACGCACGACAAACTTATTAAAAACTTATCTTTAACGTTTGTCCGGCGTACTTGACGTTTGCCTAGCGCATGTCTGACGACTGTAGAGCGCATTCATAGCGTTAGTTTAAGGATGATCGCTGGTCATTTTTAGGCAAGCGCCAGCGAAGCCTTATGGAGTCTATAGAGTAGTGATGATTTTCGCGTTTTTTTTTCTGTCTAGACGGAGTGATTTTCCTGCATCCAGACTGGAATAAAATGCTTTATTTTCTATATTACTTTTCAATATTTGTTAACATGATATACACTTCTATAAATCTCAATTTTATTGGCATTTTATATGACCGGCACAAGTTTTATTTATTCCTTTGCATCTTTCATGACGAACTTTTTAGTTAAAGGCGATAGAATATACATTATGTATTCATCTATCACTTGATTGGTTCGTATAAATATTTCTCTCATTTGATTGGTCAATGCATGGATTCAGATTCTAGCTTCACCATTCATAAAATCAGTACAAAATACACATCATTGGGACGAGTGCATTTTAATCGAAGGGGTGTTTCAATTGATACCGTTTTTACACGATACCTGTCTTGCGTGTGCAATTGTGTTCATTAACTTTAAATTTGAGGGCATCTGCATGACGATCCTTTCTTCGCTCACCAAAATAAATAATTCACAAACATTTTGAACAATATACTTTAACAGAGAATAAATCTATTATAGTTCTTATATATTTCGCTTGCCTTTAAACGCTTTAGCGCTTTGATTTTAGATTTCTGTCAGATTTTCGGAATCCTCTGGATTTTACCATTACAATAGGGATAGGTTTTTTGCCCAGCAACCCTATAACTGATTTTCATAATAAGGTTTATTGGGTCATTAAGAGCAAATTTATATTTTTATAAATTTCTTGTTATTAATTCATAGGTTTTTAGACTAAAACAAGACTAAGCTAAACCTATGAAAAAGCCAGAGAAAGCCTTTTACCGCCAAATTTTTCATGTTCCCCAAACTGCAAAAACATAAACAGTACAATCGATTGAGACTTATAATATTTACATCCTGGTGATGTGTTGTTCATACTAGAATACTCATTCCACAGAAGAATTACTAAGACAACAAAAGAATTACTAGAGAATTCTATGAAGGATGTATTTGATGCTTCGGACCTAAATCGCCGAAGCTTTCAAACTGTAGAAAAAAACCATACACATAATATACAGTCAGTTAAAATACTAAACATGTGTGGAATCATTGGGTGTTGTAGTTCAATTACGTTTCCGAATGCTATTTCAAAGCGTATTTACAGTGAATGTAGAGGGGTAGACAGGAGTTGAGAGGGTGGGAACCGAGAGTCGTTGGGGAAGAAGCGGGATAGAGAGGGGCGGAAACATGGTTTTTGAAGTTTTGAAATATGGGGAGTTCAATGAAGTGGAGTAATACTAACTAATTAATATAAAACATCAATTCGTTTTACTTGTGTTTACGTTCACCTTCAATCATTTAAAAAAAAAAGATTCCAGACTATCAATTTTGCTGAGCCCAACGCGCGTTTCTTTTATTTAAGACTCATAAAAGGTGCTCTACTGAAAAATTGAAAATGCCAAACACTTAATATGTATAAGAAGAGCATAGAACAATGAATTCCATACAAATGCCGATCTGGAAACCTAATAATGACTAAGATATTGTAAGAGACCCGTGGTGGTATTTCTGAAGCATCTCTATCTTAAGTACCCTTATTAGGTCATTTTTCGAGGCTTCTTAACTTCAGCAATGTTCTCGAAGGTCTCTCAATTTGGGATACACCGTAATTTTTTCCTAATGGCCTTGTCACACTATAACGTTTTAGGCAACGTGTGCCGAACGTTCAAATAATTTTCTAAAACGTTGGAACACGTTGGCAGTCGCTGTAAAAAATATCTCGGTGAACGACCACAAAGCGTCAGACTAACTACCTGCAACGCACGACAAACTTATTAAAAACTTATCTTTAACGTTTGTCCGGCGTACTTGACGTTTGCCTAGCGCATGTCTGACGACTGTAGAACGCATTCATAGCGTTAGTTTAAGGATGATCGCTGGTCATTTTTTTAGATTTTTGTCAGATTTTCGGAATCCTCTGGATTTTACCATTACAATAGGGATAGGTTTTTTGCCCAGCAACCCTATAACTTATTTTCATAATAAGGTTTATTGGGTCATTAAGAACAAATGTACAAAGTTTTATAAATTTCTTGTTATTAATTCATAGGTTTTTAGACTAAAACAAGACTAATGCCAAACCTATGAAAAAGCCAGGGAAAGCCTTTTACCGCCAAATTTTGAACAATTATTATCTCAAAAACGAGTTCAGCAACCTATGCTTTTTTAAGCTTATTTTGTCCCTTTACCTATAGTCTATTCATCATTTATATAAATTTAAATACCTTGTTGTTTTCAAACTGACCAGCGAACATCCTTTACTTATATATTTTTTTCTCTCAGTTGGGAGACCTAGGATTTCTGTTTTTTTTCTTTAGTATTGTTTCATAATAACCCAAATAGATCTAATACCTGGCTTAATTTATTAATAATTATAGATACATCATGTTAATTTAGTTTCGTTATAAAAATATTGGTTTTCAGATTCTGGTAATATGAATGTATAACAGAGAGGAATGCATGCACTTGTTAACAAACTCTCAAATTTCAAATAAGTATATACATTAAGAAGTACCGGTCTGTAGATTTTGCCTAGCATTCGTTTTATAGCACTTGACTAATCTTAAATGATCGCAGACAGCATGACGGATGTCCTTAATAGAGAAAAACGCGTGTGCTTATTGAATATTAAAAATACACATTATTTCAAATGAGTATTGAAGTTAGACTGTCGTTACTCGTTGTATTTGAGTATTTTTTCTACCAAAAAATGTCCACCGAAACACGACAGGTGTATTACAATTTGCAAAAATTACTTTTAATTCCAGACCATCTCAGTTATTCTTGTTATATTAAAATTTTTTGGGCTTTGTTCATTGTTTTTTGTAAAGAGATTTTTTTCAGGTTTGAATTAGTATTAGAAGCTTTTGAAATTGACTTTCCCCCTTGAAATTCAATTCTAACTAATAAAATTCTGGGGTTGATACGCTACTCGTTCGTTACAATGACGCTCTGTGCGCTCTGTACACGTTTTAAACACGTTGAATATGTTTCTTTGTCGTTAGACTGACGCTAGACGTGCGCTGCATTATCGCTAGACACGTTCGTTTCAATTTAGCTTAGCGTTCGTCAAACGCATTTCAACGTGCGCACAACGACCACATAGCGTACATCAGCGTGTGTATAACGTCCTTCTAACTTATGCCTAGCGTTCGAATAATTTATTTCTAAAACGTTAGCGAACGTCGGAAATTTTAAGCATGTTGAAAAATTTGCGACGCACTCGACGTTCACCAACACACGCTGACGTTCGCTAAAGTGTTTGTAGCGTGTTCATAACGTGTACAAAACTTTCGCAACGCACACCGGCGTGTTGAAAATATATTCTAAAACGTCGGCACACGTTGGCTAAAACGTTATAGTTTGACAGGGCCATAAGGTTAGGGCACCTAGGTATAGTTGACTTAGGACATTCCAAACGTATTCCAACACTATTTGATTTAGATGAATAATTTTTGAAAACTTATTTATTTCCAATGTGTATCCCATATTTCTAGAAACCTCTTTGCTTGGTCTGAAATTCCTGTTGTAAAGTGAAGGCTTCTTACATTGAAGAACTAACCAATGTTGTGTCTACTTCCTGTTGTAAAGTGAAGGCTTCTTACCTTGAAGAACTAACCAATGTTGTGTCTACTTCCTGTTGTTAAGTGAAGGCTTCTTACCTTGAAGAACTAACCAATGTTGTTTCTACTTCTTGTTGTAAAGTGAAGACTGTGGCAAGACGGGAAATATCCATGTTCTGTTTCTAAAAATATCAAAGATAAAGATATTGTGTTATAATAAAGCAGTGGCGCAATTGTCTGGCCATTTAATTGGCATGTTAAAAATGGTGGCGTAAATCAGCTATTATTTTGCAAAATATCTCTTTAGAAATGATTTTACATGTAGATACACAGAAGTTCAATGTAAAATATCAAAAAAATTTACGCCTTATTTCCAGTGAAAAACTTTTAAAGAATAAGTTTGATACTGAATCATGATCAATAACCGCCTTGTAAGTTTCAGATAAGGGGATGACCATTTGACTCTGAGGGGGGCGCTGGCAGTTTCGGTCGAGACAGACTATTTATTTTCAAAATTTTGCGGGCCAGAATATTTATTTTTCGCCGCTACGCGGCAAGAATATCTATTTTCTGCACACAATAGCTTAATTAAGCAAGGATCTTAGGACAGATTATTTATTTTCTTGCAAACTTTTCAAAAACTGCCAGCCCCCCCCCTCAAAACCAAAAGGTCGTCCCCTAAACCCTTACCTGGCAATACTCGGCACTCTTTCTACAAGCATCTTTGATATCCTGCCTAGCAGGGTGCCACGAAGGAGGACCTCTGTTTGACAACAGACCCATTCCAATCGGTGAAGCATTTATTATTCCTATACCCTTCTCCTGATCACAAATGAAAAGAGAAACGGGATTGGATTGTTCGACATAGTGAGATCAATAAGTCAAAGAACTATGAACGTATTTCATTTTGGTTTTTTTTTTTTTTTTTTTTTTTTTTGAACGTTTGTATGCTGTCCTTAGAATTGGTAAATTCATTAACGTACATATTGTTACATCATATGTCTTATGGTTAATGATCAAGGAGCAAGAGCAATTACATCAACTATAATAATACTAAATTAGTTTGATCTAAATGCGAAATTCTCCCTCTAATGCAAACGATCATTTTCTCATTGTGCGTCTATTGTTTTATGTTGCATTCTGTAATAGTCTACCTTGAAGTAAGAAATATATTCCTTCAGTCCATTGTCATGCATACAAGCTCTACAGTAGGATAAAACGGTGTCTATCTTAACAGTGCTTCTGTCTATCACAGTTCTGTAAAAAGTAAGTCAAGTTTTTATTAAGCCACAAACATGTATAACTTTAAGTCTTTTGTGATACTATCCTTTTGATAAAGTCAGCGGCGCATCTATCAGAGGGATTTCCGGGGATTTGTAACCCTTTTTCGTTTTGAAGATATTCAACTTTAATGAAGTTAGAATCCCACTTTCCCTTTAATAAAAATAATTCTGGACCCTTTCTGTGTATAAAGTTAAAACTAACGTTAAGAATGATATTATATTTATAAATTTTAAGCTGTTTTAGCATGAATGTAAGGAGTAAAATGTTTAACTTTAGTATACATTTAATACAAAAAACGAGGATAATTTTGGCATTCGTTTCTCCAACAAATGTTCAAACTATTCTGCTTGAACATATCGGTATTAGATTGTCTACCATTGCTGTTCTCCTTATTTGCAACACAGTAAAAAAAGGGTGAAATCGGGTTCCTCGGTTTCCTTGTTAGGACCGAACGCCTCTATGGTGTGTACATGTTCACGCATAGGGAACGATACATGTAGTAAGGGCAGCAAACTATGGCTGGAATTAGAAGACTTTTGTTGCATCCCTAGATCCAATCGGTCAAAAAGGACGTACATGTTTCTATACAGTAGAAAAAGGTTTTGCATGCGTTGTGAACATTACTGTTCTTAATTACTTGCCTAAAGTTTTCCAAAGGATATCCAGTTATACCTATATGCTTGGCCTTTCCACTTTCTTTAACTTTTTGAAGAGCAGGTAAGGTTTCGTTTATAATGATATCTAAACTGGGTGCAAACTCCATATCATGTACCTTTAAGAAAATACAGTTTTTATTTTGGTGCCCGCTTACATCATAACATGTACATTGTTTGTTCGTCCATCCCTAAACATGTATCTAAATATAACAAAACCAAATTAGAACCAGTGGTCATTGTGGAGGAAGAGTGCCATTTCTTTTGGACAGTTTATTACATTAGTTTGCATCATAGGAAGGAATCACAGCGGTTCACAAGTGCACGTGTAAACATTTATCTTTTATTTTTACCTCATTTTTCTATTGTTCATTTTTTTTCAATAGTTTACAGTTATGTTAATTAAGAGTACAAAATAGCTAATCAAAAATAATTAGTTTCAAGCATTATTTTCATCTATTACGTATATTTATCTTGCACCTTTCTACTTACAAAATATATAAAAAAAAATACATAAAAAATAGTTTACCCTTTATCTTTTATAGGTGAAAATATAGTTTAATCTTTACATTTTGCAATTTTTTTTTTCATTATAACACCAACCTGAATTACATCGACAAAATCTAAACCTAAACGATGAAGACTCTCGTCAACGCTCTGGATCACTCGTTCCGCCCGGAAGTCGAACATTTTCTCCATTTCCGGTTCATATCTTCCGACCTTTGTAGCAATGTAATAAGCTTGCCTTGGAATTCGAGGAAGTATCTGTATGTACATGTAGATTTAGATAGTTAGTTGGTTATTGCTTTACGTGCAGGCAGCAGCAAGATTTCGGCTGTATCAGAGAGATGAACATGAACTCAAGTTAGAATGATAAAATGAGTATTTATAAAATGATGATGAAGTGGAGAAAATGGGTACACAGAGCAAATTAATAGTGAGAGTTTTGATTGTCACTGCTACTTAGACTAATGCATGGGGATCATATGGCTTTAATTTTATCAAGACCTGCGCTAGGAACGTGGCATTTTTCCAAATAAGGTGCACTATGGTTTGCGGTCAGGTTTTCTGCATTATGGCCTGGCGACCCGGTAATCATTATTCAACCGCCTGGAGGACACATCCCAGTCGCTTTGCAGGCAAAGCGGCCTGACTCGATTTCAGGTTTCCGAATGCTTTTTATTGTGCTTTTACTGATATGCTTAGCGCTGATGCGGGCCTATTCGTCACCCAAAACCCGCACGAGTATATACATGTAGAAGTATAAGACAGAATCATTGGGCAGTATGCAAATATAGCTGTCTAATGAAAAAGACTTTAAGCCTTAAGGTTTCCTTTCACCTTTAAACTTAAATGCTTTTTATAAATATCCACAATGCATCCCATTTGTTTGCAAAAAGACTTTATTGTCCTTTTGCAATGATCAGTTTTAAATACAGTGTTCTATTTTATTCAGATTTTATTGGTTTTGTTATTTGGCGTGTTTTACCTTTCCAAGTACGGTCTCTGATTTGCCATGCCCATACCATGGTGCCGTGTCAATATAATTAATTGTTATTTGTCGTGTTTTACCTTTCCAAGTACTGTTTCTGATTTGCCATGTCCATACCATGGTGCCGTGTCAATATAATTAATTGTTATTTGTCGTGTTTTACCTTTCCAAGTACTGTTTCTGATTTGCCATGCCCATACCATGGTGCCGTGTCAATATAATTAATTGTTATTTGTCGTGTTTTACCTTTCCGAGTACTGTTTCTGATTTGCCATGCCCATACCTTGGTGCCGTGTCAATATAATTAATTGTTATTTGGCGTGTTTTACCTTTCCAAGTACTGTTTCTGATTTGCCATGCCCATACCATGGTGCCGTGTCAATATAATTAATTGTTATTTGGCGTGTTTTACCTTTCCAAGTACTGTTTCTGATTTGCCATGCCCATACCATGGTGCCGTGTCAATATAATTAATTGTTATTTGTCGTGTTTTACCTCTCCAAGTACTGTTTCTGATTTGCCATGCCCATACCATGGTGCCGTGTCAATTAATTGTTATTTGTCGTGTTTTACCTTTCCAAGTACTGTTTCTGATTTGCCATGCCCATACCATGGTGCCGTGTCAATATAATTAATTGTTATTTGGCGTGTTTTACCTTTCCAAGTACTGTTTCTGATTTGCCATGCCCATACCATGGTGCCGTGTCAATATAAATAATTAATTGGCGTGTTTTACCTTTCCAAGTACTGTTTCTGATTTACCATGCCCATACGATGGTGCCGTGTCAATATAATTAATTAATTGGCGTGTTTTACCTTTCCAAGTACTGTTTCTGATTTGCCATGCCCATACCATGGTGCCGTGTCAATGTAATTATTTGTTATTTGGCGTGTTTTACCTTTCCAAGTACTGTTTCTGATTTGCCATGCCCATACCATGGTGCCGTGTCAATATAAATAATTAATTGGCGTGTTTTACCTTTCCAAGTACTGTTTCTGATTTACCATGCCCATACGATGGTGCCGTGTCAATATAATTAATTAATTGGCGTGTTTTACCTTTCCAAGTACTGTTTCTGATTTGCCATGCCCATACCATGGTGCCGTGTCAATGTAATTATTTGTTATTTGGCGTGTTTTACCTTTCCAAGTACTGTTTCTGATTTGCCATGCCCATACCATGGTGCCGTGTCAATATGATTAATTAATTGGCGTGTTTTACCTTTCCAAGTACTGTTTCTGATTTGCCATGCCCATACCATGGTGCCGTGTCAATATAACTAATTGTTATTTGGCGTGTTTCTTTCCAAGTACTGTTTCTGATTTGCCATGCCCATACCATGGTGCCGTGTCAATATAATTAATTGTTATTTGTCGTGTTTTACCTTTCCAAGTACTGTTTCTGATTTGCCATACCCATACCATGGTGCCGTGTCAATATAATTAATTGTTATTTGGCGTGTTTTACCTTTCCGAGTACTGTTTCTGATTTGCCATGCCCATACCATGGTGCCGTGTCAATATAATTAATTGTTATTTGGCGTGTTTTACCTTTCCAAGTACTGTTTCTGATTTGCCATGCCCATACCATGGTGCCGTGTCAATATAATTAATTAATTGGCGTGTTTTACCTTTTCAAGTACTGTTTCTGATTTGCCATGCCCATACCATGGTGCCGTGTCAATATAATTAATTAATTGGCGTGTTTTACCTTTCCAAGTACTGTTTCTGATTTGTCATGCCCATACCATGGTGCCGTGTCAATATAATTAATTGTTATTTGGCGTGTTTTACCTTTCCAAGTACTGTTTCTGATTTGCCATGCCCATACCATGGTGCCGTGTCAATATAATTAATTGTTATTTAGCGTGTTTTACCTTTCCAAGTACTGTTTCTGATTTGCCATGCCCATACCATGGTGCCGTGTCAATATAATTAATTGTTATTTAGCGTGTTTTACCTTTCCAAGTACTGTTTCTTATTTGCCATGCCCATACCATGGTGCCGTGTCAATATAATTAATTGTTATTTGACGTGTTTTACCTTTCCAAGTACTGTTTCTGATTTACCATGCCCATACCATGGTGCCGTGTCAATATAATTAATTGTTATTTGGCGTGTTTTACCTTTCCAAGTAATGTTTCTGATTTACCATGCCCATACCATGGTGCCGTGTCAATATAATTAATTGTTATTTGGCGTGTTTTACCTTTCCAAGTACTGTTTATGATTTGCCATGCCCATACCATGGTGCCGTGTCAATATAATTAATTGTTATTTGTCGTGTTTTACCTTTCCGAGTACTGTTTCTGATTTGCCATGCCCATACCATGGTGCCGTGTCAATATAATTAATTGTTATTTGGCGTGTTTTACCTTTCCAAGTACTGTTTCTGATTTGCCATGCCCATACCATGGTGCCGTGTCAATATAATTAATTGTTATTTGGCGTGTTTTACCTTTCCAAGTACTGTTTCTGATTTGCCATGCCCATACCATTGTGCAGTGTCAATATAATTAATTGTTATTTTGCGTGTTTTACCTTTCCAAGTACTGTTTCTGATTTGCCATGCCCATACCATGGTGATGTGTCAATATACCGGTAATTAATTGTTATTTGGCGTGTTTTACCTTTCCAAGTACTGTTTCTGATTTGCCATGCCCATACCATGGTGCCGTGTCAATATAATTAATACCATTCTTCACAATGAAGTCAACTACATCCAGAGATTCTGTTTCATTTGTCTCATGAAAAACACTACCAAGTGAAGATGCACCTTCATAGTAAAGCAAATTATTTATAAAATTGTTAGAGGTGGGGGGTAAAATAGATAGGAACCAAAACTACAAAAAAGCACTAAGAAATATATGTACATGTACGCTTGGCGCGTGTTTCATGAATTAAAGATTCATTAGAGGCGCTGTACCCAAAAAATTGAAATTGACAAACACTAAATGAATATACAGGGCACAAAGCCTGAACTGGGACCAAAGTTATAACTATTACGATAAACATATGCCAGGGGGGGGAGATCTTATTTTATTTTCAAATACACCTTTAACTCTTTTCAGGGTTAAATTGTTTCATTCTCGTAGTTTTGCAGAACTTGCATGGTAATAATATTGGCTATTAAGTTTTCATGTACTTTTTTAATATTGTGTCATTTGATCTTCAAGTTTGTTGCTGTAATTTTCTTCCGTGTTTCGTGTACACGATTTGTGCTGCTTCGGTTTTGTTTGGTACCGAATTTATTTGTCTTTAGATGTTTCCTATTAAGTTATCTATATCATACCAAAACTTAGTATGGAGACTTCCATCCCTGTCCTTCCTAGCTTGTTATACTTCATCTTAACAACGTCATCTTTGTTACTATAGCCTTCGATATAGGTAGAGGGTAATCTACAGAGATAAAAATCAACATTTTTACAACAGATTTTGTTCAAGTTTAGCCATATCTTTAAAATTATTTAAAACCCAAAACAAAATATAAATTGCTTCTCGTTATATTCCAAACTTGTTCGCAATATTCCAAACTTGTTTGCAATATTCCAAACTTGTTCGCAATATTCCAAACTTGTTTGCAGTTCCAAAAAAATATCATTGTTTACAAATTACCAACTTTATGGCCCATAATTTTGTACTAAGCAAAATTAATAAGATTTGTTGTATAACCGGTTCTAGCAAATACGCACTATTCTAAAGTGAATAATACTTAGTGTATTCAGGCTATACAATAAGCAACGTGATTGTGTACTTTTGAGTACATATACTTGTCATAGTTTGTAATGCAGAAAACTGGGGTCACAATAGCAAACTCCTCACAGTTCCATTTCCCGTCCGTAACGGTCCATACACTAATTACTACACCAGACTTTCCGGGCTTGTTTTCAATGACCTCTTTTTGACCCCATAAAAAGTACTCATACATGTATATACCTAATGCGTTTTGCAACCACGTTGTTTATAGTATAACCTAAATACTGCTACTTAACTTCGCTTTAAAATAGTGCGTACTCATTTAAACCGGTTTTGCAACAAATTTGAATATTTTTGTCCAAGAAATTTGTTTTACAGAAAATTTTATGTTTTCGTGGCTAACTTTAGCAAAATTTTGAAAATTTATTCAAATAATTTTTTTATCAAGAATCTTGCTGGAATTCATACAAGTCTGTAGCAGTGAGAAAATCCTGACCTATTTTTCCCGGTTAGGATAAGCCTACTGCTAAGGAGTTTGTCACATAGGTCACCGTGGGGTCACAAGAGGTCATCAAAAAAGAAGTCCGGAAAGCCTGGTGCAGTGATTAGTGTACGGACCGTAAGACAGGAACTGGAACTGTGAGGATTTTCTATATTCATCGTGACATTATATAGATACAATAATGACGCTTATACCTGTATACAAGCAGCGTTAATTGTAAAAATCTACAAACAAAAAAGCTAAAGAAGTAGCTGATGGGTACAAAATTGCAGTTATTATCATGTCATACATCATAATAAAGAACCTCAATTTTGATCGATTAGAACGTCTTACTATTCCTGTGAGCTCCGGGTGGCAAATTAGCCTGCTGCAGTGATAAGATTTTCGAAGAAGTCCACACAGGGTCCGAAAACCTTCCGCCGGGGAAGCTGCTTAGTGCGTAGAGCGACTGGGCCATGTGCCCGGGTGGTTGAGAGTGGTAACTCTGTTATCTTGCATTTGAATGAGGTCGTCAATATACAATGTTTAATAGTGGTGTCGGATAATAACCACGTTTCTGGCACGTTACAGAACCCTGATGCAATTCTCAATAAGAGCGGGACCCGTAGGATCCCCCGTTGGAGGCTAGATTGCTCTATCATATCCATATTTTTTTCCAAAAGCAGTCGAACTAATCATGCATCAAAACTTAAGTTAAAAGGAAATGCTGAAAAAAGAAGCCTAGTTATATTATTCATAACACATTTTCTCTAACTGTTGTGCAATGTTATCTAGTTCTGGCGAGATGAGACTATTTTGCGTATCACACTCCACATATGATTAATTTGGCTGTCCGCGTGAGACACCGCAATTAGATACGAATCTCGTGGAAAGCGTGCTTACTTTTGTTTGAACAACTGTTGATCTCGCTTGCATAAAAAGAAAAACAAAGTATATCAAAAATGCATAAAAAGTGTTTTTTTTTGGTTAAAAAGTCTACTTTGTAAAAAAATAATCAAAATTTATTATAAAAAGGTGGTACTTTTCTATTTGACTACTTTTTTCACACGTTTTCTAAACAAAATACGCATAGGATGATTTCCTATGAGTTAAAATTAAATGAGTAATTTTTGGGCCTATTATTTCACGTTAGACAGTTAGAGAAAAAGGTTTCACAACTACAAGCGATGAGATACGGATTTTTATCACATCGAGTTAGATATTTGTCAAATGAGGAAACGAGCATTTGCGAGTTTCCTTTGACAAATATCTAACGAGTGTGATAAAAATCCGTATCTCATCGCTTATAGTTGTAAAACCTGAATTTATCAGAATATTTCACGTAAGTTATGCAATTTTGCTTTGTACCTGTCAAGACTTCATTAAGGATGTTTGCTGGTAAGTTTGAAAATAACAAGGTATCTAAATCTATTTATTTGATGGAAAGACCATTGGTGAATGTACAAAATAAGCCTAAAAAATTCATGGGTTGCTGAACTCCTTTTCGAGATAATAAGCCTTCAACATTTGGCGGGAAAAGGCTTTCTCTGACTTTTTCATAGGTTTAACATTAGACTTGTTTAAGTGTAAAAACCTATGAAGAAATAACAAGAAATTTTTGAAACTTTGTAAATAAGCTCTTAATGACCTAATAAAACTTATTAGGAAAAAAAATTAGGGGGTTGCTGGGCAAAAATATTATCCTTATTTTAATGGAAAAATCAAGAGGATTCCGAAAATCTAACAAAAATCTCAAAACTTGACCAGCAATCATCCTTAAATAGTATTTTTTACCAGATAACCCCCATAATTAACTTGCAGTGTAATTTTCCGAAGACTGTCCATATTTATAATTATGTGTTTTCTCCAATTTCACGTACACATTGAAAGGTTACCGGTGTAATTAACAGTTTTAGGTATCGTTTGTAATTTGAGACTGTTATATGAGAGCATGATATACCAGAGGTTATGTGACGGTTATTGAGAAGAATTGGGTCCTCTGAATTTTCCGTGTTACAAGGTATTTCAGTGCATGACTGGGTAGTCTACGTGTAAAATCAATATTGCGAATGTAGACAAGGCCAACAATGATAATTGGACTTTTGACAATAAAGCCTCCTCTGGCACTGACAACAAGTCTATAGAGATTTGGAAGGGTTTTGTTCTAATATATCTTTTTTATACTCCTACTCGAATGAGAGTGGGGTGTACTGTTATAACATGTCCGTTCGTTTGTCCGTCAAACCTTCCGTCCGTAACAAAATTTCCGTTTCCAATTTTCTAAGCAATGGTCTGATATTAGACTATTGCTTTTAATTGTCCTATAGTACCATATGGTGTATATAGCGGTTTTATGCTCCTACTTTTAGTTAATCTGCTTATTCTTTTCCGATTACTTACTTTTAGGTTTTACACATAGTGAGCACACAGGCAAAATATCCGTCTTAGATTTTGAAGTTACTACGTGGTGCAGAGGCAGATAATTTCGTCTTAGTTATTGAAGCAACTACACGATGCAAAAGCCTGGTATTTTGCGTATTATTATATCCTATATGGCCGTATAGTGTAGAGCGCCTTTATGTATTTTACTGAGATCGTCTTCTTCCTGTTTACCCCGTATCACTGGGGAGCATATGCTCACTGATTGACTTGTTTAAACTTGACCATGACTTTGAAATTTTGGCGTGGTATTTTTTAATTTTTTTATTTGACATAAATGAATAAATATAAATTTGATGTATAGATACAAAGAATAATGAGCACGCAAAGCTTATGCTATTTTGTAAATTTGACGGAGACTTTGTCTATTAACTACATGCACTACATGTGTATACTATTATTTACTTTCTCCATAACCAGTATTTTATATAAGTTCTAAAACCTAAGGTTTAACTCCCTCCATCGTAAGTTTGTTTTTGACTTTATTTGATATTGCTGGTTTTTCGGTTGATTTTGCGCATTTTGAACACTTTTTGAAATTGTGCATCTGCAATGTTTCTATGGTTCTAGTGATGCGGAATTAATTTGAAAAATGGTCATACAGCTCATTAAAACATCAATTGCAGTTGGAGTAACATACATGCTATGGTCTCGTGTTCATTTACTCCATGGTCTTTCGTAAATCTTGTAAATCAGTACATTTCTAGGTATATGTTTATTTCATGGAAAAAGTCGTGTTTTCTTATATTTCAGACAACGCTTACTTTACACATACATGTTGTATTGATCTGCGCCGAGAGACATGAGTCGACAAAAGTGTTAATTTATTTTTTTCATTATGATGTAGCAGATGTTCAAGTGATTCAGAACCTGTTCTCTTAATCATTAAATAATGAGATATTGTTAACAGCAAAATAACGAGTGTCCATTTCTGCTAGTTTACTTGTGGTACAAGATCATGGCATATTCGTGTAGCTACATGAACATGCAACAAAAAGATAATCAAATTATGATATATGAATAAATTACAACGAAAAGCATTTTGAGAGTTAGAAGGCCGGCGAATAAATGCTGTTCAAAATAAAACGGTAACTGTCAGCCGTTCAAAGCAAGTAAATACATGTATATCATATGTCAGACATAGATAATTTATATGAATGTCTAGTATACAATGTTACTTCATGTACATGTATACCTTAATTTCTTAAACATAGAAATAATACAAATGCATTTTAATACAGACAAATTTAAAATCTGTTTTTAAATGCTCTTATCATTGCTCATCTATTTTGAACCATTTCTATTTAAAATAAAATATTAATGCATTTTTGTAAACCCATTATTATCAAAAAGATACTGGAATAAAGGCTTATCATTCTTTTTATAGATGTAAGCTAGATTCTGTTAAACATAGTAATAAGTAATTCGCTATTGATCAATAGTGTTTATAAATTCTAGCATTATTTTTCCATATCATAAACTTTATCTGTACCTCTAGCTCTCTTAGGTTGGGAATTCAAATACTAGTAAGCGATGAACAGGAATAATCATATGAATAGGATAATTAAGCTACTATTTTAGATTCAGATGTGGAACAACAATACGTACATGACAATTAAGTCAGAAAAAAAGATCTAGCAGCCATCAGCCAGAACTGCTGCTAGCCATTTCAAGTGGTGATTTTGGTGGGGGCTTTGAGTTAAGGGGTAGTAAAATCAAATAATGCATGAATAGGAAAAGTCATTTGAAGATTAGCTACTATATTTGACATGACATACTAGATAAAAACAGATAAAAATAAGTCTAAACATCCATCAGTCAAAAATCTACCAATGATTGCTGCGGCTTGCTATTTCACTCATTCAAACGTTTGAAGAAGTACGCGTAAGGCTTTACGGTTTTTAAAGAATTTCATTTTAACATTTTTGTAGATCAACAATACACAGAAATAAGACAAGAACCATGCACAACAAAATATTTGATAGTTCCTTGCTCGAATATGTAACTGTGTATACAAAATAAAGCAATATCTGCATAAAAATCTATTTTAACGCCTACCTTTGTTTCTCCATTTATAAATATTTAAAACAAAGAAAATATCAATTGTACTGAATACACATCCTTTCTAATCTATATATTATGTCAGATAAGACTGTCGACATGTAAAATTATAGATAAGTAAATTTAATAACGATTATATATATACACAGCTTACTATTATGCATTTTTTTTACTTTTTTCTGTGAAAATTGACATGATGATTTGTGTGAATTTACCTAATTGCTCAATTTGTCGATCGATCCTCCCTATCATTCCACAGTCATTGACAGTTTTGCTGTCAGCTGTCTTTAGGTTGAAACTTCAATTTTCATACACAATTGTTGAATTGACACCAATGCAAATATTGGATTTCCTCTTGGAAATACTAAATTAAAGTAAATTTCTTTCAATATGCATGCAGTTTTTTATGTCATCTAGGTTAAACGTTACTTCAATTTTCCAATCGTCAACTTTCCCTTCTTATGTAGCAACATTTCGTCCGCTGCAGCTTATGCAGTTTCTTCGTATCTGTTCACAACTACGAATCGTTATTTAAGTTTTCAACGGTCATTATTTATCAGCTGGGGGGTGGAGCAATTTAGGGGGAGGTCATGGGTATAATGTTTGGAATTCAGGGGGGTCGCCGTTAAAAAAATCAAATTATAGGGGGTCACCTGGAATAAAATAGTCCCACAAATGTTATCTTTAGAGTCCTTGCAGTGAGTGAGTGAGTGAGTGGGTTATTTAAATGCGATGAATATGCAAAGGATGATAAAATGAACATGAAATGATGATGAAAAATGAAAAATAGGGTTGGGATGGGACACAAAAAACCGGTAAATTTTGAAAAGGGGTGATTTGGGTAGGAGCGCAAAATTTAGCCTATGTGCTGCACTACTTGGCGGTCCACAACGGGGTAATTTACGTGCATGAAGCGTGGCACTCTCCACACACGTTGGTCCACTATGGTCAGTGGTCAGGGTTTCCGTATTATAGACCTAACACATTCGCCACCCAAGCCTCGCACGGGACTCTTGAAATTACATGCTACTGTCCAACGTGCATTTATGTCTATAATTCAGTCTGGTGTGCTAACATTTTTAAAATCAAAGTCATTCCAGTGTTGAATAGTTCTGGAGACATGTCATACCATTGGAGAAAATACATTGTATTTTGTATGATTCCGAACCCGTAATTAGATGTTTAGATGTATTTCAAATGAATAAATAAAAGAATATTTTTTTATATTAATACAAATGTAACAAAATCATACATGCTTCAAATTAGTTAAGTAATATTTAATGTCGACAAAACTTTGGATTTCTAGTTTTAATTTGCAACTTGTATCTTTCATATTATTATATAAATTGAAAGTTGATGAAAATCCTAAATTTTATAAGCAACCATGTTTGTTGGTTAGCCAGGGTGGATTACCACTTTTTCGCTAAAGATCATTATTATTTATATCTAAATTTCTATATATTTTAAAGAACAGGCTATTCTACTAAATGCAGATATATGCCTGTTTAGAACACCTTTTGGAGCAGATCTCAGCACCACTAAGTCTATACATATTTGATAATAAAACCTTTTTGCACCAAAACATTTTATAATTGTTAACATTACTTTGTGTAACAGGTAATCCGTCTTCATAATCTTTTCGGCCGAAAAATGATTATCCTAAATATATCAACAAAAAAATGCATACCCTTTTTCACTGTCAAGCATTTGTTTACAACTTATTATTTGTTTAAATGAACATCGTTCTCTCAGAATGTTTATCTATATAGCCATGAAACTGTCAGGGGTTGAAAATCATTGGCATTATAAACAACGGTTTAGTTGCATGGAAATAGCAAAAGCATTCAACACTTTAATAGCATTAGCAATTGGCTATTATAGCTTTGTCCTTCCAGGTATTCTGTATTATTAGATATACTTGTAATACAAGTTAGTGACTTAGATTGTTATTGATGAATAGTTCGAAGCAGTGCAAGAAAGAAGCAAAGAAACACCAGTAGGGCATTCGAATGTCAAAAGTCCGACAACGACAAAACCGGTTAACTCGAACAAGAACAGCACGAAGAAACACAAAACACAAAATCAACCGAACGGAAATCAACAACGCGAACTCAAACTCGTAACTAGCTATAATTTGTGTTGGGATGCCAACACACAAGTCGCCCAAAATCGCCTTGGATACTATTACTTCCCCTTCAGTACAATAAAATATGTATAGAAATCAAATTTCATTGAAATAGGACCAAGTTTACATTTTAAGGGGGGCGGGTGTAGTATAATGGCCGCCATTTTTAAATCGTATGTTGGATTTCAAATTCCGCCCACTTTTTCCGATGGCCGCCATTTTGAAACGGCGGACATTTTGAAAAAAAAAACAAAAACAAATCAAACAACTTCACATGATGGTCAATCATTGTACAAAGTTTCATTGATGTCAGTAAAAAATCCTAGGACTAGTTCTTCGGACAAGTTCAAGGGTAAGAAAGAGAATAATAATAAGAAGAATAATTAAAATTTACGTTTCCCGAAACGTGGGATGTCCCCTCCCGTTCTCATTTAATGTCTGTCCTCTTCAACAGAATTTTGACAATGCGCTGTGAGTCGCCATCACCCATATACCCTGTATACCAAGTTTCGTTAAAATAGAACAATGTTTATATTTGTCTTGATTTTTGGCGGCCATCTTGAAAAAGGCGGCCATTATGGATATTCTAACAATGCGCCTTGAGTCGCCATCACCCATATACCCTGTATACCAAGTTTCGTTGAAATCGGACAATGTTTACACTTTTCGGCATTTTTCGGCCATTTTTCAAAATGGCCGCCACTCGCGAAATTTTTTTTTGGCCAAAAAATTTCCAATTATGTTCCTGAACATGTATACCAAGTTTCGTTGAATTTCATTTAGTGGTTTTCGAGAAAATGAAGGTAATAGTTTTTCGGTTTTTGGCGGCCATCTTGAAAATGGCGGCCATTTTGAAATTTTAAACGCAAAAACATTCAGTAGGACCTTGAGACCTATCACCCCTCCAAGTTTCAGATCGATCGGTCCACCCATTTCCGAGAACAACTCCGGACAAGTTCGTGTATCAGGTTGACGGAAGAAAAAGAAAAAAGAATAATAATAATAATAATAAGAAAAATAAGAAACGGAGTAAAAACAATATGTCCCCGACGACACTTCGTGGTCGGGGACATAATAAGAAACGGGGTAAAAACAATAAGTCGCCAAAACTTTGTTTTGGGCGACTTAACAAGAATGCACAGGTGCTCCGATAGAATCCGTATTTATCTCAAGGAGATGAAGATGAATGGGTTGATAAAATGAACAAGAAGTGATGGTTAAGAAGGAAGTTGATACAAGGTATATATGGTACAGGTCGTGTATACATTTAAACTGCAACAAAGTAAAGAAATAACTGGTAAGGTTTTGTATTAATGCTCAGACTCCACAGGGGATCCTAAGGTTTCTATTCTATTAAGGTTTCTACTCGTATCAAAAACTGTTGAAAGAAGGGGCATTTGGAAGGAAGGGGGCATATTCCCCTAATCCGTTGAGGTTTTTCATTTAAGCTCAGACTCCACAGGAGATCCTAAGGCGTCTATTTGTATCAAAAACTGTTGAAGGAAGGGGGCATTTTCCCCACACGGTGCACCATCGTGGTTGCGGTCAGGTTTTCCATGTCATGGTCTGACGGGCAGAAAGTAAGATGCCATATGCATGTTTACCCCAATCAAAGCAATTCGGACGCATAATCTTGTTTCTGAATGGACAAAGCACTCTGAATTGCGATCGTTTGTTTGGAGTTACTGGTCGCTCTTAAGGATAGAAAGGTAATAATAAGCAGCAGATAACAAAAAAAAAAGAAACAGAAACATTCAATTTCAAGAATAAATGAATAATTGGAAACAACAACCGTTACATAAAATGCCTATTTATTACCTAATATAATAAAATTCCCTTTTCTATAAAGTATATTTTAATTTTGACCATTATCAAATTCTACCGGGAAATAGAAAGGTGTTCTATTGCCCGGTGAAGTTCTATTGCCTGTTGACATTTTGACCTCAAATTTGATTGGACGATTTATAAACATGAATATTTATTATCTATTCAGGGTCATTTACGTGAAGTCGGTGCAACTACAAAGTCTGCTTGTGTGTGTTCTGGTTTAAACCGGCTGGTCTGTCATCACTTCCATGATAGGGCGTAGTTCAAATTGTCATTAAACCCAATCTTTTTTTTTTCAAAAGCATATGGAAAATATAACCTAAATTTTCTTTCAACACAATACAACTAATAATTTTATTTAAAAACAATATTAGGTAATAAAACAGTTATTGAATGTGTAGCAGGCAATAGATCAGAACTATATTTTCCCTTTGGTATCCAGATTAGCTCGGGGGAAATACTCTGATTCATTGCCTGGCTACATAAAACATGTATCAAATCTTTTGAAATAACTTACTAAATACACATGATATATTTTGTCATTTCTACTCTGTAACTGTTTTTGTTGTTCTGTATCTTTTGTATACCTGTTCATTTCGGCATTGGTAATCTTTGTTTAATCATGTACCTCATGTTACACTGTATGTGTCTGAGCATTAAATAAATTGGCTACACATTAAATAACTGCATATTATAACACTTTTTAAAAGTAAACAAACTAAGGTAATAAATGACCGGACTTGGAGGAACCATCTCAATGTCAAGAGAAAAGACAAAACATGGAAGACATATCGGAAAAATCCTAGATCGCAATGGTCCTGACTCGGTTTAGGCATTTCAAAAAGAGGTGGGTGAAACTAGATTGTAAATATTATAGTTTTTTTTTCTGTTTAGGTCTATTAAATATAGCAGAGTAAAACATATGTCTGCAAAAGGCACAATAAGGTGGAAGTTATCAGATGACCCCTCATTTCGATTATTGCCAGAAAAAAAGGTTAAACGCCTTTGGAATGAGAACTTTGACAATAGAAAAGCTTTTGCTTGCTCAAACAATGGTCAATTAAAAATATCCATTAGGTATATGGGCAGCCATTCGGGCAAAAATTAAGAAAAATTTAAGTAACAGACGATAAACTTTAAACAGACACAAAAACACAAAAACAGACACCAATTTAAAATAAACAGACAAAAAATACAAAAAACAGACTTTAAATTTTATAAACAGACAAACAAATACAAAAACAGACATAGATTTTATAAACAGACAGACGATTATGTAAAACAGACACAGAATACATAAACAGACATAAAAGTTTACAAACAGACAACCGTAAATAGCCAAACAGACGTTTTTAAAAACAGACCTAAAAGAGGGCGTGACGATAGGGTGTTGGTTATTTGTGAAACCAGAACCCGAACTAAGGTTTCAAAACCAAAAGAAATTAAATTGAATTTGACGCCGTTTAAATCACAATTTCAGAAAAAATGTTTTGAAGAAAAAGATAATTTTAATTTAGTTAAAATATACTATTTTGACACCTATTTGAAACTGATCGATCCCAAGTTGATATTTTGTGTAACCAGGCTGGTGTCGATCTGATCGATATTCAGGATCTTAGTGGAAAAAACTCAAAGATTATCAATTTACTCTTTCAACCTTTCAACTGAGAACAAAAAGAAGAAGGGTACACTGTTTTACCCCTGTCTGTCCGTTCGTCCGTCCGTCCGTAAAAAAAAAAAATCCCGGTGCAGTTCTCTAACCAACTAAATGAGATAGAGTTCTGATATTTTGTAATCAGCTTTATCCTATAGTACCATATGGTGTATACCGATATTATGCTCCTAAGTAGTCTACTTCCTGTTTTCTGTAATGCAAAAATTCCGTCACAGTTTCCCGGCAAGCAAATACATGAGATAGAGGTATGATATCTTGTATTCAGCATTATCCTATTGATCATATGGTGTATACCGATTTAATGCTCCTAGATAGTCTACTTCCTGTTTACTGAATACATAGGTTTTTACACATTATAAACATATCAAATGCAAAATTTCCGTGTCAGTTTCCAAAACAACTACATGAGATAGAGGTCTGATATTTTGTAATCAGCTTTATCCTATAATACCATATGGGGTATAGCAATTTTATGTTCCTAGGTCAACTACTTCCTGTTTATTGAGTATTTTAACTTGTATGCCTGGCTTAGTTATGAGAGCGGGGGTATTACTAGTGAGCATTAGTCACAGATTTACTTGTTTGCTATGTCTCAGTATATTGTGTTATGTAAACTATATTATTTATCTTTCAGGTTTGAATTGTTAAGGTTTTAAGTTTGACTTTCTTCTAGGTATTTCATTGATACTTATAGAATTGGGGGTCGATGCGACTCACGTTAATTACAATGACATTCTGGGCGCTGTTTACACGATTTAAACACGCAAAATAGAACGCTAAAATTAAATTAAAACGTTTCCTCTTCTTTTTAGATTCAAACCAATTTGAATATATAGAAACAATGAGTCTTTTGGTAAAATCATCTAGTGATGATTCCTCTTTTCCACACTGCCACAACAAATAGGAATTCAGGAGAAAATGAATTTGAGTAGAAATGTGCGGTTTCGGCAACATATAAATATATAAAACTATTATCGCATTAGGATGTGTGTTACACAAATTATATATCCAAAATCTTTTTTTTTATTTATAAACACCCGTATGTGACTTTTTTTTAGAATTCAAAACCGTTGATCTATTTTTCTCGAAGCATTGTGTTTAAATAGAAAAAAAAAGTTGCATTTTAAAACCTTCGGTACTGTTTCGGGTTTATGTTACACTAATTACCGACACCCGATCGTCACGCCCTCTTTTAGGTCTGTTTTTAAAAACGTCTGTTTGGCTATTTACGGTTGTCTGTTTGTAAACTTTTGTCTGTTTATGTATTTTTTGTGTCTGTTTTACATATTCGTCTGTCTGTTTATATAATTTATGTCTGTTTTTGTATTTGTTTGTCTGTTTATAAAATTTCAAGTCTGGTTTTTTTTTGTCTGTTTATTCAAACTGGTGTCTGTTTTTTTGTGATTTTGTGTCTGTTTTAAAGTTTATTGTCTTTTTCTTATTTTTTTGTCAATTTTTGCCCGAATGGCTGCCCATATAGGTATAAAGTCTGTAAAATGACCCTATTTAAGTAAGAGTCATAAAAGTTAGAGAAAGTTTTTGCTTTGGCTGAAATGTTCATCCATATGTACTCTACTAAAACTTTCATATGTTGAATTTGTATGATGAGCCTTTTTGGAAGTTTTACCCTTCAAAGTCCTAAAAATAAATTTCATATTGTCATTGTAGTCAGGTGAGCGGTTTAGGCTACTTGGAACCTTTTAGTTCACTGGCCATTAGTACCATTAAATTGAATTTTTAGCTCACCTGACCAAAGGCCATGTACGTAAGCCATCACTTGACTTCCGTACTGTTACTCGTTCGTGGTATGCCTTGCATGTGTGCCCATTTCACTTTTTTTTCAAAACTAATCTTCCAAATGTACCAAAACTTGATTTTTATTTTGGTATTGTATTTTCTATATATCTAATTCAACCAAAAACTTGACTGCCTTTCAAAAAATAATACGATTGAATAGTAGAAGCAAAGAGGTATCAATGGATCACGCGAACGTCAAACGTCCGACAGGAGAAACACATGTGAACGCTAAAAGGCACAAAAGCAAGCAAACCCAATTGAAACAGCAATCAACAAAGAAAACTCAAGTCGTGACGAGTATAAGTACCAAAATGGTAAGTAGAATCTGCTTGTTGCAACGTCGGAAAGCTAACGTAAATCACATTTACGAATTATTATCAAATTCATATTACATATACACGTACATTTAAAGCTGGCAAATCTTATTTAATGAGATCTTTGAAATCAAAAGTTCTTCAAAAGTCTCCATTGAGTCGATATTGTCAATTAATCCCTTTAAAAGTAATGGCCGCTCAAGATGTCATGCTTGAATAGACCAAAATTGTTCAGCAACGATTCTATACAAAAGTGAATTGTTTTGCAGAGATAGATAAACTGTTTCTCGATCCTAGTTCATTTGTAGGTATCTATTAGATAAAAGTTGTCAGATGATCCCGTCTAGGGGTTATTGCCCTCCTGGCCCTGTTAAGAGGTTATGACCCTTAAAAGGTCAAAATGTATTGTCTGGAATTTTGTTGTATTTTGATTTGCAAGTACATGTATATTCAAATATTTTAATCTGAAGATTAATTGGATCAACTTTACAAGTATTTCCAACATTAAAAATATACAAAGCAAACTTTTCAACAAATTTAATCGATAAAACAAAACCAATAAAAATGGATGATTGTCAACACTTAACGTAAAAAAAATGATTATATATATATGTGTAACCGTACACTATATGATAAATCACGGATGAAATATGATTACATAATACTTCTCATGTTTGATAAAGATACAGCGGTTTGCTCTCCTCTATAATGTTTATAGTTTGGAATATCACATGTATTAACTCTTACAATATTGAAATTAATGTTTACAAATTTGAACCTTACAACAGTTACAATCAAAGCAATTGTTTTGATATTTTTGCATTACAGGAATAATTAACGTCACATTTTTACAACTGGTGACCAATTTAAAATTAAGAATTTCAAAAATACCTGAAGAATGTAAGAATAATTTCTTAGCATAATTGCCCGACTTAGAAATATGGCCAATTCACAGCAAACTATTTTGTGTTATGATGAAGTTTTCCATACGATTGCAGCCAACCCTTGATGTATCTGATAGATGTTAAACATAGTTTAATCCATGGCACAAAAACAACAGCAACACAGAGCTGCTAATAAGACCAGTAGGCAGGTTTCATCGCTTGTGTCTCTCCTTTCCTGAACATGAACTCTGTAAAAACAAAGATTAAAATTTATCAATATGACGACAAAAAAATATTAGAACTAAAGCACTTTGAAAAGTGCCGGAAAACGTTGAGGGGCAAGGTCTACACGCACAAAAAAAAACCCACTTTAAATCAAGTGGTATTTAAATGACTGATTTTTTCTCTTAGTAGCTTGACGTTTTTCCTCAAAATAAGGATATTCATAAAGTTCTTATATTTGATGACAATCACTTAATATCTACGTTTACAAGTGGCACTTTATACATCCTATCCATTTAAAAAAAAACAAAAAACTAGAGTTCATTCAAATCAAGTCTAAAAAATCAGTGACATAACGGATTGACAGAGAAACATTAGAATACAAGGAAATGTGTCAAGATGACACTAATGCCTCAGGGGACCGGAACGAAACTCAAACTTGACCTGTAACGCATCACGGTAGAATTACATACCAAAGATCTTTTGAATATATGCAAGGATGTGGAAAAAAAGAGCTGAAAACTAAAGTGTGACGGACGGTAGGAAGAAAGGCCCAAAGAACGGACGGACGAACGGACAGAAAAAACTATATGCCCCCAACAACGTTGGCGGGGCATGAAAACACACACAAAAATTGACACAACTTTACTTTTATCGGTAACGCAATCTTTCTTAAAAACCAAAAATGTGACGAACACATGTTAGCTTGTTACCATCTAAATCATTTAATGCTACATATTATTTAAGTCATTTTCTGACAATAAATTGGACATACATATCCGTCAAACTCTTACGACTGGGATGGTTTGGCAAAAAATATAGTTCTATATGTGACTATCCTAAGCCAAGAATTCTTGTCATAGCTTTTGTTTGTCCCTGTGCTTCTGTCTATGTCTAGTTGCGGGTCTTTCGGCGGTAATTTTGGGATTGGTATTGAATCTTATGCATTGCATTTTTAGTCTTGGACCAATGCAAGACGGCGAGAAGCGACCGCTGGTCACGTTGAAGACTGCTGACCGTCTTACGTTGTGGATATTTAAAATTGCCGTAGGTTATTCCACATCTCATCATAAATGTCGACCCATAACAGATATGTTTGGTGATTTGCGTTAAATATTTGATAATACGTACGTCTGGGGCTGCGCATATACAACTGTTGTGGCTTGTCCATGTTGTTGTGGATAACCTCCTCCATGGTGAGGATAACCATTGCCCTGGCCATACGAGTATTGTGGTGGGGGTGCACTTGGGTATCCTGGACCCCCATATGGCGGAGGCGGTCCTTGTGGATAAACAGACATTCTAAAAAATAAAAATGACAATGGATAGTTATAGGTTTGCTGATATCATATACTGTACCGACAATGCATGAGATACATTAAGACTAAGATTTTCAATTTTCACAAAATGTTATTACAGACTTACCTAATGTTCTCTTATATCCTTTTTTTCAAATGTTTATTTTAAAGCGGAATGATAAAGTGATATAAAATAACTTGGGTATCCGGGACCTCCATATGGCGTTAATTTTTGTCCCAAAATTACACGTTAATTTCGATTTCCGCGGAAAGACAAAAATTTAATTAAAAGTTCAACCTCAGAAAACTACAATAATTATTCAAGACATACAACCTAACATTTGCGCAATTTTTAAAACATAATGAAATTAGCACTATATGTAATGAATATCTGAAGAAACTGTTAAGTTTTCGAAACACTAACCAGAATGGGCGAACTCGATTTGCGCCAAAAACGAATCTAACTGCGCCACAATCAAATTGCGCCAGTACTCTAATTGCGCAACTTTCTTTGGACTACCCTAGGTAGAAACTGCGCCAATGAAAATAATGCTAACAACCGGTAAGCACAGGTAAGAAGACAAAGAAAAAAAATGACTTCCCTCCTGCTTTTTTCCGGGCTTGGACATTGCATTGTAATCAATGTAAGAAGACAGCAAGTAGTCAGCAAACTTTTCAACTCTAGCGTCGGAAGGCATGTCGGGCATTAAATCTTCAGCAAAGCCGTCGGAAATTTCCTCTGGCGCAAGAAAAGCCAACCCAAAAAAGTACTGCAGCCACTTGCTGATGTAACTGCCTTTTCTGTTGTATTCTTTAGAAAGTTCACTGCTTTGAATATTTCTCCACCAGGATTGACCGAGATGAAACCTACAAGCTTTGATAATAACTCAAGGAAACATGTCCCTCACAGTAATATGCATACGATCCTCAAAATCTAAATGAATAACGCTTAATCTATCACAACTTTCTATTATCATTGAATATTTTTCTTCGCTTAAGGGTCATTTTGCAGGTAAAAATTCAAATATGCATACAGGTAAGGGTGGCGCTATTAGATTCTGTTTACTGGCGCAGTTAGAGTATTGGCGGGATTTATTTGTGGCACAGTTTCTATCTCTGAAAATACCCAATTGGCGCAAATTGATTCCGGCCACCAGAATGTATTCTGCAGTTTGAGAGAAAACTGCAGAAAAAATGCGGTGTCAAAAAGAAGACAAACTAATTATAAAATATTAATTCTGTTACCTGTCGTGGCGTTACCCGGACCAGATATTTTGTACGGGCGTATTGCGTTCGCACCATTTTTTTTTTTAGATATATTTCATTTGCGCCACCATGTTATATTTCATTTGTGCCACTGAAAAATCTTTCATTTTCGCTATTCTCATGAAAAGGTTATAAAATCTAAATTTTGAGTTATATGCCAGCTTTTTACAGTACGTTCAATGTTCAATCCCATTCCTCAATTAAAATTAAGCCTCAGTTGTAAAGTTTTTGGTACCCATAAAGATGGACATTTTTTTTTCAGAAATGAAGAGGGATAATGTTAACAAGCTTTGTGCGATAATAAATCTGTAAAGTTCTTTTGTGACCATCTAATAGCCAAGAGAATACTTGGTGTTTTCATAAAATTTCTTCCTCTCATAAGATTCTATCGATTTTTTTATATTTAATACCGGTAGTACATAAAAAGATGTTAATTTTCATCATATTTATTTGAGTAATGACATTACAACCCTCTTTTACTAATTGAACATCAAATACACTCATAGGAACACGCAAATCGATCCAGGTAATTTTTACTAAACTCCGCAAAAGATTTCTCTTTTACTTTCTCCTTATCAAAGCAAATCGAATAAAAAAACTTTTCTTAAAAATCATTAAGGCTGTGCTCGTTCGCAATATGAATTATACACCTGGAAAAAAAATAAGCACCCCTAGACTTTTCATGCTTTTCGATAATTTGAAATAATTTCTAATTTTCATGAGTTTGGTCAGTTTTATTTCTTCAATATGTGACTGGATGGATGCTAGCTTTCGGCTTAAAGCACATTTTTACCTTGAAAAGCGGGAGCTAGCTCTTTAGGAAACAGGACGCCAAACTGGTAGTAAAAAAAACAATGATTTCAGCAGTTATTCGTGCTAAAGGTGGTCATACTTGACTCTTTGACGATACAGTATCAATCTTTTGATAATGATAAACCTTTTCGAGTGCGATTTGACAATTAATGAAACGTTTCGAGCTTCAGGGGACCATACTTTTCGGAGACCATGTTTATGTACAAAAAACATCTTTTTTGCCATGTCGTGTTATGTAAATAAACGATGTCTTTATGTTTGTAACAAACATGTTAAATTGTGTTTAACAGTGCATATTTCAGTTTGCAATAAAAAAATTACAGTGCCTATTTGTTAAATAATGGTTAAAAAGTGTTTTGAAAATGTATGATTTTAAAAAAATCATGGGGGTGCTTAACCTTTTTCCAGGTGTATATATGTTCGTCAAATTATTGAAATGTCGAACTTATGGAACTTAAACATTTCCCCATTGGCATCAATTGTAAATAAATTGTTAATGCCGAGATCCCTTACGGCTTTCCATACGGCATAAACTTAGGGTTATGAAAAATCCTTAACATGTTAGTAAAAATATTTAGACTCTTTTCACCTATATAAAGTGTTAGTTAAAATTATCTGGCTCGATACGCGTGTTCCGTGGAGTGAACTAGGTTTTGCCAAAAAAACAAAAACTCATTTTACTGGGGATGATATCATTTCATTCAAAGTGTTGTCAATTATAATGCCAAATTTGAGTACTGACACGGTGATAGTAAAGAGCACATTAATAACGGTTTACCAAAAGTAAATATTTATGCTTGACAACACTCATTCAACGCGAAGAATTAATCACGATTATTTAATATAAAGCTGCAAAAATTGGACTCTTTTATATGTCAGTCAAGATATGTGTATTTTTATTCAGTCGAATCAAATGCGAAATTGATAGGTTGTATGTCTTTAAAGACAAGTGGTAGATGATAACGGAACTATGTTGTTCAATTGGTGTTCATCTTCCTTATTCAGATGAAATGACAAGTTACGTTTGTACCATAAGTATCTATAATAGATAAAATCGTAACGGATATTGGTTCTTACTTTCGATTTTACAAAAGATTAAAATGGTGAAAAGACATAGATGGCCAGATTTTATTTAACAGGAAGATGAGCAACAGACCTGAAAATCGAGTCCCGAATTATGGAACCTCACGCTGGTGCTGGATACGTGTAACAAATATCAGAAGGTTGTAATGGGTAGTTGCTGAAAAATTGTTACGAACATTTTTTTCCATTGACCTTGAATGTAAAAAAAAATAACAAGTCGGTAAACAGGAAGTAGTCTAGATGAGGGACAGACTCAAATCCCACCTTATGAGGCCTCGGGCTGAAGCTGCATACCAAATATCAAAAGGCCGTGATAAGAAGTTGCCAATAAAGAAAACTGTTACGAAAATATTTTCTACGCCCGCCTGCCCATCCGCCGCCAAACATTCACCATCTAAAAATCCGGATTTTCACAAGCGAAATCCGGCCAAAATCGAGATATGTTCTTTAAATAGTATTACTTTTTTCACTGATATTTCATAATTAACATATTAACAATATATTCATAATGAATCTTATTTCACCAAATTACTTTATTTTTTTAAATATTATAAATTGAAAAAGAACTTACTGTTATTATGAAGAGATCGTACCAATATTAATACATGCACATGGCTATTATTTATTAGCGTAGTTAATGCGTCACCCTCGCGTGACAAAATTAATATGAAATTAAATCACTTTCGAAATAAAATTTAAATACCTTTCAATATTGTATATATCCTTTAGATAAGTATATTTATATAGGTGTACATGTACACATGCCTATTTAAGCCATTGACAACAACAAGAATAACAATAGTAAAGTGACATAACAAGTCAATTTATAACAGGAAATTTATTGTTCAGCTTTGTCGTTCTTTGTTGTTTATTGTTAACAAATATTTTAGTATTTTAATTGTAACTAATACTTGTAGAAAATACACGGGTGTAATGTTTTGTGTGTCTTGAAACTTTTTTGTTTTGTGGGTCCTGATCACGAATAACAAAGAATAAAAAATGCAAATAACGAAACACGGAAATATAGCTAAATTTTTGTTCACGGATAAAAGTTTGACTTTATTACTGTAAAGCATGCCCAAAATGAATCACGGACAAAATACTTTGCCGAGAACGGTTCACGTGCAATAACCAATCACGATGCACGGAAAAATATTTCAACCAATCACAATTCACGGAAAATAAAAATTGCCAATAACGGAGAGCGAAATAAACCCATCGGCCCCCTCTGGTTTTGTCATTTCTAGTAGACATTTATGATTGGTCCTCTAAGTTCGGTACTTTATTTCTGTCATTTAACCATGCGCAAAAAAACTTCTTGAGTTTCTATAATGCAGCTATACCTTAATTTGCTTTGGATAACTTAAATATGTAAATTTTCTTCCAAGCTATCATAGTAAATTGGCATTGATATTCACATCAAATATTAACAACAGAGGCGTTTAAATCTAGCATTTTTTATAATAAATAACGTGTATATAAAAATTTCGATCTCGTCCATACACTACATGTGCATGTACTATGTGAAAATAGTAATATAAAGAGGTTATTTTTCATACACACAAGAAGAAAAATAAAATCCTGGACCCAATCAATTTTAGTTTCAATTTCAAAGAAATTTGTAACACACAAATGCCTATATTCTAAAAACAGAACCAAGAACATGAAGAATATTGTACAAATATGTGCAAAAAAAACCCAAACAATAATTATGATAGGACATATTATTGATTTCCTTGATAAAAACATTGGATCATGTACGGTTTCTAAGAGATATTTTAATTCACATTTTCCCGTCATTATCGCTCCTAATTAAAATGGGCTTTTTTGTAAAAAAAGCTTAAATCTTTTTATATTTACATTTTAAACCTATTGGGTAGAGCGCCTCCCATGAGTCTTAGATACACGAAATGCACCTTATATTATGTGTAGCAAAATTGATTATTAACTTATAGTGAATATTTTTCATATGAAGTAATTTTGGATGTTTTCATTCAGTTTTCTTTGAAATGACGTCAGCGTGTAACAGTTAACTGTTTCACTCCTGGAACGAACTGTTTCATGCGCGTGGACGATGCGCAGTACAGAGCGACGTCAAGGGTATTTTTCGCTTTTAAATAACTATTTTTCTATATATTTCATAGCAATTAAAATTATAAAAAATATTCCCATGCCATTCCTCAACAGATTTTCATGCATAATTATCTGTAATTTGTTTATTTGGAAATCTGAAAGAGAACCTCTTGATGCATTTTTATTCGGCAGAACACACACGTCGCACTTTTGAACGAGCGCACACTCTCTCTATGTATTCTATAAGTTAATAAAACAGTTATTTAATGTCTGTTCATGGGGCAGTCAAACTATATGCCCTCGGTGCACAGGAGATGATTTAAGAACTGTTGCATTCGGCCTGCGGCCTCAGGCAACAGTTCCTAAATCATCTCCAGCACCTCAGGATAATAGTTTTGACTGCTCCATATGACCAGGCATTAAATAACTGTATAATGTCAGGGCTATCTTAATCTTATTCTCTTTGCAAAGCCCGTGATAGTTTGAATAGCGCTAGTGGTGCTAGTGGCGGAGTTTGAATTCCCCAAGGTAAATCCGCTCCCTGGGATCCGCTTACGCGGCATCAAGACTTATTGTTGATGAACCCGCCAAAGCTATAAATCATCATGTGTAAATTTCAAAAGTAGCCAAACCCCAATGCTAATGTTCTACTTAAAATTTCAATGTTCACAGTTTTTGCCTTTTTTTTTTTTGTTGTTCTATAAGCTTTTGATGAATTGGCATTTTCCAATCTTTTTGGTAGAGCACCTTTGAACAGACGAAACTCTGACAAGGGGTGGCAAAAGTTTATAGTATTTGCCTTCGTAATTTTTATATCATATCATTTAGGATATAGCTGTAACCGGATAGCCTGATCCACACCACCATCACCTGGGATCGTCCACCGGCTGCCTGGCCACATGCCAGCTCGTATAAGATTCGAACCTCTAGCAGGGTCGATAACTTGCAGCTTTATATTACGCTAAAACGCAAGTATTTAAACTTCCTAATATAAGTCTCAAGAGTCTTTCTAGCTGAATTAAATGAACGACTCTTCACAATTCACAACTAGCTCTTTAAACCCCGAGGGATTTTTAGTTTTGTGGCAAATATAATTATTCAAATAGGAAGATATATGGTAAAATTTTGCAAGATGTCAAGAAAAAGCTCTGTTTTTGGACAACCTTGCTGCCGACATGTGAACTTCTTGACGATGGAACATTTTATGACGTTGCTTTCAGTAAAATCTTGTTTTTTGCCTTTTTGTTTCTCTCAGATAATTGACGAGGGGTATATTAGTATTGGGGGATAGAAACGAAATTGTTGTAACTTTGTAATTTTAAAATATACCCGGTTTTTTACGTTTCTCCGCTAATTACCCCCCCCCCCCCCTTTTCAACCCCACCCCCCTTACATCACTAAAAACAGAAATTTTAATAGTGGGAAAGCACAGTGTGTACATGTAATGTGTATGTTTATAACAAAAACTAATTATTTTAATATGTAGAATGAGGAAGGCAAATAAAAAGGTCTATTCAATTAATAGAATAGATCGGTCAAAATCAATTGAAGGTTCCAATGCAGTATCCTGGTTACTCACTTGGTTTCCCGGAACCTCTTACAGAGTTTGGTGTGTGCAATACTCAATCTGGGTAGAAAACTAACTCCCTACAGTTCCAGTCCACGATCCGTACACTATCTATTTTTAGTCGGGAAAGATAGGCTACTGCGAAAGAGTTTGGGTAGAAAACACCTTTTGATCAAATTAACGTCTTCGGAGAATGCAAATTTTGAAATCAGTTTAAATTGATCAAAGTAGAGGAATTGTGGTTTAAATCTTTAACTATTGATCAGTCAACTTTTTTTTCTTTTTGACTTAACCATTAAGGTCATTTTGCTGATTATTACGGGGAAATAATTTTTATTAGCAGTCATCAGACAAATTTCTGGGAAACCACTTTTGAATTGTGGATTTTTTTTGTTTGGGTTCTAGTGCTGCTGATAAGGGGTGGTTTCCGGGGGTGGTTTTCAGAGGTGGCCATACAGCTCATAAAAATTGATTGCTGTTGGAGTTAACATGTGTTTTGGTCTAATGTTCATTTACTCCATATCCTTTCATAAATTATTTAACTGTTTGATGAACTCTCGTTTCAAGATGTAAACATGTAGTGTGTCTTTTTATATAAATAAAAGGTTAACAAACAATTTTCAACAGTTATATTCAAGAAAAATCACAAGGAGCATCAATATTACTGTATTAAATTATACAAAAGAAAAACACAGAAATGAAAGCAGTTTTAAAGTATTTTTATATGTTTACAAAAAAGAAACGAAACAACAAATTTTAAGGCACAAGGGTCCAACTTGTGCAAGTCAGAGTGGTCAATCAATCTTTAATACTTGTACAAGTCAAATGAACCAAACTAGAGTTATCTTTTCTTTATTTATTTTTCTGACTTTCACAAGGAAATATAACTAGGATTCCTTTTCATCAAAGTCCCTAATTCAAGTAAGTTAGAAATATTCATTAAGGTTAAATTGCTTTTCCAAATATCAGAGCTTTCTAGAATTAATCTTACATAATAGTCATGGCTTTGTTATTTAGATTTTTTTTGTTAAAATATCATTCTTACTTGTATACAAGTCAGAATCAAAATTTTACTACTCACCTTTGGGAGCAAATATCTTTGGCGGTCGTGCTTTTTTCAGCGGAAATAAATAACAGACTTATAGAGTAAAGAAATCCAAAAATGCGAATTTACCAATACATATCTAAATTATTTTTTGTACAGCACATGGTTGATATCCTCGGTGCTGGTGTTGGCTTCCCCGTTCCAACTTTTTGGCTTTCAGTATTTTCCAGAAGTCCCAGAGTGTAATCACAAGCCTAGTCGTCAGCATTTTCTGACACGAATTTACCAATAAATTTCTAACTTATTTGTCATTAAAATTTCTAATTGATAAATTCAAAATTATTGGAATAACCAGGTTTTTTTTCCTTGTATTTCACATGGTCGATACCCTCGGTGCTGACTTTGGCTAACTTATTCGAACTTTTTGGATTTGAGTACTTTTCATTCAATACTTTCGGTTTCAGGCCTTCCAATGGTTTGATTCAAATGCTGCTGATGAGATGTTACACCTTGAAAGAAGCAGAGAGGCACCAACGGGGTATTCGAGTGTCAAAAGTCCGAAAGGGCGACCACAAATCCGGGAAACACGATCAAAAACAGCACGTGGAAACACAATCGACTGAACAGAAATCAGCAACGTGAACTCGAGTCATAACAAGAATGAACTCTCCAGGTGCTCCGGAAGACAGATTAAGCGGCACCTGCCTGCTATAGCACACCCGTCGCGCTGCTAATGTTCAATTCAGTGTGTCAAATCCGGTAAAGAAATACAGAACAAAACTATATTACAAACCAACATCTCGATCACCTGAGAGAAAGAAATCACATATCGACAGCATATAAACCAAATTTCTACAAATGGCCAATTTAAGAAAGCAAGATCTACCCGAAACTATCACATGTGTTAGTTAAAGAATTGAATTGACGTGTTCAGTCAACATTTAAGATCAAAGCACTAAAGCGTTAAAAAGCAGAGCTAAATCTATGCACTAAAATAAAGAACGATCTGTTTTTAACAAACTTGAAAGATATCAATTTTGTTCGTTTGCTCCGTTCACTTAAACATTTGTTAAGAAATCCTTAATTTGGCTCCGCCCTCTTGAATATATGACGCATCGATTAAATTAAAGGTAAAAAATCAGCAATGCTTAAGTGTGCATCATTTAGTGTACGGTGTATCGATATATGAAATGTAGTGCACATTTATATCGAATTTATTTGGGGTGTAAAGATATACCTCTTAGTTTAGTCAACCTGTTTAATATTTAATGCATTGAAACAATTACTTTTCATGATGAATATTCCATAATAGATCCTCTGGAAGGAATATTGCCTGGCCGATTTACACTGTCTAGACAATAAAATAAAACCGCAAAAATTAGATAGCTATATGACTACATAGGGCTCTTCCCCAAAATAGTGCATACAGTAGTCTGCAATTCTTAACCTATACAAGAAGTCGGACTTTTACAAAGTCTTGTTATAGGCTGGTCTGACTGATCTCGCGAATTACCGATGTATGACGCATTGATATTCTTTCACTTGGTCGTTTAAAAACACGAACAATGTTAGATCGAATTTCCTGACTTGAAAATAAATAAATTACAAAATTTGTAGTATATCCAAGCGAATGAACAAGTCTTTGGTATTGGAAGAGCACAGAGAACCATTTTTGTTCGAGTATGTCCGGCAATCCCCAAGCAACCATCAAAGCTGAGAAAACGCAGAGGAAATCCATGAATTCACAGATTACAAAAATGATGGTGATGACGATAAGTGTTCGAGCTAATCTAAAGTTTCTTACACGAGTTGAATCTGAAACTTGAATTAAGTGGCCATCCGACCGACAACAGAAGAGTTTACAGATGACGAAGGTAGTAGAAAATATCATAGAAATGAACGCTAAAAGAAATATTATCGGAATGATCCACGTTCCTATTAAGCTGAAATCAAACTCGTATTTCGAGTATTCAGGATTGCAGCAGCACATTCCGTCTTCACCAGAAACGAAAGAAAAAGAATAAACAGGATACAGTTCTAAGCATAAAGACAACCCACAAAACATCAACAAGATAAGAATAGTCATTTTAGATGACACGTTCATCCGGAACCAGATAGGAAACTGTACTGCTAAAAACTTTATATTTCCTAGAAGTGCTGTTACTAAAAGTGATGAATCGGACAATGCATAATACAACGGTCCCTGTAAAACATTAAAGAGTGCACAGTATCCCGCCTTTACTCTGGCTACCTCTCCCTCTATCTGTACCTGACCAAGTAGAAGGCCGAGGTGCCACGGAATGGAAAATGAAAACGAGGCAACGATATCTATGATCGCTAAAATGATGAACAGGTGGGTGACTGAAGTATATCTCCGTTCTTTCCTAAACATGTGAATCGCAAGAGAGTTGAAGACAAGCGTAAAGTAGAAGATTGCTGCACATAAATGGAAAGACCATACAGGGTGGTTGACGTACTTATACAAGGCCTCATACCCGTTAGGACATGTGCTATTCAAATATTCCATCTTCGTGCAGTGTTTTACTATCAAAGTTAAAAGTTTCGTTAAAATTTCTTTTGTAGTTTATTCTCTTGCTGTTTACTGAAGCAGGTTCAGGTCTCACATATAATCAAACCTTTATAAACAGATTCAATGGCAAGCTTAGATATTATCAAGCGTATATCCCAAACGTGTGGTATTCTCTAGAACATCTAGTATCTAGACTGTCCCTTTTGATATATTTTATATGTATATGTATTAAAGGTATGCCTAATTAATGAAATCAAAACCACTATCTTAGATAACCCTGTTAATTAGAATGTGATATTTTGTGGAATATTATATTTCGTGTTTTCTGATAACTCATTCCCCAGTTTTGGTTAAAGAACATATAATATGTTTTCTTTTATTTCAGAAAAAAAAGTATCGATGGTATTAGATATTGGAATATGATACTGAGGCATGGATAATAGCTCAAGCTAATCTCTGCCTTCTCCAAATTTGATATTCTATTTACAGTGTTTTGGGGTGCGTAATTTACAATGAGATTTCTTGGTTGCGAAAAAAATCGCAGCAGCTCTAAGCTTGTCAATTTATGTTCATTGAAGAGCAAGGACCCAGAAACTAACGTTGGATCAGGCTGCTTAGCCCACAAGGCTACTGGAATGTGGTACCGAAGTGGATACATGTAAATGGGGTAGCTCTGTAATCTTGCAAGCCAAAATCTTGAGGCTACATAAAGATTACTTTTAACATTTAACATCCACAAATCAACTAGAAAATTCACGGTAAAATATGGCGTGATTTCTGTTACAAAATTCAGTAATAATTTTTTCAATGCTATAATTTTCATTTAAATTGCTAAAATTTTCAATTTCATTGCTATAATATTTTATTTATTTGGAATAAAAAGTAATTTATATTATATAAATTTCATTTCATTGGTATAATTTTTTCATTTGTATTGTTAAAAACTTTATTTCTATGGTATATTTCCCATTCAATTGGTAAGATATATTTTTCAATGATCAAATAATAATCTTTTTTTATCATACATTTAGCTATGATACCTTTAAATTTGTCCGTGTGTAACAGACGGCACCTTACAAGCCATATCTCGACAAGAGTATGGCAAGCCGTTTTTACATTTATTCTTCCTTATAGATATCTCATAAACTTTATAAGATATCTCATATGCTTTATAAGATATCTTATCAACTTTTAAAAATTATTAGATATATTTTATAAGATATCTTATTTACTATGTAAGATATCTTTAAAAGAAAATGAGGTATCTTCTTAAAACAATGTTTATAGGATATCTTATAAAGTTTATTATATATCTGATAAACTTTATGAGATATCTTATAAAGCACATGAGATATCAGTAGTATAGATGTGGTAATCAAGTCTTATTTTTCAGGACGTCCCCGACGTCCCATAGGCTGCCGGTGACGTCATATCCGCTTCCGGCCCGCCATCTTGAATTACGGTGGCCATCTTGCTTCCGGTCCGCCATCTTGCTTCCGGTTCCGCCATTTTGCTTCCGGTCGGCCATCTTGCTTCCGGTGACGCAACATCCGGTAATTAAGGGGAGGTAATTCCACAAAGTCACCGAACGGTAAAAGGCTTGTAACTTAGTTATTCCTCGACCGATTCGTTTCGGGTTTGTTGCATTGTTTTAGTAAGACAATGTCTCTTTGATGATTTTCTTTGTGGTCTTCAGTGGTCATTAGAGGCTTGACCAGTAGGTGGTCATTTCCTATTTCTTATCAAAGGTGGGGTTGTCGTATATCGTTGGAAAGGTCTCAAGGTGTAGTTGCCATTTTTGAGTTGTTTGAGTCGGAAGTGGTCAGTGGTCAGTCAGAGCTTGACCATTAGGAGACCCCTTTTTCTTGTTGTTGTATACTTAGCGTGTAATATGTCATTGTAAAGCTTGTCAGGTCTAGTTTTACATTCTTTCTTTCGTGTCAATCTCAGGGAAGTATCTCTTGGTTTCTACTGTGTTTTAAGTCTTGTATTTGATACCGTTTTGTAAGGAATTTGCCGGGCTTTGTGAGGTAGGCTTAAAGTACTGGTTTGATCCTTTTTATAGGACGTTAGGGATAACAAATCGATTTTAAGTTTCGATACTTTATTTTGAACACAGTAATAGGTTTCAGTCTTCATCCTCGTCGTCTTCACTCTCCTCGTCAGGCCTGAACTGTTTTATTTTCTCATCCAGCAAGTACTTTCTCTTCTCAGTAGCGTATTTCCAAGACTCTTCATACTCATAATCTTCATCGTCCCTCAGTCGTTTTGCTGTTTGTTTGATCTTCTTGTGGAGTGGATCTCGTGCCATTTCCATTTGCCACATAATGTTATTGACGTAGCGATTTTTTAAAGCTTCTCTATAGAGCGGGAGCAAATCCAAGTCAGCCTTTGATATTGCCTCTTTTTCGTGGTGACCTTTTTCCGTGTATTCATCCACTTTCTTTTCGTGTTCGTCTTTGTAGCTGATCACCACTTGTCCAATAAAGTCACCCCACGGATCAAACTGTTCTCCGGGGTAAGTTTCTTCGTCTTCAGACAAGTCGTCACTCTTTTCTGATTCCGTATCTTCCTCTTCCTCAGTTTCCCATTCCGGGTCCTCCTTCAACCATTCCGGTTCCTCCATTTTTCTTTGATGCTTCTGTTCTTTGTGTCTCTGTAGATTGAACAACTTTTGGCTTGTGTATCCGCATACGACGCAATGGTACATCTTTCCTTCTCGACGGCCGAGTTCTATCTGATGATTTTTGTTCCGTCCGTGTAAATTTATCTATCACTTCTGAATATTATAACATGTTGTTAACAGAACCCTCATTGCCGGTGCGGATTTGATCGGGTCTTGTTAGATTGTCTGTCTTTCTTTTCCATACATAGGCAAAGAATGCATTCCTCAAATTTGCTAAGCTCTTTCTATTGTATGCAAGCTTCAATGCTTTGAATCTACGCCATTCTTTAAATATTTGCTGGCATTCTATGCACGGCACAATTAAATTTTGTTTCGATTTATAAAACTGATCTTTTGGCTTCCTCTCGCCGCATTTACGACAAACACGTTCCCCGTTCTCACTTTCAATGTTCTTTTCTATGAGTTTTAGAAGATAATCCATTACATTTACGTGCGTCTTGTTCGAATCCATTTGAGCCACTGACAACATTGATCATTCATTTTGCCTTTTCAAAATTGTATCGTCCAATCATCTCTCAGCATTTTATCACGTGACTTACTCTTTGCTCTTCTTGCTCTTTTGATTGCTCAGTTTGCTATTTTGCAGCTCATCTTGCTCTTTTGCAGCTCCTTTTGCTCTTTTGCAGCTCCAATTGCTCTTTTGCAGCTCATCTTGCTCTTTTTCTTGCTCATTTTGCTCTTTTGCAGCTCTTTTTAGCTCTTTACCTTGCTCATCTTGCTCTTTTGCAGCTCATTTTGCTCTTTTGCTTTGCTCATCTTGCTCTTTTGCTGCTTTTCTTACTAATTTGATCATCCAGCAGCAGCAGCCGCAGCCATTTTACCCTCTTCCCCCTTTCACTTACACAGCAGCAGCAGCCATTTTACCCTCTCCCCCCCCCCCTTTCACTTACGCAGCAGCAGCAGCAGCAGCCGTTTTAACACCTCCCCCTTTTTTTCACTTAAGCAGCAGCAGCAGCAGCAGCAGCAGCCATTTTACCCTCTTCTCCCCTTTCACTTATGCAGCACCAGCCGTTTCCTTACCTTCTCCCCTTTTCTTCTAGTTGTGTTTTTCCTGTCCTGTGTTAACTTGTACAACTTTTGTCAAGCAGGGAATTCAGACCACTTTATACTTTTAATTTTCCATAGGCCCTGTGTTAAATCTGTTGGCGACTCGTGTCACCCTCAGATCTCAGCAATGAAGTCGTGTGTAATCATGCAGAACTAACTATTCCATTGAGATCATTTTGTACTTGATAACCCAATATCTTCTAACCAGTTCAAACCGGTTTCTTTTCGTTCCGATACTACCCCTTTGCAGTTCTATTTTTAACCCTTACCCTAACTCTAGCTATTCTAGTTTGTAATTCTAACCCTAACCCTAACCCTAATCTCTAACCTTAACCTTTTCTCTTTTCAGTTCTATTTTTAGCCCTTACCCAAATTCTAACTCTAACTCTCTTTGATAGTCTTGTCATTGTATTTTAACCCTTACCCTAACCCTAACCCTTGCTATTCTAGTTTGTTATTCTAACCCTAACCCTAACCCTAACCCTAACTCTTTCTCTTTTCAATTCTATTTAAGCCCTTATCCCCATTCTAACTCTAAGTCTCTTTGCCTTTGTTGTCATTGTATTTTAACCCTAACTCTAACTCACTCTTCTCTAACCATTTCTCTTTTCTCTTCTATTTTTAGCCCTTATCCCCATTCTAACTCTAACTCTATTTGCCTTTGTTGTCATTGTATTTCTAACTCAAAACCTAATTTTCTTTTCTCTAACTCTCTCTTCTCTAACCCCAACCCTTTCTCTTTCCATTTTTATTTCTTTACCATTTACTCTAACCCTAACCTAAATTCTCCTATGTTGTGTATAGTATTTCTATTCATGTTCGTACCCTTACCCTAACTCTTCTGCTATGTAGCCTTAACCCTAACTCTTGATCTCTTTGCAACTTGTGTTGTTGTTCTGCTTTTCCTGTTCATGAGCGGTTTGTAATATCACGTTTGCGCCAATTTCTGATTCTTTGTGAAGTTAAACAAAAACGATGCAAACAATATAGTCCAGTCGATTTGTGCAGGTTTTTGGCGAAATTGCTCAAAGTATGGTAAAAGCATAAAATTTGGCATGGTGGTAGAAAACAGCATACTAAACAATATAAGCTATGGACCCAGCTCGAAATTTCAAAATGGCGGCCGTTTTCAAGATGGCCGCCTAATATTAAGAAATAAATCAAATAAAAATTCATTAAAAATTGAACTTTGAAGATAAACACATCAAATTTTGCATGACCGCAGTGCAAAATGTTCCAAAGAATATAGTAGAAAACAGTTTGCCTTATATTGAAAATGGCTGTCATTTTAAAGATGACAGCCTCAGAAATAGCATAGATATATCTCCATTATGAAATCATGTTTTATTCAAGGTTATGTATGCCCCCAAATATGAATGAACGCAAAACATATGTGTTCAAACAAATTTAAAACAAGAGTAAAAGGAATCTCTATTCTGTTTGAAGATATCAGACGGGGAGAGTACAGAAATATAAACATATTTAGCTAATCGGAGTAAAATAGTATTCAAATGAGAAAATTGTCATATAAGCACCTGAAACAATGACATATACTCAGCTTGCTGCAAACCACCTTAATATAGATCATTCATTGCCATCTTTAAATGAAAATATCAAAGCCATAAAGACCATGAAAAATTACCAATGCCAGACTCAAAATTTATGTCATCATTAAAATTGAATCCTAAAAGACAGCATAAATACTCAAACCGATTACATCGTGGAACTCCCACAAGATTGGAAAAAGAATACATAATTTAAGTTGTTAAAAGGGGAGGCTTAATCGACTGTAAAAACTATAGAGCATTATTGTTACTTAATCCTTAACAAAAAACTGTGAGACCACTAAGCAGATTGAAAAAAAAAAGAAAAAACCTTGCATTGAACAGATAGTCAACCTGCACATCGAGCAGCCAATTCAATGAAACAGTTCCATTTATGTCTATTACATAGACTTCGAGGAAGCTTTTGATATCCTTGATCAAGAAATTCTGTGGAAGCTTCTTGAGATCTATGGAATTCCAAACAGAATTGTTACATCAATAACGAATATGTACAGCTTCAGGAACAAAATGTCAGGTAGTGTACCCACGAGATATAAGTAAAGAGTGTAACGTCCAGTTTTTTGACATGGCTGTTTAATTTTTCTTTGTTTCTTTTGGCCATGGATTGATTGGATCATTAGAGAATCACACCAGAGAAGATGAAATGGAATCCACCATATGTAAGAAAGCATCTTTAAATTGGTTGAAAAGCTTCAAAACAATAGTACGATGTATAAAAAGAGAGGAGACCATAATGAGAATTAACAAAAACAAAATCAATATCAGCGAAATCGATGCACTCACCAAATTAAAAGAACATGACTCATGTTGAGTGAATAACATTTTAATTTTTATAAATATAGAAATTGTGATTAACAACTTTGGTGCAACATATGATGAAACGGCCCTTGAAAAGCATGGGAAATCAAAGCAAGTTTTTAGAAAGACTAGGCTAAGTAATTAAGGCAGTAACTATAAATCATAGATCTGTATTTAGCATACAGGGCTATGGTTAAATCACTACTACTGTACTGTGCAAAAACATGGAGCCTCACAATGGCCAACATGCCGAAACTTCAGGTATTCAGATACAAATGTCTATGATCCATCCAAAAGATCGCCTAACAAAATTACCAACGAAAACAGGCAAAAAAACCTATTCTTCACGAAATAAAGATGGGAAAGTGGAAGTGGCTAGGGAGCAACCAGTTGATTTTTATTGGGGTTGGGGCTATTGAGATGCTCTGCCTTTTTATTTTCGAAAAAGTCCAATCCTGGATTTTTTTTTGCGCGCACTCTTAAATTTTTAAAGCTACAATTATTTTTTCAGTCAAAAATGCAATCCCTCCTTTCTTTTAATTCAAAATAATGTCATGCCTTTTTATTTTTGGATTTTTGCCATCCTGCCTTTTTTGATTTCAAATTTCACCATAGCCATCCGACGTATGTTCGCTCCCTTTGATAGCACATTACGAAAAGGAAAAACCAGGCCCTGCAATGGACATAACAAGGAAAAAGAAAAAAAAGGGGATACATAGACTGACATGGAGGAGATACAAGAAAAATATTAGAGAATGGTTACATGTGGAGCAACATCCATCAACTTTCAAAGGACAGAGGAAGATTGAGAAGCATTGCCAATAGCCTATGCTCCATGGGGGGGGGGGGGGGGTAAAAGGGCTATAGTCGAGTCATACTTAGTAGGATCCATAAATGTAGCATCCTTATTGCAGGCTGGACACATTGATAAACATAAGGATAGACAGAGTGACACCGCAAAAATTGCTTATATAATTCTTCAAAAGGTCGGCTTTAAAAACACCATTTTCAGTTGATAGTTCAAATATTAATATATAATTATTTCTGACATGCTATATTAAACAACTTTAACATCTAAACACAATTTTACCACAATCAGATTGATATGATTAGATATGCAGTATATTCCTGTACACTCCCCGCCTGATATCTTCAAACAGAATCAATATTATATTTATACATCTTATTCAATTTGATTTAGCAAATATACATTATTATTTGAACTTTTTGGGTCATAATTTACCTTAAATGAATTATGATATGATTTCGTAGGTATATATGCTATTTTGAGGCGGCTATCTTTAAAATGGCAGCCATTTTGAGTTTAAGGCCAACAATCGTAGAATACATTGTTCAGAATAGTTTGCAGTTATTATACATGATTTGATGTTTTAATCTTCAAAGTAGAATTTTTAATGAATTTTTATTTGATTTATTTCTTAATTTTATATTCCATCTGGCGGCCATCTTGAAAATGGCCGCCATTTTGACTTTTTGAATTGGGTCCATAGCTAATGTTGTTTAGTATGCTTTGTTCTACCACTATGCCAAATTTCATGCTTTTACCATCTTTTGAGCATTTTTTTCACGAATCGACTGGACTAATAATGCATTTTCAAAAACAACAACTTAGGGTTTAACACAGGGCCTATGGAAAATTAAAAGTATAAAGTGGTCTGGATTCCCTGCTTGACAAAAGTTTTACAAGTTAACACAGGACAGGAAAAACACAACTAGAAGAAAAGGGAAGAAGGTAAGGAAACGGCTGGTGCGGGTAAAATGGCTGCGGCTGCTGCTGCTGCTGCTGCTGCTGCTGGATGATCAAATTAGTAAGAAAAGCAGCAAAAGAGCAAGATGAGCAAAGTAAAAGAGCAAAATGAGCTGCAAAAGAGCAAGATGAGCAAGGTAAAGAGCTAAAAAGAGCTGCAAAAGAGCAAAATGAGCAAGAAAAAGAGCAAGATGAGCTGCAAAAGAGCAATTGGAGCTGCAAAAGAGCAAAAGGAGCTGCAAAAGAGCAAGATGAGCTGCAAAATAGCAAACTGAGCAATCAAAAGAGCAAGAAGAGCAAAGAGTAAGTCACGTGATAAAATGCTGAGAGATGATTGGACGATACAATTTTGAAAAGGCAAAATGAATGATCAATGTTGTCAGTGGCTCAAATGGATTCGAACAAGACGCACGTAAATGTAATGGATTATCTTCTAAAACTCATAGAAAAGAACATTGAAAGTGAGAACGGGGAACGTGTTTGTCGTAAATGCGGCGAGAGGAAGCCAAAAGATCAGTTTTATAAATCGAAACAAAATTTAATTGTGCCGTGCATAGAATGCCAGCAAATATTTAAAGAATGGCGTAGATTCAAAGCATTGAAGCTTGCATACAATAGAAAGAGCTTAGCAAATTTGAGGAATGCATTCTTTGCCTATGTATGGAAAAGAAAGACAGACAATTTAACAAGACCAGATCAAATCCGCACCGGCAATGAGGGTTCTGTTAACAACATGTTATAATATTCAGAAGTGATAGATAAATTTACACGGACGGAACAAAAATCATCAGATAGAACTCGGCCGTCGAGAAGGAAAGATGTACCATTGCGTCGTATGCGGATACACAAGCCAAAAGTTGTTCAATCTACAGAGACACAAAGAACAGAAGCATCAAAGAAAAATGGAGGAACCGGAATGGTTGAAGGAGGACCCGGAATGGGAAACTGAGGAAGAGGAAGATACGGAATCAGAAAAGAGTGACGACTTGTCTGAAGACGAAGAAACTTACCCCGGAGAACAGTTTGATCCGTGGGGTGACTTTATTGGACAAGTGGTGATCAGCTACAAAGACGAACACGAAAAGAAAGTGGATGAATACACGGAAAAAGGTCACCACGAAAAAGAGGCAATATCAAAGGCTGACTTGGATTTGCTCCCGCTCTATAGAGAAGCTTTAAAAAATCGCTACGTCAATAACATTATGTGGCAAATGGAAATGGCACGAGATCCACTCCACAAGAAGATCAAACAAACAGCAAAACGACTGAGGGACGATGAAGATTATGAGTATGAAGAGTCTTGGAAATACGCTACTGAGAAGAGAAAGTACTTGCTGGATGAGAAAATAAAACAGTTCAGGCCTGACGAGGAGAGTGAAGACGACGAGGATGAAGACTGAAACCTATTACTGTGTTCAAAATAAAGTATCGAAACTTAAAATCGATTTGTAATCCCTAACGCCCTATAAAAAAGATCAAACCAGTACTACCCCACAAAGCCCGGCAAATTCCTTCCAAATGGTATCAAGTACAAGACTTAAAACACAGTAGAAACCAAGAGTTACTTCCCTGAGATTGACACGAAAGAAAGAATATAAAACTAGACCTCACAAGCTTAACAATGACATATTACACGCTAAGTATACAACAAGAAGAAAAAGGGGCCACCTAATGGTCAAGCCCTGACTGACCACTGACCACTACCTACTCAAACAACTCAAAAATGGCAACTACACCTTGCGATCTTTCCAACGATATACGACAACCCCACCTTTGATAAGAAATAGGAAATGGTCACCTACTGGTCAAGCCTCTAATGACCACTGAAGACCACAAAGACAATCATTCAAGAGACATTGTCTTACTAAAAACAATGCAACACACCCGAAAGGAATCGGTCAAGGAATAACTAAGTTACAAGCCTTTTACCGTTCGGTGACTTTGCGGAATTACCTCCCCTTAATTACCGGATGTGGTGTCACCGGAAGCAAGATGGCCGACCGGAAGCAAAATGGCGGAACCGGACGCAAGATGGCGGACCGGAAGCAAAATGGCGGAACCGGAAGTAAGATGGCGGACCGGTAGTGGATATGACGTCACAGGCAGCCTATGGGACGTCGGGGACGTCCCGAGAAATAATAACCAATGGGCACTAATTGTGCACCTTTGCTTGCTGATTTGTTTCTTCATTCATATGAAGCAGACTTCTTGCAATCTCTTCTAGACAAAAAAGACCGTAGACTAGCTCTCTCTTTCAACCTCACGTTCCGTTATATTGATGATGTCCTTTCACTAAACAATTCTCGATTTGGTGACTTTCTCCATCTCATATATCCACAGGAGCTTGAGATAAAGGACACAACGGATTCTAGGAAGTCTGCTTCATATTTAGATCTACATCTCGAAATTGACTCTCAAGGAAGACTTTCAACAAGGCTCTATGACAAACGTGATGACTTCAACTTTCCAATCGTCAACTTCCCCTTCTTGTGTAGCAACATTCCGTCCGCTCCAGCTTATGGAGTTTACGTATCTCAATTGATTCGTTACTCCAGAGCGTGCGGGACTTACATCGATTTCCTTAGCAGAGCGACACGTCTGACGCAAAAATTGCTCACACAGGGTTATGTTGCTCCTCGGTTGCTGTCTTCACTCAAGAAATTTTACGGAAGACATCATGCACTTATAGACAAATATGGGATTCCGATCTCTCAGATGAGTGCAGATGTTGGTTTGTCATAGGGTGTTGTTTTGTCTTCCTTTACCGGATTTGACACGCTGAATGGACTATTGGCAACGCGACGGGTGTGCTATAGCAAGCAGGAACTGCTTACTCTTCTGGAGCACCTGAGTTCACTCTGGTTTCGACTAGAGTTCGCGTTGTTGATTGATATTCAGTTGTTTTGTGTTTCCATGTTTTACATGTTGTCTGTTTTTGTCCCGTTCTTGTTGGTGTTTGCTGGTTTTGTCTCTGCCCTTTCGGACTTTTGATATTCGGATACCCCATTGGTACCTCTGCTTGCTTCAACCATCTCAATCTCATATACTACTGATATCTTATAAATTATTTTTTATAAGCTATGTTATAAAATTTATCAGCTTCTTATAAAGTTTATCAGATATCTTATAAACTTTATGAGATATCTTATAAAGTATATGAGATATCTTATAAATTGTATGATATATCTTTAAAGAGGCCTTATAAAAAGTATAAGATATCTTATAAACTTTAATATGATGCAGGTTAAACCTGTGACGCTCCCGAAGTTTGAACGTATCCTTAAATATTTTACAAGGTAAAATAAGTTTTAAATTGTTTATTACTACCTATTATAAAGAAAAAGGCAGCGATACTACAATTAGGTCGTTTGTTTCCGTCGTTTCTATATTTACAAAAGCTCTTTGCAATGTACATACTTTCACTTTTCACTCGGGGGCTATATTCGGATTCTCAATCTTCGGATTTCCATCAAGACAATATGGCCGCGACCAGTAGATTATGTGTTCCGCTTCGGATTATATTTTAGTCAGTGTAGCATATCTTGCGTAGCTTTAGCGTAATGGATATTTGATTTTGGATTGCGAAAATTTACTTAATTGAATAAAGTTTAAAGGACAAAAATACTATTCGGACACCAAAAATAAGTTAAATCTTTTTTCATGCTTTTATGTGGCGGTGTTTTAAAGCAACAATGCGATTCAACTAGATCATGTAGCGTACATGGCGTAGTCACTTTATCAGGTTGTGCACATGTTTAAGCGTACTTTCTTATAAATTTTTGACTGCAAAATGTTAATTCATTGAATAAAGTGTATTATCACAGACAGAAATAATGCTTATGCAAAATAGGTCAATCAGACACACACAATTCAAGCATTTTATTGATTTTTAGAAAATGACAAAATAGCCACATTGGGTCATTCGTCTGTCTTGATCTAGGTCATTTTAATAGGGATAAATAATTTTATCTATTTCTCACAAAGCTATTGCGGGATCCGAAAAAATAAACTTATTTGTCACAAGTTATTGGTTGTTCGAAAATGTTATCAATGCTTGATAATTTTGTCGATTCACCACACAGAGACCAATGTCGCCACAACTACAAACATGTCAGAAAATAATTTTAACTGTGCAGAACCACAGGGGCTTGGATTATAGAGTAGGGGGGCGACTTAAAAGTCAATATAAATGACCAGAATCCAAGCCCCTGTGTGCGGAACATGGATTGCAACGTTCGTGTATAAGTTTGCTTTAGTCTATATCATAAAGGGAGGGACAATCTTTGAATAGATGACAATCAAAAATATTTGAGCAGTGGCGGATCCGGGGGGGGGGGGGTTCCGAGATTGGAATTTTCCTCCTTTCCGACAAAAATTTCGCAAGTAACGTCTAGAACCACCCCCTTTTCGTCCTTCGTCCACAGCGGAATTTATGTGGACCAACCCCTTTCAAAAATTTCTGGATCTGGCCCTGTTTGAGTTGTAATATAATTTATTGCTATTAGACGTTAAAAATTTAAAGGCATACATGTACATTGCAAATGTTCATATAGAGATCTACAATTGGGTTTAAACTTATTTCATATAATATTATATACTTCAAAATCATAGGCTGATCTGACAAATGATAACCATTAAAGTAGACGATAATTAGATGTGGAATAATTGTACGCCACACAACCAACATAAAGAAACGTGAATTTTAAAAATCACAATGGAAAACAGCCAACAGTCTTCAGCATGACCATAAGTCGCTGCTTGCCGTCTTGCATTGACCCAAGACTAAAAATACAAAAGAGGAAGAGTCCAGTTTCCTTTTTGGTCACACTTAGAAAAAAAGTCAAAATAACAATGTACAATTTTTTTTACATCTCCGCATGCTTGGAATGCAACTAAATGTTGAAAATAATAATATTATAAAACGAAAATTATAAAAATTTCTAGGCGCAAAATATATGTTTGATTTTCTTCTTCGGTATTCCCAGAATCCCGTTGGTAGCTTTTGTTCTCATTTATAGATAATAATATTATTTTACAGTTTAGCAACGACATGTTGGATGCTGTTTGAAAGAATTAAATCAAATTCACGTTTTGATAATTGGTTTGCTCATATATAGTTATTTAAATCTTAAACATATGTTGACATGTTTTGATCGAAAAAGTCGTAGTTAAAACAAATTTGAAAAGGCGTATGATAACTACATTAATGATGTTTATCTTTTATCATTTTAAAGTTCAACATTTTTTTTTTAAGTTTTATTTTTCATTTAAATTATTTGGTCATAATTATGTATTTTTTTGCTGTTTATAGTCATCTGAAAAGTTTCTAAGTTGAAGCTAAAATATTCGCCTCAAATGGTCTCTACCGGACGCTTATATCGAAAAGATGAAAAGTTGGAGATAAAGAACATGGTTTAACTCGCTATTTATTTTCAAATGCCTGTTCCAAGTCAGGACCATTGCGATCTCAAATTTCTAAGATGTGCCTTTGCCTTATTTTGTCTGTTCTTCTCAGATATTTGTTTTTGGTCATAACAGTGGTTTTTTTTCTTTATTTACTGGTTTATTGTGAATGTTGAATGTTACAGTGCCCAGTAGATGTTTATGTACAAGATTATAGTCCCTGTGAAATCGACTCTGAAAGTGGAACTTGTTATTATTCGAAAATAAAAACAAACTAGCTTTTCTTGTGGGTCCTGTGTGCGCTTAATGACGTCAGAAAGTTTCAAAGAAAAAAGCGTTAAAAAGACACAAAAAGTCCGGGAAACTGCGCGTGCTTAACCGGACGTTGAAGGAAAATTGAGTCCATAGTACAACTAGAATATTGATATTTCTACCATTATCGCTCCCTTCGGGAGCGTATAAGATATCTTATACTTTTTATAAGGCCTCTTCAAAGATATGTCATAAAATTTAATATGATGCAGGTTAAACCTGTGACGCTCCCGAAGTTTGAACGTATCCTTAAATATTTTACAAGCTAAAATAAGTTTTTAAATGTTTATTGGGCAATTAATTGAAACAAATTCACTTATTCGAAAATAAAAACAAAGTAGCTTTTCTTGTGGGTCCTGTGTGCGCTTAATGACGTCAGGAATTTTCAAAGAAAAAAGCGTTAAAAAGACGCAGAAAGTCCGGGAAACCGCGCGTGGTTTACCGGACGTTGAAGGAAAATTGAGCCCATAGTACAACTAGAATATTGACATTTCTACCATTATCGCTCCCTTCGGGAGCGTATAAGATATCTCATATACTTTATAAGTACTTAAATGTTTTATAAGATATCTTATTTATTTTATAAGATATTTCATATGTTTTATAAGACATCTTATAAACTCCCATTTATATGAGATATCTTAAAGGTAAAGGTAAAGGTAAGATTTATTTAACGTCGGTGAGTACATATCAGTGATGTGATATGTACACAAGTCAAACAATTAACATAAGCTCTGAAGAGCTTTTGACCGACGGCAAGATTAACGACCGTTTGGCTAATATGAGGCCCTTGCATGGTCGCCAGGCTTGTGTGGGAGGAAAGCCCGATATTCCAAGCTGGAAAATCGGTGAAACCCACGAGCAACGGTAGGTGCCTGGAAACCTTGACACGTGTGAGGCTCGAACCCACAGAGGTGTCGACCTGTGATTTAAAGTCCAGTGCCTTAACCACTCGGCCACCGCGCTCCAATGTATATATCTTATACATTTAATAAGATATCTTATAAATTAGACGAGATATCTTATAAATTTTATTACATATCTTTAAAGAGGAATAAATATAAATATGGCGTGCCATACATGTACAAGGGACTTTTTTACCATATCAAACCATCGCGTGCACAAATTGGGCATGCAAATATGGCCATATCAAGACCTCGCGTGCACAAAAGTGGGCTAATATGCCATATCAAGGTCTAAAGCCTCACTTTAGAATTTGACGTCACAGTATATAAATAATATATTTTGTTGTTGAAAATTTAAATATGGCCATATCAAGACCTCGCGTGCACAAAAGTGGGCTAATATGCCATATCAAGGTCTAAAGCCTCACTTTAGAATTTGACGTCACAGTATATCAATAATATATTTTGTTGTTGAAAATTTAAATATGGCCATATCAAGACCTCGCGTGCACAAAAGTGGGCTAATATGCCATATCAAGGTCTAAAGCCTCACTTTAGAATTTGACGTCACAGTATATAAATAATATATTTTGTTGTTGAACATTTATGATAAAAAGATTATGACATAGGGTTTTCCATATCAGGTCCTAAATCATTCCTCGACCCATATTAGGTCTCGGCTTATGCCTCGACCTAATATGGGAGTCTCGGAATGATATGGTACTTGATATGGAAAACCCTGTGTAATAATCTATATATATTGTATATTTTGCAATTTAAATGCTATATTTTCACTTTCTTTGGCAAAACACTTTTTTATTCATATGGTATAATTTTTCATTCATATGCAATAATTGCATGATGGGAAAGCGAAATGACGTCATAAGATCAAATCTGGAACAATGGCTATGATTGGTCGGAAAAACCGTACCCTCCACTGTTCGATGAACAAGTAAAGGACTCTAGATAGCATCCCGTGCAAACACCATTGGACCAGCGTACCCCTAGGGGTGCTCCAATTGTTTTTAAAACTGTGTAACTATGTCTATAATAGACGGGCCAAGGATTCTAAATCACCCCGAGGACTGTAGGACCATTCAAAAGATAATGGCGATGATGATTAGGCATCCCTCTTCTTATTTTGGATGTGATTTTATGTAGAGGGGTTCCGTATTGAAGACCCGAAAATCCCGCGGACGAGGGCTTAATATTATATCATTGTTCTTGTTACATAAACAAATCACAGTAAGAGTGCGGTTTATACAGCACATCTTAAAACTTACACTAATTTTGAACAAAATGCTGACAAAAGACCAGTCCTGAACTTTGGGCATTATCCACCGAAGCACGACCCAGGAACAATTTTAGAAATCTCCATTGTCATTGATTTTGTTGTTATATACATGATATATGTTGTTAGATGTGCAAATTTTAGATTTTAAAGTTTTGGTCATTACGTCAAGGATAAGTCGTGAAATATATCGGTATAGTATTGCAAGAATACGTTCAGGACTGGTCTTTTGTCACCATTTTGTTCAAAATTAGTGGCAATGCTAACCATCACTAATAATATAATCATAATTTCAACAAGGCAATTTTCCACAATGGATTATTTCTTGAGATTAAAAATGTAATCTCGAATGTTATATATGTACCTACCTACCTATTCCTCTTCGCGCAATTGGGCGCTTAAGGCATTCACACAGCCTCTCCATTCTGCCCGGTCCCTCGCCTTCACTTCTGCCAGTCTCCATATTAAGCCATGTTCTTTAAACTCCTTTTCTGCCGTTCTACGCCATGTCATTTTTGGTCGTCCACGTTTTCTTTTCCCATCAGCAGTCCAGAAGATGGCTTTTCTGGTTATATCATTTTGATCTTTCCTAAATACGTGGCCTATCTACCTCCATTTTCGTCTTGCTATTTCTACCATGATGTCTTGTTGCTTTCATTTTGTGTATGTAATATATGTTAGTTTTCGTCTACATAGAATGTTTTTAGTAAGATACACAAGGCAGAGTCGGGCTTGGTGTCACTTTTTCAAGGGTTGAAGACGGTTACAAATGATGGCACTAGTTTTGATATGAGGCCTTATTCATGTGTGTTGTGCGTAATACAATTTATTATGCAACCAGCTTGTAAAATGTGAAATATTTAGAAGAGGATTACAACAATATTATCAATCAAAATATATATAAAAAAATGGTTTTGTCCATTGAATGTTAAGTTATAGATATTTCTAAAAAAAACAACTTATTTTCGCGAGCGATTTATATTCGCAGATTTCGCGAGGAACTAAAATTCGCGAAAATAAATCGTCAAGAATTTACTTATTGTCATAGTATACGACAAATCGCGGAAATAAATAGCCGCGAAATAGCCCTTTAACTCTAAAACGCGACATATTTTAGTCTAAAAAATAAATTGGTTTAGAGTAGGACAGTGGTCATGTGTTTTGCCAAAAATAAAATGAAATTAGAAAAATATTTTGATATTTTTGTGTTTTTAGAATCTTTATACTTAGTTTAGGCACATTGTATCAATATGATTTAAATTTGTATTCTAAAAGTAGTATAAATTATTACTTAAAGTATGGTCAAGTGAGGTAATTTGGCAAAAATCATGAAAAATCATAGTTTTTGGCTCCTATCTTTGCTTGCACATAAAAATCAAGGAAAGAAACCCCACTTTAAATTGATTTAGGATGATGAATTGTTGCAAGATCTATAAAATGTCAAAAAATGAAGGAAATCTATTGACAAGAAAAAAAGCAATGGAACATTTTTGTGTTTTTTATGGCTTTTCCTATATAATTCATAGTAACACATTAACTTGATACATGTTTAACTCGAAAAGTATGAAAGAAACCCATAAATTTTGAATCAAATTATGAAAGAATACATCCTTTTGGACATTAATGCCAATTTTGAAGAAAATCTATTGACAAATTAATTTTGGGTCCGAGTGCACGCTCTACTTTACATTATCACCTGTACCATGCTGATAGCATCAAGTTCCAAGTTTTTATTCCACATAAATCTGCATGACAACGGTTTTGACTTGCTCTCACCTTGCTTAAATTTCAATAGAAGTCAACATGATCGTTCAAGTTTAGCAAACAAAATTCACGTTTTAGCAGTGATGCTTATTTTAGCACATTCTCTTATGCATCGTTCCTGCAGAATCGTCAGCTTTTTGACATTCTTTGAATATTAAAGATATTTGACTAATTCAGCAATGTAAATTAAATTTGATATTAACACGAACAAAACTACAACAATTAAACATCCAGTCGGCAAATATTAATGAATGTACCAGATACAAATTTCTCGTTCCTGTCTAATCAAATTAAGGTTAATCTTCTACAACTGTCCATCGCTAACCTTTGTTATAAATTCATACAAAAGTAAAATATTATATTACGGGCTTTTATGTAAGAAGATGACTGTTGATATTTACTGGAAACTGTCAGAACTTCTCCCAATTGTCGATGATATTATGGTCAAGCTAACAGAGGCATTTCCTGTCTGTTTATTTGTAAACAAAGCTTTTAGTTGAGAACGCAGATCTTCACTGGAGACAATGTATATCACAAAATTTGAGGCAAATCCAACCATTTGAATAATTTTCTGATATTTGAACGCTTTAATAAACCAGGGCATTTCAAAAACATCTGGCAATCCTAAAACCAACGCCGTTAGCGGCGAGATAACACAAAGAAGATCTAGAAATTCACATAGGAAGAATACAACTGTTATAATAATCAAACTTCTGGCTAGTTGGAGGTTTTTCTCTCGCACTGACTCCGACATTTTGATTATTCGCTTGTTTTGTCGACAACAAAAGAGCTTGGCAATAATGAAAGTGGTGGTGAAGATCATAGAAACGAATGCGATGAGAAATAGTATTGGGGTGATCCAAGTACCGATTATGCTGTACTCAAACATGAACTTGGAATATTCCAGATTAGTACAACACATTCCATTGTCGTCTTCCTTAAAAGAGAACGTTACAACTGGGTACATCTCCAGCCCAAAACAGAGCAGAAACAAAGCCATTACTATACAAATTGTCATTTTACACGAGGCATGAATTCTAAACCAGAACGGAAATTGTACGGCTAGAAGTTTCATGATGCCGAGCTGTGTTGTTATTAGAATTGATGTGTCGTTTATAGCATAGAAAAACGGCGCTTCAAATACGACAAAGAAAGAACAAAATGCAGCTTTAACGCGAACGACGTATCCATCTTCTGTAATTTGTTGAAGCAGTAAACCGAGGTGCCAGGGTATGGATTGAGAGAAAGCTGCGAGACTGTCTGTAACAGCCAGGCTTATGAACAATACAGTGAATGGCGACTTTTTCTTTTCTTGCTTAAACATGTAAATCACAAGACCATTGAATACTAAAATGATATAAAAGATCGCTGCACACACGTGGTGAGTCCAGACCGGATGTGATAGTTCCCGCCAAAATCTCTCGTATCCTTCTGGACACGTGTCGTTAAGGTCACTGTATGCGTAATCCTGGTAAGTGTCGTTTGTCGTTAAGCCCATAATATTTTGATCTTTTATTTAAAAACGATTGCAAATCACTGCAGTTCTGTTTAAGTAATTTGAAATCTATTCTGTCTAAATGTAGGTGTTCACGTGACGAGTTAATGGATAAATTGTTTTTTGTATCATTCCTAAGAAAAATTATTAATACATTTGAGCTAATGAATAAGTTTATTTTCAATATCATATTGCTCTTCTAAGTTTCCTTGAGTCCATTTTAATATATCTATTTGGTCTTAAAATAACAATGCTTTTAGCTGTTTAGAAATAGCAGTTTCTCAAAACACATGTACAGTAACTGTTGATACAACAAAGTCATAAAAAATTCACGATATGGCCAGAAAAAGAATTATGAAGTAAACAGTTCCTTGATATAAAAAAAATTCTTTAACGGATCTTCAGTTCCAATATCATGTGACAATCTATCTTATGGTAAACTCCACAACTGTTTAAAAGTGTCACTGTGTAAAAAGTGCAAAAGAAAAATGTTGTTGTCTGGTGCACAACGAGAAACTTATATAATTTTGTTATTCAAAATTTGCGTAATTATTATTTCGTATGATAAGAAAAAGAAATATAGGAAAATCAAATCCACATGAAACAGAAGACCATGGGATATTATATTTTTATTCTTATTAAATACAAATTGTTGTTATTTGTCGGAACTGACCTATTGATACATGAGATACTTAATTGATCGTTTTCAAAGTGAGGGGTTCTTCGCAGTAGAAGCAAAGGTGTATCGTCCAATATGAAAAGGCAGACAAAATCCGTAGACTAACAAGTCACCACCAAACAAACCACACTAAAACAACCGATTTACAACTAAAATTAAACCGCAACAACTTGAGGTAAAGTCGAAACGAGAGTGAACTCGGTAGCCTCGGATGAGTAAGCAATCCCTGCTTCCTATAGCATACCCGTCACGTTATTATGAACGATCAATTAAGTATGGGTCAAAACTAGTTAAAGCCGACTAACTTGACTCTATGTCAAACTCACAGCTGTGCTAATCTGAGAAAAGCATACAATCATATGTCTTCCGTAAAATTTCTTGATGGACGGGGAGCAATACAACTCTGTGTTAGCATGTTGCCTATTAGACTTGGTGACCCAATATTTCCAACAAAGTCCGGCCTAGCGAACCAGTTGCGATCAGTAGACTCTAAAAGCTGGGGCGGATGGAATGTTGCTTCACAAAAAGGAAAAGTTAGGATATAATTGGATTTAAAATGATAAATTTTATAATCCTTTATCGAAGGGGACAGAATACCTCTGTTTTACGTACATTCGGGTTTAGGCACTAGGTTACTTTCAAAAGCCTCGTTTTGGTATCAGCCCATTTCTTGGAAGATAGCAGACGAAAGGTCACGTCTAAAATTCTTCTTAAGGATTTAATCTTTAATACCCTCCCCTCCCAATGCCCTTTATTCTTGTGTTGTTTTAAAGAAAAGATACTGCCCTTTTTGTTTGTGTATTTTCAGCAAGCTGGATTTATTAAATGGTGCAGTTGGATGTTGATATGTACCCTGGTATGAGGAGTCAAAATTAACAGAACTTAGACGTGGAAGGATTTCAACTCATGGTTATTGCTTGGAAATCTATCGCCATCTTTGCCGAATAACTGTTTGGAGGATGCTTCCATTTATCCTTACCACCGAAGAATCTGGAATTGGGACTTGTGTCAATTGATATTGGAATTCACTTCATCGCAACATCATCACGACGGCCATGCCATTTCTGCTGCGCATTTTGTATCATTTAAGCATTTAGCCGCTGATTCTCCAGGGCTAATTTGCGATTTCACATATTATTTATATATATTAACTCATGGTATGCCATATTACGCTTTCGGCTACCATATATATATTTCTTATATATTATGGACTATTATATATTTAGTGAGGCAATTTAGTCGCTGATTTCCAGGACTATTTGCTGTAATCTGACTTATTCAAAATTGGAATATTAATTTAATTGAAAGAGGACTTTTAGTTTCAAATATATTGTTTCCTTAGAACTTGAAGTTTAAATAGTAAATCATAAGAAAGAAGAATATATATATATATATATTATCTATAATAATGTAGCATATTTTAAATATTAAAGCTGTGACAACTTTTGCCAAATCACTTCGTCTCCTTTTCTGGCCCTCTGAGATAAAAATTGATGTCGTCATGTTTGTCATAGAGCTTTGTACAAATCATTCCTTTTGTGTTAATTTTGAAAACTAAATCCAGACACGAAGAAGACATAAAATATGTTGTGACATTTATTTAAAGGTTCCTTCGGACATATTAGATGCAAAGACTATACTTATCTTTCCCGAAAAAAATAGCTCCAGATTATCCCATTGCCACATATTTGTATGAGTTCTATCAAGATTTTGATGATTTTTTTTTATCTGAATCAATTATAAAAAAGTATATGATTGACCTTAAGAATTTAAAAATTTCGTCACGTTTCTTAGAAAATACTTCCACCAATATATTGTCAAACCGGGAGTCAGTGAATGCTGACGGAAGTGATTAGAACATGGGTTTACATTGCACTCTGGTACCTATCAGTACAATGCCTAAGGCAGGAAACTTTGTCAAAGCTTTTGTTTGTATTTCGTCGAATTTATGTTAACTGGTTTTTTTTGTAAAGAAGAAGGTCTTTCATTGCACTTCAGGATTGGGTTTGATTCATATGCAGTTTATTTTTAATCCAGGGCCAATTGAAAAAAAAAGCAAGCAGCAACCACTGGTCACATTGAAGGCCACTGGCTGTTTTCTATTGTGGATTTTTCAAAATTGTCGTTTATCAATGTTTATATTGTAGGTTGTGTCGCGTACACTTATTCCACATCTCATAATATTCTACTTTTCAAGATTTTTCCATTGAAGAGCAGAGATCAAAAGCAAGAACAGAAAAGAAAGCATGGAAATCCAGAAGCAGTGATAAGTGAACTTCAATGGAAGATAACTGGATCTGTTCAGTGTTTTGGGTATGTTATAACTGTATGGAAGCACCTTATTTTTAGACAAAGGGGTTTGAGAAGGTATTGATGGGCCTTACAATTATTACTACTAGTATTCAAATATAAACCCCATGGCTCACAAAAACCATACACTATTTACAAATAGACACTCGTTTCCATTATTCGTTGTATGATCAATTTTTCTACATCAGTTGTATACTTCCCACGCTAATGGTCAACTTTACCAATAAAAATGATGAGATTTGGTATATTGTATGCGACACAACCTACATACTATTGTAAATCAGTGACAATTATAAAGTTAAACATGGAAAATAGCCAGCAGCCTTTAATGTTCACAAGTTCTTGCAGTACTGGCCTCAGATTGAAAATATGGAACATACTATCCTAAAATCGAAATACCTCTTCTGTATAAAGGAAAATAAACAAAAAGACAACATGACTTGTACAAACGTGAGATTTGACAAATTTTTTGCTCAATACAGGAAAAAACAGTGTTAAGCTACTTTTCTGGGTCTTATTAACTCTATAAAGAACAATAAACATAACGACTTGTAAAAACGTGAGATTTGACTGATTCCTGGCTTAATACAGGAAAACAAAACAGTGTTAAACTACTTTTCTGGGTCTTATTAACTCTATAAAGAACAATAAACATATAGACTTGTACAAACGTGAGATTTGACAGATTCCTGACTTAATACAGGAAAACAAACCAGTGTTAAACTACTTTTGTGGGTAAAAATCTAAGTAGAAAAATAAACGTAGAGGCTGTTTTCCTTTGTGGATGTTTTAAATTGTCGTTTATTTTGTAGGTTGTGTCGCGTACACTTATTCCACATCTCATTTTCTTCTATTGTTGAAGGACAGGAAAACAGACCAGTGATAGACTAGTTTTGTGGGTCTAATTACCTCAATATCCCTCACAACTATGTTGTGTTCTATGGTCATTACCGGATCATAAGATCGCGATGGAAGAGGGAGGTTTGGCGCCATTAAACCTGGTTTAACCCACCATTTCGTTTGAAATGCCTGTGTCAAGTCAGGACCATTGCGATCCACCAATTCTCCGGTATGACTGATTCGTTTTTGTCATTTTCTCTGGACTATGAGATTGATCATTCAAGTTCGGTAGTTTTGTTATTACCTTAAATTAACTCTGGTTGATCTAAAAAGTCAGCAAAAACATCTCATCTTAGCTAGCAGTACAAAGCCACATTTCCCATTTTCTCATTCAATACAGTTAGTTTTTGTTTTTTTAATAAAGATAGCTTAATTAAAAATTCAAGATAAAAGCCGATTCCCAAATCAGCTATATTTGGTTTTAGAACAGTAATACGAATATCTTTGTTGTAATCTAATCGACTAATAAAATTATAATTATTACATAGAAGGAAAAGGTTAATGGTTATCATAAAAACTAAAATGTTAAGATGTATAAAACACAGAAAATTTCTTCGGGTTCTTAAATTATTACATCAAAGTATAAAAATAATGTTCCAATTTTCTTCGTGAAAATTTCGTAATGGCAAAAAATGAAAACAAATTAAACGAATCCTAGGGATTGAAATTAATATTGATAAAGGCGGAAAGTTTGAGTTGAGCGGGTTTCTTATGTGTGTTTGTTCGTTCGTTTGTTTATTTGTTTGTTGTTTTTTGTTTTTATTATAACAAGACAATTCCAAACTTCAAACAGTCTATCTAGGAAAAAAATGTACACAAAAGGTTTACAAATAATACGATAATGTTAACTTTAGTGTTAAGAAAATGGCTTGAAAAAATTATTCTCCTTATAAAGGTCTTTGATGTAATTTATTGATAAATATACAACGAGCTTGTAACTTGTTCTTTCCAATGAATTTAATACACCAAATTTAAAGAAATATGCAAAAAGTTGCAATGGAACATTCAAATTGATAAAATCATAAAAGACAGCAAAAAAAGTTAACAAAAAGAAAAAATAAAATTAAAAGCAATTAAGCAAAAACCCAAACATAATACAGATAAATTGCAAACAAAACGTACATGTATGAAAGAACTAATCTGAATGAGAGTGAATTAAGGTGCTCCGAAAGGGTAGGAATTACCTCTGGTCGTTACGCCAACGGTCGACCTAGTAAATGTCAACCCGATTAAGGATCAGTCAAGCAGAATGTTTTGTTGTTTTGTTTGTTAAACATATATCTGAGGTCCTCTACCCAAAGGTTTAAATATTAATTTGAAGAGCAAAGAAAACAATGTGTCGAACAGGATCCAAAATTAGGACTTAGATTAACATATGTTTGAGGTAGAAAGAACCTAAGATGTTTGAAAATGCAGAAACTCATTGACAAACACCTATATGTTCACAATGGAATGATTCGAAATAAAAAAAAAATATGTACTTGTCTACAAGTAACTAATTAATACTTTAAGGTTGTTTATAGTCGTGACTATAGGGTAGAATCCTATACAGCGACTGTTAAACAAGACGGTTAGCACATGACACACCACCGCCAACTGCAGTTGTCTTCTCCAGTTGCAGTTGAAGCGGAGACAGAAACCGTCTCCAACCACGTGAAGATTCTGGTCGGAATTCGGGAGACTTCGAGTAAATAATTCAATCATGTATATTTTATTCTCGAGTCTTTTTAGCAATCTTTGCGACTCTCTATCAAATATGATAGATAAAATCTTAATCAGGTACATTAATCAAGCATTAATTGCTTCAAGAAAATGAAATCTAATTCATGTTATTTACTTTGTAACTCCCCACATGCTGTCAATCAACTTTCTAACAAAGAAAACATGTGTGCTCATCATGATCCTGTGAAATGTTTTGAGAATAGGTCAAAACCATTGGATAAGACATTTAAGTGTAATTTGATTGGCATGTCATTGATGCCTTTGGGTGGAACACTTGAATTTCTGTCTGGTAGATAATAATTCAAAAATAACTTTTAAATCCAAATTCTAAGCTTTTTTTTCATGAATTGCAAAATTTTCATGAATTCACCTTATATTTTGATGAAGTAAAGCTATAATGAATGAAATAAATGCTTTAAAAAAAATGCCAAAATCATAGATCTTATATGTTTAAGCTATGGATAGAATAAATGACGTCGATTCAAAAATTGGAAATATTTCCAAAAATAGATTCCTTAATATAAGACTTTGAATATTTTAAAATAATTTTTCCTGTCCCTAAAAATAACACAGCTAGTAAAAAGCACTTTCCATTACACAAGTGTGATATCAGATGACCAGGAAATTATCAATAAAAACTGAGGGTTTATCATGCTATACTAACTAATAATTTTTTTAATTCAAACCAACTAAATACTATCAGCTGTTGTGAATTGATTAACATAGTTTATACACAGATGTTATATATTTATTTTCACCTGAAAAATGTCAATACCTGACGGTAAATGTTCTGGCGAAATAAACGACACAGATGGCGAAGAACTGGAATTGGAACCGGAAATTAAGGTAGGATATGAAACCCTGTATGAAACCAACTTGTCGGTACTGTTTCCGCCCATTTCCATCACTTCTCAAACTGTTCCATCCCCCTTTTTCACGCTTAATTAGGTTGACACTATTCGGATGGATTAGGTTTGACCAAGGCTGAGTCATTTTCTTTTATAACTGTTTGATAGTTTCATTAAATCTATATTATTTACCATGCATTTCATTAATATGATATTTGTCTCGAGCACTTTATATTAAATATATTAATACGATAACAAATTTAGATTTGAAGAAAATTACGACAGCAAAACTACACCCCCTTAGTTACCGCGTCATTGACACTTCCGGCTAATGTAGACATGTATCAGATATTAGTTATCGTTGATTAATTTATATCATATGTACATTTTGACTGATTAATATATTAGTATAAATATCTGACCATACTATAATACATGTATAAGGTATAGATTTAAAAGTGTCAACGAAAATTAGATTTTATCAGATTAAAAGCCACCAAAGTATCTTAAAGAGAAGTACTCATACCCTAAAAAGAAAAACAGGGCATCTAATGGGACATTAAATGATACCCGCCACGATATAATATCAATAGTTCATAAAATCTGGTTTTTCAAAGTGGCCAATCTCAAAAACTATTTTTTCAGATCATGATAGAAATCGAACTTGACCTGTATTTTATTGTACTAAATAGCTGTGCAAAATCTAATTCAAATCTGTTGACGCGTTTTCAAGTTATTGGTCGGAAACCTTCGGGGGACGGACGAACGGACGGACAGAAACCGAAAGAAATAGAACCTCGCCACTTAATGTGGCGGGGTTTTAAAACAAAGAAGAACAACCAAATACCGATCATGAATTTCAATGAAAGAAGCCAGTAGTACATTCGAATAATGTAGACGTTGTATACCCAGATGTTTCAAAATATAAGAACCAAAAATCTTTAAGAATAAAACAGCAATAAAGATAATTGTTTGTGGAAAAATATACGTGAAACACTACACAATCCAACAATATCCACAAACATGACTTTTATTTGTAGATCAACAATCACAATGCAATTGATTTCTTAAATGCCCCAAAATATCAAAAAATAATAAAGACAAAGAAGCAAAGAGGTACCGATAGATCATTCGAATGTCAAAAGTCCGAAATGACAACGACGAAACCGGTCGACACGAACAAGAACATAACGAAGAAACACAAAACACAAAAAAAAACGAACGGAAATCAACAACGCGAACAAGTCGTAACAAAAGTGTATAGCACATCCGTCGCGTTGCTAATTTCAATTCAATGTGTCAAACCCGGTAGAGGAAGACAAAACAAATTTCTGCTAAAAACCAACATTTTCCCTCATTTGAGAGATAGAAATCCCATATTTGTCTACCGTAAAATTCCTTGAGTGAAGACAGCAACCGTGGAGCAACTCAAACATAGATCATAAAACATTTTCATTACGACAAGCAAATCATAAGCTTTGACAAGGATACATTGTGTTTCAGATATATGCTCTTTATTTTCTTAGATTTGGTGTACTTGTACATGAGATTATATCAACTGTGTATACTTTAGTTAGAACTATATGTATATTCTTAAACCTAAAGTTTACCCCATACAAATCCCCCCACCATAACAGTTAATCCTTAGATAATTTTGGTATCACTACATTTGTAATTTTTCGGATGTCATTTGGTTTATCCAATTTCAATACTTTTTTGGATTTATGGATATCCTTTGTTTGGGTTTTAGTCGGGGTTTTATTGCTGTTGATTATGAATAAGATTCAGAAATGGCCAAACAGCTCATTATTTATCGAAGTTGGAGTTTAAATAGGTGTTGTGATCTCGTGTTCTTTTACTCGATATCCTTTCATACAATATTGTACCAGGAAAAATGTCATATGCAGTGATAGTTGATTTCTTTTTTTGTAGATAGAATTGGACCATTTAAATAGCTGTAGTGCTGAAATTAACAGACTAGAAAATGAACTTGATGTGAGTAATGGAATAATTGGTATTTGTATTTCACGTGTTTGGAGTATATACAAAGAAACTCGAAGGAGCTCTTCGTGATCAGTATGATCTTGATACCCAGTAAATTTTGTTTAAACTTTATTTGAGGATATCTCCATCAAATCAAATTGTTGTACAAATATTGGCATTAAGCAGAGATCCGCTTTTTTCTGGGGCTAGTGCCCCTATGCAAGAATGTACGTTTACTTTCATTTGGAGGCCTCCAAATGACATATAATGATTAATTAGGATCAAAGCGATTTTGTGTTATTTGTGTTTTGTGTTTCCTCGTGCTGTTCTTGTTCGTGTTTACCGTTTTTGTATTTGCCCTTTCGGGTTTTTGACACTAGAATGCCCCATTGGTGCCTCTTTGCTTCTCTCATCTTTTTATTGTGTATTTCAATCATGGTAACTCTTGTTTCAACAAACTTAAGGTAATAACAAAACTATCGAACTTGGAGGTTTTTTATCAATCTCAATATCAAAGAGAAGAGACTAAACAAGGAAGACATACATGAAAAAAATGAAGATTACAATGGTCCTGACTTGGTATAGGCATTTCAAAAGAAATGCTGGGTCAATGTCAGTGTGTACTGGTGGAGTTTAAATTCCCCGAGGTTAGCCCGCTCCGGCACCAATTCTTTTGAGTTGGAGAGTACATCAAAGCTTTAAATTACCCGTCTAAATTTCAAAATTGTCTAAACCCTAAGGTTCTTCCTACCCTAGACATAGGTTGATTATCTTAGTAATAATTTGGTTCCCCAGTTTGGTATTTTTGGATTTATCGTTCTATGCTCTTCATATTCATACAGTGTATGGCATTTTCAATATTTTTGGTAGAGCGCCTCTGATGAGTCTTGAATAGACGAAACGCGTGTCAGGCGTAGCAAAATTTATTGTCTGGAACTTTGTTGTCATTTGTATTTCGAACACACGTGAAGGTTAGCACTGCTGGTGGAGTTTAAATTCCCCGAGGTTAGCCCGCTCCGGCACCAATTCTTTTGAGTTGGAGAGTACATCAAAGCTTTAAATTACCCGTCTAAATTTCAAAATTGTCTAAACCCTAAGGTTCTTCCTACCCCAGACATAGGTTGATTATCTTAGTAATAATTTGGTTCCCCAGTTTGGTATTTTTGGATTTATCGTTCTATGCTCTTCATATTCATACAGTGTATGGCATTTTCAATATTTTTGGTAGAGCGCCTCTGATGAGTCTTGAATAGACGAAACGCGTGTCAGGCGTAGCAAAATTTATTGTCTTGAACTTTGTTGTCATTTGTATTTCAGTGGTTGAGCGTGATAAGTCTTGATTAAATGTTGTTTTTCTTCCTTATTTTGAGAATGTGTTACATGTAACTTTTAACGCCGATTTTATGAGGCAAGGTCCAAATACAGACAAACGTTTTACGTGTACATGTAATTTTAACGCTGATTTTAGGAGGCAAGGTCCAAAAACAGACAAACGTTTTACGTGTACATGTAATTTTAACGCTGATTTTAGGAGGCAAGGTCCAAATACAGACAAATGTTTCACGTGTAACATGTAATTTTAAATGCTGATTTTAGGAGGCAAGGTCCAAATACAGACAAACGTTTTACGTGTACATGTAATTTTAAATGCTGATTTTAGGAGGCAAGGTCCAAAAACAGACAAGCGTTTACGTGTACATTGTAATTTTAAACGCTGATTTTAGGAGGCAAGGTCCAAATACAGACAAACGTTTTACGTGTACATGTAATTTAAACGCTGATTTTAGGAGGCAAGGTCCAAACACAGATAAACGTTTCTCGTGTTACATGTAATTTTAACGCTGATTTTAGGAGGCAAGGTCCAAATACAGACAAGCGTTTTACGTATACATGTAATTTTAAATGCTGATTTTAGGAGGCAAGGTCCAAATACAGACAAGCGTTTTACGTACATGTAATTTTAAACGCTGATTTTAGGAGGCAAGGTCAAAATACAGACAAGCGTTTTACGTGTACATGTAATTTTAAACGCTGATTTTAGGAGGCAAGGTACAAATACAGACAAACGTTTCTCGTGTTACATGTAATTTTTAACGCTGATTTTAGGAGGCAAGGTCCAAGTATAGACAAACGTTTCACGAAGCCTCCAACAAGATGTCACAAGTTTCACAGAAAAACAAAAGGAGTATATCTAAAGCGAGGGAGTACTTCGAGTTAAAGAAGGAGGAAAAAATGGTAAATATCACATGCACTTAAAGATATACTGGGAAATAAGTAAAATGTAGATATATTTTTTCCTCGTTTTAATGAATCCCCTTTGTTCAAAAAATTGTTGTCTTTTGTGAAATTTTCTGATTTTGCAGACCGAATAAATAAAAAATGGCAGTAGAACGGTAAAAGCTTCGAATCCGTAGCTAATAGATCAGCATTTATATAACGAAACCAAGCATTATACATTATCTAACAATAAAGCAATTCTTAACATAACAATTACCTTCCCATCTCTAAACTGTGTTTTATTAAATATTCAAGAAAGGTTAAGTGAGTTCTCATAATCTTTATTTTTTTGTCTTAGTAAAATGTAATTTGAACTAAGAAAACGTCCCGGGGAAGGTAAAGAATAATTACTTACTGCAAAAATGCAATGAAAAGATGCATCGAGGTAATAGTATACTAAATATGAAATCGTTAAACGTTTTTATTAACAGTATTAATCACGTAAGCAGTAAGAAATTAAATATTACGAACCCCATTTCATCTAAATTAAATATCAAAGTCTCAAAGCTGCGGCCTAGATAGTTCCAGTCAGCTTACGAAATATCGGAGAAAAGGGAACTGTTATCACCGCCAACCGTGAAATCCTGAAACAGTCTTGTTCATAGAAAAATTAAAATCTTTAAAAATAAACTATAACAGCATACGTACGTATTGAAGGTTCAAGGCGAAAGTCTCAAAGCTGCTAGGCAGTACCAATCGGCTATCGGGATATATAAAGCCGCAAAAGAAACAGTGTCGCTAGCAGAAGATCGCCTGGTTAAAGGCGGGGAAGTCCAGCTGTCGTCTGCTTGGCAGGAAATGTTGAACCACGCCACACAAAGGGTACTTATATAGTATTATATTTAAGAATAGCAAACATGTTAAAGTCGAACAAAAGAACTGTTTTATAGAATTCCAAGCAGATACTCAAAGCGAGTGAATTAAGGGTGCCCTTTGAAACGAAAGTAATGTTTAGCTTAGCCTTTTAAGGTAGTGCAGTGACCAACTATAATAAAGTCGATTATTAAGAGAGTTTAATTTCACTTCATAACATACAGCTGAAAATTTGCACATTTGTAGAAAAATGATTATTCTTTAATTTTAGCTTGGTCGTCAAAAAGTCGTACGGTGCAATTTTTCGCAAAAGTGGATTTATTGACAAATTTTATAGTAAAAAAAATATGTTAGTTGCTTCTGTGAAAGGTCTATTTTCTTTTCAAAATATGATAAATTGTCTGTTTCACAACATATTTTACAAAAAGGAACATTGTTTTACATAAAAACACAAGTTTACAGAGTATACACTAATTGGTCAAAGAGTTTTTGGCGTTAAAAAGCGTTTTTTCTGTATAAAAATCAATATACACCTACTTCCGTTTCTCAATGATTAAAGATACAACGACATTGGTGAAAATTTATACGTCGAAAATAATATATAAGACAAGGGCCTTAAAATGCATGAGTAAAATTATATAATTCCTCTAGTATATACAAGAAATAACATTATTATTAAACATTACATGAAATAAGAAGTCTTGTCTATTTCACGGAAATTTCTGTTAATCCGATATGGTTCGGAGTTTAATCAACTTCGCAGTGTAAAACAAGTCGAGCGCACCCAAACACTCGATTAATTAAGTATACGTTTTCTTAATTTATTTAAACATGCATTTTTATATAGTGTTGTAAAGTTTATATTTATTGTTTTATATATAATTCTTAATCGTCTGTCATCTGTGACTTCTAAGAGATAGCCTGTAAATATAATTTTAAAATATGACATAATTAATATCCAAAACAAAGACGGTGTATCAATGAATCTGATCTTTTTCAAAACATTGTATTGGAAAAGTTATTTTAATATTATTATATACATGTATAATGTAAACAGGTCATTTCCAGGCTTTAAAATACCAAATTGCATATTAAACAAATCTGTTTGTTGATATTTATAGACTATGATTAAATACGAAAGAATAGGACTATACTTGGAAAGTGATTATGTCATAAGTTCACTTCCCAAATGAAGTGGGTTTTTTTTTCTTGAGTGCAAATTTACGTCGTAGATTTTTTTACTTTCTGTTGTATTGTGTTGGGCTTTGTATATGATGTTTTCTGTTGATTGCTCGTTTTTATTTTCTCCTTTTGCATATACAATTGTGTGATAGGCACATTGTTTTTATTCTACAAATGCACGATTTTTTGACAGAAGTCTCTTAGTCTTTTAATAATTTGTTATTGCAAATATAGCAAATGGATTGGACATCAAGTTATACCAACTTATTGGTTGTCCTCTCCGTAAATGTACAACACAAAAATATGCTGACGGCATGCAGTGCACACAAGTTGCAATTAAGACATTTTAGTCGATAGTTGCCATCGACGGTTGCTTAAAAGTTTAATTTATATGCATATTAAGTAGTTTCCGGTCTGATACCGGGTAATATATGCATGCCTGGTTCAACATTAAGCATTTAACCATTTTCGTCTAATGCCACTGAATTTTACATTTATTTTATCATGATTAAAGCAAGTTTTTTACAGCTACAGTGATATAATGCGACTTGCCAAGTTTATAAGGAATATATATGATGAATAGTAAATAAAGAGATGATACATTAACAACAGCAATTAAAACATCCACAATGTAAAACAGCCAGCAGTGTTCAACCTGACCAGTTATTACCCCGAATAATAAAACATAATGGGTAAAATTCACAACCAACTCTAAAAATGTCAAAGAAAGACCCACTCTAGACAAAAAAAAAATAGTAAGACATAGTCGACGAGTTCAAACATAAGCTTTGATAGAAATTCCTGACCAAGGACAGGCACATATTGCATATGGTTAGGTTAAACTAGTTTTTTTTTTATCCAAAGTACATGTAGCCTGTACGATATCAGCACCACTGAGTGAATCTAAACTTAAAAATCAAAATTTATCGCTAATTGTCTCCGAAGTAAATGTTTATATATCTCACACCTCATTTTAACTGACTCTTTTATGAAGTAGTAATATTGTGATGTTACATTAACCTTTTCTTCTGGTCTGATAAATCCCAAAGAGCGTCGTTAACATGTCGGGTGCTAACTTAAAGGTTCGTCGTTGGATATGTTTGTCAATTGTGAAAATTTCCTGACTTTCAATTGCAAGAATGGTATCCAGAAATGATGCTAGAACTTCAGAAAGGACAAAAAAAAATGTTCAGTGTCTTCTATGCACATAAATGTAGATGTCGATAAAACTATTAGGCTCATTTGGATGGTTACCCAAGGATACACTCGCAAACTGCCACTGGTCCAATAAATAAATGTACATTACATAAATCCATACAAAAACTAATCATACACTACAACTTTACATGTATAATTTCTATAGTATACTTTGTACCCCTTTGCTTGCCGATTTGTTTCTTCATTCATATGAAGCAGTCTTCTTACAATCACTTCTGGATAAAAAGACCGTAGACTGGCTCTATTGTTCAACCGCTACTAAACAATCCTCGCTTTGGTGATTTTCTACATCTCATATATTCCAAAGAACTTGAGATAAAAGACACAGTGACTACGGATTCTGAGAAATCTGCTTCATATTTAGATCTACATCTCGAAAAAGACACTCAGGGGAACTTTAAACAAAAATCTATATGACAAACGTGATGACTACAACTTTCCTTTCTTGTGAGGAAACATTCCGTCCGCTCCATCTTGTTAACACAGGGTTATGTTGATCCTCGTTTGTTGCCATCACTTTAGAACATCTATGGAAGACATCATCAGCTCATTGAGAGATATGGAGTTTCTGTCTCTAAGGCGAGTGCAGATGTTGGTTTGTCATAGACTTTTGTTTTGTTCTCCTATACCAGATTTGTCATTTTGTGTTTATCATTGGGAGCGCGACGGGTGTGTTGCAACAGGCAGGAACTGCTTACTCTTCCGAAGTTTACTCTCGTTACGACTTGAGTTTGGGTTGTCAGTTGATGTTTATGTGTTTTTGTGTTTCTTGTTTGTTCGTGCATGTTCCGTTTGGTGTTTACCTATTTTGCCGTCCATCTTTCGGACATTTGGCTTCGGAATGCCCCTTGGGTGCCTCTTTGCTTCCTTTTGAATAGAAATAGAACAAAGATTTTTCTTGAAAAATACTGGTTGCTAAGCAAAATCATACTAAAATAAAATGGTTTTGAATGTGATATAAAACGAAAAAGTTCGAACGTAATAGTTTTGCGTACTTTTCGTTTTCAATAGTTTTGCATGGTGCTCGTTTGTCGTAAAAACAAAACGCTGAAAATAAATAACCAAAACTGTTTTTTATTAATATCTTTTTAAACCAAACTAATTTGAAAACACCGACACCATTGGTTTTTTTTGTTTTTGTTTTTTTATGTATCGGTTGACCCGCCCCCTTTTTACTAATAAAACTCATTTTAATATTATTTTCGAAGCCGACTTTTATTCTCAATGATATTTTTGTTGAATTAAGCAAACTTCCAGTTTAAATGTCGTCGAAAATATATCATTGACTAAACAAAATTTTGAAAATTGTCAAAAAATATATTGTTGTGATTCTCGTGGTTTTGTAGGGTGCATGTATTCGTGTCCGAATTGTAAGCCTTGTGTTTAAGTTATGTCAAAGTTTGTTTTAGTATTCAAATATGATATGATATCTCTTCAAAATTTTACCAAAATAAATTTTTAAAAGCTCATTATCTTTTCTAGATAGAAACTTTTAGGTTCCAAATTAGCACAAACGCCTCCTCCTTTTTTAAAGTGATATAAAATCTTAACGGTGTTTCCTTTATTTATAAAAAACGTGTATATCGGCTCAAATAAAGTGAAATATTCAATTTCACTTGTTTGTTCGATGTTTGTACCTAAAATAATTGTCAAATCGCAGAAAAATTGGTGCTTCTCAAAAAACCGTTAAAAACACAGGTTGACCTTTGACCTTGATTTTAGAAAATTTGCACCAATTTTGACTTTGACGACCAAGCTTATTTTGAAGCAGATATTATAAGGAATCAAAAGAGGTATAATATAGCTGTATGTTATTCATGACGATTAAACTTTTTTAAAAGTGGTCTTGGTCACCCGCCTAAGGTGGGCGATCAAGTGATGTAAATTCTTCTTCATTTGTATCTATCACTCTAACAGCTCTTATGCAACAAACATAATGATGTGTTTTTTCCCATGGATATGTAGGTAATGGAAGCAGAAGTTGAAAAACGAAGAAGTGAAGAACAACATTCTGTAATGACTCGAAGATGTTGTCAATTGGAACAAAAGCTCCATTCATTAGAGAAAACAAAGAAACGATCTATAGCAAACGCGAGGTACGATCTTTATACTTGAAGACTCTCAAATTAATATATAGACTCAACACCAAGATTACATCGTATGATTCTTAATAAGCTAATTATCACGAATGTGTTGCTATGAGCAGGAACTTTTCATTCTTCCTGGCAACCTAAATTAACTCTCTTTGGACACAAGTAGGTGCTGTTAATTGCAGTTCAGTCATGTTGTTTTTGATTAACGTGTTTTTTCTTCGTATTGTCGTTGTCTTCTGTGTTTGCTGATTAGCTGTTTTAGGGGGAGTGAATTTCGTATCGACTTATGACTTTCGAATGCGCATTTTGTTCTAATGTGTATTTTATTATACCCAACACAACGAATATATGTTTAACATATATCGTCATATGTTTAACATATGTTTAAAAACATATGATTACCATATGGGCACCAAACATAAGGTGAACATATGTTTTTCGAACATATGATTAACATATAATAAACATATGTTAAATATAATTATGTTGCAACATTTCCTCTGTAGAACATGTTTGTCGAAGAACAATTCATGAAAACATTTCCAGACCCTTTGTTTGTTATTATAAAACACTAGCTTGCATGATCTGTAGTCAAATGAAAACCAAATCAACAAAAATATGAAAACATTTTTTTTATTACATTTTAGACCATATTTTGAACTCAAGCAACAACTAGACTTAAAACTACAGGTAACAGCATGTTTATACTTTTGACGGACAAATTCGTTCAATATAAATTAGTTTTGTTGACTGAAATATATTGTTGCATACTAAAAGGTGAAAAGTTGCTTGAAATACGCTTGAAATGCTGTACTTCACTGTTTTTGATTTTGTTACAGGGACGAACACTCGTACAGTAGAACACTATCAATCACAAGTCAATGACATATTCAGGGCATTGTTTGAGTACCGCTTGTTATTTGCATTTTTATATTTCATGTTAATCAGGTACTTGCCAAAGGTCGATGGTTTTCAATATAGATTTGTGCTAATTTATTTTCCTGATTCAATATGAATGAAAAGCCGCCCCTTCCAAAAAAGACGAGAAAAGTATACAGTGACTTTTTTTATTTCTCAAATGAATACTTTTGAAACAACAAAAATAACAATCAAGATATGTACTTGCTTTAATCATCAGCAATCTTAGAATGGAGATTGACCTGATTAATAATGCACTGTTTTTGGTCATAATTATACGTGTCATTATGATTTTATTGTCTTCATAGCAACAAAAGCAAAACGTGATAGACCTGCAGAATGCTATAAAACAGGCAAAGACCAAATATTCGAAGTCCCTTCACACACTGGAAGAGATATCTCTTGCAATACACCAGGCCAGACGAGATAAGTTGTTACTCATGTACCCTAGACAACCTGGAGTCGGCGCAGAATGTGACAGTTTAAACTCCAGCGTTTCGGAGCTGACACTTGGTATGAAGTAAAAAGAATATTCAGTATACGAGCTACATGTATACTGAATAATTTCCTTTTTATTATGAATGTAGAGGATGACTATGAAATGGCAACAATTTTTAATATTTTTTTGGTAAAACATACAGATGTTGACTCATTATACCAATATGTTTTAGTACTGATCCTTTATAAATAGGTATTAATGTTTTATGAGAAGCCCCACATGGCCTGCACCACGCTTAACTGTTGCTAACGGCTACTAAATGCCTATTTAAAAAGGGTTTCCTGTGTAAGTCTCTCTTTCCACGGAACGTGCGATTGGGATGTGTACTTTAGATGGTTGAATGGGGTAACCAGATTTGACCAACATTAAATTGATCTTTGTCAATGCAACCATGTGTTGCAACAAGCAGGAACGTGTCTCACTAACTAAAATGGAGGAGTGATTAAAGGTCACGAGAGTACCTTTTGGCTGGTTGATGTACTGAGATGATCACCCTAGCATTCCTGATATGTCATTACAAACCTGTTGTGTTTTGCGTAACTGTCGGACCCAAAATCTGCAATGGAAGAGGGAGGTTTGGCGCGCCTTAAAACCTGGTTTTACCCACCATTTCTTTTGAAATGCCTGTACCAAGTCAGGACCATTGCGGTCTTCAATTTTTCCGGTATGTCTTCCTTGTTTTGTCTAGTCGTATGGACATTTGAGATTTATTCTCCAAGTTCGGTTATTACCTTTATTTAACTTTTCATAAAAATAGGACCCGACTTTGACAAACATTTTTAAAAATATATGAATGGCTTTTTTTTGGTTTTTTTTTAGGCAAGATAGACAATGATCTTTCACTGGACGAAGATATATCACAAAGTGATGATGAAAACGATGAAAAAGTCGACGAAGGAAGTGATATATCAAGGTGTGAAGTCTTCGAACCGAACGATTTAATGAAAGGATACAATATGAATAATGATGAGAACGTAGATGAAAACTACAGTGGATATGGACAATCACAAAGTGGCTGTATCGAAATAGCAAGAAAATTAAACCTGGAAGAAAAACTTTTAAACAAAAACGATACGACAGAGATTAAAGATTTATATGAAGATGATTAGCAATAAAAATTAAAAAAAGACTCCATGATGTTTTGACAAGAATGAAATATATATTTATATCTTCTCTGGGATAGGGATGCCATTTATTGCGCTCAGTAGATATTATATCATGTTTAGTAGATATTGCAGCATGTCCCATAGATACCTATTATATTTATGATATTTTTTGTTCATTGTGATCAATGGATTAAGCATTATGTTCTGTAGATTGTCATTATATAATCATGTAGATTCAGTAGATTTAATATCAGTGCAGTAGTTAATAATCCATTATGTGCAGTATTTTTTTTCATTAAATTATATGACGGCTTTCCAAATACTATCCAATATATCACAGGAAAAATCGTGATGCATGTTAAATGCATGAAAAACATGTGTAAAACGTATGATCAAAACACATGGAAAACGTAGAAAAACATACGGTAAATTAGAAATTTAAGATATTTATATCAGATGTCAACTTATACGGTAATCATCCTTTGAAAAAGTGTACAGTCATCTTGAACCTTTCATGTTTCTAAAATTCAAATTATTTTAATGTCATGCCCGAACCATTTTGGTCCTTACGGAGAATGGCTCTTTAGTTTTGGATATAAAAACATGTGTTACAAAACATATGAAAAACACATTCACGCGTTTGTCAAAACACATGAAAAACATGTGAAAAACGGATGTTATTTTTTTTCAAACATGCGAAAAACATGTGTTACTATTTTTCCTGTGACTAATCTGGACATACTTTTCGGTTTTTTTTCACGTTTCGCCGATTAAAAATTAAGTCAGCAAGTTTCAAACGTGCCCTAAAACGTGTTTTGTCAATCAGAACTTTACTGGAAGTGAAACATGTTTTACGGAGAAATCCAAATTCTTTCGGCGTTTTGTGAAGTGTCACATGATGAGAAGTCATCAAATTTGTAAAAGTCAATATTTAAGATAAGTATTAATAATAATAATAATAATAAGAAAATCAGTTCATATTTGATCCCGTAAAAACTGGTTTTCCAATCGAGAAGCCTGAATTATATTTTTTATTAATATGAACACAACCCCGTACATTATTTGTCAAACGCTATATTTGTATTTGATTTATTTCTTAAATCATTAATTGCTCAGTAAAATTTTCAAACCTTTAAAATCTAGACGGGCATTTATACCAGAAGAACACGTGCCTTTGATGAACTTGACACTTTCATGCAAGGCATTTATACACCCAAGACTATAAATTCAAAATCGTTAAAACGATGAACATCTACTAGTACTTGAACTCTACTTTGTCATGTTTGTCTTAAAAAACTTAAGTAAATTTTAGACAGATGAAGTTGTTCGAGAGCACTTTAATACCAGCAGACGTTAAATGAACAAAATAGATAATGATGAATCCACTGAACATATATACACAGGGGAGAATCGCTATGTCGACGAAATGGTCGTGAATTTATCTACGGCCGTCAAGTATTGAATCGCTATCATGAAAAATTCGGGAAACAAATCGTGAACTAATATATTTGTTGGAATTTGTGACGTTTCATAAATTTCACCATTCGTATATCCAATCTCATCAAAACAAATTATGTCTCACAAAATGGCTGACCATTCGGATAAAGAATATATAAATTATTTTTATCGCAACTTTTAATACCTAAAAGACAAATGCAGTGCCCATGACACAAATACAATTTGTGAAAAAAACATCATGTTTTCCATCTTTTAATACTTTTTTAAATATAAAATGATAAGTCGTGTATCATAATGTTCAGCCATTTTATCAGCCATTATTTGTTTTATTAGAATTATCCTCAGGAACTTGAGATAAAGGACACACTGGATTCTAGGAAGTTTGCTTCATATTTAGATCTACATCTCGAAGTAGACTGTCAAGGAAGACTTTCAACAAAGCTCTGATCTATGACAAACGTGATGCTTTCAACTTTCCAATCGTCAACTTTACCTTTTTGTGTAGCAACATTCCGTCCGCTCCTGCTTATGGAGTCTTCGAATCACAGTTGATTCGTTACTCCAGATCGAGAACTTGCGGGAATTACTAGTACATCAATTGCCTTGGCAGAGCGTCACGTTTGACACAAAAATAGCTGACACAGGGTAATGTTGCTCCACGGTTGCTGTCTTCACTCAAGAAATTTTACGGTAGACAACGTGCACTCGTAGACAAATATGGGATTTCTATTTCTCAAATGAGTGCAGATGTTGGTTTGTCGTAGAAATGTGTTTTGTCTACCTTTACCGGATTTGACACACTGAATTGGAGATTAGCAACACGACGGGTGTGCTATAACAGGCAGGAACCGCTTTCTCTTCCGGAGTTCACTCTTGTTACGACTTGAGTTCGCGTTGATGATTTCCGTTCGGTTGATTTTTTTCCTTTGTGTGTCTTCGTGCTGTTATTGTTCGTGTTTTCCGGTTTCGTCGTTGCGCATTCGGACTTTTTACACTCGAATGCCCAATTGGTGCTTCTTTACTTCTCTCTTGTTATAAGCTCCCGCTGTGCGGGAGCTAAATTGACTGAGTATGATGCTTTCAACCGGAAAACGTATAAGCTAGTCAAAAATCCGCACCCAATAACACTGAATGCAAAATTAAATTCCTTTTTTGGAATTTCTCAATTTAAAAAATAATAAACATAGTTATTGTACTAATATAAATTATTTCAAGTTTTTCCAGCTATGAAATGTTTTAAATGTAAAGAATTTGAATAAAAAATTAGGACTTCAGTGATATTTTTATTATTGGCGTCCACTAGAGGTCGCGTCTTAAAATGATAGAAGCGCGGGAACTTTTCATTCTAATTTACCCGAACCAAGACCCCCAAAAAAGCGGTGCATTGTCAACCAAACAAATAACTTGAATACTTAAGCAGACAAATTTCATTCCCAGTAGCCAATATATTTACTCTGTCCTCAGTAAACAAATTTGTTTTTTGTTATTTTCTCTCTAACTGGCTTTGCATTTGAAAATGAAAGTAAGGGTGCGTTCTTCGAGGTCCGCGTCCGAAGCAATTCACTTCCTTGTTCAGTGTGCAGGTTCATTCTTGTTTCAAAATTATGGATATGAGGCACCACATATTTATATAAGAAAGTTACTTTATCTGCGGGAGCTTATCAGGTTTAACCTGTATCATATCATTGAATGTGAAATTTAAGAGAAACCACAAATTGGTAAGTTATTTAAACAAATATTACTTGGTATATATGTATGTTGTTTCACGTACACTAAGTCGGCATCTCAAAATGTAATACAGACAGGTATGCTAAAGCAAGCAGGGACTGTTTACTATACTAGAGCACCTGAGTTCACTCTCTTGCGACTTGAGGTCGCTTTGTTGATTTCTGTTTCGTTGATTTTTTGTTTTGTGTTTCTTAGTGTTGCTCTCGTTTGTATTTGCTGTTTAATTCGTTTGACATACGAATGTCCCATTGGTACCTCTTTGCTCCTTTCATATTCATTTTATTTGAACGAGTAAAGCAGGATCTCATGGATTATTAAACATGTATTCTTATTTTCTATTCCAATAAACAAGATTTGTACTGAGGCTATCATCTTGTAAGTCGTTCTTGTAACAATAAGCTGCTAAATGATCTTTTTTCCATTTAATGGTTGTCTCGACTCTGTGAAATTTTCGAGACAAGCACTAACGGACTTATGGAAGAGTTTCGAATGAAACAACTAGTGATGGCAAAATTTCTATTAAGGTTCTACTGTAAGAAAAATGAGTATGTCAAAAGCATCTATATCAGTGAGGTATTCGAGTATCAAAAGTCCGAAAGGAGAAGTACAAAACCAACCGCCGCAAATGAGAACAGCTTATTTGTACTTGAATACATGTCGTTTTTATGTTTTTTGTTTCTTTTTAAGAAGAAGGTCTTACTTTGATCATTTGAGGGCTGGATTGGAATTGTTTGCATTTTATGTTGACATTGGGCCAATCGAAAAACATTGACAAGCGCCTACTTGACTCGTGGAATTCTACTGGCAGTTTTTCATTTTGTTTTTATTAATTGCTGCTTGTTTTTGCAGACTTATTCCACATCTCATAATTTTTATCAGGTGCTTTTGAAGGATGAGCAATTCCTGGATATTGTTATACAAACATCGCATAACTTATGGTCAATTTAGCGTGTCAAACCGTCAAACAGACTCTATGACAAACCACTATCTCAACACATCTAACTGACAGAATTCCCGTATAAGAGACTCTTCCTTAAAATTTCTTGACTGAAGACAACAATCAGCAATTTTGTATCATTCCGTCCGCTGGAGTCTATGCACATACTCGACAGTCCCTTTGCTTTTCCTATGAGCCTGTAGAACACATCATAATATCCTTAAAGGAAGTGTTATCCTATACAGATTTTTGTCGAATCAGAGTTTGTCTTTTGTGACATCTGAATGCCACAATGATACTTCTCTTTTCCCAATTACTGAATGATAAACCTACAATTTTTTTTTTCTTTTCTTTCTTGCGCTGAGTTGTCTTTTATTAATCTTTTCTTCGTTATCAGCCACTAGTAGAAAAAGTTCAAAATTGAGTTCAAAATATGGTGGTTAATTGTTTTAATTAGTGTTTGACTGGTCTGCTGTACTGAGATGATCACCTCAATATCCCGATTGTGTCTCACAACTATGTTGTGTTCTATGGTCATTACCGGATCCTAAGATCGCAATGGAAGAGGGAGGTTTGGCGCCATAAAACCTGGCCTGTACCAAGTCAGGACCATTACGATCCACAAATTCTCCAGTATGACTGAATCGTTTTTGTCATTTTCTCTGGACTATGAGATTGATTATTCAAGTTCGGTAGTTTTGTTATTACCTTTATTCCCTCTGTAAGGTTTTGTACGTCCCATTCTTTATCAGTTACACAGACAACATTATTCAGTTTTACTTGTCTTCCTTGAACATCTTTATTCTCAGTTTTTAACGCTTTTTAACTTTGGTTAGCCTGGCTCATTTCAATTAAAAGTGTATTTTTGTTATGATTTCCGTTTCGTGTTCCTTTTATCAGTTCTTAATTTGTTGAGGTGTTGTCATTTTATTTCGTCTCTTGAAAGCTGAACGTATGTTTTGAGACAGTTTCTATTACAAGATTAAATATCCAATCACATTTAAGAACATAAAACCCAGTTTTTTCTCAAATCGACTTGATTCCATTTAAATGTTTATTTTATAGTAGATGAGATAAAATTTGACCTACTCTACTCTGTTTGTAAGTCAATTTATCAAGGGCATTGTCGAAGTGAGAAGAATCCAGCCAAATTTCAATTTTTATTATAGTAGTTCTTATGATTCAACAATGTTTTGGTAATAAGCACTGTCAATCTAAAGCATTCTATTACTACAACTTTTCCTGCTCTTTATCATTCCTAACAGTTATGTAAAAAGCCTAGAAATATTAAAACAATAAAATTACAACGAAAATCCAAGCTTATATGCAGCGTCAAACATGTACAAAATATCGAAGGAACAATGTAGTCTCCGTCGTTTTTAAGCTCCCTTTCTTACAATTGATCAAACACTTCCATGGCTGCGCATCGCTGACTTTTATTTTAATACAAAGTTAATCCAAACATGTTGTACACCAACAGTTAAATGAAATAGGAAATTATCCAAAGCCGTATCTCTTTTAAATGATAAATAACTATTGCCCATTACTGGAAACTGTCAAAACTTCTCCCAACTGCCGATGATACTGTCGTTAAGCTGAAAGAGGCATTCTCTCGACGTTTAGCAGTAAACAAAGCTTTCAGCTGAGAACGCAGATCTTTACTTGACACAATGTAAATTACAAAGTTTGAGGCAAATCCAACCATTAGGATAATTTTCTGATATCTGAATGCTTCAATAAACCAGTGCATTTCAAAAACATCTGGCCACCCTAAAACCAACGCCGTTAGCGGTGAAAGGACACAAAGTAGATCTAGAAACTCACATAGGAAGAATACAACGGTTACAATGATAAGACTTCTGGCCACTTGAATGTTTTTCTGTCGGACTGACTGCGAAACTTTGATCATTTGCTTGTTTTCCCGACAACAAATGAGTTTGGCAATGATGAAAATGGTGGTGAAGATCATCGAAACGAAGGCGATGAGAAATAGCATTGGGGTGATCCAAGTACCGATAACGCTATACTCAAACATGAACTTGGAGTATTCCAGATTGGTACAACACATTCCATTGTCGTCTTCCTTAAAAGAGAATGTTGCAACTGGGTACATCTCTAGTCCAAAACAGAGCATGAAAGAAGAGACAACTAAACAAGTTGTCACTTTACACGAGGCGTGTATTCTAAACCAGAATGGAAACTGTACGGCTAAAAGTTTCATGATACCGAGCTGTGTTGTTACAAGAATTGATGTGTCGTTTACAGCATAGAAAAACGGCGCTTCAATTACGACAAAGAAAGAACAAAACGCAGCTTTAACGTGAACGACGTATCCATCTTCTATAATTTGTTGAAGCAGTAAACCGAGGTGCCAGGGCATGGATTGAGAGAAAGCTGCGACACTGTCTGTAACAGCCAGGCTAATGAACAATACAGTGAATGGTGACTTTTTCCTTTCTTGCTTAAACATGTAGATCACAAGACCATTGAATACTAAAATGATATAAAAGATCGTTGCACACACGTGGTGAGTCCAAACTGGGTGTAGTAATTCCCGCCAATATCTCTCATAACCTCCTGGACACGTGTTATTAAAATCATTGTAAGCATAATCCTGATAAGTGTTGTTTGTCGTAAAGCCCATGTTATTTTGATCTTTTCTAAAAATCAACTATATAGTCTTTTGCAATAGCTGTCCTTTTAGGTAACTGTAAATATATTCTATCTATAAGATATGCTTGCGTTCAGTAAATGTTACACAGTTCGTTTTCTGTCAATTCTTACTGAACATTCTTAATCTGCTAGAGCTTAAAGATTGTTTATATTTAGTATCTATTTGCTCTTTACTGATTCCCTGAGTCCTTTTTCAAATATAGAATTGATCTTAAAAGAAAAAAAATATTTTAAATGTTTGAAAACTGCCAGTTACTCCATACACATGTACAGTTGATAAAAAAAATCATAAAAAATGCATGATATGGCCAGAAAGTAAAGAAATTATGAAGTAAACATTTCCTTGATATAAAAATATTTCTTAAATGGATCTAGTTTCAATATTAATATATGGTAATCTATCTTATTATTAAATCTGCAATCATTGTATGAAAAGATTCAAAAGTGAACTCTGTTGTTTAGTGCGCACCAATTATAATTTCGTATAATAAGAAAATCAAACCAACATAAAGAATCATATCCCGGGGGATTAAACTTTAATGTTAACATGAATTGCCAATATATATTATTGTTATTAACGAATACGGGTCGATATCAAAGTGAATGATCACACTAGAAGCAAATTAATGTAATAACGAAATTGCTGAACTTAGAGGATTAATCTTAAAGTCCAAGAGAAAATAAAAAACAAGGAAGACATACTAGAAAAAATGAAAATTGCAATAATCAAGACTTGGTACAAGCATTGCAAAAGGGGACGTTCAAAGAAATGCTTGGATAAACCAGGTTTTATGGTGCGCCAAACCCCCTTGTTTCATTTCGATCTTAAAGTCCGATAGTAACACAGAACACAAAACGGTTGTGAATATATAATAGGGATATTAAGGTGATCAAATTAGCAAATAAGGGTGTACAAATAAGATATCGAATATCCAAATCCTTAAAGTCAAAGACAAAATTGGTACTAGACAAATTTAAGAAATTATCATTTCAAACATTAGCAACGTACCGTCGTCAAGTCGAAACGAGAGAGACGAAGGTGCTACAGAGGAGTAAGCAGTTCCTTCCTAAAGTTTAGGTTAAATCTGGTAAAGGACGACCATGTTAAACCTCCATTTCAATAGTAGATAATGAGATTTGGAATAAGTGTACGCGACACAACCTACAATATAAACGACAATTTAAACAAAACCACATTAGAAAACAGCCAGCAGCCTTCTATGTGACCAGTGGTCGCTTCTCGCTTTACAAACCAAAATCTACACGTGAGAGAATTTATCTAAAACCACATGATGTCTACCGTAATATTTCTTGAGTAACGACAACAAGTGGGGAACACCACATCCCTGGATTAATAAATTGCCTAATTAACGTGATGCTAAATCAATGAAATCACAGAATTCCCCACAAAGTCTTGAATAACAAACCATTTGTTATAGTTTAACCTCATAGGCTGGACACAAAATGGGCTGTTGATGATTGAAAAGTTTGTCAAAGTGTTTTGTACAAATCCTATATCTCGTGTGTTGGTTACGAGATATATATCCAAATATGATGATGAAGCGGATTTCATAAAATCTTTAGTGTTAATTATCTTATTTTTCAGGGGTTTATGGATAGTAGCATTATCCTTCTTGATTAGAAGAAGTACGGATTATCCCTTGACACAAACTTTTAGAAATTCTATCAAGATTTTTGGTATTTTAATCTGAAAAAGGTCAACATTTTAATATCATAAAATACAATGCGATTAAGAGAAGAAGTGTATACGATACAACTTATATACATAGGTAAATCAGCGACAATTTAAAAATAAACAAGTGGCTCCTTGGAACCTTAATCTGGTGCTTGCTAATTTATTTCTTCATTCATTTAAAGCGGACTTCTTACAATCTGTAGTCCATCAGCCAGGTCCGGAAAAAAATAATTTGAGTGGATACCCCTGTAGACCGATTTTTTATTGCAGAAATCAAAAGACAAATATGTGAACTTTATTTTGCAACTTGTTATACTTTGCAAAAAGATGCGGAAACTGGTATAACAGAGGCCCCTTTAGGGGTACTATAAACTGTCAAAAAATTTCAACCCTTATAAAACATTCTATTATACTAAGTCTACTACGATATTATTGAAAAGAAAACTTTTAACATATTAAATGTTGTCCAGACAACCAACGACAGACAAAAGTTTGTTAAAATTTTCACTCAAAGAAGTCTTAAAGGGAGATAATACAAGGAATGACTAAAATGAGGTTTTTTTTCATTTTCTTTTTTCATTTCATAAAAAAATAGGATAGCTAGGTGGAATATTTTGTGGAAAGAATCTACCTACAACATAACAAATTAAATAAAACAATTCCATTAAAATATTTGTGGTACCGGTTGAAAAGTTTCGGTATTTATGAATGTAGCCCCAGTCGCCTGAAATCTATATTTTTTTCATGTGTAAATACAAATGATCAACATAATGTGTTTCTTATATATTTTTTCAATTTTAGTTTATATATTTGACCTTTTTGAAACTATAGTATCAGAATATAAGAACTTTAGTCTTAATTGTCGTTTAAAAGTTGCCAAAATTACACGCACATGTGCATTTTGGATCATTTTGCAAGGCAGCATACAACATGTATACAATAATGGCGCTGCATGTTTGACCGTTTGTTGCACTTAGTTACAAAAGGGATACAAAGTTACTGTTAACGAGGAAATATGCCAGCCAATTAATAAAGTTCTATATGGATCTTTTTTTTCAATTTATTTGACGCTTTGTTATGATTGTTTTGCCTTTTGAAATTACTACTAGTATATTTGTAAATACTTTGAAGATCCATATTTAGCTTCTTCATTGTTGGCAGTTGTTTCCTGTACCGTCTTCTAAAGAATCTAGATTTTAACGAAATTCAAAGCAATAAGCGTACTTCTAAAACAACAAAAAAGAAACTCTCATTACAATCGTAACTAAATATATTTTGAAAAACAGGCCTTTTTATTGTGAACTTTTTTATGCTGCTGAGCAATGTCGTAGAGTTTGGTCAATTTTTCCCAGAAAGAAGTTAACTAAACGAAGTTGAAATCACCAAACCATTGAAGTTAGTGATTGTGTTAACCGACGAATGAATTGAAAGAAGCAAACAGGCACAAATAGGGCATTCGAGTGTCAAAAGTCCGAAAGGGCAACGACAAAACCGGTAAACATGAACAAGAACAGCACGAAGAAACACAAAACACAAAATCAACCGAACGGAAATCAACAACGCCAACTCAAGTCGTAACAAGACTTAACTCGAGTGCTCCGGAAGAGTAAGCGGTTTTTGGCTGCTATAGCACATCCGTCGTGTTGCTAATTTTCAATTCAGTGTGTCAAATCTGGTAAAGGAAGACAAAACAAATTTCTAAGACAAACCAACATCTGCACTCATTTGAGAGATTGTCTACGAGTGCAAGGTGTCTACCGTACAATTTCTTGAGTGAAGACAGCAACCGTGGAGCAACATACCCTGTGTTAGCCTTTTCTGTGTCAAACGTGACGCTCTGCCAAGGAATCGATGTAATTGCCGCAAGCTCTGGAGTAACGAATCAACTGTGATACGAACACTTCATAAGCCGGAGCGGACGGAATGTTGCTACACAAAAAGGGAAAGTTGAAGTCATCACGTTTGTCATAGAGCTTTGTTGAAGTATTCCTTGAGAGTCAATTACGAGATGTATAAATCTAAATATGAAGCAGACTTCCTAAAATCCATTGTGTCCCTTATCTCAGGTTCCTTGGGATATATGAGATGGAGAAAGTCACCAAATAGAGAATTGTTCAGTGAAAGGACATTATCAATACTTGTATAACGGAACGTGAGATAAAAAGAGATAGCTAGTCTAGTTCTCCACGAGTACAATATATCCCGTTTTATACTTCATTCAAAATTTCTAAAAAAATCAAAGAAAACTACTTGTCCTGATTTTGTGTTAAAATGCGAATACTGTAATCTTACTATTTGTGTGGTTTTTAACTTTGCTGATTTCAGTGTTTCCCATTTTTCATGATATTACATAAAAAAAAGAAATAACGGTACACTAATGATATAAGTTTCTGTAGACATAAAATGCTTGTATTCTTTGTGTGTCGCCAGTAACATTAGACAGAAGCGACATACATAGGCTCACTTTGTGATTGTTCGTCTTCTTAAATCGAGCGTCGCTCTGCAAAGTTATTAAGTATTCCGTCTCAATTTTTATGTAACTTAACTCTATATTTCTTAATAGAGTTAAGGAATTACTCTACTACTTCCTGTTAACAGAATACTTTATAGACAAAAATACAAAATTCTGACATCGTTTGGGACAAAGTAACTGAGCAAACGGATACAAACTTTCTATGGGAACAGACACTTCAAGGTTAAGAGCATATGCTGGTACATGAAGATCAACGTGCCCTTTGTAATGGAAAAAGCTTACCTAACACAAGTGATTTTCCTTTTCGTTTTTCGTTTTTCAAATTTTTTTTTTTCAAAAATTTTTTTTCGATTTTTTTTTTTTTTTTTTCGATTTTGAATAGGAAAATGACCCATTTTCCTTTTCGTTTTTCATTTTCCTTTTCGATTTTGAATAGGAAAATGACCCATTTTCCTTTTCGTTATTCATTTTCCTTTTCGTTTTTCATTTTCCTTTTCGATTTTGAATAGGAAAATGGCCCATTTTCCTTTTCGTTATTCATTTTCCTTTTCAATTTTTTTTTCAAAATTTTTTTTTCGATTTTTTTTTTTTTTTTTTTAGATTTTGAATAGGAAAATGACCCATTTTCCTTTTCGTTTTTCATTTTCCTTTTCGATTTTGAATAGGAAAATGACTCATTTTCCTTTTCGTTATTCATTTTCCTTTTCGTTATTCATTTTCCTTTTCGTTTTTCATTTTCCTTTTCGATTTTGAATAGGAAAATGGCCCATTTTCCTTTTCGTTATTCATTTTCCTTTTCAATTTTTTTTTTCAAAATTTTTTTTTCGATTTTTTTTTTTTTTTTTTTAGATTTTCAATAGGAAAATGACCCATTTTCCTTTTCGTTTTTCATTTTCCTTTTCGATTTTGAATAGGAAAATGACTCATTTTCCTTTTCGTTATTCATTTTCCTTTTCGTTTTTCATTTTCCTTTTCGATTTTGAATAGGAAAATGGCCCATTTTCCTTTTCGTTATTCATTTTCCTTTTCAATTTTTTTTTTCAAAATTTTTTTTTCGAATTTTTTTTTTTTTTTTTTTTAGATTTTGAATAGGAAAATGACCCATTTTCCTTTTCGTTTTTCATTTTCCTTTTCGATTTTGAATAGGAAAATGACTCATTTTCCTTTTCGTTATTCATTTTCCTTTTCGTTTTTCATTTTCCTTTTCGATTTTGAATAGGAAAATGGCCCATTTACCTTTTCGTTATTCATTTTCCTTTTCAATCTTTTTTTTCAAAATTTTTTTTTTCGATTTTTTTTTTTTTTTTAGATTTTGAATAGGAAAATGACCCATTTTCCTTTTCGTTTTTCATTTTCCTTTTCGATTTTGAATAGGAAAATGACTCATTTTCCTTTTCGTTATTCATTTTCCTTTTCGATTTTGAATAGGAAAATGACTCATTTTCCTTTTCGTTATTCATTTTCCTTTTCGTTTTTCATTTTCCTTTTCGATTTTGAATAGGAAAATGGCCCATTTTCCTTTTCGTTTTTCATTTTCTTTTTCGATTTTGAATAGGAAAATGACTCATTTTCCTTTTCGTTATTCATTTTCCTTTTCGTTTTTCATTTTCCTTTTCGATTTTGAATAGGAAAATGGCCCATTTTCCTTTTCGTTATTCATTTTCCTTTTCAATTTTTTTTTTCAAAATTTTTTTTTTCGATTTTTTTTTTTTTTTTTTTTTTAGATTTTGAATAGGAAAATGACCCATTTTCCTTTTCGTTTTTCATTTTCTTTTTCGATTTTGAATAGGAAAATGACTCATTTTCCTTTTCGTTATTCATTTTCCTTTTCGTTTTTCATTTTCCTTTTCGATTTTGAATAGGAAAATGGCCCATTTTCCTTTTCGTTATTCATTTTCCTTTTCAATTTTTTTTTTCAAAATTTTTTTTTTCGATTTTTTTTTTTTTTTTTTTTAGATTTTGAATAGGAAAATGACCCATTTTCCTTTTCGTTTTTCATTTTCCTTTTCGATTTTGAATAGGAAAATGACTCATTTTCCTTTTCGTTATTCATTTTCCTTTTCGATTTTGAATAGGAAAATGGCCCATTTTCCTTTTCGTTATTCATTTTCCTTTTCAATTTTTTTTTCAAAATTTTTTTTTTCGATTTTTTTTTTTTTTTTCTTAGATTTTGAATAGGAAAATGACCCATTTTCCTTTTCGTTTTTCATTTTCCTTTTCGATTTTGAGTAGGAAAATGAACTCATTTTCCTTTTCGTTATTCATTTTCCTTTTCAATTTTTTTTTTTTCAAAAATTTTTTTTCGATTTTTTTTTTTTTTTTTTTTTTTTGATTTGGAATAGGAAAATGACCCATTTTCCTTTTCGTTTTTCATTTTCCTTTTCGATTTTGAATAGAAAAATATCTCATTTTCCTTTTCGTTATTCATTTTCCTTTTCGTTTTTCATTTTCCTTTTCGATTTTGAATAGGAAAATGGCCCATTTTCCTTTTCGTTATTCATTTTCCTTTTCAAATTTTTTTTTCAAAATTTTTTTTTTAGATTTTTTTTTTTTTTTTAGATTTTGAATAGGAAAATGATCCATTTTCCTTTTCGTTTTTCATTTTCCTTTTCGATTTTGAATAGGAAAATGACTCATTTTCCTTTTCGTTATTCATTTTCCTTTTCGTTTTTCATTTTCCTTTTTGATTTTGATTAGGAAAATGGCCCATTTTCCTTTTCGTTATTCATTTTCCTTTTCAAATTTTTTTTTTCAAAATTTTTTTTTTCGTTTTTTTTTTTTTTTTAGATTTTGAATAGGAAAATGACCCATTTTCCTTTTCGTTTTTCATTTTCCTTTTCGATTTTGAATAGGAAAATGACTCATTTTCCTTTTCGTTATTCATTTTCCTTTTCGTTTTTCATTTTCCTTTTCGATTTTGAATAGGAAAATGACTCATTTTCCTTTTCGTTATTCATTTTCCTTTTCAATTTTTTTTTTTTCAAAATTTTTTTTTCGATTTTTTTTTTTTTTTTTTTTAGATTTTGAATAGGAAAATGACCCATTTTCCTTTTCGTTTTTCATTTTCCTTTACATTCTTCTTAAAGTTATAAAGTAAACAAAATTCAGGTATCCAAAGCACAATTTTTAACGCCTTGATGCAAAATCATAAACAGAAAAAATACACGTGTATCTTAACTATGTTCTCGTTAGATATTTGATTTTTTGTTAGCTACAGATGATCTTTGGTTGTGTTTTTCAAAAAGGACAGGACATCAGACAAAGATTGAGAATCTTCTCTGTGTTATTTTTAACAGATAAATACTTGACAACGATAATCAGTTTTAGATGAAAATTTATGTACTAAGTAGTCGCTTCTTCTATCTTTTTGCTTTTTGGAAACGATTGTTTTTCTTTCGTTTCTTTTGTTGGTTTTCGACCTTATAATGTTTTGCTTTAAATGCTGATTAAAAGTTTTTCTTGAAATATGCATACAAGTATATAGCAAAACCAAATATACCGTTTTTTAACAGCTTTGATTGATATTTTGTGTTTTGTACAGTTTTCAAGTTGCAAGATAAAATCTGCCGTTTAATGCCCATAACTTCAATAAGGGGCCATATATACATTTCATTTCTGAGCAACATAACTCGTTTCATGTTAGTTGCAAGCTTTTTTAAATTTCCAAGCCATTTTCCCGGTGGATATGTCGACTTATAGCAGCCGTAACGTAAAACACGCTTTTTCAGGAGACATCTCCGGAATACCCGTTGCTTAGCAGCAAAAAAATATTACTATGAATGAAGTGGAACCTGTCTACAATAATATGTCTTAAGTTTGAAAACCGGGCAGCCATATTTAATTTTTGCAATATCTCTAAAATTATACCGACGTTCATTGGACATAGGAAAATCTCATTTAATGCCTAACATGATAAATGGTTTTAATCTAAATATTCGGCTTAAGAAATAATTGTTCTCTAAAATATTATAACTTTCAAAATATTACAATAAAATTTTATTCTATGGAAACGGTGCCAAACTGGTAGGTCTCAGAAGACAAAAATTACATTTTTACGTTATAATTGTACATTTTAAAAGGGAAAATGAGTGATGTGTGTGATTGAAATCTGATAATAAGAAATCTTGCATGCAACGTTCTTTTGAAACAGAGGATTGCAGTTTGAGAGCTGTCTTGCAAACAAACTGATTGACACAATTCTTAATGGCATGCGCCCTCGAATTGCTAATAGTTTAACAAAATTTTAGCAACTAAAGAAAAAGTGGCCCCTTTAAATTTGCAACAACTTAGTCAAAATTCTTATTGATATTGTAACAACTGATGATAGAAAGCACGACTTTTTTATGTGACTTTTTTTGTATGTTGTTTTTCTTTTTTTCAAGAGGGTATATAACGTTAACACGACAAAGAAACACCTGTTGAAATGTAGCAAAACTTTGTGAAGAGTTTGTTGGGTAGCCGATAATATTAAAGCACAAGCAAGACTAATATTTTTTTTAATACTGAAAACTTATTTTCAGATTATATGCGAGATACCGGAATAACAGAACGAAGTTGCTATTAAAGAATACTTTACGAAAGGCAGACAGGTCAATGCGAACAAACTGGTCAATATGGAAAAGGGCAGTATAAAAAATCATAGACTTATTCTAATACTTTTACATTTCACGCATAACTATGAATAGTAAAAGACAACAAAACTTTGGGTGAGAGACAACAATAGAATATAATATATCAAAAGGAATATAAAACCGAATTAAACTTTGTCACCACCGATGAATTAGGCTATCGACAAAATACATGCATATACATGTATAAATAGATTAAAGAGGCGAAATTATCTATCCATTGTTCACCGCACATCCATAAAAGATAATGAGATGTGGAATTAGACACAGCTTCAACATTGACAACGATTTAAACATCAACAACGAACAACAACCAGTAGCCTTCAATGTGACCAGCGGTTGCTGCTCACTGTTTTGCAATTGGCCTTAGATTGAAAATAAACTACATATGATTCAAGCCAAATCCTAAAGTGTCGATAAAAGACCCCTTCTTGACATAAAAACAAGTAGCATAAAAATACGACGACTTTGGTTAGGACATACTTAGGACATGAAAGTATTATATGAATGTCATGTGTCATCGATGGAGATATATGTTAAAAATATGCTTTTTAAAGTGATTTATAATCTTTGAACTTTTAAAGTTTAAGTAGTATTCTAATTAAAAGTCAGGTAGAGAGTAGAACATCATTTTTGTTATTCAGTCTCTTTTGCTTAGATTAATTTATTTGGTTACAAAACCAAATTTCAACAAGATTTCATATTTGATTTTATTCTAACATATGAACACAGTATATGAAAATATAACTTCCCAGAAAGAATAATCTTTGGCTGGTTAGGGAGCGATCATTTGATTGTTAAAAGGGAGGGGGCTATGGTGAACTTTGAAATAAAAAGGCAGGATGGCAAACATCCAGAAATAAAATGGCAGGACAGTGCTTTGTATTAAAAAAGGCAGGATGGTAATTTTTGCTAAAAAAAAATATAAAAGATTGAAAATAAAACAAAAAATGCGCGTGCTACCGCACATAAAAAATAGGCTAGTTTTTTTTCCGAAAATATAAAGGCAGGAAGAAAATATCCATAGCCCACCCTCCCCCATTAAAATCAAATAGTTGCTACCTTATAAAGATAATTTTTGACTAATGACAAACTTTGGCCGACATATTTAGGTGGACTGATACACAAATTTAAATATTAATTTGTTTATGCGTTAATGCTGATGTTTTTTTTTTAATATTCGCATAATTAATCCTCCTATGAATTTTAACTTGTTTACAAACATTATTAATAATTCTTTTCTATGTTTGTTGTAAAGTAATTTATTTAAGATTTACTGTTGATTTTTTTAAATCTACGTTTTATAGGGAAGCGGGGTATACTAAGTTCAGTGTCAAACATGAAGTAGAAGTCAGAAACAACCAAAAGGTCTCTAAAAATACCTTTAAATACCTATAGTTTGTTATACTGAACTTCAAAACCAATTCTCATGTGCAGTTTCTGGGAAAATTTTAACGGGAATTTGTATACCAATTTTCATATCGGCTCAGCGCGCGAGTACCAAACGGGAAATTGAAGTCGGACAGTTCCAGAAATCGCTTAGTACATACAATTCAGTATACTGAAGAGCCTGTCAAGTTTTAAAACATTTTCTTGCACAGTTTGTGAAAACAAACCCCGAGGCAATTTATTTTATTTAATTCACATATCGGCCGGCCGATAAATAGGGCGTAGAAATCCGACAGATCTTAAAATTTCTAAGAACATACTGTTTGTCATACTTAACCACCCAAATTTCAAATATGAGTAGTTCTCATGTATGGTTTCCGAAAAATGCTTGACAGAAATTTTCGTACGGACAAACGTGCATAAGTAAAACGGTATGCCCCCAACACGGTTATTGTCACAGTGGCAAACATAAAGTAAACAGATTTACATGCATATGCATTTGAAACAGACAAACATGTTTAAAATGTCACAAAATTGTCACCCAAGTTTGCTAGTTGCGTCTCTTTATACGTCTATTAATTAAGTAACCATTACAACATCTGCATATGGTGAACATGTGTCATTTTATGTCTTTTTACCCAACACCGTTGTCTCCTTGGCCGCCTTTAACTAGATATACGTCTGATACAGTCTTTACAAAGTTTTTCCTCGATATCAGCCATTGCGGACAAAATATTGTCAGATGAAATGGATCGTGATTGTTTATTAGTTTTGGTCGTTTGTTTTTCTGAGATGATCACATTACTATCTCTATATCTTATGTGTCTCACAACGTTTAACCGTGTTGTGTTTTCTGTTACTACTGTACGCTCGGGTCGCAACGGAAGAGAAAGGCTTGGTATCATAAAACCTGGTTAAACCAACCATTTCTCTGGAAATGCCTGTGTACTAAGTCAGGACCATCGTGATCTTTAAGTTCTCTGATGTTTCTCTGTATTGTTTCGTCTTTTCTTCTTGGGCATTTGAGATTGAACACCACAGCTCGATAGTTATGTTATAACCTTTATTATTGGACCGATCAGAGGCTATGACCTTTAGCCAAAAGGTTGATGTTGCCAAATACCATTTTAATATGAAGAGCATAGACATACACGTAACAGTTAAACAAAAAAAAACGATTAAGAGGTCAAATTATGACTATGTTTAACCTATGCGGATGATAATTCCTCTTCCAAAGGCTTCAATTGTCCGGCAAAAATGAACAATAATTTCAGATCACATCTGATCTAAACCTTAAACCAAACTTGATAGAAACATTTTATGAGATGCTGATGATCATATTTCTTAACTCAAATCATTCAAGAATAGGAAAATCAAGATTTAAAAAAAGAACATGCTCTGCTATTTTAAGTTGTAAAAGGGGTGACACACCGGTATAATACACTTTTCCTCAAGTCAAAACCTTTTTGTTTCAATAAAATCATCAATAACTTGATCATCAATTGGAAGAAACTGTAGAATGGTCAAACTGTATACAATGTACAACAAATTGCAGGCTAGAAAGAAATAAAGAGTAGACCAGTTAAATACAACCGCCAATTTACGACAAACCGAACATGATAGCAGAATAATAGCGGCAGCGAAGTATCAATAGGACATGTTAATAGTCCCAAAAGGCGAATACACAATCAGTTAAAACTAAACAAAACAAGAGGCTCCTAGGAGCCTGAATCGCTCACCTGGTCTTGAGTCAACCCTATGCATGTAAAGACTTTTCTAGAGCTAAATGAGCTGAACATTTAAGCAAGTAACAGCTTTTCTCTATCTACTATAGTTTCATTCTGTAGCCATAGGCCCAAATCATGAAAAAAACGTTATTTTAGAGGCCATCACCCCTATAAGGGGTTATCTGACAACTTTGACCCTATGAAAACTTTTGTAGAGCTAAATGAACTGAACATTTATGCAAGCAACATCTTTTCTCTATCTGCTATAGTTTTCATTCTATAGGCCAAAAACATGAAAAAGCGTTATTTTAGGGGCCATTACCCCTATAAGGGGTCATCTGAAAAAGCGTTATTTTAGGGGCCATTACCCCTATAAGGGGTCATCTGACAACTTCAATCATATGGAAACTATTGAAGAGCTTTATGAGCTGAACATTTAAGCAAGCAACAGCTTCTCTCTACCTGCTATAGTTTTCATTCACTAAGCCAAAAACATGAAAAACCGTTATTTTAGGAGCCGTAACCCCTATAAGGGGTCATCTGACAACTTTGACCCTATGGAGACTTTTGTAGAGCTTAATGAACTGATCATTTAAGCAAGCAACAACTTTTCTCTATCTGTAATAGTTTTCATTCTATAGGCCAAAAACATGAAAAAATGCTATTTTCCAATTTTAAGGGGCCATAACTCCTATAAGGAGTCATCTGACAACTTCGACCCAATGGATACTTTTGTAGAGCTTTTGATGCTGAAGCAGTAGCGTGCATCAGATTTCATCTATCTCTTATACTTTTTGATTTACAAGCCAAAAACAGTAGTCTGACCCTCCCTGGTCTATTTTTAGTAACGGCGGCCATGTTGTTTGGACGGCCGTCACCATTTGTGCAATCTTGGTAGAGGACATCCCATAGATGAAGTGTGCAAGATTTCAAAGCAATCCCTTCAGTCGTTTTGGAGGAGAAGATTTTTAAAGAAAAGTTAACGACGACGGACGACGACGGACGACGACGAAGACGACGGACGCCAAGTGATGGCAATAGCTCACCTGGACCTTCGGTCCAGGTGAGCTAAAACAGAGAAGCAATTAGCAACGGCTTTTCGCGAACTCAAATCGTAACGAGAATGAACTCATATGCTCCGGAAGGATAAGTACGTAGTTCGTTCTTGTTGCAACACACTCGCCGCGTTCATCACGGTCAATTACAAATAAAAGCAAAACTAAAAAACTGAATTACATATATGACATGCTTTTCAAAACTTTTACTCTTTGCGCTTATAGATCAATTATTTTCAGTTTGCAGAATAAAATGCAGTGTCAGAACACGAGTTCGTTGATAAGCAAACGATTTTTTTATTTCTAAAAGCTGAAAAGTTCATCGAAGGAAAACGTAATACTTATAAAGCAAAGCACACTTATAAAAAAAAACCAGGATTGTAGTATGGCCTGATAAGTCGTAGAACACTGATGGATAGTTTCACGATTGACTGGAAGTTTTCAACCTATTAGGACAAAATGAAGCAGAGGTATCAATGGGGTATCCGAATGTCAAAAGTCCGAAGGGCAGAAACAAAACCAGGAAACACCAACAAGAACGGGACAAAAACAGACAACATGTAAAACATGGAACACAAAATACTGAATATCAATCAACAATTCGAACTCCAGTCGAAACAAGAGTGAACTCAGGTGCTCCGGAAGAGTAAGCAGTTCCTTTCTACGTTAGAAATAAAAAGAAATGGGTCCCTTCATGCACAACTCCGGAAACTTATTAGAGACACGCATAAAAAAAAATTCTCGCCACGGCGAGTAACTATCTCGCCTTGGTGACTTTTTATCTCGCGTCGGCATGTTACTATATCGCCGTGCGACTTACTATCTCGCCCCGGCGACTTTTTATCTCGCATCGGCGACTTACTATCTCGCCTCGGCAACTTATTTTCTCGCCCCGGCAAGTTACTAACTCGCATCGGCGACTTACTATCTCGCCTCGGCGACTTATTATCTCGCCTCGGCGACTTATTATCTCGCCTCGGCGACTTATTTTCTCGCCCCGGCAAGTTACTATCTCGCCCCAGCAAGATACTATCTCGCCCAAGCAAGATACTATCTCGCATCTGCGACTTATCATCTCGCCTAGGCGAGTAAATATCTCGCCGCGACGACTTGTTACCTCGCCTCGGCGACTTATTATCTCGCCACGGCGGGTTACTATTTCACCCGGCGAGTTAATTCTCTCGCCCTGGCGACTTATGATCTCCCGGTGGCGAGTTAAATATTACATTATATTAAACAGGAAGTAGGACTTTTTGGGGCATAAAATCGCTTTACACCTAATGGTACAATAATACAGCGATACAGTAAATAACTGTAGTTCCCTTTGTCCTTTTTTTACAATATCTTGTATAAAATGTATATGGGATCGTGTCTCTCTGGCATATATTCCATATTTTTTTCTTCTTCATAAAGACTTCGATGAAAATTCTTTATAATGTCACTACATGTGAAAAAAATCAAGTTCTCGGCAAACATGAAGTAGGCCTTTTGGGGGCATAAAATCGCTTTATACCTAATAGTACAATAGGACAAAAATGCATGACAAATATCAAGAGAGGTTTTTTAATGTAGTTGCTGAGAAAACTGTGACGGAAGTTTTTGTGTTGAGGCATGATGAAGGACGCAAAGCTACGGATTGTGACACAGTGTCTGTAAAACAGATTTCCAGGAGCCTGGATCGCTCACCTGGCTTCAAGGACTCAATGTATCAATATTTTTCATTGCCAGCATCCATCTTGAACCTTTGTAGTGCTCATTAAATGGGCTTTTAAACAAGCAACTGCTTGTCACTATTTTCTATCGTAGCACACCGCCTATAAAGTACAATCCACTTTTTGTTTTGGAAATTAAGGGGCCATCTGACAATTTCACCCAAATGGACAATTTTGTAGAGCTCAATTACCAAAACATTTAAGTATTCAAAACCTTTTCCTTATATTCGTTGGTTCACATTCTATAAGGCTAAAAATTATGAAAGGATATGGAGCAAAATGAGCACGAGACCATATCACAAATAAAAACTGCAACTGCAATTAATTTTAATGAGCTGTTTTGTCATTGCGGTAATATATTCCTCTTTAAAAGTACTTCGACCCCAGAGATAGGAAATCCACATTATAAACATGAGGCTCCCAACTGGCTATAACAACGTACTCAATGTATCAATATTTCCCATTGCCAACAGCCTGGAACCACTGTAAAGCTTAATTAACTGGAGATTTAAACAATCAAAACCATAATTTTCATTATCTTTTATCCTTTCAATGTATCAGGCTTCAAGGGGACAATAACACTTATAACGTGGTCATCTGACAATTTTAATTCTTGGACAATTTTATAAAGCTCTATTAGCTGAACATGAAGGCAAACAAAACCTTTTCTCCATCTTTTACGGTTCCATTCTGTTCAGATAAGGATAACAACGGGGTACCAGCCTATCGCTATGAAAAATCACTTGAAATCCAAATGTGATACAAGTAGCACAAGCCTCGGATTTATCGTGTATGTCTGGGTTAGTCTTCGAGAAACAAGAGGCTCCCAGGAGCCTGAATTGCTCACTGGTCCTTGAGCCATGAGGGTCTTTTCTTTAAGGAGTCATCTGACAACTGATACTCAATGGAGACTTTTGTGAAGCTCTAGTAAAGAGATGCATATATAAGCAAGCAACATATTTTTTATCGCATTAGTTTTCAATCTATAGGACAAAAAATGAAGAAACGCTATTTTTGACCTGTAAAGGACCATGACCCCTATAAGTGGTCATCTGACAACTTCGACCCAATGGAGATTTTATGAGCTTAATGAGCTGAACATTTAAGCAAGCAACAGCTTTTCTCTATCTGCAGTAGTTTTCATTCGATAGGGCAAAAACATGAAAAACGCTATTCTTGACCTTAAAAGGGCCATAACGCCTATAAGGGGTCATCTGACAACTTTTTATAATATTTTACTTGTTATCCTTATATCATTCTATTGTTTTCTCCATCTTGTCATTCGCACTGTGTTAATTGCTTATGTATCATTTGTAAAAAATGTTCTTTGTACCACTGTTTGCACATGGTTTTAAAGAATAAAATTGTCTGTCTGTCTGTCTGTCTGACAACTTCGACCCAATGGAGACTATCGTAGCGCTTTTGATTCTGAAGAGCCTAAAATCCTCAATTTTTTTCTATATGTTATTGTTGCTGAGTTATAAGCCATTTTAAGTGATTTTACTCTATGTTCTATTTTAGTAACAGCGGCCATGTTTTAATCGAATCATTTCAAAATTAAAATCTTTTTTTGTCAACATTTCATAAATCATTCCTGCAATGTTGTTTAAAATTGGTTCAGTGGTTTCAGAGGAGAAGATTTTTGAAATTGTTAATGAACGACGGACGACGACGGACAAAAGTTCAATTAAATACAATAGTACATTACCAACAGAACAGTTATACATATAAGTTAAGATTTTAAAATAATACGTGCCTTAATTGGAAGCCAATGCAATTCAAACAGAGCTTGTTTAGAACTGTCATACATAGAACGACACAATACAAGTTTAGCACACATTTTCTGAATTATTTCAAGTTTTGACAATTCAGTTTGTGAAATACCATACAATATTATATTACAGTAATCTAAGTGAGATATAACCAAAGATAGTACTAGGGTTTCAGTGGCTTCTTTTGACAGGAGTTTTACATTTTCTTTTTATGCGCTCTTTAAAATTCAAAGATTCATCTATAATACACTAAGATACCTACTACAGTTTTCAGATTTAATTTGGTTTCCACAGATGTTTATTTCAAGTTGTTTCTTACTTTCAAAAAGAATGAACTGTGTTTTTGGATTGTTCAATTTTATTTTGTTATGGTTCATTCATTCATTGATGGTCACTGCACAGTCCTGACGTTCTGTAACGGCACGTGTTCCTCTGTTACCGATGGTTTAATTCTCGTCTGTTTGCCGTGTGATCGTCTGCAAAACATACACTGAATGGAGGGAGGGACTGTGTCAAAAATTGTTTCTGCATAGGTTAGGTAAAGCCACGGCCCGATGCTTGCAACTTCCCTGTGGAACACTGCAGTCAAGTGCTTGCACTGAGGACACATTGGAGTTAACATCAACTCGGCAATTACGGGGCCTCATATACTAGTACGACACCATCCATTGGAATGCATAATGACTGTTTTTAACATTCAGCAATATGTCATGTTCTACTGTGTATGTGTTACCGGTCTTCCAGTTTTTCGGCCCCTAGCTTGTCTGATGAAGGTTTATCCAGAAAAGCGCTAAACGCAGTGAAATTCATTTTGATCTTTTTTAAATAATATGATGTCTATATGTGAATCGTGTCTTTCTGGCACACATTTCATATTCTTTCGTTTTAATATTTACAACCATGTTGTGTTTTTGTTACCACCGGATCATATGAATGTAATTTAACAGGGAGGTTTGGCGCCATAAACGTTTCAAATTTGAACGCCTCTACCAAGTCAGGACTATTTTGATCATTCATATATCCGGCGAGTGCTCTTGATTTGTCTTTTGCAATGAATATTTGAGATTGATTCTTCACAAGTTCGTTATTTTTTTACCTTTGCAAGAATTTTGATATAGTTCTATGGCTGTTTTGAGCTTTTTGCAATAAACCTGTTATTTTACCCTCCTGCTCTATTTTAGCAGCAGCAGCAGGTTTCATCGGATAGATTTAACTAGAGGCTCCCAGGAGACTGAATCGCTCACCTGGTCTAGTATGCTTATATGAACGTTTTGTGCAAATAAAATCTTAAATGGAGACTTTTGTAGATCTTTTCTTTCTGAATGAGGATGGTGACTTCAAATTTCTTCCGTCTATTATTGTTTATGGGTTGCTATGCCCTTAAGTTAGTTTTATCCCTGGAGGTAGGATGTTCTATTTATGTCGCCTGCAACGTGTTGCAGATGCGACATGATATAGGGATTACTTTGGCTCCATCCGTCGTCCTGTGGATTCACAAAAAATTCCGTCGCAGTTTTCCAGGCAACTTTATGCCACAGCCTCTTGATATTTAGCATGTAGCTTCATCCCAAAGTACTATAAGGTGTAAAGCGATTTTTATGCCCGAAGAATAACTACTTCCTGTTTGACGAATAACTTAACGTTTTATATACAATGAACATATATGCAAAATTTTCGTCGCAGTTTTCCGGGCAACTATATGCCACAGCCTTTGATATTTGGCATGTAGCTTCATCCCATAGTACTATAAGGTGTAAAGCGATTTTATGCCCGAAAAAAAAAACTATGTATGTTTGACGAACATTACCAATACTAAACGTTTTATTTTCAATGAACATATATGCAAAATTTTCGTCGCAGTTTTTCGGGCAACTACATGCCACAGCCTCTTGATATTTAGCATGTAGCTTCATCCCATAGTACTTTAAGGTTGATATAAATTTTATGCCCGTAAAATAACTATTTTCTGTTTGACCAATACGTTTAAACGTTTTATATACAATGAAAATATTCGCAAAATTTTCGTCACATTTTTCGGGTAACTGCATGCAACAGACCACTTAACGTTTTATATACAATGAACATATACGCAAAATTTTCGTCACACTTTTCGGGTAACTGCATGCAACAGTCAGACCACTTGATACTTTGCATACACCTTCAGCCTCTAGTGTTTTATATGGTAAAGAGAGTTTTTATGGCCGTAACTCATCTACTTCCTGGTTACAAGAAAACATAGATACGCAGGCGACATATGCCTTCCGGGGAAGGCTCCATTTAGTTTTAGCAACAGCCACCATATTTGTGGATGGATAAAAAAATCCCAAATCAAACTTTTTGCATAATACCCTTAGGTACATTTATGCCAAATTGTACTTCATTTTTGCCTTCTGGTTTTGTATAAAATGATTTAAAAGTTGGTAACAACGATGGCGGACGCCAGGCAATGACAAACTAAAAATTAGCAAAAACCGACAAAAAGGGCAATTACTCCAGCATCAGTTATCAGATTTTTACGGAAATTTGTCCACAGGTAGTTTTCATCATTCTGAAATTGTTTACCCCTCAAAGAATGTGGCTTAACCTAACCATTTTTGCGTTGTTTTAAAAAAAAAGTGCCGTTTTACCCAATGTTCTATTTTTAGAATCGGCGGCCATGAATTTCTAAGAATAAAAAATCCCCACATCAGTTCCGTGCAGGATACCCTAAGAAACAAATATATCAAGTTTCAAGTTTGGTTGCATTTGTCCAAGCAGTTGTTGAGAAGATTTTTGAAGTTATAAAAGTAAAAATCGGCAAAAGATGTCAAAAAGAGCAATAACTCCGTCATAGCGTTGCTGGGATTCAAAAATGTCGTATGAGGAAATTACAAGTTTTTCAGGAGAAACAAAAAACTGAATTTTTTTCTCCCTGTGCAAAACTAGTTTGTGCCTTTTTCAATTGCAACAGTTTTTGGTGTATGCATTGATATTATTATAGTTTATCTTGATTTCTATATATCACAATGACTCTACTGCACATATGACATTTTGTTTGTGATATACGACATTTTGACACAAGACCGGATAGCAATACTAATGCACGAACAACCCCAAAAATGCAATTAAAAGACACTTTGATATCTATGACATTAAATAACTTAAAATGGGTTATAAATATTGACCAATTCTTATAGATCTTTAAATTTCGATCCTTTTATATTTTCCAGGTTGGAACAAAATGTTGTATAATTACTTACTTACGGCAATTTGTAAATAATTATGATGGGAGTCAGGCGCGTAGCAACCCGTACGCAAAAACGCAGTTGCGTACACATGGTCAAATCAGCAAAAATAAAAAATACTGTTTTTTTTAAATCAAATTTAGCAAAACATCTTTACTGTTCACCCTTTCTCCACTTGCCACTATCACCTCCTCCAAAATTGTTGATAAAAAAATTACATTTTTTTACGTAAGTAATAATAACTGTCAAAGGGCACATTTTTCGTTTCCAAAATAAAAAAAAAGACTTAAACTAACCCCTCCATATGCCGTTAAGAGGCTTTTCAATTTAGTTTTTTACAATCTTTTTATACATGTACCGCCCCTTGAAAGTGTATATGTAACTACTTTTGATAGAATGAATCATTGTATACGCACGCCCGTTAGCCGTGCATCGGGGTACCGTTTCCTAATCCTCAACTCATACACATGGATTTTCGTGAAACTCAGTTTGCACTATCTTTGTAACTTAATGTAGCTGTGCACCTCCCATGTTGAAAGTTCGTCTGCTTTATTTTAGGGATGCGAGGGGTTCCTTCTTGTATTTGTGTGTAGTTTTACATTTTTATTAAGTATTAGAAGGGCATAAAAATTTGAAAATCCATAACACGTACCAAGACAAAGCCATGGCCATGGGATCGAAATCCCGTATTTTCAGTATACGATCAGATGATGTTTCCTATAAATATTCCATGATCAGAGTGCCCATAAAAGATCACAAAATTCTGTAAGGACAGAACACAGCTACAGCTAGGAGTAAGACCGAGTAACATAAACATTGTGATTTCAGTGACTCTCCTACCCCTTTCACATCTCATTTTTGGATCTACATAAAAATTGTATGCATTGCTTTAACTTAAAAATAAATTTTTTGACTTGTTTAATTATAAATAAAATCGTTGTGCTGCATTTACGTTTGGCATTTTAAATGAAACAGAAAAACATACCGTCTTGAACACAAAATTTCATAAGTCAAGAATCTCTGCAGTATAGGAAACTTAAAACCATGACTACACAGAGTTCAAATTTCATATAAAAAACAACTATATAATAATTATCGATTTTATTTAAGTCTGTATTTGGGGACCGACAAACTTGTAGGAAAGAGGCATCGTTTTATTCTTCTTATCAGATTGTTTTCGCGCAGGGAAAAACTATTTATTTATTTTTAAATAGAAGACGAGATTTAGAGTAAGACGACACAACCTGCATATAAAATAAACGGCAATTTAAACCAACCAGCAGCCGGCTTCAATGTTGGCATGACAATTTTTTTTTCATAATAAGCAATATTTTATATATCAGGTAACCTTTTGCAAAGAATTTTTTTCCTATAAACTTCAGCTGCAAGAATATTTATTACTCAAAATAGTTTTTAGAAATAACCAAGGCCCACCTTTCAAATTAAATGGTTAAATGGTTAAATTATCTTAAATGGTAGGTTCCTTATCACGGAAAGCAACAATTTAAGCCTTCGTTTTTGCTAAATCCAAGGAGCTTCCGGGGGGCTTCGCCCCCCTGGACCCCCTACCAGGACTTTGCCCTGGACCCACTGGGGGCCTTGAGCGGCCCCAGACCCCTCGCCGTAGCTTTGCGTATTCTTTATTTCTGCCTAGCTACGCCCCTGGGAGTGACAATGTTGTATAACTTTTTTCTGTCTGAATTATGTTCTTTAAAGGCATAAAGTACACTGTTATTTTGATACATAATTATCATTTGATGAACAAAGAATGAGATGAAATAAAGAAACCTTCAAAAGTATTTAATTTGACACAGATTATAAAATATACGACCTTTTGGAATCCTAATTTTTTAGCTGATATGATGTTTTGATATTCTGTCATATGTTTAAAAAGACCACTTTTGATTGGAGAAGAGATACGACAATTTGAAGTCATATGAAAATTGGCCCGTAGATTCTAAAAATGTTATAATCGTAAAACTGTGAAATTGACATATACGACATTTTGGAATCCCAGCGACGATATTAGGTAAGCCGATTTTTACGGGAAAAAAAAAGGCGCAAAAATCTTTCGTTACCCGCTATTTTTTTAAAGGATAAGTCGCCGGGGATAAACAGTTAACTCGCCAGGGCGAGATAGTAAGTCAGCGAGGCGAAATAGTAACTCGCCGGGGCGAAATAATAAGTGGCCAGGGCGAAATAGAAACTCGCCGCGGCGAAAATTTTTTTATGCATATCCATAATAAGCTTCCGTAAATAGCATATTGGTGAACCTAAACATTTTGAACATTTTGAACTCTTATGACTCTAGCTGAAACACTAAAACACTAAGTAGAAATTAATTCAACAAATTACGATAACAAACAAAACAATGTATTTCCAAAATTAACAATTTTAGGTTATATATTCTGCAATTTACAGTAGAAGACTGTGAATAATTACAGTGGTTAAAAATTTCAAATCGAAGCTTGGTTGAAAGAAATATTTACACATTTGTGGGACTGTAATATTACAACTAGTAGGGTTAAAATTGGGGGGGGGGGGGTTCTAACGTTTTGAAAAGTCAACAAATTTGAAAAATAACCTTGAGAGTATTATGGGCCATTTTCCTATTCAAAATCGCAAAGGAAAATGAAAAAAGAAAAGGAAAATGAATAACGAAAAGGAAAATGGGCCATTTTCCTATTCAAAATCAAAAAGGAAAATGAAAAACGAAAAGGAAAATGAATAACGAATAGGAAAATGAATCATTTTCCTATTCAAAATCGAAAAGGAAAATGAAAAACGAAAAGGAAAATGGGTCATTTTCCTATTCAAAATCTAAAAAAAAAAAATCGAAAAAAAAAATTTTGAAAAAAAAAATTTGAAAAGGAAAATGAATAACGAAAAGGAAAATGGGCCATTTTCCTATTCAAAATCGAAAAGGAAAATGAAAAACGAAAAGGAAAATGGGTCATTTTCCTATTCAAAATCTAAAAAAAAAAAAAAAAAAAAATCGAGAAAAAAAAAATTTTCAAAAAAAAAATTGAAAAGGAAAATGAAAAACGAAAAGGAAAATGGGCCATTTTCCTATTCAAAATCGAAAAGGAAAATGAAAAACGAAAAGGAAAATGAATAAAAGGAAAATGAGTCATTTTCCTATTCAAAATCGAAAAGGAAAATGAAAAACAAAAAGGAAAATGGGTTATTTTCCTATTCAAAATCTAAAAAAAAAAATAATCGAAAAAAAAAATTATGAAAAAAAAAATTTGAAAAGGAAAATGAATAACGAAAAGGAAAATGGGCCATTTTCCTATTCAAAATCGAAAAGGAAAATGAAAAACGAAAAGGAAAATGAATAACGAAAAGGAAAATGAATAACGAAAAGGAAAATGAGTCATTTTCCTATTCAAAATCGAAAAGGAAAATGAAAAACGAAAAGGAAAATGAATAACGAAAAGGAAAATGAGTCATTTTCCTATTCAAAATCGAAAAGGAAAATGAAAAACGAAAAGGAAAATGAAAAACGAAAAGGAAAATGAATAACGAAAAGGAAAATGAGTCATTTTCCTATTCAAAATCGAAAAGGAAAATGAAAAACGAAAAGGAAAATGGGTCATTTTCCTATTCAAAATCTAAAAAAAAAAAATCGAAAAAAAAAATGAAAAAAAAAATTTGAAAAGGAAAATGAATAACGAAAAGGAAAATGGGCCATTTTCCTATTCAAAATCGAAAAGGAAAATGAAAAACGAAAAGGAAAATGAATAACGAAAAGGAAAATGAGTCATTTTCCTATTCAAAATCGAAAAGGAAAATGAAAAACGAAAAGGAAAATGGGTCATTTTCATATTCAAAATCGAAAAAAAAAATCGAAAATAAAAAATTTGAAAAAAAAATTTGAAAAGGAAAATGAATAACGAAAAGGAAAATGGGCCATTTTCCTATTCAAAATCGAAAAGGAAAATGAAAAACGAAAAGGAAAATGAATAACGAAAAGGAAAATGAGTCATTTTCCTATTCAAAATCGAAAAGGAAAATGAAAAACGAAAAGGAAAATGGGTCATTTTCCTATTCAAAATCGAAAAAAAAATAGAAAAAAAAAATTGAAAAAAAAAATTTGAAAAGGAAAATGAATAACGAAAAGGAAAATGGGCCATTTTCCTATTCAAAATCGAAAAGGAAAATGAAAAACGAAAAGGAAAATGAATAACGAAAAGGAAAATGAAAAACGAAAAGGAAAATGGGTCATGTTCCTATTCAAAATCGAAAAAAAAAATCGAAAAAACAATTTTGAAAAAAAAAAATTGAAAAACGAAAAACGAAAAACGAAAAGGAAAATCACTTGTGTTAGGTAAAAAGCTTCAGCACCATTTTCTATTCATTTACAGCTGACCAGTACCAGTATTGCCTGAGGAACTTTGGTGTGCTTTTGATTCTTAACAACAGCAATCGTCCGAAAAATCCTAATTGTTCGTCTGTGTATGTGGCGGAGTCTTTGGGAATGTTTAGGAATGAGATGACATTGCTGTTAAATCTTTAAAATGGAATGCAGTATTGTAAAAATCCATCATCAATGAGGACTTCTTGTCTTCTAGTACTCTTTTTTTATGAGACAGACCATTACCACGAAAAGAGGGGGTGGGTTTGTTCCGATCAGACAATTATTTTTTTCATAAAGGTGTCTCGAGACAAATTTTTGTTTTCATTATTAGCATTATTCTATATGGCAGAAATCCTTCTTCAAAATATTTTATCCTCTGTTACTTAAATATTTTTCATCAAATTCAGATTCATAATATTATTTTAGGAAAACACCAACCCCCTCATCCATTCATTGATTTCATAACAATAGAATTGGAAAAAAAACTAAATTTACAAAACGACATCGTTACATTATTTAAAGTCGACAGCTCGATATAAATTGTCGCCAAAAATAAAGAATAGATAAGTTATAAGTAAAAAGTAATGTAAATATTTTATATAAGTATAAATAAAGTCAAACGCACCTGACCGAAAGTAAAGTTTAACAGGCCAAAAACAAGAAAACGTGATTAATTGGTTATAACTTTGTTTTCAATAATGTAAAAAATCACCTTTACTTGTAATATAACTTCTTTTATGTTGGTTTAAAAAAAAACCATAGAAATGACTTAAAATCATAAAAAATATTGATTCTAAAAATAGAAAAAGTGACCTTTACATTTAATAATTTAAAAAATAAAACCATATCGGTCAAACCATTACAATCCGCACATGGACATTAAAAATGGATTTTTCTGTAAAACACTGTTTTTATCAAATCCTGGTGGTTTTAATATTTTTAATTGTGACCATTGTAATTAGGTGAATCTTGTTGAGTAAATTTTACCTGTGATACATGCGAAGTCATAGGAAGACATTCACAAATTGTAAAAATAGGGAAATTTTGAACGTATTAATTAGCAATTTTAAATCTAAAAAATATCTTTTTTAGACATTGTTATGATGCAAATTCTTTTCCTAAGTCAATAATCCCTATGCATACTATAGATTTATAAAACAGTAATTGAAGTTTTCAACCCCATGTTCAATTTATTGAAAATAAATGAATGACTACTTTTCAATTGCTCACCAGAGGGTCCAGAAAAATGATTTTTACGCTATTTTCCGCATATTTTATACAAGTATAACATTTGGAATTATGAAGCTTAGATGTAATACTAAATTTTTGTACCATAAAAATTCGGTCTACGGGGGTATCCACTCAACTTTTAAATATGACGTCTTTTCAGAGTTGGCTGATGGACTACTGTTCTAGACAAAAAGATCGTCGACTGGCTCTCTCTTTTAACCTCACTTTCCGCTATATTGATAATATCCTTTCACTGAACAACTCTCGCTTTCGTGACTTTCTACATTTCTAAGAAGTCTGCTTCATATTCAGATCTTCATCTCGATTAGACTCTCAAGGAAAACTTTCCACAAAGCTTTATGACAAACATGATGACTTCAACTTTCCAATTGTCAACTTTCCCTTCTTGTGTAGCAACCAGCTTATCATGCTTATGGAGTTTACGTATCACAATTGATTCGTTACTCTAGAGCTTGCAGGAATTACATCAATTTCATCGGCAGAACGTCACGGTTGACACAGAAATTGTTATCACAAGGTTATGTTGCTCCTCGGTTACTGTTGTTACTCAAGATCGATGTTTAACTGTAGACATCACGAACTCATAGACAAATACTGGTGTGGGATTTCCAGCTCTCAATTGAGTGTAGATGTTGGTTTGTCGTAGGTTTTTTGTTTGTCTCCCTTTAACGGATCTGACACGATGGGTGTGCTATAGTAGGCAGGAACTGCTAACTCTTCTAACGAATTCGCGTTGTTGTTAATTCATAATCAGAAGTTTTTGTGTTTTATGTTTTATGTTTTTTCGTCCTGTTCTTGTTTGTGTTGACTGGTTTTGTCCCTGCCCTTTCGGACTTTGACACTCAGATGCCCCATTGGTACCTCTGCTTCTTTCACCGATTAAAACTTTTGTCTTCTTGAATTAAACGTGTTATGTCAGTCATAAGTCACTGAACAAATTATTCAAATAATAATGGACATGCTCAACTTTCTTATTGACAACATATTTGTTCAGTTTGGTGGACGTGTTTTTCAGCAAACAATAGGGATTCCAATGGGCACTAATTGTGCACATTTGCTTGCTGATTTGTTTCTTCATTCATATGAAGCAGACTTCTTACAATCTCTTCTAGACAAAAAAGACCGTAGACTAGCTCTCTCTTTCAACCTCACGTTCCGTTATATTGATGATGTCCTTTCACTAAACAATTCTCGATTTGGTGACTTTCTCCATCTTATATATCCCCAGGAGCTTGAGATAAAGGACACAACGGATTCTAGGAAGTCTGCTTCATATTTAGATCTACATCTAGAAATTGGCTCACAAGGAAGACTTTCAACAAGGCTCTATGACAAACGTGATGACTTCATCTTTCCAATCGTCAGCTTTCCCTTCTTGTGTAGCACCATTCCGTCCGCTCCAGCTTTAGAGTTTACGTATCTCAATTGATTCGTTACTCCAGAGCGTGCGGAACTTACATCGATTTCCTTAGCAGAGCGACACGTCTGACGCAAAAATTGCTCACACAGGGTTATGTTGCTCCTCGGTTGCTGTCTTCACTCAAGAAATTTTACGGAAGACATCATGCACTTATAGACAAATTTGGGATTTCGATCTCTCAGATGAGTGCAGATGTTGGTTTGTCATAGGGTGTTGTTTTGTCTTCCTTTACCGGATTTGACACACTGAATGGACTATTGGCAACGCGACGGGTGTGCTATATCAAGCAGGAACTGCTTACTCTTCCGGAGCACCTGAGTTCACTCTTGTTTCGACTGGAGTTCGCGTTGTTGGTTGATATTCAGTTATTTTGTGTTTCCATGTTTTACATGTTGTCTGTTTTTGTCCCGTTTCTGTTGGTGTTGACTGGTTTTGTCTCTGCCCTTTCGAACTTTTGATATTCCGATACCCCATTGGTACCTCTGCTTCTTTCATTGAAAAAGGTGTTGGTTAAGTGCCAAGTGTTTGGCTGGTTGATGTACTGAGATGATCGCCTTAGCATCCCTGATATGTCATCACAAACCTGTTGTATTTTTTTGTAATTACCGGACCCAAAGATCGCAATGGAAGAGGGAGGTTTGGCGCGCCTTGAAACCTGGTTTAACCCACCATTTCTTTCGAAATGCCTGTACCAAGTCAGGACCATTGCGGTATGTCTTCCTCTTGTTTTGTCTCGTCTTATGGACATGTGAGATTGATTCTCCAAGTTCGGTAATTTTGTTATTACCTTTATTTATGGAGAAATATTATTTCTTTCGGCTTTCTTATTTTAAAGTTTCAAACGCAAATTTAAAAACATGAACATTATTTAGAAAATAAGCTAATATTTGATTCCGTTTAAATTGGAATCTCAAGTTCAGCAAATTTTATCAAATATCGGAACTTTGTTCTTTAGATTGCTGCATTGGTCATTCATTCTTTATTTTTGTTTGATTTTATTACATAATCATTAGTCATTTTACTTAAGGCGTAGCGGAATATATGTACAAAAGAATTGTTTTTCATACCCCAATGAAAGAAAAAAATAATGCCTGTCACCCTTATAAACACAATAATAACATGACAATTGTATTTATAAATAAACTAAAAATGGAGTCACGTCCTATTAAAAGTGGGCGTTTCTCAATTACTTTGTTTTCCTTGGGATATGAAAAAAAATCATCCAATCAAATTACAGTATTTAAATCAAATTAATTTATAAAGAAATGTGTAGGAAAAGTGAGTTTTTCGCGAATATCTAGAAAAGAAGGCCCGGAAAGAAGGTCAGCGACTTTAAAGTTTTTCAGGTTAATTAAAGAGATATCATTTGTAAGATATGACTAAAATCGGTTTTTCAGCTCACAATGATGCCAGATAACTCTTTTCCGTTATAACCTATTGTTATAAAAGCTTTATGTCCAACATTGTATGGTCATAAATCTGTAGAAAAGTCCGTGACCCCCAATTTTATTTGGATTTTTTCAATGTTCATTTATGAAAGTTAATTTATTTCTGCAAAATTAAGAATAAATCTCAGCCTGAAAGATTTTTCTTTTACCCCCGAACTAGCTTAAGTAAAAATTCAATTCTTCTGTTGAATTAAGCTGAGCATTGATGCCAGGATCGTAACTGTTGCTTCAAACTCAAACCAAAGGGACTGGTTACGAAAAAAATATCTATATTTTTCATAAAGAGATATTTAAATATTTTTTGTAGCAAGTCCATGTGATCATGGTGATCAAACTTGAAGTAATGAATTTAAAATAGTTAAGATGGTGGAACATCTCATACTGCTTTTGTCGTGTTGTCCGAGATCACTTTGATACCAGCAGACTTCAAGAACATATTAAATGCATAATAATAATATAAAAGTACTAGATTGGACATATAATGGTGTGTCTACTGAACGTAATGAAAAATCTATACTGATTATCCGCTCATACATGTCATATTGATGTCATTTTGTGTAAAACACATTAACACACATATTACAGTCTAGTATGTTATAGTGCTTCAATATTTTTCACTTTACTACCTGCCTTACACATTCTATATTACTTTCATGACTGTCAATGTCAGTCTATTAATGATTATACCTTCACGTTAATTGCACTCTGTTGCTATAAATAAGACTTGCATATACACATAATAACAAGCTTATAGATAATACACGCGCGTTTGAACGTGTTGAGAATTCTCTTAATGACAACTTGTCAATTGACAGTACCAGATCTTGGCAATGCATTTATATCATGACGTAAATACAAAATACTCCATTTTGAGAATATGTCAGTGCTTGTTCATGTTGTTTGAAAGATAAATTGGTAAGTTATTAGAAATATTAGTTTCACTGTTATCCTGTCTTTGATGGGTAACTGATGTTTTATGTGTTAAATTGAGGACACTCTGAAGATCGTTATTTCTTCATTGCATCACGTTGGAACAAAAAAGGTAAAAAATCGGTCAGATAAAGTTTTCTCAAATCTTGTCAAAAGAAGTATCTAAGAGCATGTGTTTGACAACATTGTAACAGGAACGTCCTTGCAGCCTGCAGTGCTTATTTCAGGTAAACTAGGAGTGGAAACGAGAACAGAGAAATTTTAGTTTTAAATTGGTTTTCTCACAAATGGTTCCATTGTTCGTGTAGCATGTGTATCAGAAGACATTTCCTTTGCAGTCTTGTGATGGACGTGATGGAAAAGATAAATTCATACCAAACCTTAAATCAGCATTAATAACAAAAAAAATCTTATTATGACAATAATTATGCTTAATTAATTAAATAATTAAAATCCGAATTGGAGTCACGACTTATTTCTAAGAACCATGTCATTAGAAAGTACCACGTAAAATGTCGTTTAAAAATCCCATTGATCATATTTATTTCGGCAAAATCACTTACAAAAAAGGGTATGCGTAATTTTTATGATATGTTTTAGCACACAAGAATTTAGTTCTTAAGAAAAGATGGTAAGATCAAAACTTGAGCGGGAAATTGACCATAAACAGAAACTTTGTCAAGGGTTATGGAACTTGTATAGGGACCGGAAGTTAACAGATGTCACCATAGTCGTTGACAACGTGGAGATCCACTGTAACAAGAACGTCCTTGCAGCCTGCAGTGCTTATTTCAGGTAAATTAGGAGTGGAACCGATGTTCAAAAAATAAAAACAGCGAAATTTTATTTTTAAATTGATTTTCTCGCAAAATGCTTTTAAGTGTACACAGAACAAAGAATATTGTTTTATTAAAGAGCAAACCAAAAGATAACAAACGCGGAAAAATGTTATCCTTTTGTTTGATCTTAAATAAAACACTATAGCATTTCCCATACTTTTTTCAAAGGAGATAATTGTTCCCATGATTTTATATCTTAATTTCAAATAACTAACCAATAATTGATTTGGCAGCCAATATTAAAAAAAGTTGTATCTCGTACAATTTGTAAAAAAAAACAATAAAAACCATTTCTCCTTATATAATCTATATAAAAATACCAAATATGAAGGGTTTTGAACACGTTTTTACAAAAAATAGGCACGATAGCCTATTCTTTTTATTTTTGTATTAATTAGATACTTCTTTTGACAAGATTTGAGAAAAATTCTATCTGACCGATTTACCGTAATGCAATGAAGAAATAACGATATTGATTTTCATTTTTGTTTCAGAGCTATGTTTACAAGTAACGTACAAGAATTTGCACAAAACAAAGTGACGCTTTACCAGGTTAGTGCAAAAGCCGTACAGTCCATTATAGAATTTATGTATTCGGGCTTTATCGATGTTGACCAAGAAAACGCCCAAGAGATCTTCATGACATCAAATCTGTTTGAATTACTTGATCTTGTCGAAGTTTGTGTTGAATTCATGGGAGGTCAACTTCACTTAGACAACTGCCTTGAAATGTACGAGTTTGCAAAATATCATACTTGTGATGAATTGTTAGTTCAGTGCAAGTATTTTATTCTTCAAAATTTTGCGGAAGTAACGAAAATGGACGCGTTTCATGATCTTGACGCATGTGCATTGGAGTCTTTCTTAGAATCTGACGACCTTAACGTCAAAACTGAAGATAAAATATTTGATATTATAATTGACTGGATAAACAAAGACCTTGATGCTAGAAGAAAATTATTTCCACGTTTATTTCACAAAGTAAGGTTACCGTTGATATCCGATGATTTTCTACGGGAAAGGATATCAAAACACGACTTTGTTCAAGGAAACCCATTCTGTCTAAGTATACTGGATACGTTCTTACATTCTAACAACAGTAACTCAGACATTGTTAAGGCAGCTGACCTGTGTTCGAATTTTAAGCACAGATTTGGTATGATGACTAAAGAACTTATCATATGTTCTGGTGGAGCCCCGGATGAAACCAAAAGGTCCTTTACCGCCATAGATCCGCTAAATGGAACCAACTATTACGGCGTAAGGCAACACAGTCAGTTCGATTTGAAATATAGGATCGACTATTTCCAGCTAATAACATTGCACGACTCAGATGTTTATTTCATTGGCGGTATATACCACGATGAGTACAAACTGTCTGGGAATGAAAATGCATTAAAAGATGTTTTAAAATATGATCACAGAGACCAGCATTGGGTAACATGTCAACCTTTGCACGAAGGTAGATGTGCATTTTCAGCTTGTGCATTTGAGAACCTAATATTTGTATCTGGTGGTAAGGCTATTTATCCTAAAGGAAACCCTTTAGACTCTTTTGATGTTTATGATTCCGAACTTGAGTACTGGCAACCATTACAGCCGATGCCATTGAAGTTATATCATCATGCTTCTACTGTATGTAACGGTGGTGTATACATTTTTGGCGGGAAAGATACATTAGGTGAAATTTCAAACATTATTTTGAGATATGATATAAAGTTGAGCACTTGGTTCACAATTGATTCTCAACTGGCCAATCCGCGTTACGAGCATTCTGCAATCGAGTATCAAAACGAGATCTTCCTTGTTGGAGGTGTAACCAATAGCAGTTACGCAGTTTCGGTTCAAATATTCAATTCATCAACAAATTCGTGGCGTTATGGTTCCGATTTTCCGGACGAAAGGAAAATCTCGGCTGTTACTCGATTAGGAAATAAAATATTTGTTTGTGGAGGAGTTAGACAGTTATTCAGGAGGAATAAACCAATGAGAACTGTACAATGTAAAGATGTGTTTTCTTATGATGTAATAACTGATTCTTGGTGGAAAGAGCAGGCAAAAGTACTTAATGGGTTTCCTTCAGTATGTACAACAGCTAGTGTGAATACCAAATTTCTCAAACATGAGGATCCATAGTACCATCTAAAAAGATGAAGTCAACCCATACTCATGTCTTGATCGATGTTTGAAATAATATATATTTTTTTGTAATTGTATGCACATGTATTTGGTTAACATGGTTATCGAGTAGCAAATATAGCCATGACTTTTGAAAATACTTATATAATTTCTTACTTATTTGTCTATGTTTGTTTTGTTGAAGCTCCTTTGTTGTCGCACATGGATTTCACGCTGACAGGAAAGGTTTTAGCTTAAAGATGGTCACTCCTGAACTTTGTTATATCACAGATTTTATGATATGTGGTGGAAATGATAGTTAATTGTTTACTTGATCAAATAGCAAAAAGAAAATGATAGGTCTGTGTGCTCGTTTTCGAGAAAAATGACGTCAAAAATTTGGAAGGAAATCAGACTCCTATAGATTTTACATAACTTTAACATTGTGACGATTTTTGCCTTAAAAACCATGGAGTTGTATCAAGAATTTCAAGAAATTTTATACAGTTGGTTGTTAAGGTCTATATAATCAGAAAATATCATAAAAAGTAGGGGTCAGTGTGCAAAAAAAAATTCTTCAATATTTAAAGGCAAAGGCTAGAGGAGTTCCGAAATCAGACTGAAATCCTGAAACATGAACAGTGACCATCCTTAAGAAGCCCCGATTGTTTAGAGGAAAACCCTTTCTACAGGTTCCATTTTACCCTAAATGCGATTAATTTGCAGTATGGTGTTTATTTTCTATCAAGTCGGTGTCAAAAAGCTCAATGAATTAAAATAAACAAAAGGATTAAAATCAATGATATGGGTACGGACAGGAAAATAAACAAACATTCTAAATACCATACCAAATTCACTGGTAGGGTAAACAGAGGCAAGAGTACTAGTATACTTTTCCAATACAACTCCTGATGAAACGCGCGTCAGGCGTAGCAAAATTGATTGTCTGGAATTTTGTTGTAATTTATATTTCTAACATCCATGACGGTTAGCGCTGCTGGTGGTGTTTTAATTCCCCGAGGTTACCCCGCTCTGGCATCAACACTTTTGTGTTGACGAACACATCAAAGCTATAAATTATCCGTTTAAATTTCTAAATTGTCAAAACCCTAAGGTTTTTCCTTCCCCAACCATAGGTTTGTCTTAGTAATTATTTGGTTTCTAGTTTGTCATTTTGGGGTATTATTCTATGCTCTTCATATTCATATAGTGTATGGCATTTTCAAATGTTGGTAGAGGGCCTCTGATAAGTCTTAAATAGACGAAACGCGCGTCAGACGTAGCGAAATTTAATGTCTGGAACTTTGTTGTAATTTATATTTCTAACATCCGTGACAGTTAGCGCAGCTGATGGAGTTTTAATTCCCCGAGGTTACTCCGCTCCGGAATCAACACTCTTGTGTTAACGACCACATTAAAGTTATAAATTATCTGTTTAAATTTCTATATTGTCAAAACCCTAAGGTTCTTCCTACCCCAGACATAGGTTTGTCTTAGTAATTATTTGGTTTCTAGTTTGACATGTTTGGGTATTATTCTATGCTTTTCATCTTCATATAGTGTTTGGCATTATCAAATTTTGGTAGAGTGCCTCCGATGAGTCTTGAATAGACGAAATGTGCGTCAGGCGTAGCAAAATTTATTGTCTGGAACTTTGTTGTAATTTATATTTGTAAAATCTTGTTAACCCTGCTGATCGTAATAAGTGCAGTGTATGTGACCCATCCTAAAGTAATATTCCCTACAAACATTTTATCTTAAGAAGTTAATATTTGTATTTTGATGTTTTACTAGTGTGTAAAACCGTTGGCTGTAGCACATTTTCAAAGAAGCGCTGGCGACCGGTCAACAGTTTTCAGCTTATTTAAAGCCTATGAACCATCAAAATACAAACACTCAATTCTTAAAATTACATTTTAATAGGTTTTTTTGAATTATTTTTTCCGTGTATTGTTTTGTTTTTGTAGCACTCGTTTATTTTTCTCTTATTATCCAAATATGGGAAAATTTACCTAGATAAGAACAAATTTAAGCCTCTGATGAGTCTTAAATAGACGAAACGCGCGTCAGGCATAGCAAAATTTATTGTCTGGAACTTTGTTGTCATTTTTATTTCTAACCTGGTTATGGCAACCTTACACAACCGACATTTCATAGAGGCGTGTAAGACGATTTTAATTATATGCACAGTAAATTTAATTACTAGTATATGAATATGAAGAGCATAAAACAATTTCATTAAAACAAGCCGCAGTTGGAACAAAATGATGGTGGAGACCAACCTATGTCTTGGGTAGGAAGTACCTAAGCATTTTCACAATTCTTAAATTTAAACGGATAATTTCTAAGCTTTTATCTGTTTTCAACATAAGAGTGGTGGAGCCAGAGAGGACTAACCTCGGGGAATTAAAAAGTTTCAATAAGGAGAGGCTTTGGCAAATAACTGTTAATACAATAATAGTCTGTAGGTTGAAGTGTAACTTCAGACGCTAATAACAATAAAGGTGACTAATTAAGGTAGCACCATACAAAGGTTGTTTTTAGTCCGACCATTACACTTTAAATCTACAAAACTTTCTAACTATTTCACTAAATTCAATAAATGAGACACAAATGGAAAGAGGAAATGTAACCCTTTATGGTGATCTAGCCCATGACACAACACCGCGAGTGTTAGCTGCTCCATAGTATCATTTGTTGTCGCTGGAACAGTGCCCGTCTTGCTGTCTTCACTCAAGAAATTTTACAGTAGACACCGTGCTCTTGTAGACAAATATGGGATTTCTATCTCTCAAATGAGTGCGGATGTTGGTTTTGTCGTAGAGATTTGTTTTGTCTTCCTTTACCGGATTTGACACACTGAATATGAAATTAGCAACACGACGGGTGTGCTATAGCAGGCAGGAACCGCTAACTCTTCCGGGGCACCTGAGTTCACTCATGTTATGACTTGAGTTCGCGTTGTTGATTTTGTTTTTGTGTTTCTTCGTGCTGTTCTTGTTCGTTGCCCTTTCGGACTTTTGACACCCGAATGCCCCATTGGTGCCTCTTTGCTTCTTGCACCTCGGGAAGGTGGTGGTCGGAATTTGCAAGACCCCTACTTTCATAGTTTAATGACAACTTAAATAACATGTGCATTTGTTTGTATTTTTTAAATCATACATTAGCTCATTAATTATTAGGTTTAATGAAAAAGGGGTATTTGATAGTTTTTAAAAAAGTTTCTATAAGAATTTTGAGAAAAAAATAAAGCACTTTTGTATTGTGCTACCTAAATGCTGGTTGAAAAGGAAAGTCTGTTGAAAGCAAGGCTGCTCCCATCAATTGCAAGCAACAATAAAATAATTATAGTGAGAACCCTGTAGGTGTATCTTTAATTATTGTTTCAATCTTTTTTTGTGTGTGTGTGTGCGTTATGTTTTCTACATCTGAGGTGTATAACTTTTAGGCTTTCTGTACGTTTAAAGCAAAACGAAAAACAGCAAATATATTACAATATTTATTAAACATAAAGTATTTTACAATAGTTCTGCTCTCGGCTCAAGATCTCTCACTACAAACCATCTTATTTTTGTGTGAATTGCAATTCATTGCCTTCTTTTTATTTAACAGTCAATTTACTTCGTTGCTACAAATATCCTTTACAACAGTTTTACAGTTGTTTTTTTTCGAAAATAAACTATACTTTCTTATTTTTATTGTTTTATCTTTTTTCTGTCATTTTTCTCGTTATTTTAATTACAACTTTGCTTATACAACATGTACAACAAATGCTTATAAAATCTTTTAAATATAATACAAATTAACCTTTGTTTGGAGAAAGTGTTATAAAACAAAATGTTTAGGGCTTCCTAAATCTAGGCTAGTATAATTGTTAAAAAGTTTGCAGATTTAAACTTTTTATATTAGTCTTTAGAAAATGCTGGTTCCTCGTTAGAAGTAAAAATATATATTTTGCAATTTTTAAATCCATTTACCATCAAACCACCTTACAAAATGGAAAATATGTCTGTTAAGGTTTTCCGATCGACCCTATTTAGCTGCCTAACTTAACACTTGTTATTGGTAATTTGGGGGGTGCCAGTTAAATCGATTTTATTTTAAGTCAGGAAATTTCTCCTATTAGGATCTATATATTTTTAATGGTATTGCCTACCTACTTTAACCAATTTTTAAAGGAATGTGACCTAAACAATAATTTTTCGTTGCCTATTTAAATATAATCGAATTTTAACATAAAATGAAAAAGATTATAAAATTAGAATTGATATTATAGTTGTAATATCAGAAACAGAAACATGTCAAGAAGATGTTTTTGTGAATAGACAAGCGATAGCTTTTTTTTTATACAAACGAACTACAGAAATTATTATATATTTATAATCATTTTGCCATAGTTTCGTCATTTATATCAAAATTTTTGTGTCTTTGGCAGTTTTTTTTAATATTATTTTATTTTTTGTTACTTAATAAATTTAAAAGCAACACAGTTTAGTTTAAGTCTTACCTTTCTTTGTTACTTTAAAAAAATATAAATTAAAAAATAACTATAAAAATTTTGAACGTTAAAATAAGATTGCTTTTAAAAAATGTGTCTGATTAAATCCTCAATATTTTTGTCGCTTCCAATTAATAAACAATGTTCACTTTTAACAGCCATATAGTTCAGATACTATTGTTGTCTTAGTTTAAACCGCTGATTCGCACGCACTTGCTTCCTCTGGTGACTCTTAAATTGTTTTTAAAGTCATTTTGAGCACAGTTTGTTGGTTGTTATAAAAAACGAACGGTGAAAGTTTGAATGCGATTGCAGACAGAGTTAAGTTAGAACAAAGTCTAAATAATGCTTCTTTACATCGGCATTTCTGTTTCACGGAATCATAATAATGTTTTATGCTAAGTCCTTTTGCTACAAGTAATACAACAAAGATATTTTAGTGTGTTTCTCAGTTTCCATATACACCTCCTTCTATCGAACTGGGGAATACAACAAAGTTCTCAATTTCTCAATATCTATCGTGAGTTGTGTCTTTGGCTGTCCCACTTGCTCCTTGTGAAGATATATTCTTTGAAGATATTGCAGCAAGTTTCGAAGAGACCAGCGTTCCACTACTGCTTGGAGCTTCGGTCTGATGGCGGCAAAATGCACAAGAATACAGCTGAAAGAAATTAGATCGGATTTCTTTGCTAGCCATGAGGTAGATCACGAAGTTCGAGGCGTAGCCGAGCATCTGGATAATCTTCTGATATTTAATTGATTCATTAAACCAATCCATTTCGAATGGATCTGGCAGACCTAGTACCGAGGTCGTCAGCATTGAGATGACGGTGATGAAATCTAAGACTTCACAGACGATGAAGACCACGGTGACGATAATCAACATCCGGGCTAGCTGTAGATTTCTCTGTCGTGTTGCCTCTGAAACCTTGATCATCTTTTTGTTTTCCCGACAACAGAACAACTTGGCGATGACGAAGCTCGTGGTAAAGATCATGGAAATGAAGGACAGTAGAAATAGCAGTGGGATAACCCAAGTACCAACAACGCTGTACTCGTATACGTAGTCGAAGTATGCGTTACTAGTACAGCATATGCCCCCGTCATCGGCTTGAAAGGAGAAGAAGACCACTGGATACATCTCTAGCCCAATGCATGCCAGGAACATAACCAACGTAATCCCGAAGGCAATCTTACATTTGGCGTATATTTTAAACCAGATGGGAGACTGGACGGCCAAAAACTTCATGATTCCAAGCAGAGTCGTTATCAGGATGGATGTGTCGTTCATGGCATAGTAGAAAGGCCCTTCTAAAATGACGAAGACTGCACAAAAGCTAGCTCTCACTCTTATGATATCGCCATCGTCCTGGATATAATCAAAAAGTGTACCCAAGTGCCATGGGAATGAATGTGCAAACGCTGCAATGGTGTCGGACACGGCAAGGCACATGAACAGCATGGTCGCTGGAGTTGGTCGAGCATCCTTCTTGAACATGTAGAACACCATAATGTTAAACGCCAAAATGACATAAGCAAGGCCAGCATTCAGATGGTGTGTCCATTTTGGGTGGACTAAGTGCCGAAAAAATCTGTCGTAACCTTCTGGACATGTCGTGTTCTCGTCATAATAGTAATCATTATAGTAGCTGTCATTTTTCTCGGCCCCCATTGAGGCGCTGGTTAACGTCCGACTTTCTGCTCCACAAAAGAGATTTCAATCAGATACAAAATGCTATAATGAATATTGTTTCATAAACATGATTGACCAACACCTTTTTTAACCAATCGTTGAGCAAGATTTTTAATAAGTCACCCATACTCCTCTTGGTGTCCATATTGTCACTTCTAACTTTTTACCGTGGTAGTAAATAGTCTTGTAGGAAGATAAGTGATAAATCCAAACAAAGATGATGTTGAGTTTTTGTGAAATCGAAATAATCATAAGAATATCCCAACTGCGTCTGAAAAACTCTCCAAATTTAATTATGTTATAGACAAAGTCGACAGACGCAACGTTAAAATTCATGGTATATACAAAGTGGCAAAATCAAATTTGTGCCGAAAGCCCGTTCTCACGTCAGATTAATTTGAATTCGAACCTGTCAACATTATATTAATTTCGTGGTCTACAGTGATAAAAATGTAGGAACTGCCTTGCTTAATTAAACTTCTGTTTATTAGATTTAATACATGGTTGCTGTCGTCATAGACATCTTGCACTCATGACAAATAAGGGATTTCCATCTCTCAGATGAGTGCAGATGTTGGTTTGTCATAGGGTTTTGTAATGTCTTCCTTTACTCATTACAACTAGAGTTTGCGTTGTTAAATGTAATTGATATTCAGTAGTTTTTGTTTTTCCGTGTTTTATATACTGTCTGTTTTCGTCCTGTCCTTGTTTGTGTTTACTGGTTTTGTCTCGGCCCTTTCGGACTTTGTTTTGGTAGTTTAAGCTGATTTTGTTGATTTACCCGGCCGTATAGTAAGTTGTTTTCGATGTTTTGTTGCTTGGTCCTAAAACAGACATGTCTTTTTTCTGAAGATGTTTTGTAAAAATCGCTGCTGTATTACCAATCTTATTTAAACCACATCGTATATTATTGTTCACTTTGTAACCACAATGAAGCCTAATTGTAGAAACGAACTGGACAATATACAAGATGTGGTTTTATTTAGATTGTATTGCTAGTATTGACGTTCTGTGTAAACCAGCATTACAATTATTCGTAATCTGTTATGACAAAGTGTGTGTCAACTATAGTTATTTTTTAAGTTGCATCCCTATTGGGTCTCATTCCCTAGAACGAATCAATTTTAAAACTAGTCTCAAAAGGATGATGGTACAATTTATTCCTCATCATTTATATCATTTATTATAACATAAATATTTTTATACGACTGCAAAAATTTTTTGGTCGTATAATGGTATGATGCTTTCGTCGCCGTCTTCGTTGTGTGCTAACTTTAGTGTTCCCACATTAACTTAAGTTATAATCATCCGATTGCTATGAAATTTACGATAATGTTCCTTACCATTAAAGGATGGATGGGATTGATTTTCGAGGTCCCCCTTTTTTGTTTAGAAATAAGGGGTCATAAAGGGGCCAAAATGCTTCTTTTTTATTTGCTCCCAAGATAAGTTTTCTTCTGGTGAACCAAATGCTGTGAAATTTTACAATGATGTTTCATACCATTTAAGGATTAATGAAATTGATTTTGAAGTTCCGTCTTTATTCGTTTAGAAATAAGGGGCCAAAAAGGGGCAACAAATTCATTTTTTTTCCACAAAAACATTTGACAATGATATGCTTTACCATTACACCATTTATGGTATTGAATTTTGGGTCTCCCCTTTTTTCATTTAGAAATAACGGGCCCAAAAACGGCAAAAAAAGAAACTTTTTTTTATTTCTGGTCCGATTTTGATTTTTTTTAATGCGTGTTAAGTCTTGTCAAGTAGTGGATAAAAAAAAAAGAAGGATTACACCTCCTTTCCGTTTCGTGATTAGGACAAAAAGGGCATAATCAAAACTTTTTTATTTACTGTCCAATTTCAATTTTTTTTTTTGCTTTTTAATTCTTGTCAAATCGTGAATTAAAAAAAAATAAAGGATTAATTTTGTGACACTCCCCTCCCCCTAATTGCCGTTAGGGGCCAAAAAGACATTTTTTAAAATGAAAGTAAGTAGAAACCCTTAAAAAGGGGAAAAAGGGGTAATAATTTTTAACTGTAATTTCCCATATTCGGAATCTTGAGTTTGTTATACTATTTATTACATATATAAATGTTCAATTAGGGCTTTATTTATGGTTGAATTACGAACATTTTCGGTTGGACTATTTTCATGCAGGCGCAATGGTTTTCGACGTCACAGACGACGTTATAGATAACGCCGAATAACAGTTAATTTAATGTTCCCGCGTTTTAGTTATTTCACTCAGTGAGATAAACGATTTCTGTTCACTCGGAAATCTCGATATTTCACTGCTATCTATTTATTTTGGTCTGCATTTGAAAAAACATTAAAATCTATGTGAAATGTGGATGGAAAGTCCACCAAAGGCTGCATGTGTCAACAAACTGTCAGTCCAACATGGGCTGCATGTGTCCAGAGCAATTGACAAACCATATTGGGCCTCAAAAGTACAGGGTTCGACATGTGGTGGTCGTATCATGTTGCGCTCGGCGAAGCTCTTTATTTTAAGATGTGTCAGATATACCAATTATTTTCGTTTTGACTTGATGTAGATATATACAATATACAATTCCCAGTTCGTTTTTGCTGCATTGTATACCGGTATTGTTTCCAGCTTTTTCTAACATTTGTGTTTCCCACTAAAATGTTTGTATTTATATTGTCTCTCATCCGTCATGGTTTAGTGGTTGTAGTTAAAAGTATTCTCATTGAAAAAAGAAACTGTGCATGTCTATTGGAAATCAATTGTACCCATATTTCTCTTAATAAGAAAATCGTAAAAAAATACAGTTATCGAATTGAAACTTTCACTGAATGTCGAATGGACCATGCAGATCATTTTCTGTAAAAATCCAAAAAAATTTAAAATACAGTTTCTGAGATTTAAAAAAAACACCACTTTTTAACCCAAAAAAGAAAAATCAAGATTTTCACTCAAAATTTAAACTGTTAATTTTCAACCACTAAAAGGAGAAACTTATTTGACGAAAATCAGCTGAGAAAACTTGATTTCAAAAATGTGCATTGTTTCCAAAATGTGATTTTGTGAATTTCAAATTGACACTACCTGATTTCAAAGTGCAAACAAAATATCTTTTAGGGGTCTAAAAATGATTTTTTTGTCCAGATTTTGAGAAAAACGATTTTGCAATATTTTTTGTGATAAAATGTAAAAGAAACTTAATAAGTAAAATTTTGAATTTGTGATTTTTCAAAGTGATGCACAGTTTCTTTTCTTTTTCCATTAGTATATATCTAATCTAGGTATGGTTTGAACTGTCTTGTGGTACGTGGACTCAAGAATAAAAGACCCCCCCCCCTAACCTCCCCCCCCCAAAAAAAAAGCCTTGGGGACGGAGCGAAGTAATCTCGGTGATTTAAAACTCCACCAGTACCACAAACCATCACGAATGTCAGAAATCAAATATACAACAAAGACTATAAATTTTGTTTCAACCTAGCTTGTTGTTTTTCCTAGATACATGATAGGTATATTCTTTTGTTACAATGGACCTAGCTGTCTCTATAATTAATTAGTTGAGACAAACAAACGAACAAATCACGATTTAATTAATATTAAAAAAAATTCAATAAGGAGAGGGTTTGGTAAATACCTGTAAATTAATATAGTAATATTAAAGAGTTGAAGAGTAACAAATCACAATAAAGGTGACTAATCAAAGCTGGTTAAAAAGGAAAGACTGTTGAAAGTTGAGGTTAAGCAGCGGTTAAATGTGGGAGTATACTAAAGGGAACCAATTGAACAAGAATGAAGTTAATGCAAATCGATAACCACCTCCAAAATAACAACTTGAGAGTTTGTAATAAATACATTACCAAAATATGTCAACTTAAAATGTTCATACAATACCTTGGTGAGACAAAAACAACCAATTTGTGAGCCAATGATCACTGGTTATACCACCGCTTTCACAACTACTTCTATTGTTTAATGTAAATTTACAGCAAACAGGATGTAAATGTTTGATGGATCCAAAAATGTATTCTACATACATATGCCACTATGTATCATGTCTGTAAAAAGCTTGTTACCAATTACGAACCACCTAGGACTAATAGTAGATGAGTTCTTCGGAGCGGGGGTATACAAACAAAATGTTACTAAAGAGACTCTTGCTTGGGAGAAATAAAATCTTCACTGACAGATTTAACCTTTTCTAGCAATGCAAAAGAGGATAATGAGATATGGAAAAAGTTTACGTGACACAACCTACATAAACAAACAGCAAACTAAAAATCCACAATGAAAAACAGCCAGCAGTCTTCAACATGACCAGCTGTTGCTGCTCGCCGTATTGCATTAGCCCAAGACTAAAAATACAATTCATAATTAAGATTCAATAACAATCTTTAAATTATCAACGAAAGACCAATATGTAGAAAAATCATGTAGAACAAGTATACAAAAGCCCACCGAGCAAAAATATAAAATAGTAAAAGGTTTGTCATCATTATAGTTTCGATCAGTTGTTTTTTGTTTTGCTTTTTTTGTGTATTTCTTTCTGTCTGCTCAAAACAAATAAAAGGCAGTGTTTTACAATACAATATTTATTTAACATAAATCACAATAGTTCTGCTCTCATCTTAACAACACTAACAACAAACCATTTTATTTTTGTACGTATTTTCATTGAACTCTTACCATTTGTTTTACAGTCATTTTTTACGTCTTTGTTCTAAATTTTCATTACAACAGAATTACATTTGCTATGTTAAAATACATAATATGCTAAATTTTATATTTTTTTTTCTTTTTTTCTATTTTTTTTCTTTTTTCTTCTTTATATTTTATCCACAATAAAAACTGATAATTCACTATAAGTGCTTAGAAATGTACAAGTCTATCATACATGGGAACTTATATTTAACATTGATATTCCAAACAACGAATAACAAAAAAATATCAAGTGGCTATCCAAGTTAAGGGGAGATAGGGTGTCTACGACTGAGCATCTTTTTTGCACATCTATCAAAACTTTAAAATTTATTGTGATAGTCGTTTGACTTGGTAAACATTAAAATTGAAAATTACTTTGCCAATTTAATACTTTCCAAAACCTTTTAAAGGAAGAAAAATTGCAGCAAATATTATGAAAAAAAAACCCATATTTTTCCCTTTTTCTCTAAACTTAATTTTTTTTATATGGTGTATTAAAAAAATACAAAACAAACAATTTCACACATTTTTAGAAAAAATCTTAGCAGTATTTTTTAAGATGAAGAAAATTATATTTTCAAATTTCTATTTTAAAAGTCATTAACTGCTAATTTTTGAAGTACATTGCTTAGATAAAAGTAACTGCTAAATTAAAAATGAAATAATCTGCAAGTTTTTATTTTTTTATTTTTCTATTTTTTATCTATTTTCAATCAATCTATGTAATTAAATTCTTGATTAAAAAGATAAGATTTTGCAAAAAATGTTACATGAGAAGTTTTAAAGGATGCTTGCCAAAAACATGTTTCTATACGAACGAATAGAAGAAATTGAAACAATATTTATAATATATTTGCAATAGTATGATCATTTATATCACAAGCTTGGATTTATAATTTTACCTCAACCAAAATAACTTAAAGGTTTGAAATTTTGAGACAGATTTTCCGCTTTACTAAAGTTTCGATATAAAACTAATGGTTTTATTTCATACCTCGTTTCTTGAGTTTTTTAGTAAGTGCTTTTTCTTTTTGTTATTTACAGTAATTATTTTATGTCATAATATTTTATTTTATTATGGTCTAGTATTGCTTATTAAAATGTTTCTTGTTAATCCTTAATATATTTTTTATCGTTTCCAGTCGAAAATCCATGCATTAAGTTCTGCTGTAATAACTTGTTGTCTTCGTTTAAAGCGATGATTCGCATGCACCTGCCTTTTCTGAATATCCTGAAATTGTTTGTCGTGAAACAGAATTCACATGCACCTGCTTCCTTCTGAAATTGTTTGTCATAAAAAAGTTAATAGAACGCAGTTTGACAGTTGTTATCCTTTACAACAATCTGGAGTGTAAGACATTTGAATATGTGACAGTTACAGGATTCAGTTTTTCTTTGCGATTGCGGATATAGTTATGTTCGAATAAGAATGGTGCTTCTTTACATCAGCGTTAAACTTTCTGCTTTACGGAAATACAATAATGTTTAGTTATACCGGGAATACAACAAATATGTCTGAATGAGTTTCTCAAAATCCATATATACCTCCTACTATCGACCTGGGGAATACAACAAAGTTCTCAATATCCATAATATACCTCCTTCTATCGACCTGGGGAATAAAACAAAGTTCTCAATATCCATATATACCTCCTTCTATCGACCTTGGGAATACAACAAAGTTCTCAATATCCATTACTCCTTCTATCGACCTGGGGAATACAACAAAGTTCTCAATATCCATTACTCCTTCTATCGACCTGGGGAATACAACAAAGTTCTTAATATCTATCGTGAGTTGTGTCTTTGGTTGTCCCACTCGAATCTGGTGAAGATAACTTCTGTGAATAAATTGCCGCGAATTTCGAAGAGAACATGTTCAGCTCATCACTACTACTTGAAGCGTTGGTCTGATGGCGGCAAAATGCACAAGAATACAGCTGAAAGAAATTAGATCGGGTGTCTTTACTAGTCATGAGGTAGATCACGAAGTTCGAGGCGTAGCCGAGCATCTGGATAATCTTCTGATATTTAATTGATGCATTAAACCAATCCATTTCGAATGGATCTGGCAGACCTAGTACCGAGGTCGTCAGCATTGAGATGACGGCGATGAAATCTAAGATTTCGCAGACGATGAAGACCACGGTGACGATAATCAACATCCGGGCTAATTGTAGATTTTTCTGTCGTGTTGCCTCTGAGACTTTGATCATCTTTCTGTTTTCCCGACAACAGAACAACTTGGCGATGACGAAGCTCGTGGTAAAGATCATGGAAATGAAGGACAGTAGAAATAGCAGTGGGATAACCCAAGTACCGACAACGCTGTAGTCGTATACGTAGTCGAAATATGTGTTACTAGTACAGCACATGCCCCCGTCATCGGCTTGAAAGGAGAAGGAGAAGACTGGATACATCTCTAGCCCAATGCATGCCAGGAACATAACCAACGTAATCCCGAGGGCAATCTTACATTTGGCGTTTATTTTAAACCAGATGGGAAACTGGACGGCCAAAACCTTCATGATACCAAGCAGAGTCGTTATCAGGATGGATGTGTCGTTCATGGCATAGTAGAAAGGCCCTTCTAAAATGACAAAGACCGCACAAAAGCTAGCTCTCAATCTTACGACATCGCCATCGTCCTGGATATAATCAAAAAGTGTACCCAAGTGCCATGGGAATGAATGTGCGAACGCTGCAATGGAGTCAGACACGGCCAGGCACATGAACTGCATGGTCGCTGGAGTTGGCCGAGCATCCTTCTTGAACATGTAGAACACTAAAATGTTAAACGCCAAAATGACATAGGCAAGGCCAGCATTCAGATGGTGTGTCCATTTTGGGTACGTCAATTCTCGATGAAATCTCTCATAACCATCCGGACAGGTCGTGTTCTCGTCATAATAGTAATAGTAACTTTCATTATTCTCTGCCCCCATTTAGGAGCTGGTTTGCTTTCGACTTGCTTCTCTAAGGACTTGCTTTGAGTCTGATAGAAAATGTTATGACGAATATTGTTTCATAAACACGATTTGCCAACACATATTTTAACCAATTGTTGAGTAAAAGATTTGATTAGTCACGTATACTACTATTGCTGTTGCAATTTACACTTTCAAGTCTTTTTTTATCGTAAGAGTGCAAAGTCTTAATTATTTGAAGAATCATTGTAATGACGAGTCAAGACATATAAAGTTGAGGTGGCAATGATTTATGTAATAGAAAAAAATCATGAAAATACCCCCAACAACAAAGACCCAACTAAAAATTGCAAGTATGTTCTTGACTAAGTTGAAAGACAAGGTTTTTTTTATTTGGAAAATTGAGTATGGAGCATGACATCACAATTGTACTAAAGATCTCGAACAAGAAAGATTGTAATTAACAGACCAATATAAAAACTTTCTTTTTGTGAGAACAGCTATAGACTGGAACCACCTGGAAGGCCACCGAGGAGTTCAAAGCAGCACTCCTTAGCAAGTGCGACTTAATCTGCGAAGTCCAAGGGCCGGCCCCGTCACACAGTATTATTGAGGGAAAAAAACAAGACTCTTATTCAATGCCCCGAAAAGCACAACATTAAAATCTGCTTTGAACAGGGAGGCAAAATAAGACTCGATCTATTGATTAATAGCTCTGCAACTGATAAATTAATTTTGTGATCTTGTGAAAAGTATCAGAGGAATAAGTAAACTATTCCACTGTATCTATCTAGATTATAATTGGTAAATTTCAATCAGAAAAGTAGAACAAAATGTCCAAATCATTCCTTGCTTAATTACCATCTGCTTTCATAACATCATACGTGACAGCAGTGTTGAACCAAAGAACTCAAACACTATGAATGAAGAAAACACTACCCTATGATTTGATTCAAATGCTGATGATAAAAGGTTACTCCTTGAAATACTAGTATGTACATACAGCGTAACCAAATTACCTGCATATGTATTTATATTTTCGTTTTGGTATTTTAATTTTTTTCATTCTTTTACAATCATGTTTAATACAGATATTGTGCTTATTTTTTATGTACGAAGTTCGTAAGGTTATTTGCGTAGGTCAGCAGGTCAAAATATTGAGATAATTCATGTCTAATTTTGCCTTTGGTATAAGCTTCGGCTACATCTTCAGAATTACTTAATTCCCTGTTTGGGGTTTGTTGTAAGCAGTAGATCTAGTAACTATAATCATTCTGTCATCTCATTGGTTAATAAAGGTAATAACAAAATCACCGAATTTGGAGAATCAATCTAAAATGTCCATTAGACGAGACAAAACAAGGAAGACATACCGGAAAAATTGAAGACCGCAATGGTCTTGACTTGGTACAGGCATTTCAAAAGAAATGGTGGGTTAAACCAGGTTTTAAGGCGCGCCAAACCTCCCTCTTCCATTGCAATCTTTGGGTCCGGTTACACAAAACACAACAGGTTTGTGATGACATATCAGGGATGCTAAGGTGATCATCTCAGTACATCAACCGGCCAAACACTAATCAAAGCAAGAACTAACCATTTCGTCTAACATGATATTGAATTTTTTCTACCAGTGGCTGATAACGAAGAAAGAGTTTTTTATGGGTCGTATGCTTTCTTATAACATTGGTCTAATAGTCGGTTACGGATTAAAAAATATGAAAAATGTGTACAAGTCTCGACTGTTTTGTTGGGTCTTTGTTGGTTGTGAGTTTGTGACTTCGTTTGAATTTTTCACATCACTGATGCCGTTGCTTTTGGAAATAAAAATTCAACTTTGGTTGCAAGCAACACGTAGGTCTCATATGGGCATTAACGAGGGTCCCTAATTTCTAAAGACCATCAAGTATGGTGTGTAATATAATCTGAGTAAATGAAGAAAACACTCATTACATAATGTATAATATAAGTTACAAAGCTTTAAGGAGTGAAAAAAATGATAAAAACAAGATCGCTCACCTGTCCTGATGGAAATTATACTGGTCAAAGGGGACATTTGAAACTTCAACCCAATGGAGACCTTAATGAGCTGAAGGTTAAAGCAAGCAATAGTTATGCCCCCGCGACGACATGTCGGGGGGCATTAAGTTTTACTCATGTCCGTCCGTCCGTCCGTCCGTACGAATTTATTTTCGTCAAGCTTTTCTCAGTAACCATACATGAGAATGATTTGAAACTTGGTAGGATGGTTGAGTATGACAAACAATACGTCCTAAGCGATTTTGAGACCTGTCGGACATCTACTTCCTGTTTGGGACTTAGGCCAATGTTAAAATATGTGAACATGACTATGAAAATTTTCGTCAAGCTTTTCTCAGGAACCATACATGAGAATGATTTGAAACTTGGTAGGATGGTTCAGTATGACAAACTATACGTCCTAAGCGATTTTGTGACCTGTCTGACATCTACTTCCTGTTTGGGACTTAGGCCAATGTTAAAATATGTGAACACGACTATGCAAATTTTCTTCAAGCTTTTCTCAGGAACCATACATGAGAATGATTTGAAACTTGGTAGGATTGTTCAGTATGACAAACAATACGTCCTAAGCGATTTTCAGACCTGTCGGACATCAACTTCCTGTTTTGGACTAAGGCCAATGTTAAAATATGTGAACATGACTATGCAAATTTTCGTCAAGCTTTTCTCAGGAACCATACATAAGAATGATTTGAAACTTGGTAGGATGGTTCAGGATGACAAACTATACGTCCTAAGCTATTTTGAGACCTGTCAAACATCTACTTCCTGTTTGGGACTTAGGCCAATGTTAAAATATGTGAACACGACTATGAAAATTTCCGTCAAGCTTTTCTCAGGAACTGTATACCAGAATGTTTTGAAACTTGGTAGGATGGATCAGAATGACAAACTGTATGTCCTAAGCTATATTCAGACCTTTCGGACATCTACTTCCTGTTTGGCACTTAGGTCAATGTGAAAATATGTGAACATGATATGAAAATTTCCGTCAAGCTTTTCTCAGGAACTGTACACCAGAATGTTTTGAAACTTGGTAGGATGGATCAGTATGACAAACTGTATGTCCTTAGCGATTTTCAGACCTGTCAGAAATCTACTTCTTGTTTTGGGCCAGCGGGGGCATCCGTGTCCCATGGACACATTCTTTCTTTATTTTTCTCTGTCTCCAATAGTTTTCATTCTTTAGGGCAAAAACATGAAAAAAAACAAGAGGCTCCACCTAGGAGCCGGAATCGCTCGCCTGCGGTAGGTAAATATACAGAGAAGTAGAGAGCAGGACAGAGGAGAACAGAGAATTAATAAAAAAAATGATTTATTGTGTGAAATAAATGTTGTTATCTGGCTATTGTTTGTTTTTGAGTAATTTGAAAGCACTTGGGTTGGTTTTAAATGGTTCTATATGGTAGGAATCGAAGATAACTACGATGTCGGTAGAGAGGAGTAAACCAGCGTATGATAAATGACATCAAAGACCCTTTCCAAAGTATTAAATTTGGAATAAATTACACTATTTTGTTATTATGAAGGTAAATGTACATACAAGAATCTTTGTTTGTGTGTTTTTTGGACAATTCAAACTTTATTTGCAATTGGTTTTTTTTCGTAAATATCGTAATCAAAATGGCGACTGTCGACTTAAAAATACAGGTAAGTGCAGTGTCGGATACGTATGAATTAGAAGTGTCAAGTTGGTTACTTATTCCCTATTCCTTATTCCTTATTTGAATAAGGAATAAGTAACTGGTTACTTATTCCTTATTCTCAGAACACCAAATAGGGAATAAGTAACTGGTTACTTATTCCCTATTCCTTTTTTATTTTTATTTTTTTTTGCCCGAATTGTAAAATAGTAAATAAGTAACTGGTTCCTGTATAGATAATAAGTAACTGGTTACGTATTCCCTATTCCTTATTTATTTTTTATAACTATTTTCCCGAAATGTAAAATAGTAAATAAGTAACTGGTTACTTTATACGGTCAAGTTGGTTACTTATTCCTTATTCCTTATTCGACATTCAAATATCGAATAAGTAACCAGTTACTTATTCGACATTCAAATTTTGAATAAGGAAATAGTTACTTATTCGACATTCCATATTCCGATCCTTATTTTAGGATATGCCTTTAACGAATATCGAATAAGGAACTGATTCCTTATTCGACATTCGAATTTCAAGGAATTTGCAACCAATTAGATATTTTATGCATTCTTAAGATATGCCTTTGAAATTTAAAGTCGAATCGAGTCGAACCTAAGTATTCAAAACATAGCATATTTCTTATTCAAAGTTCAAACTTAGACATTTCTATTCACAACCCATTCCTAATCGGAACAGTCGAAAATCGACATTATGGATGATATAGGTTATTAAAATACTTCGTTATCACCCAATCGATTACACCCAAGAAGTATGAAAAAGGGGAGTTTAATTACACCACCACCACTATTAAAGGGGAAATCATGAATAGGACCCCATCCCCGACGGCCAGATGCATACGGACAGCATCCCTCTTGAACATAGGGTAAATACAAAAAATATGGCTTTTACAATCCGTGGTATCAGTAAGATGGACACCTTAGAAGGAGAGGGAGGCAATGGTGAGATAATGTCTCAAATTGGTATAAATATAAGGATGGCATTCTGTAATCATAACATGGATCGCTATCAGGATTTCTTTCTGGAGAGTGGAGAAGATTTGAAGATAGTACCCCAACCCTATAAAAGTAGAAGCAGTGCTGCGATAACACAAACGTCGTGCAGATGGATCCGACCACACAACGGTGTCAAAACTGCAGGGCGGAGTCTACCGAGCCACGATTTGAGGATCGACCAAGAGAGGAGAAGACCACCTATGGCTACCCACTCAAGAGGTAGAAGGTTCAGTTGCGCAAGAGCAAGCACAGGAAGGATGGTCTCTGTTGGAGACATATTACTCTATTTTATCAATCTGGTTGGTCACGGGTCAATTATTTCAGACTTCTTTGTTTATATCTTACCTAAAAGACCGAGAAAATTAAGCTCCGCCCAACCTTGTGAATAAAATAGAGTAATAGGAGTAATCAAGATCAGCAGGATGAAGAAGAGAAGGACGCCCCAGTCGGAGGAAAGATCGTGGTCAAAGAGACCATGAAGGCACTCCGTTAAATAGCCAAGGAAGAGGGTCTGAGATTCTCAGATGCTCTCACCCAAAAGATGGGATTGAAGGTCCATTTAGTGCTTCTAGTCAAGAAGATTAAACCCAACCCCGCAACCGGGGAGAATATTTTTGTCACCATCAACTTCAGATCGGACCTTGCTACTCTCTTCGATTCCGTAGACCCCGATTTGGTGATCGCCTTCATGATGGGGAAGGTCAAGGAAAATATGGCTAGATATATGCGGGAAGGGAGCGGGTGGACATTCGGACACGTTGAGCAGCTAGAAATCTATCTCAACCAATTCAAGCCGCTCAAGAAAGCTTCCTTTATACCCATCCGTTGGCATTCGCGAAAAAGAAGGCGATCATCAACGTGAAAAATGAGCAGTGGATAATACTGGCAGCCCTTCATCGGGATGATAAAGATGCTAATTATGCCTACCGCGTAGCTCATGATCAGTATACGAAATGGGAGGATGAGCTGAATTTCGAAGGCAGCGACTTCCTCGTCTCACTCAAGGCCATTGAAATATTCGAGAGGCTGAACCCCAACTACAACGTCAAAGTTTTTGGTTTCGACGACGTAAAGAAGGATGAAGATGGGTAAGAAGATCTCCAAAAAATCAGAGAATTCGGGTCCTACCCACGTAGATTTCCTCTTTCTGACTCGCAAAGATAAGCAACATTACTGCTGGATCAAGAGCCTGTCATGACTCTTGACGTCTCAAGTAACCGGTCACAAAGAGGTAGTCTTCTTCTGCCGTAGATGCCTCTCCTACTTTTCCAAGACGAGCATATGGAGATTTGAAGCCCGAAGGAGGCGGTCAGGATCGAGATGCCCGAAAAAAGATCCGCCATAACCTTCCATAACCAAAAGAAGATGATGAAAGTCCCCTCTGCGATCTACACGGATTTCGAGTGCTTCACAGAGAAGCTCGACACCTGCCAGCCGGATACATACCACTCCTACAAGAAAGCCGACCAACTTCAGCGCCCCTCTGGATTCTGCTACCACTTAAAGTACGCTCACGGCGACTACAAAGATCCGGTCGTCTACTGTCGGAAGGATGCGACCAAGGAACTCGTGCAGTGCGTGGAGGAAGAGAAGAAGTGCGGATCAATGACAAGCTTTACAAGGAGAATAAGCCCATTGAGATGACTGACGACGATAAGGCGCGCTTCGAAGCAAGAATGCTTTGCCACATCTTCGGCGAAGCGTCCACATCTTGGCCACACAGAGGGTAAGATCAACCACATCACCAATACAAACGAGAAGTAAATCAGCTTCTCAAACAGGTGGAAGATCTGGAGACGAGGTTCTTCGATTCGTGCAGGTTTATGCGGTACATCCTGGATACGCTAGCTAAGAATCTTACTTCTGACCAATTCGCGACAATGAAGGCGAGATGCAGCGATCGCAACAAGATGGATGGACCGGCCAAGCTAGAAGAGACTCAGCTCCCACCCAAAGAAGCCTTTTTTCTGCAGGCTCTCCGGAGAGCACACGCTCAGAGGATCTGGAAGACCTTCGAGTGCAAGACCATACGCTATAACCACGATCTCTACCTCGAGACTGACGTACTGCTACTGACCGACATCTTTAAGAATTTCAGGGATATCTGCCTGGACCACTGTCGACTCGATCCCGCTCACTGCTTTACATCCCCCGGCTATCCTACGACGCCGCCCTCAAAACCATCGAGGTGAGATCGGAGCTGCTCTTCGATCCGGAAATGCTGATAATGTTCCAGAGGGCACCGCCATGGCAAGGCAAAAACCCCCTACATGGACAGCTTTGATAGCACCCAGCTCACCAGGTGTTTGACCTATCTCGGTTCCGATAATCTCTATGATGGCGCAACCTCTCCTTACGGGAGACTTCGAGTGGGTGGAGCCGGAAAAGATCGACAACCACGAATATGGAGCCTGGGTAGAATGCAATCTCGAATACCCACAGGATCTTCATGACGCCAACAATGACTTCTCTCGCACTGGGGAACGTGGAGTTCGCAAAAGTCCGCTAGCTCGTGCCTCATTTGGGCAAGCATGAAAAATATACGTTCCACTATCGAAATTTTAAGATGTATCTAAAGAGGGGAATGAAGCTTACCAAAGTCAATCGCATCGTCAGATTCAGCCTTTCCCCATCGCTCAAGAAATTTATCGACCTTAGTACCAATTTCCGCGCCAAGGCCAAGACTGCTTCCGAGAAGGACTTGTTCAAGCTCATGAATAATTGGGTCTTATGCAAGACCATGGAAAATATTCGGAAACGCTTCAACGTAAGACTGGTCACCACCGAAAAGCAGCGCCTGAAGCTCGTGGCCAAGGCCAACTTCACTGAGAATCTGGCAGCCGTGCACATGAAGAAGACTATGCTCAAGATCGATAAGCCCGTCTACTTGGAAGCGTACATCCTGGAAATCTCGAAGGCCAGGTTCGATACGTCCAACTACCCAACCAAGCATCCCTCTGGCATCCTCACCGGCGTGAATAAGAAAGTCAACAGAATGTTCAAGAACGAATTCGGCAGCAACACCATGACCGACTTCGTTGGGCTCCGGGCGAAACTTTATCCTTCAAGATGGACGACGGTCAGACCACCAAGAAGGCAAAGGGAGTCACCAATTGCAAGAGCGTCATCAAGCGATGCCTCGAGACTCAGCAGCAGATACATCTACTGATGAGCATCCTTCGCAGTCATCTCCATCAGATCTATGCCGAGGAGATCAACAAGATTGCCCTCTCCGCTAAGGACGATAAGCGTCACATCCTCCTAAATGGCATCAGCACCCTTGCCCACGGACTTGCTATCGAATTGCTCATGCCAGCGACTAAGGTGACCTGGATAAATGAGCAGCATACGCGTGCACGGCATCCTCCTCCCCATAAGCCCCTCACCAACGTATAGCTCGAGGAAGCCACCACTACCCTAGGCATCCCTCGCTTCAGAGGAATATTCATGGGCGAAGCCCTACCACTCAACCGAGAGCAGCATCCTGATTCACGACGATCGCAATGGCCCCGTCACTGACTAGACGTGCTGGCACAAACGTGGAGGACTCTAAGTCTACTTCGATCTCTTCTGTCTTCTCCCACCCTACGAGATGGTCGACTATCTGCAACCGGAAATTGGAAATAATAACGATGAGCTGCGCGGCGACGTGGTCTGGGGACACTTTTGCCTGCACGTGATCCTCGGACTATAGATAAATGAATAAGTTTGGATTTCACTCGAGGAAGCTTATGCCCATCTGACGGATGTTCCAGGATCTCGATATGAACGATCAGTGAATCACTAGCTTGGGTTTGCCCAAGAACAGCTCGGAAGCTGTGACGTAGCGCTGGATCAAACAAAAGATGAAAGACGGTATGAATGACATCGAAGAGCTAGATTCAGAGATTAAGCAGATGTAGATGCTGCATCGCACGATTATAAAATGCCGCCCCCTTATCGGTCCATATAGCTGCTGGGGCGTGCGATCCTTGAAGACGGTCCGGAAGGCATCTGGTACTGTGGAGCCGTACTTTGAGAAGACGCCAATGATGCTCAAGAGGTACTTGAAGCCTACATTATTCGGCTGGCGCGTCCGACGAGCGATTTTTTTCCTCCAACGCCATGCCCAAATCGTGTTTTGGTGCCGATGATGAGACTGACGATACCCAGCTCGAAGCGCTCGCGCGCTGTGGGATTGATGATGGCAACGAGCGAGGCTAACATCGTCTTATCGCAGATCGAACTGTATTTAGTCATATCTTTGTGATTAGCATATCACAGATCGTGATGATATAAGCGGCCTCATCGACTCGATTGACGGGAATCGGCCAAGATTTGGGTTTGCCGTCGAAATTCAGTCACTGGCTAAGTCTAGTCCCCGGACCAGTGAAATTATGACCGGGCAGATGCATGTCGACTGGCATCCGATCGATTTGCTGATTCATGAGTCCGACGCTCCACTCCGTCTTGATGAATTGCAATTTCTGCGCACTGCAGGTCCTCACCTTCTGTCGTTGCTCGTTATCACGGCCCGGCAATTCGCCGCCGTCTTCTTCTTGCACTTCAAGCAGTACATTCTCATTTTATATTGATAAATGGAGGTTGAAGACCTTACCTACGATGAGCGTGAGGCGCTGGTCAAGGACTTGCAAGAGACGAAGCGTAGCATCTAGGCTAGCGATATACAGCGTCGTCTAGATAAGATTGGACTCAGCTGCGATCTATCTAAGCCCGTCAAATCACCAAAATGATCGAAGATATCCCACTCGCTCTACCCGCACAAGTGCTTGCCCTTCCCCATCCTACCCCTGCCACCGATGACGACGACGACCAACCAGCTATCGAGCAAGTATTGTAGCAACCCACTATTCACAGCTCAGTATGACTCTCAAAGCCGATCATACCTTTGGATTGCGGGTGGAGGACGATGCCATCTTTGTCGACGGTAAGCGCAATAAGGGCACTCCCGGCTAATGGCAGCTCATGGTCAAGAAATGTCCCGATCCCGAATCCTACGACGCCGAGGACTTTGCAAATTACGGCGACATCATGAAAGCGTCAGGTGCCATGTACAAAGGAAATTCTATCCTCCCTAGAACCCCCAAGGCGAACAAGAGCCACAAGTGGAAGGAAATCGTCTCGTACATCTACAGGCAAATTAAGTATCGGAGTGGGGTGCAGATCGTCTTCCTCCCCTAATTTTTCGACCAGTTGTTAGATCATCTCGACCTTTGTGCTGCCGCCAACCAGGCTGGGAATAATGGGGTGTGCAAAGAAATCGTGGTCTTCCTCGATGCCATGAGGAAGTCCGGTCCAATCAGCAGGAACGAGTACAAAAAGCTGCATCGAAAGCTCCTGCAAATAGATTTACGATGCCTTATGTAGTGAATCACGGTTTTCGACGAAGATATGCCGTCGGCGGGCGTGGGCTATTTGATGACATCGCCAATCTATCCGGACAGGTGCTTACCTCTCCCCCACAAAGACGTTGAGTAGTAAGGCCGTGAGCGCCACTTCCAATGCAAACCTGAAGGCGTGGAGAAAGGTGCGAGCAAGGCGATGGACCACATCATCCATCGAGTGACTCGCAATATAAGAATCTTCCTCCAGTACCCCACCAAGACTGAGAGGATCCTGTAGCAGCAAGCCCGTCTCAATAATCTCTTTTCGGGTGTCGCCACCACCCACGACTTTGTCCAGAGCAATCGATAGAATATACCGTATAGCGGGTTATTTTCGCGGGGATAAATTTCCGCGATTTTAGGAGCAGAAAGTACCTTATACCGTAATTTTTTTTCGCTGGTATCTTCGTTTTTTTTTTGCGATAGTTTGCAACTCGCGAAAAATATAGTCCTGCGAAAATAAAATTTATATTGTCAATTTAAAATGTCTCCATTGTTCACTCATTAGTTGAAAAGAAGGCTTGCAAAGATGTACGAGCTGCATTGTACTAATTCCTTTGAACTTAAATAATTGTGGATTGCGTATATAAGATTGATTGAAGAATTGATAAAAATACATGTATATAAGCTTTACACAATTTTCTAAGAGAAAGAATAGTGACCAATAAAGCATGAAAAAGAATAGAAATCATACCAAAGAAAAAATCTGTCTTTAGATATAATTTTCGTGTTTCATTTTCGCGATTGTCCTTGATCCGCGAAAATAAGCGAAAATTAAACCACCAAATAACCCGCTTTACAGTATCCTGACCGATATTCTAACTGACTTTCGATTAAAATTTTCAGGAGTATCAGGTTCACGAATACGAACCTCCAACCGGGGCTCAGCTGAACTGTGCCGGTGCAGATATACGCATTAATATCGAGACCCAACATCTCTTCCTCCACCCCGTCGAAAGCTCTTGATCGAAGGTAGACTTCAAAAGAAAAAATGTCACCGCCTACGACGACGCGGATCTGGTGACCCTTGTCCACAACAGTGTGATGTTCCTTTTTCGCCGGATCAGCTACCGACTCTTCGGCCAGGTGTATGAGCACCTGAACGATCCAGGCGTGGCCACCGCCATGCTTGGTATGCTCACCTATCCTGACGACTTCTCCTAATCCCAGGGCTCAACCAGTTGTGGTTCAAAGATTCAACGGCCGATGCCGAAGCGGATAATACCATAACCAAGCCAGCCAATACGGGTTCATTTCCTTCTCCCTTCCGCTCAGACACGTCTTTGGCATTGCCAGGGATTACGATAACATCGTCTATGGATTCAAGCATCTACCTGGTGCGCGATTTGGACGCAAATGCCATCCTCCGAGCGACCGTCGTCAACGACGTGGCTAAGGACGTCTTGAGTAAAGTCTCTGGGTTTATCCCTATCATCCCTTCCGACGAAAAGAAGCTGGTGCTCCTTAATAAAATCCAGAGTAAGACCAAAATCAATTGTGGATTCCGCATGAGGCAGTGTGACTACATTGCATAATGCCGTGGTCTTCGACCACTGCCGATTTCGAAATACCCGGTATCCACGTCACCCTCAATACGGAGCGCAATCCCGCTGAAGGTTTGAACGCAGACTTCTCCACCCAGTGCAAGGTTGCCAAGGTCTATAAGGAGGGTGCCGAATTTTGCAAGAAATTCTATAACCTGGAAAGTCTGCTGAGCAATGGTGACATCAACCTCTCCGATTTCATCGATCTCTATCCCCTTCTCGTCACTGACGGAACCATCAGTCCGAACGGTTGAAAGAGTCTACGCGTACGGTGGATATCCAGGTCTGAGCAGATTTCGAGCGCAACGTCCCTGGCAATACCGAAGCCTTCGCATTGGTCATCTCCAAACGAATCCTTCAATTCGAATCCGATGGTCAGAAGATGAGCGTCGTTTTCTGAGGGGTTAGATTAATGGACGCTTCTCTTTTACCTTATACCGAGCCCAAGCATGGGTTCATCTTCATCGTTTCTTGGAACGATAGCCAGATCTTGACCCGCTTCAACCATGGCCACCCCTTCAACTGCGTCAGGAGAAATCCTACAAGATGTCCCTTGTGAATCTGAAGACATACTACTCCATCTCTAATATCCATGCGGGGAATAATTCCTTCCCGATGTAGGATGTTACCTGGTTTCCCGTCGAGTTGAGTATCGACGATATCAACGATGAGATCCAGCGGCAACTGCGGCTCAGTAAGCACGAATCTAAGATCCTTCTCGGTGCCAATTGCGCGACCTTGAGAACCACCCTCACCTTCGCTTGAAAATATTAAGAAGATTTCGACGGCTCCAATAGCATAAGCACCGTGCTAGGGTTCGAGCGTATTAAAGACGTATACCTTCAACAGAGCCACAAACGGCTACACAGAGGGTGAGCATATCATCAATATCATTACCATCAAAAGCATCCTGGTGAATAGCGATATCATCCATGGAAGCTATGTAGACGGCACCCAGCAGTCCACCATCTATAATTTCTGTCCCGGGGTCAATCCGGGCATGAAGATCATTCAGATCCTCAAGAATCTGGTCTGCTTACCCGTGACTCTGAGGACCATCGACCGCATGCATACGTATCTGCCGATCAAGACGAGGAGAGAATCTCACCATCCATTTTCATCTCCCTGAGATTTAAAAATAAATAGATTATCAAGAGCCGGTCTCAATTTTACAAAGGGTCAGGCAGAGAAGATTCCGCGTGTGGCAAAGAAGGGCTGCCCGTGAGCGTCCGATTGCTGCATGCCAACCTATTCGTCGGGCATAAAATGCTCCTCACTCACCGTCAGTTCCAGTGCATCACCAAGCTGTTGCAGAGCAGTAAGGGCGGTATGGTCTTGGAGATGATTCCGAAGCAGGTAAGGTATAACGTGCAGAAAGAAGGCCAATGCTAGTATAAACTGTGCTACCTGCTTTGGGTGTGGATGCATTCATGATTGAGCGGTTTGGGTAGTGCAGCCATCTAAAAAGCCATAGGGTCAAGATTATACCTCAAGAAGGGTGGAAAAGTGTGCTGTGTGAAACCTTGGTGTCGTGGTCTACTGTGGTTTCATTATTATTCGTGGGGTATCAATTTTCGTGGTTTTTGTTGGTGGCCTTAATTCACGAAAATTGATGCCCCACGAAAAGCAAATTTAACATTTATCTGCATGCTGCAGTCTTCAAAACCACGAATTTAAGAATCCATGAACTGATCCTTTTTCATAAACCACCAAAATTGATACCCACGAAAATAAATGAATCCACAGTATATCTCAGCTCTGGCACTCTACCCAATACCTATGGTGATGGGTTGTACTTGAAGTGGGGACGTCAGCTCTACGATGGTAGTGGGCTGATCCTCGGTCCCAATAGCTCATTCATAATTGTCCACCTGCTCGGTATGCCCTATAGATAATTATATAAATGGAGGATGAAGTAGATGTCGGCCATATCGCTTGCATGGATGCTGAGCTCACGCAGAAATCTGGAGAATGAGCATACGTTTAAGATCTACAACCGATTGGATAAAATTGTCTTATTTGCCTTGGTGGATGTTCAATAGGCCGTCTTTTGCTGACCAGTGGTACCATGGGGTCTACTCTGACCGGTGTGGGTGCTGTGGCATACATTCCCTAGGTTCCTTCGCCTGCCTCAGTGCCACCGGCACTCTGATCCTGTCCCTGATCTTGCAACGTCTTGCCAAGAAGAAGAAGAAGCCTCGAAACACCGGTCGACAAGCAAAAATCTACAAATCCCGGTTCGCAGGTGAAGATGGTTCGCCTGCCATCTGCCTGAATAACTACTACGATGAGAAAGATCGGTTGCTTCAACCTTCAAGCCCATTTACCGAAGATCTTAATGCGCATGCACCATAAGGAGGTTTTTACCACTCTCGCACATCACTCCGCTAACGCTCCATGATATGCTCCGTTCACGCACTCTGCTAGCGCTCCCTGATATGCTCCGTTCACATATCCTCTAAAATCAAATATTCCAGTGACCAAAACAAAATTCCCAATCCAGTCATTTGGATTGGGAATTTTTTAGTCCCACACACCACCAGTTAGATTTTTTACTTCCTCACGAAATCGTAGGAGAGAAATTCCTGCTTGGAATTTTTGGACACTTTGAATCCCGTGCTACTGACGTAGGCCCCTTGCAAGTGATCTTCTGCTTTGTCAAGCGACGGGCAATTAACCCCATACTTTGATGCCCTCTCCTTGTCTGTCTTTCAAGGTGAGGATCTTTGACTAACCGTACTTTCCATCCACCACTATTTCTTCCATGATTTCGTAGATTGCCCCGATAGGTAGGTTCTTCCATTTGAGAGCTTCCTGACTCTGCTCCTCCACCTTTAGACACTTCTACACTAAAGATCACAACCAATGCCTCATCGGAACCGTCGAGATTCGACACTATCGGCGATATAGGTTATATAACTCGATATCTCCCCTATCGATTACAACCGGTCCGATATCGAGTTATCGTAGCCAACCGAGTTGAAATCGAGGTCGAAAGGACCCACCCTTAGACACTTCTATATAAATTCGCAACCTATCCCTAATCCGAACCGTCGAGATTCGACACTATCGGCGATATAAGTTATATAGCTAGATATCTCCCCTATCAATTACAACCGGTCCAATATCGAGTGATCGTAACCAACCGAGTTGAAATCGAGGTCGAAAGGACCCACCCTTAAACACTTCTATATAAAATCGCAACCTATCCCTATTCCGAACCGTCGAGATTCGACACTATCGGCAATATAGGTTATATAGCTTAATATCTCCCCTATCGATTTCAACCGGTCCGATATCGAGTGATCGTAGCCAACCGAGTTGAAATCGAGGTCGAAAGGACCCACCCTTAGACACTTCTATATAAAGTCGCAACCTATCTCTAATCCGAACCGTCGAGATTCGACACTATCGGCGATATAGGTTATATAGCTTAATATCTCCCCTACCGATTACAACCGGTCCAATATCGAGTGATCGTAGCCAACCGAGTTGAAATAGAGGTCGAAAGGACCCACCCTTAGACACTTCTATATAAAATCGCAACCTATCCCTGAATTTCTTGACAACCGGAAGTTTAGGCAAATAAGGACCATATAGGTTTTGGACCCCAGGGACCCCACTTTTATTCTAGCCGGGTCCCATAGCCAGACAATCCGTAGAAATGTTTCTGCAGGGGGTACCATAGGCGCTATTTTACATCTTTTTTGGACCTGAATTTCTTGACAACCGGAAGTTTAGGCAAATAAGGACCATATAGGTTTTGGACCCCAGGGACCCCACTTTTATTCTAGCCGGGTCCCATAGCCAGACAATCCGTAGAAATGTTTCTGCAGAGGGTACCATAGGCGCTATTTTACATCTTTTTTGGACCTGAATTTCTTGACAACCGGAAGTTTAGGCAAATAAGGACCATATAGGTTTTGGACCCCAGGGACCCCACTTTTATTCTAGCCGGGTCCCATAGCCAGACAATCCGTAGAAATGTTTCTGCAGGGGGTACCATAGGCGCTATTTTACATCTTTTTTGGACCTGAATTTCTTGACAACCGGAAGTTTAGGCAAATAAGGACCATATAGGTTTTGGACCCCACTTTTATTCTAGCCGGGTCCCATAGCCAGACAATCCGTAGAATTTTTTCTGCAGGGGGTACCATAGGCGCTATTTTACATCTTTTTTGGACCTGAATTTCTTGACAACCGGAAGTTTAGGCAAATAAGGACCATATAGGTTTTGGACCCCAGGGACCCCACTTTTATTCTAGCCGGGTCCCATAGCCAGACAATCCGTAGAAATTTTTCTGCAGGGGGTACCATAGGCGCTATTTTACATCTTTTTTGGACCTGAATTTCTTGACAACCGGAAGTTTAGGCAAATAAGGACCATATAGGTTTTGGACCCCACTTTTATTCTAGCCGGGTCCCATAGCCAGACAATCCGTAGAATTTTTTCTGCAGGGGGTACCATAGGCGCTATTTTACATCTTTTTTGGACCTGAATTTCTTGACAACCGGAAGTTTAGGCAAATAAGGACCATATAGGTTTTGGACCCCAGGGACCCCACTTTTATTCTAGCCGGGTCCCATAGCCAGACAATCCGTAGAAATTTTTCTGCAGGGGGTACCATAGGCGCTATTTTACATCTTTTTTGGACCTGAATTTCTTGACAACCTGAAGTTTAGCAAATAAGGACCATATTGGTTTTGGACCCCAGGGACCCCACTTTTATTCTAGCCGGGTCCCATAGCCAGACAATCCGTAGAAATGTTTCTGCAGGGGGTACCATAGGCGCTATTTTACATCTTTTTTGGACCTGAATTTCTTGACAACCGGAAGTTTAGGCAAATAAGGACTATATAGGTTGTGGACCCCATGGACCCTACTCCCTAACCACCTCAGTCCCATTGGCCTTGAAAGCGTGGGGATTTTTCCACAGGGGGGACAACCTATACCCTTAGGCTTAATTTACACTTTTTTCTGACCCATATTCCGGACAAACCGGAAATTGGTAGGGATATGGACTATATAGGTTGTGGACCCCATGGACCCTACTCCCTAACCACCTCAGTCCCATTGGCCTTGAAAGCGTGGGGATTTTTCCACAGGGGGGACAACCTATACCCTTAGGCTTAATTTACACTTTTTTCTGACCCATATTCCGGACAAACCGGAAATTGGTAGGGATATGGACTATATAGGTTGTGGACCCCATGGACCCTACTCCCTAACCACCTCAGTCCCATTGGCCTTGAAAGCGTGGGGATTTTTCCACAGGGGGGACAACCTATACCCTTAGGCTTAATTTACACTTTTTTCTGACCCATATTCCGGACAAACCGGAAATTGGTAGGGATATGGACTATATAGGTTGTGGACCCCATGGACCCTACTCCCTAACCACCTCAGTCCCATTGGCCTTGAAAGCGTGGGGATTTTTCCACAGGGGGGACAACCTATACCCTTAGGCTTAATTTACACTTTTTTCTGACCCATATTCCGGACAAACCGGAAATTGGTAGGGATATGGACTATATAGGTTGTGGACCCCATGGACCCTACTCCCTAACCACCTCAGTCCCATTGGCCTTGAAAGCGTGGGGATTTTTCCACAGGGGGGGACAACCTATACCCTTAGGCTTAATTTACACTTTTTTCTGACCCATATTCCGGACAAACCGGAAATTGGTAGGGATATGGACTATATAGGTTGTGGACCCCATGGACCCTACTCCCTAACCACCTCAGTCCCATTGGCCTTGAAAGCGTGGGGATTTTTCCACAGGGGGGACAACCTATACCCTTAGGCTTAATTTACACTTTTTTCTGACCCATATTCCGGACAAACCGGAAATTGGTAGGGATATGGACTATATAGGTTGTGGACCCCATGGACCCTACTCCCTAACCACCTCAGTCCCATTGGCCTTGAAAGCGTGGGGATTTTTCCACAGGGGGGACAACCTATACCCTTAGGCTTAATTTACACTTTTTTCTGACCCATATTCCGGACAAACCGGAAATTGGTAGGGATATGGACTATATAGGTTGTGGACCCCATGGACCCTACTCCCTAACCACCTCAGTCCCATTGGCCTTGAAAGCGTGGGGATTTTTCCACAGGGGGGACAACCTATACCCTTAGGCTTAATTTACACTTTTTTCTGACCCATATTCCGGACAAACCGGAAATTGGTAGGGATATGGACTATATAGGTTGTGGACCCCATGGACCCTACTCCCTAACCACCTCAGTCCCATTGGCCTTGAAAGCGTGGGGATTTTTCCACGGGGGGGACAACCTATACCCTTAGGCTTAATTTACACTTTTTTCTGACCCATATTCCGGACAAACCGGAAATTGGTAGGGATATGGACTATATAGGTTGTGGACCCCATGGACCCTACTCCCTAACCACCTCAGTCCCATTGGCCTTGAAAGCGTGGGGATTTTTCCACAGGGGGGACAACCTATACCCTTAGGCTTAATTTACACTTTTTTCTGACCCATATTCCGGACAAACCGGAAATTGGTAGGGATATGGACTATATAGGTTGTGGACCCCATGGACCCTACTCCCTAACCACCTCAGTCCCATTGGCCTTGAAAGCGTGGGGATTTTTCCACAGGGGGGACAACCTATACCCTTAGGCTTAATTTACACTTTTTTCTGACCCATATTCCGGACAAACCGGAAATTGGTAGGGATATGGACTATATAGGTTGTGGACCCCATGGACCCTACTCCCTAACCACCTCAGTCCCATTGGCCTTGAAAGCGTGGGGATTTTTCCACAGGGGGGACAACCTATACCCTTAGGCTTAATTTACACTTTTTTCTGACCCATATTCCGGACAAACCGGAAATTGGTAGGGATATGGACTATATAGGTTGTGGACCCCATGGACCCTACTCCCTAACCACCTCAGTCCCATTGGCCTTGAAAGCGTGGGGATTTTTCCACGGGGGGGACAACCTATACCCTTAGGCTTAATTTACACTTTTTTCTGACCCATATTCCGGACAAACCGGAAATTGGTAGGGATATGGACTATATAGGTTGTGGACCCCATGGACCCTACTCCCTAACCACCTCAGTCCCATTGGCCTTGAAAGCGTGGGGATTTTTCCACAGGGGGGACAACCTATACCCTTAGGCTTAATTTACACTTTTTTCTGACCCATATTCCGGACAAACCGGAAATTGGTAGGGATATGGACTATATAGGTTGTGGACCCCATGGACCCTACTCCCTAACCACCTCAGTCCCATTGGCCTTGAAAGCGTGGGGATTTTTCCACAGGGGGGACAACCTATACCCTTAGGCTTAATTTACACTTTTTTCTGACCCATATTCCGGACAAACCGGAAATTGGTAGGGATATGGACTATATAGGTTGTGGACCCCATGGACCCTACTCCCTAACCACCTCAGTCCCATTGGCCTTGAAAGCGTGGGGATTTTTCCACAGGGGGGACAACCTATACCCTTAGGCTTAATTTACACTTTTTTCTGACCCATATTCCGGACAAACCGGAAATTGGTAGGGATATGGACTATATAGGTTGTGGACCCCATGGACCCTACTCCCTAACCACCTCAGTCCCATTGGCCTTGAAAGCGTGGGGATTTTTCCACAGGGGGGACAACCTATACCCTTAGGCTTAATTTACACTTTTTTCTGACCCATATTCCGGACAAACCGGAAATTGGTAGGGATATGGACTATATAGGTTGTGGACCCCATGGACCCTACTCCCTAACCACCTCAGTCCCATTGGCCTTGAAAGCGTGGGGATTTTTCCACAGGGGGGACAACCTATACCCTTAGGCTTAATTTACACTTTTTTCTGACCCATATTCCGGACAAACCGGAAATTGGTAGGGATATGGACTATATAGGTTGTGGACCCCATGGACCCTACTCCCTAACCACCTCAGTCCCATTGGCCTTGAAAGCGTGGGGATTTTTCCACAGGGGGGACAACCTATACCCTTAGGCTTAATTTACACTTTTTTCTGACCCATATTCCGGACAAACCGGAAATTGGTAGGGATATGGACTATATAGGTTGTGGACCCCATGGACCCTACTCCCTAACCACCTCAGTCCCATTGGCCTTGAAAGCGTGGGGATTTTTCCACAGGGGGGACAACCTATACCCTTAGGCTTAATTTACACTTTTTTCTGACCCATATTCCGGACAAACCGGAAATTGGTAGGGATATGGACTATATAGGTTGTGGACCCCATGGACCCTACTCCCTAACCACCTCAGTCCCATTGGCCTTGAAAGCGTGGGGATTTTTCCACAGGGGGGACAACCTATACCCTTAGGCTTAATTTACACTTTTTTCTGACCCATATTCCGGACAAACCGGAAATTGGTAGGGATATGGACTATATAGGTTGTGGACCCCATGGACCCTACTCCCTAACCACCTCAGTCCCATTGGCCTTGAAAGCGTGGGGATTTTTCCACAGGGGGGACAACCTATACCCTTAGGCTTAATTTACACTTTTTTCTGACCCATATTCCGGACAAACCGGAAATTGGTAGGGATATGGACTATATAGGTTGTGGACCCCATGGACCCTACTCCCTAACCACCTCAGTCCCATTGGCCTTGAAAGCGTGGGGATTTTTCCACAGGGGGGACAACCTATACCCTTAGGCTTAATTTACACTTTTTTCTGACCCATATTCCGGACAAACCGGAAATTGGTAGGGATATGGACTATATAGGTTGTGGACCCCATGGACCCTACTCCCTAACCACCTCAGTCCCATTGGCCTTGAAAGCGTGGGGATTTTTCCACAGGGGGGACAACCTATACCCTTAGGCTTAATTTACACTTTTTTCTGACCCATATTCCGGACAAACCGGAAATTGGTAGGGATATGGACTATATAGGTTGTGGACCCCATGGACCCTACTCCCTAACCACCTCAGTCCCATTGGCCTTGAAAGCGTGGGGATTTTTCCACAGGGGGGACAACCTATACCCTTAGGCTTAATTTACACTTTTTTCTGACCCATATTCCGGACAAACCGGAAATTGGTAGGGATATGGACTATATAGGTTGTGGACCCCATGGACCCTACTCCCTAACCACCTCAGTCCCATTGGCCTTGAAAGCGTGGGGATTTTTCCACAGGGGGGACAACCTATACCCTTAGGCTTAATTTACACTTTTTTCTGACCCATATTCCGGACAAACCGGAAATTGGTAGGGATATGGACTATATAGGTTGTGGACCCCATGGACCCTACTCCCTAACCACCTCAGTCCCATTGGCCTTGAAAGCGTGGGGATTTTTCCACAGGGGGGACAACCTATACCCTTAGGCTTAATTTACACTTTTTTCTGACCCATATTCCGGACAAACCGGAAATTGGTAGGGATATGGACTATATAGGTTGTGGACCCCATGGACCCTACTCCCTAACCACCTCAGTCCCATTGGCCTTGAAAGCGTGGGGATTTTTCCACAGGGGGGACAACCTATACCCTTAGGCTTAATTTACACTTTTTTCTGACCCATATTCCGGACAAACCGGAAATTGGTAGGGATATGGACTATATAGGTTGTGGACCCCATGGACCCTACTCCCTAACCACCTCAGTCCCATTGGCCTTGAAAGCGTGGGGATTTTTCCACAGGGGGGACAACCTATACCCTTAGGCTTAATTTACACTTTTTTCTGACCCATATTCCGGACAAACCGGAAATTGGTAGGGATATGGACTATATAGGTTGTGGACCCCATGGACCCTACTCCCTAACCACCTCAGTCCCATTGGCCTTGAAAGCGTGGGGATTTTTCCACAGGGGGGACAACCTATACCCTTAGGCTTAATTTACACTTTTTTCTGACCCATATTCCGGACAAACCGGAAATTGGTAGGGATATGGACTATATAGGTTGTGGACCCCATGGACCCTACTCCCTAACCACCTCAGTCCCATTGGCCTTGAAAGCGTGGGGATTTTTCCACAGGGGGGACAACCTATACCCTTAGGCTTAATTTACACTTTTTTCTGACCCATATTCCGGACAAACCGGAAATTGGTAGGGATATGGACTATATAGGTTGTGGACCCCATGGACCCTACTCCCTAACCACCTCAGTCCCATTGGCCTTGAAAGCGTGGGGATTTTTCCACAGGGGGGACAACCTATACCCTTAGGCTTAATTTACACTTTTTTCTGACCCATATTCCGGACAAACCGGAAATTGGTAGGGATATGGACTATATAGGTTGTGGACCCCATGGACCCTACTCCCTAACCACCTCAGTCCCATTGGCCTTGAAAGCGTGGGGATTTTTCCACAGGGGGGACAACCTATACCCTTAGGCTTAATTTACACTTTTTTCTGACCCATATTCCGGACAAACCGGAAATTGGTAGGGATATGGACTATATAGGTTGTGGACCCCATGGACCCTACTCCCTAACCACCTCAGTCCCATTGGCCTTGAAAGCGTGGGGATTTTTCCACAGGGGGGACAACCTATACCCTTAGGCTTAATTTACACTTTTTTCTGACCCATATTCCGGACAAACCGGAAATTGGTAGGGATATGGACTATATAGGTTGTGGACCCCATGGACCCTACTCCCTAACCACCTCAGTCCCATTGGCCTTGAAAGCGTGGGGATTTTTCCACAGGGGGGACAACCTATACCCTTAGGCTTAATTTACACTTTTTTCTGACCCATATTCCGGACAAACCGGAAATTGGTAGGGATATGGACTATATAGGTTGTGGACCCCATGGACCCTACTCCCTAACCACCTCAGTCCCATTGGCCTTGAAAGCGTGGGGATTTTTCCACAGGGGGGACAACCTATACCCTTAGGCTTAATTTACACTTTTTTCTGACCCATATTCCGGACAAACCGGAAATTGGTAGGGATATGGACTATATAGGTTGTGGACCCCATGGACCCTACTCCCTAACCACCTCAGTCCCATTGGCCTTGAAAGCGTGGGGATTTTTCCACAGGGGGGACAACCTATACCCTTAGGCTTAATTTACACTTTTTTCTGACCCATATTCCGGACAAACCGGAAATTGGTAGGGATATGGACTATATAGGTTGTGGACCCCATGGACCCTACTCCCTAACCACCTCAGTCCCATTGGCCTTGAAAGCGTGGGGATTTTTCCACAGGGGGGACAACCTATACCCTTAGGCTTAATTTACACTTTTTTCTGACCCATATTCCGGACAAACCGGAAATTGGTAGGGATATGGACTATATAGGTTGTGGACCCCATGGACCCTACTCCCTAACCACCTCAGTCCCATTGGCCTTGAAAGCGTGGGGATTTTTCCACAGGGGGGACAACCTATACCCTTAGGCTTAATTTACACTTTTTTCTGACCCATATTCCGGACAAACCGGAAATTGGTAGGGATATGGACTATATAGGTTGTGGACCCCATGGACCCTACTCCCTAACCACCTCAGTCCCATTGGCCTTGAAAGCGTGGGGATTTTTCCACAGGGGGGACAACCTATACCCTTAGGCTTAATTTACACTTTTTTCTGACCCATATTCCGGACAAACCGGAAATTGGTAGGGATATGGACTATATAGGTTGTGGACCCCATGGACCCTACTCCCTAACCACCTCAGTCCCATTGGCCTTGAAAGCGTGGGGATTTTTCCACAGGGGGGACAACCTATACCCTTAGGCTTAATTTACACTTTTTTCTGACCCATATTCCGGACAAACCGGAAATTGGTAGGGATATGGACTATATAGGTTGTGGACCCCATGGACCCTACTCCCTAACCACCTCAGTCCCATTGGCCTTGAAAGCGTGGGGATTTTTCCACAGGGGGGACAACCTATACCCTTAGGCTTAATTTACACTTTTTTCTGACCCATATTCCGGACAAACCGGAAATTGGTAGGGATATGGACTATATAGGTTGTGGACCCCATGGACCCTACTCCCTAACCACCTCAGTCCCATTGGCCTTGAAAGCGTGGGGATTTTTCCACAGGGGGGACAACCTATACCCTTAGGCTTAATTTACACTTTTTTCTGACCCATATTCCGGACAAACCGGAAATTGGTAGGGATATGGACTATATAGGTTGTGGACCCCATGGACCCTACTCCCTAACCACCTCAGTCCCATTGGCCTTGAAAGCGTGGGGATTTTTCCACAGGGGGGACAACCTATACCCTTAGGCTTAATTTACACTTTTTTCTGACCCATATTCCGGACAAACCGGAAATTGGTAGGGATATGGACTATATAGGTTGTGGACCCCATGGACCCTACTCCCTAACCACCTCAGTCCCATTGGCCTTGAAAGCGTGGGGATTTTTCCACAGGGGGGACAACCTATACCCTTAGGCTTAATTTACACTTTTTTCTGACCCATATTCCGGACAAACCGGAAATTGGTAGGGATATGGACTATATAGGTTGTGGACCCCATGGACCCTACTCCCTAACCACCTCAGTCCCATTGGCCTTGAAAGCGTGGGGATTTTTCCACAGGGGGGACAACCTATACCCTTAGGCTTAATTTACACTTTTTTCTGACCCATATTCCGGACAAACCGGAAATTGGTAGGGATATGGACTATATAGGTTGTGGACCCCATGGACCCTACTCCCTAACCACCTCAGTCCCATTGGCCTTGAAAGCGTGGGGATTTTTCCACAGGGGGGACAACCTATACCCTTAGGCTTAATTTACACTTTTTTCTGACCCATATTCCGGACAAACCGGAAATTGGTAGGGATATGGACTATATAGGTTGTGGACCCCATGGACCCTACTCCCTAACCACCTCAGTCCCATTGGCCTTGAAAGCGTGGGGATTTTTCCACAGGGGGGACAACCTATACCCTTAGGCTTAATTTACACTTTTTTCTGACCCATATTCCGGACAAACCGGAAATTGGTAGGGATATGGACTATATAGGTTGTGGACCCCATGGACCCTACTCCCTAACCACCTCAGTCCCATTGGCCTTGAAAGCGTGGGGATTTTTCCACAGGGGGGACAACCTATACCCTTAGGCTTAATTTACACTTTTTTCTGACCCATATTCCGGACAAACCGGAAATTGGTAGGGATATGGACTATATAGGTTGTGGACCCCATGGACCCTACTCCCTAACCACCTCAGTCCCATTGGCCTTGAAAGCGTGGGGATTTTTCCACAGGGGGGACAACCTATACCCTTAGGCTTAATTTACACTTTTTTCTGACCCATATTCCGGACAAACCGGAAATTGGTAGGGATATGGACTATATAGGTTGTGGACCCCATGGACCCTACTCCCTAACCACCTCAGTCCCATTGGCCTTGAAAGCGTGGGGATTTTTCCACAGGGGGGACAACCTATACCCTTAGGCTTAATTTACACTTTTTTCTGACCCATATTCCGGACAAACCGGAAATTGGTAGGGATATGGACTATATAGGTTGTGGACCCCATGGACCCTACTCCCTAACCACCTCAGTCCCATTGGCCTTGAAAGCGTGGGGATTTTTCCACAGGGGGGACAACCTATACCCTTAGGCTTAATTTACACTTTTTTCTGACCCATATTCCGGACAAACCGGAAATTGGTAGGGATATGGACTATATAGGTTGTGGACCCCATGGACCCTACTCCCTAACCACCTCAGTCCCATTGGCCTTGAAAGCGTGGGGATTTTTCCACAGGGGGGACAACCTATACCCTTAGGCTTAATTTACACTTTTTTCTGACCCATATTCCGGACAAACCGGAAATTGGTAGGGATATGGACTATATAGGTTGTGGACCCCATGGACCCTACTCCCTAACCACCTCAGTCCCATTGGCCTTGAAAGCGTGGGGATTTTTCCACAGGGGGGACAACCTATACCCTTAGGCTTAATTTACACTTTTTTCTGACCCATATTCCGGACAAACCGGAAATTGGTAGGGATATGGACTATATAGGTTGTGGACCCCATGGACCCTACTCCCTAACCACCTCAGTCCCATTGGCCTTGAAAGCGTGGGGATTTTTCCACAGGGGGGACAACCTATACCCTTAGGCTTAATTTACACTTTTTTCTGACCCATATTCCGGACAAACCGGAAATTGGTAGGGATATGGACTATATAGGTTGTGGACCCCATGGACCCTACTCCCTAACCACCTCAGTCCCATTGGCCTTGAAAGCGTGGGGATTTTTCCACAGGGGGGACAACCTATACCCTTAGGCTTAATTTACACTTTTTTCTGACCCATATTCCGGACAAACCGGAAATTGGTAGGGATATGGACTATAAAGGCTGTGTACCAGCTTGAGGATTTTTCTATAGCCCCCCCCCCCTTTTTTCTGAGGTTTTATTTTTTTGTTTTTGTTCGCGTAGTAAAAAAGAATTGTAAAAAAAATAATTCTGGAGAGTCTATTATAAATATCGAAAATGTAGACATGTGCCTTTATTAAGAGCATTCCCTTGAAACAAGTTAAGTATATCCATCTTATTTATATGTAAAAAATCATAACATAAGCTGACTTTCCTGATTGAAAAAGTTTTTTACAAATTTTTTTCAGGATGCCGAACCGGAAGTATTTCTTCGAAATTTAAAGTTCAACTTTAGATGTTTGCTGCATAAATTACTTCCCTTTTCAGATCGCACAAAATAGTTGTATAATTTTTTGTTTCTTTATTTTAATATTGTGTAGTTTGGCATTCAGTTTTATACAATATCTGAATACAATCTTGCGTTATATTAGATAATACTCGAGTATCTATCAATTGAATTGATATTGAATTGTTGATAAATATTGTTACCTTGGAATAGTCTTAAAATATAATGGTAATTTTAATTTAGCTTCTAATGTACTACAGGATAAAGCAAGAAAAGCACTTTTCAAGATTAAAAAAACTTTAGGGTTGAATAATCCCTGCAAAACCTTGGAAAAAGTGTTTGACTCTATGGTCCTGCCAATTTTGTTATACGGAAGTGAAGTTTGGGGCATTGAATCTGCTACTAATTTCGCCCAGGCAAGTTCATTTATGTATGAGAAATTTCAAATTAAGTTTATAAAAGATATTTTAGGTGTTAACTGTAAAGCTACTAACAGTGCTTGCCTTTCTGAACTTAATAGACTACCTATTGGTTCTAAAATAATCATGTATTCAATCAAATTTCTAAACCACATTATCTCATCTAGAAACTCGTTGGTGAACGAATTATTTTTCAATACACTGCAGTCCAACTCTTGGACTAAAAACATGGAGAAATGTTTTCAAAAGATTGGATATTCATATTTAATGTCCTTCAATTTTGATTACAAACCTTTATTTCCCCAATTGAAGCAACGCATTAATGATATTTTTATGCAGGAACAAAATGCTAGTATTCATGCTTCTGAAAAACTTCTATTTTTCAAATCATTTTGCCTTTCTCCAGGACGTGCATTTTATGTTGATCATTTAGAAAATTTCAAAAATAGATCTATTTTAAGTAAATACAGGCTAAGTGCTCATAACCTAGAAATAGAAAGAGGTAGACATTGTAATATAAGCAGAAAAGACAGATTGTGTAAAATGTGCTATGATGCCGCAATCGAAGACGAAATACATTTAATTTGGCAATGTCCAAAATACTCAAATGAGAGAAAGGTATTTCTCGAGAAATTATCATCTTTTTGGAATATTAACTGTGATCAACTTCGTGAAGAGAATTTCTTTAAGCTATTAATGAATTCAAAAAACCTAAATGTGATAAACTTACTATCTTCATTTCTTCAAAAATTATTTGAAATAAGAAACTCAAATGTGTCTGGAGTATGATTTTATTATTATTTTTATATATATATACACTTGCTTATAAAAGCAATTTTATTTGTTTATATAGACTATTTGACTTTTTACTATCTATAAACACAATAGTTCTACCATGTATTTTTTTTTTTTTCTTTCATAATACAAAGTAAACTAGTATTTTTACTATTTTCCTCTATGTATGATCATGTATTCTATACTTGTAATTTTGTGAACTAAATTTGTATGCACCATAATTTTTGTACTACAGGTCTTAACCAATTATTGTAATTGCGTTTGAACCAATAAAATATTCTATTCTATTGAAGTAAAGTTTTAACTACTTTAAGTACCGTGTCAGTTAATTCTTTTAATTTGTTTGATATAAAACTCTTCTGTTTGAAAAGCCAAAGTGCAATTTTCAGTATGATTTTAAGATATATTAAAAAAGCCCTCAATTGAATAAATAAGTTAAATAACTATTACAACCCGACAAACAGACAGACGTTGTGAAGCACATGTGCCAATTAACAACATTACTAAGTTTGGTTGCAAATGAACTATGACGTCAGAGGAATTAACGTTTGAAAAAGTTACCAGTTAGTTATTCCCTATTTAGTGTTCTGGAAAATAAGTAATGGCGAGATGGATTAAAATAATAGCCACATTGAAAAAATATTGTAAAAAAAAAATTAAAAATAAATAAGGAATAGGGAATAAGTAACCAGTTACTTATTCCCTATTTGGTGTTCTGAGAATAAGGAATAAGTAACCAGTTACTTATTCCTTATTCAAATAAGGAATAAGGAATAGGGAATAAGTAACCAGTTACTTATTCCCTATTTGGTGTTCTGAGAATAAGGAATAAGTAACCAGTTACTTATTCCTTATTCAAATAAGGAATAAGGAATAGGGAATAAGTAACCAACTTGACGCTTCTGTATGAATTACGGTTTTCGTAGTTGAACGATAATTATGTGTTGAAGAATAACTCATGATATATATAAAATTGCACATTTATTATTACTAATGCATTAAAACATGAAAATGAAACATTTTTTATATACATGATATATAAACGAAACAATGACAATTTTCAATTCTAACGTCAAATTATTTAAAAGTGTTACAAAATAGTGCCAACTTAATCTGTCTTGCGTATATATGCTCATTCATCTGATGACGTCACTTTCACTGACAAACTGTTGTGTATCGCCTGCAAGACAGGAGATACAACGACATGACTTCAAAATAAACCTTTATTAATAAAGATAGAGCATTTCGGTAGACGGCTTTTTCCGTAGCCTGTGTGGAATATATCATGACACATATCTTGTTTTTTAAAGGCTAAATATCCCCGCGAAAAAAATCTTTTTTAAACTTCTTAAACTGACGAACTGTTGTGCATCGCCTGCATGACAGGAGATACAAAGACATGACTTCAAAGTAAACCTTTATTAATAAAGATCAAGCATCTCGGTAGACGGCTTTTTTCCGTAGCTTGTGTGGAATAAATGTTCATGACACATATCTTTTTTTTTAATAGCCTTATGAATTTCCCCGCGAAAAAAAAAACGGTTTTAAACATGTTTCACTGACGAACTGTTGTGTATCGCCTGCAAGACAGGAGATACACAGACACGACTTATAAAGGAGCGAGTGGCGTGTATCGTCTGCAAGACAGGAGATACAAAGAAAAAAATCTTTAGTAATAATTATCGCGCATCTTGGTATATCGATTTTTGTTTGGTGTTCCCCTGTGGAATAAATTTCCATGACACAATTTTTACTCAAATAAAATGTCTCGACGCGAAAAATAAGACCACGTTGCCAAGGGGGGACTTTCAAAATTTGATAAATCAGGAACGTTACATTTTTTTTATTTCAAATCCTAAATTAATAAAACTATTTTTATGGGGCACACCCTCACATAGTTCATAGCCTTGACGTCGAGTGAGGGCTCTTCCATTATTTATGGTTGTCTAATATGAACTCTGACAAATCATATTTTTTATGTCAGTACCCCATAATTAAGATTTTTGAAATTGCCGCCTCAATAACTATCGCCGGAACACAACAAAACGCAATTCTTCTTCTTCCATATTAGAGCTGGATTCTCTGTGAGAATGTCTACGCTCTGCGGGACTAGGCATGCTAAGTCACGGTATAAATATCGTCCCTTTAAGGCTTTGTACAGTTAAAATAAAATCGTGGTTCTGGTTAAAACTATGTACAACGTCAAGTTTGGTAGTTATTTGGTGGTTTGCTGGAGTCGAGAGCGGAAAACATCAATGGTTTCCGCTTGGGCGACATCAGCTGGTAGTGCATTCCAGTCAATGATGGTTCTGGGAAAAAATGAATTTCTGTAGATATCGTTGGTGATCCTCTGTTGGTAGAATTTGTGCCCTCCTCGGGTTCTACTGTCACCACCTTTCAGGTAATTGCTCCTGTCGATATCTATCAGATCATTCTGAATGCGGTACATCATTACCAGCCGGTTGTTCTTTCTCCTAGTTTGTAATGAATCCCATTCTAGTTGTTGGATCATATTGGTTACACATCCTGGTGTTCGAGATGTGTAATCATTCATTACAAATCTTGCAGCTCGTCTTTGGATTGTCTCTAAGGTGTTGATATGTGCTTGGGTGGTGGGATCCCATATTGTTGAAGCATATTCTACAACTGGTCTTACTATTGTAGTATAGCTTGCTGCTTTTACTGGTTTTGAACATCCTTTAAGGTTGCGCCGAACGAATCCAAGAGTTCGATTTCCCTTGGCTGCAACATTCTCGATGTGTTTGTTCCAGGAGAGATTGCTTGAGATGGTAACTCCTAAATACTATGCACTGTCTACTATTTCCAAAGAATGTCCATGTAGTGTATACTGGTGTTGTATTGGCTCTTTTTTTCTTGGTGGAATTCTAATGATATTGCATTTTGATGGGTTGAATTTCATGAGCCATGTGTGTTCCCACTTCTCAAGAGCATCCAGATCTTTCTGTAGTTGGTCTGCATCTTTGGTGTTACGAATTTCTCTGTACAGAAGGCTGTCATCAGCGAAAGGACGGACATCTGATTGTGTGCATCCAGGCATATCATTAATATATGTCAGAAATAATAAGGGTCCTAACACAGTGCCTTGGGGAACACCTGAGAGTACATCATCCTCCACTGATTTCGCACCCTCCAGTACGACTCGTTGTTTTCTGTTGGATAGGAATGACTTTATCCATGTATTAGTATTTCCTCTCACACCGTAGTGCTGTAATTTATAAAGTAATCTCTGGTGTGGTACCTTATCAAAGGCTTTCTCAAAATCTAAGAGTATGATGTCAACTTGATTTCCATTCGAGATGTTTCTGGCTATCTGATCTATTGTTATGATAAGTTGGCTTTCACATGATCGTTTCTTTCTGAATCCATGTTGATTGTTACAAAGAATGTTTTGTTTGTCGAAGTGTGTCATGATACTACTATGGAAAATATGTTCCAGTATTTTGCATGTTATTGCAGATAATGAAACTGGTCTGTGCTTTTTGTTTTCTTCTTATCAGACGTTTTATTTCAGTGTTTATCCATGGGTGTGTAAATTTTGATGATGTCATCTTGCTTGGTACATTCTGTTCTGTTATGTCCAAAAGGCTCTCTTTAAATTCTTTCCACATATGTTCAATGTTTTCAAAGGTTTTGTTTTTAAGTTCTTCTGCAAAGGACTGCACGTTCTTTCTCATCTCATCAATATTTGCTCTTTTCCACAATAATATTTTTCTTTTTACTGGTTTTGGTCTTTGGGCTGTGATTGTTGTATCTATCAGGACAATTTCATGGTCACTGTTACCTATTGATGGGATAGGTTTGCATCTCTGTATGAAGCTGGGGTTAGTAGTCATCACTAGGTCAAGTGTTTTTTCTTTCGTTGTTGGGAAGTTCACAACTTGCTCTAAATTGTTATCAGCCACAATATCAAGAAATGTCTTGTTCACTGACGAAGAGTACTGACTACCTACAATTGTCAGTTTTTCCCAATTGTTGTCTGGTAAATTAAAATCTCCTCCAATGATTAAGATGTTTTTCTTAGCATGTTTCTTTAAAAGATTTAATTCCTCTACAGTGCTGTTCATATAGGAAGTATCTGTTCTATTTGGTGGTCTGTAGTAAGCTGCAATAGTTACTTTCTTTGAATTGACAGAAATATCACCACTGATGAGTTCAATGTCTTTGCTGGTTTTGACATTTTGTATCTGTAGATGTTTCTTTGTTGCTATAAGCACTCCACCATGATGATCCGTTGGTCGATCTCGCCTTTGTGTTATGTACTCAAAGTCATTTGGTAATATTTCGCTAGACTTTATGGAACTATCCAACCATGTTTCAGTTCCAAGAACTATATCTGGATCAGTGTCTAGAAGAATGGTCTCTAGTAGTTTCCCTTTTTTTTTCGAAGACTTTGGAAGTTGATGTTTAGTACTCTCAATGTCCTCTTCTTGTTTTTATGGAATGCAGGTTGTTGCTGTTTAATGGGTGAGGATGTTGTTATTCTACCCGTGTTTTGCAATATGTTGAATGTTGAATTATGACTTGTATGTGAGCTATGCATGTCCTCATTTAAGTCGTTGCTTATACTAGATGTTGAAGGAAAAGAAATGTCTGACTCACTATGCATTATGGATTTTCTGTAATGCCAACGAACCCGATCATTAATATTCAATTTTATTTTCATCGTCAAGATAAATTTGTAACCAAGTCTTTCAAAAAAATAAATTAAAACATCTCATTTTATCATTATATCACATATTATTAAAAAAAAAAACTATTCATGTTCATGAAGATTTATCTTTAGTGTTCGTGTCTTGGTGTCCTGCGCCATTACAGACCATCTATACTCCGTCAAGATACTTAAAAAATCGACAATAAAAACTCAAATAAAATGTTTCTTTGCTGTTAAAATGAATGAAAAGACAAGTTTACACATTAAAACCTTTAATTTTAGTGAGAAAAAAGTTTTTTATCTACTCCTCTGCACATCTCTCTAAAGCTCTCTAGTTCTCTCTGTTTTGATGATCCCCTCGCCTGGTCCTTAAGTTAAAGGGGTCTCTTCCATAAATTGTGTACCCTATTCGTGGCCATCTGACAACATTTATTTGATAGAGACTTTTGTCAAGCTTTATGAGCTGAATATTTAAGCAAGCTTCTGCAATATTTTTTTCCTTCTATAGGCCAAAAACATAAAAAACCCACTATTTTTTACCTTTAAAGACCCAAAACCCCTATAAGGGATCATCTCACATCTTCGACCCAATGAAGACTTTTGTAGAGCTTAACTGAAGGATTAAGCAAGCAACAACTATTCTCTATCTGCAATAGTTTCCTTTCTATAGGGCAAAACATGAAAAAATGCTATTTTTGACCTTAAGAGGGCCATAAATAGTGTTTTTTTTTTCATATGGGGTCATATGACATCTTATCCATAGGATGCTTTAGTAGAGCTTTTAATGCTGAAGAAGGAAGGTTGCATCAGATTTTCTTTATCTCTTTTCATTTTTCATTTACAAGCCAAAAACAGAAGTCTGGCCCCCATGGTCTATCTTTTGGAAAGGCAGCAATGTTTTACACGGATCAAAAATCGAAACACAACTTTTTTGCAAGATACCCTAAGGATCCATTATACTAAATTTTATCAAGTTCTGTTAAGTAGTTGCAGGGGAAGAATTTTGAAAAATTGTTAACAGACAATGACGGCGCCAAGTGATTGCAATAGCTCACCTTGACCTAAAAAACAGTTGTTTGTGGATAACTCCTAAAAAGGTAGATCAGACAATTTTGAAACCAAGATTATTTTGTAGTGATAACTTTTTCTCTTGCAACTATTATTTTAACCGTGAAGGTTAGCACTGCTGGTGGAAATTTAATTCCCAGAGGTTGGCTCACTCCGGCACCAACACATCAAAGCTTCAAATTATCCGTTTATATTTCAAAATTGTCTAACCCTAAGGTTCTTCCTACCCCAGACATAGGTTGATCATCTTAGTAATAATTTGGTTCCCCATTTCAATATCTTTGGTTTTATTGTTCTATGCTCTTCATAATCATAGTGTTTGGCATTTTCAATATTTTTGGTAGAGTGCCTCTGATGAGTCTTGAATCGACGAAACATGCATCAGGCATAGCAAAATTTATTGTCTGGAACTTTTGTCATTATTATTTCGAACACCCGTGAATGTTAGCACTGCTGGTGGAATTTTAATTCCTTGAGGTTGGCGCGACCTGGCACCAACACTTTTGTGTTGGAAAACACATCAAAGCTTCAAATTTTCCGTTTAAATTTCAAAATTGTCTAACCCTAAATTTCTTCCTACCCCAGACATAGGTTGATCATCTTAGTAATAATTTGGTTCCCCATTTCAATAACTTTGGTTTTATTGTTCTATGCTCTTCATAATCATAAAGTGTTTGGCATTTTCAATATTTTTGGAAGAGTGCCTCTGATGAGTCTTGAATAGACGAAATGCGCATCAGGCGTAGCAAAATTTATTGTCTGGAACTTTGTTGTCATTTTTATTTCGGTGTGAAAACTGGGAAAATGTTTTTGATTAAGTAGAAGTATTAGGAGTTTTTATTAACTTTTACTCAGTTAAGAGTTTTGTTGAATTATTGATGCTTAAGGAGGACAGATGTTTTGGATTCCCCCCTGTACTATTTTTTCAATAGTACTGGTTTGCATAAATTTCGCAAACTTGGTAAAAGAAACCCTCCAAAAAAAAGATGTGACTTTTCAAATGAGAAATTTCGCATTCCTTGATTTCAGAGAAGACAATTTTAAAGAAAAGTTAATGGACAACCAAGAACAGAGAACAAACACCAAGTGATGACAATAGCTCATATGACCTTTGGATCAGGTGAGCAAACAAAAACTAGTTACAAAAAACATATCAAAATATTTGAAAACAATTATCATCTGTAAATGGCATCCAAGTTGAATGAAATATTTTCAAGTACATATATACTTTTTGATTTTAAGTTTCATTAAAATCATCAACACATGGATATGAGATATGTGAGAAAGAAAAGCTCATTCCTATATATCCTCTATATGTTTGTCGAGCATTTGACATTTTGTGTTTTCAAAGGCAAAAACCTATATGCATTATGAAATAAAATTCATAGCAATCTGTCAACCAAAACTCTAGTTATATTGGAAACAAAAAAGTTCTATTTTTGGCCCCTTTTGGGGGACACTCAAAATCAATCAATATCTTTATGGTAAGAAACCTTTCTGTAAAGTGGGTCCACCAAACAAAACTTTTTTGCAGGAACAAAGAAAAAGGATGCTATTAGGGCCACTAATCACTAATTTTTTAACTGAATATTATAAAATGATCCCAAATAGGGAGATGTACATCTTCAATATACATGTATCACTGTGTAAAGTTTTAGAACAATCTAGTGTTTGGTTTTTGATATTCAGATTGCACAATTCAGGCACCCCTATTATAAGCACAACAGCAGGTCAGACATGGTCAGAAAGTCCTGGTGTATCATGGTAACATGAAAAAGTAACTTTAACATGAAGGTCATCTGAAGACAAATGAACCCTCTCCTTACATAGATAAACCTAAAGACCAGACCACTCTCCTTTAGAAGGTATGGCATAAAAATTAAAGAGCAATTTGGGATGCATGCATTTATTACTTTACTAAACATTTAAACTAACAATAAATAACAGAAAAAAAAATAAAAACAAAATTTTTTAAATCAACAAGTCCATTAGACATGAGCAAAGGTCGTTTCCATGGTATTTGGCAGTTTTAGAAAAGTCAGTTTTTGTTTCACTTTCCTGCAGAACATGCGCTGCAGCCACAAGCACTAGGAACATTGTATGTTTTGTCGACAGTTGATCCATCACTACATGTGAGCGTTACTTGTTTTGTGGAGCTTGATGTCGGTTGACAACAGTTACAGTTATTATCATAGCCCTGCATCAGAGCCGTGTAGTGAGCCGTTGACGAACAGTATCCCGAACACTCCATCAGGTCAGCGATTGGTTGATTGTTTTTACATGTGACACCGTTAGCGTTTGTGATGTGGAAGAAACCAACGCTTCGTGAAGCTTCTCTGAACATAAGACGTGGCTGGCATGTAGAACAGGTGGAGGCAGCTTCTGAAATAATAATGATGTAGTCATTTTATTATATATGGTCTTTAAGGTTTGTTTCTTTGTATTTAATGCAGGGCAAACTTGTTTTGTTTAAGATCAATACAAGAAAGTCTGGAGTAATTCATAGACAATCCAGCTTAATGACATTTCAGAGTTGAGAATAACTGGCAACCTACGGCACTCAAGTTTCAGATATGCCAAGCAAATATTTTCAAAATAAGTCAAGATTGCTAGAAATATTATTTGTATAAAGGTCAACAAAGGGGGCTGTCATACCCTGAACAGATAGATGAGTACTATATTTGAAAAAAAATATCTTTGTTTTATTCACTGAAAACAATTGCTGATAAATTATTTAATTTTATTTCAAAATCAATTTCCTAGTGGTAACACATCTACGTTATGTCACAAAGTCACAGTGAGAATTTCATTAAAATCCATTAAGTGGTTAAGGAAGACTTGTGTACAAGAGATGAAGTGTTACAAACCGACACCCTGATTACTGTGTACCCCCTTCTTTTCAATGAGGGGGTATAAAGATATGTTCTATTGAATTGATGCTGATTTTGAGGATCCCGAAAGTTAAACTTACGCTTTTCTTTGACTGTGCATGTAGCACAACATCCTGTTGAGTCATACAATGTAGTGTTCTGAAAAGCAAGCAAATAGAAAATTTAGAACATAACAAACTTTCCTATATTTCAGTTTCAAAGCTACAAAGAATATTTCAAAATTTCAAAAAGAAAGCATAGTCAACAGATAAAGATCACAAAAGAAAGTAAAAGCAAAAAATATAGCTTCTACAACGTGATCAAGGTGATTATGGAATTTCTAACATCAAGGGAAATAAATTTGATTATTTTAATGTCGAGGCTTGCTGAGCGATTAAAATATCAAATTTATTTCCAGAGATGTTAGAAATTCCATAATCATCAAGAATTTAGTTGTAGTAGGTTTTTCTCTAACGTCTACAGGTAAAAAGTTGCAAAAAAGGTTGATCATCCATTGCACTTGCAATTACACTGAGAACAAATTTTTCTCTAGAGGTGAAAAATATTTTCCGCAACTGGTTGAGAGGTTGATAAATTGGAAAAAAATTAGAGACAGTGGATATCAACCCCATGTAATATAAAGTGAGTTTCTTCTTATCACTGTGTAAATGTGCTCCTTATAAATGTCAATTTCACAAAAACTTACTGACGGACAGACAAATTTAGCATGTCTGTGAAAGTGAACAGCAGGATGTCTTTAAACTACGCACCCAAATATCAAATTGCTGTGATAAGTAGTTGCTGAAAAGACTGTGTTCAGTCCAAACATTCAGCCTGCCAAGACATTAATTTTTATAACCTGGATTTCCATTTAAATATTATACTTACTCCGGGACAAGCTGGTAGATCTGTGGTGGGACATACAATACTGGTTTCTTGTACAATATACTGTTGGAAATCTGGCATCCAAGAACACACACGAGTGAAACATTTCTTACTTGAAGGCATTACTTGGTTATCCTGGAAAAAAAAATGCATAGAAATTTTTAATATCATTCATTCATTTTGGTGGGTACCAACTTTTGTGGTTTGACAAAAAAGGACTATTTCGTGGAACCTTAAATTTGTGGTTCTGAAGTCTGCAGCATACAATACTGTGTTAATTTCATTTTTGTGGAATATCAAATTTCGTGGGTAAGGGCAACCATTGAAAACCACGAAAATTGATACCGCACAAATAATAATGAAACCACAGTACTTGGTCCTGATATTTATGAACATCCATTTCATATAAAATGAATTGTTTTTAAAAATTAAATTCATACAATCATGTATAAGAAAGGGAATGTTGAAATATATCAATGTAAAGCTTGGGTTTGTCTTGGACAAGAAATCTAAGTTTCAAAATCACATTTTACTAGTATGTATCAGGGAAAATGGAAAGCCCATACATTTAGAACAATTTAAATGAATTCAAAAAAAAAAAAATATCAAAGGGAATTAACCCTTTTAAGTGACCATATCAAGTACCTTGTAAACTGTTCCATTGAATACACATCCACTAGGAACACAGCGTCCACAACATTCATCAGCTACATTCTGTTTCACTTCTCCCTATAAAGGTATAACATTGTGAAAAATTTTATGATACATGAGACATTTTTTTAAGGTTACCATGAATTTTGTCCCACTATAAGTAAAACATGCCACAAATTTTTCATTGTTTTATAAATGGATAAAGAAAGTTGATCAAAAAAGGGATCGGAGCACATTTTTTAGTGTTAGTTTACATGGGTTCCCCTGTGACACTAAGGACTTGGAGTATGATAAAGTAACCAGCTTCCATTTGACTTATTTTTTAAAGTTACTGAAAATCCCAGTATTTCATAGCATCAATCTTATGTTTTAGTCTCTATATTCAATTTTTCTGTCTGCTTATAAAACTCATTCAAAGATTTAAAGTTTAGATGCAGAAAAGACAATAGATATTAATCAACACCACCAAAATGGTATTACATATTGAGTCTTTGGCCTTGCAAATATCATTTTCAAATTTTTTGTATTGCCAGTATTACAAGTAGATGTCCATTATCTTGTTTTTGTTCATTTTGTGGAAATTTTTGTACTGTTTATAAAACAACAAAACTGAAATCTATAAATTGTCAAAACAATATCAATAATACTAAAAATGAAACTTTGCAATAGAAGATCACTAAAAAGCTATACATACCAGTTTACATGTTGGGCAGGTCTCGGTACGACACGATAACTCAGTGGTGCCATCTGTTCTGTTCATACATTGGCAGTGTTTACATGGCCCGTCCTGCCAGATATCACCAGGCTAAAAAAAAGATAGTATGAGTAAAAAATAGTGTAATTATGTTAAACCAACACATAATTTCAAGCACATACTAAAGTCAAAACTCTCTAACAGATTTTCAATGAGTAAAGATCATTTCAAGCTTAACTTAAGACAAATTATATGATGTAATAAAGATTGAAATTCAGTCTGTATAAATCAATCAAAATAGAAAACATCAAAACTCTGGGACCAATTGAGTGTAACAAGAAAGATTACACAAATAAGATATAACACTACTTTAATATGGGCAAATTAAAAGTACCATTTCACAGCATAAAAATCACATATTCATAAAAGCTGTCTTATTAGTTAGACATTTATATAATCAAATTAAAGCCATAATTTATTCTATGTGTTGTCTTTGGAAAAAAGCATTCAATTTTGAAGAGTCTCATGTATAAAACCAAACAATAACCCAACTGTTTAATTTAAACATATTCATTTGTCCTGGATTGGAAAACAAGCATCAAGTTAATATAAACCCCTCTCCCTTTGGGACTGTTGCTGTTGTAGAGGTCCACATTAAGCCTATTCTTATGGAAATCTACAAAGTAGTCTTGAACATGCAGCAGGTATTGCTTTCTGCATACACTGAACAGCCTTTTCTTTGCCCATCCAAAAAACTATTGCCCCTTCCAATTAACTAGCATTGTTTCTCAAGACCATCCTTGCAAATGTTGTAAAGAAAGAGTTGAATTATCTGTCCATGAAATTTTCACCGCTGAGGAGGAGATAACCATGAACCTTACCATTCATAAGACTAACCTGTTTGACAAGTTCCTGACCATTCATGCTGTATTTACAGACTTGGGTTGTGGTTAATGGTGGCGGTAGTGTTCCATTGATGATGTTCCTTACTAAAAGGTCAAAAGCAGGAATTATGAGGAAAGTGAAAACAAATATTTCTATTTCTTTGATGAAAACTAATGTTTATTTCAATTATAAGGTACATACAAGTTCATTTGATTATCTATTTTACGTGTACAGTGTGGGTCAAGTTAGCAAATATGGTTTACATACATCTGCGTACTGAAATACATTGTATATTAATCAATGCTGGTTATTGAGGTCAAGTAGTTCAAAATATTTTATCTATGAAACTTTATCATTGCGTTATTAACAGCAGAATCAGTTTGTAGTTCAGAAAATTCTGCCAGTCACCTTATCTTTTTTTTTGGTTGGTGGATGAAAAATCTACATATTAACTTGATGTATAAAATATGATTTTAACCTTACCACAAGCGTACGCCTGACAGTTGCATTCTGTTTCTATTACTGTATAGTGTGAGTCCTAGTGAGAAAGAAAAAGAATACATTGTTATTAACCTAATGTTAGAAGATTTTCCGGTCAATGAATATTGTTCAAAACAATATTTTATCAAACCATGCAAGTCTTTATAAAAAGAAAGAAAAGAAAACACTGTCGTCAACCTTATGTTATTAGATTTTGCTATTATAAATACTGTTCAAAATAATATTTTTATGGAAACAAAAATTAAGCTTTGTGTAGTAATGGTTGGTAAAACTCATGACTTTTATTAACTTTTTTTCTGTCATATTGGTTAAAATACACTTCTTACTTCATTTCTGTACTTGAACATCTTTTTAAATTTATTTCTGTGAGCATCAATTTTATACACAATTTATAAGTATAAATAAGTTTACAAAATAACAGATGATAAAAAGATATCATACTGAGAGATATTTTACTTACTAACCTAAGTTAAAAAAAATATCTATTTTCTTATGAAGGGAATTAATGATTGTTGTATCTTTCAAAAAATTTACTTACAGGTTTACAGACAGGTCTGTCCATCTCTGGGCAAGGAACTGGGCACTCTGTTATAATAAGATAAAGATAAAATGTTAGTGTATGTGTCACTCTAAGATAATGATTACATCTTATATCAGATGGAATATGATTAAAACAAATCATAGACTGAATTCTAAAAAATTATCAAAACCAAGTGAGATAGAAAATTCTTCTATGTGCTATCATATTGACATTCCAAGGTATATTTGAGGGCTATATACATATTATCTGAAGTAAAATGCACAGAAATAAAGTTTTTGGTATATTTGTCACATCAGGATTTAGTTGAATGGTATTAATTCATCAATAAATAGTGAGAAGAGGAATAAGTTTACATGACACATATGTTATAAACAAGGGTTGAAATGGATTTTTTTCATGCAAGTATAATGAGTCCTGATTTCTCAAAATCACTTAATAAAATTTCAAAATTCAGTTTATTGAAGTGAAGATGAAATCAAAATTATCTCCCTTTGTTGGTGTGTGTTACTTGGTTTTTCTAAAGAAAGTAAGGGTACCAACAAGCGAGCCCTAATGGTGTCCTTACTTTTTGAAGGGGAGACAAATGCTGCTTTTTATATGAGTACATGTATGTGATATTTTATCAAAATTTATATCGTAAACATACCACATTTGTAGTGAGGACAGCATTCTCCTGTGTTAGTCTGTTGGACGACCTTGGGTGAGCTACATGTTGGAGGTTTTGATGTACACAATTCAGGTTTGCAGACGACAGTGTATTTATTGCAGCAGCCATCTGTTGTCTTGACAACCATAAGTTCTTCACCTTCTTTCAGAAGAGGCTTAACCATTGGTTGGCAAACTGTGAGGTCACATGGTCCTGTAAATAAAAAAAAAACATGAAACATCATTTAATGATTAAACCTGCAACATCTATACTGTTATTGATGGCTAAAAATTGTTTGGTTTTATTTTGTATGTATTTATTTTAATTATTGTACTTGATTTGTATGGAAACAATATGTTACACAAGAATCAACATTTTTTTTGTGTTTGCATGAAGGTGTTAAGAAAATGAACAAGAGTAGACCAATCACATGAGAGATCCTGTGTCAATGTCTGTTCATTTTATGCTGAGAATTGCTTTGTTCGATATTTTCATAGTAAATTTTTCTCTAGTTCTTCTTAAAAACGATGCATTATCTTGAATGTTTTATGTGATGCACCCTTGGATAAAGCAAGCATTATTCAAACTGGTGATAATGAGGCTGATTTTTTATTAGAAGTATAGACTACCTGGAGTTGTAGGGCCTTGACTTGGTGCTTGTGTTGTTACTGTACCAGGGACTGTAAAATAAATCAATTGTTACGACATAAATCATATGCCAACTTCACACAAGGTTTTCAAAATTAAAAATATAGATGCTTGAAGGAATTGAGTTAAATAGATAATAAGAGAGAACAGATGCAAAAACTTTATTCATAAAAAATCAATAAATCCAGTAGTTTCAAAATTTACTAAAGAATAATCTGTCATAGTCAAAAAAGGCCTGATTTCATTAAATAGGAAGTAGGTGAGCGACAGACCTGAAATCAAATCCCACATTATGGGACCTCACCACAATGCTGTATACCAAATATCAAGTGGCTGTAATTAGTAGTTTCTAAGAAATCTGTTAGGCTAATTTCTTCCCCGCCCACCACTCACCATTTTTTAACCCCAATATTTCACTCTGTGAAATCCAGCCAAAAACAGGCGATAGACTTCAATTTTTACAAATGTATATAAAATATTTAATGCTTTTTGGTTATTCCTATTTTCTTTAATCTGAAGACTATTGTGAATATAAGTGGAAGCTTACTTCTGCTTGTAGTAATCTGGTTTTTACCATGTGTTGGTCTCTGTGTTGAAACTGCTACAGGGGCTGCAAAAATATTAACATGCTTTTCATTGTCACTGTTTCATGTACATGTATTTAGGACCACCAATATGCTTGATAGACTTCTTTTAAAATATTACTAATAAGAGCATTATTCTTTCATACAATAATGTAGCATAAGTTATTAAGTTCATATCTAAATTAATTTATCTACAGGAAGCTTTTTATTTGGACAGAGGGGGTCTTGTTCATGCAGAATAATCAACCTATATATCAAGGATAAATCTGTCTAAGTAAAAAATGGATGGATTTTGATAAACAGGAAGCAAGTGAGCACGTTATAGGATCCTAGCATGACGCTGTACACCAAATATCAATGGGCTCTGACTGGTTGTTGCTGAGAAAACTGTTAAGCAAATTTCTTCCCTGCCTGCCGACTAACATTAACCATAGGCAATCTGAACCCATCCCCCCATCCCAAACACTCTTCACAAAATCTAGAAGTTTCATGAAAATAATTTGTCTACCCCGCATTAACAAGATAATAGGCTGTAATGACAATGAGTTAAAGATAAGTACATACCACATTCACACAGGTATCTGATCTTGTAGTCATCACACTGTACAGGGAAGTTATCAGCATTGTTACAGATCAGTGGACAGACAGACAGACAGACAGACATGGAGGGGCTATAATGACAGGAAAAGTTACCACATTCACAGAAGTATCTGATCTTGTAGTCATCACACTGTACAGGGAAGTTATCAGCATTGTTACAGATCAGTGGACAGACAGACAGACAGACAAACATGGAGGGGCTATAATGACAGGAAAACTTACCACATTCACAGAAGTATTTGATTTTGTAGTCATCACACTGTATGGGGATGTTATCAGCGTTGTTACAGATCAGTGGACAGACAGACAGACAGACAAACATGGAGGGGCTATAATGACAGGAAAACTTACCACATTCACAGAAGTATCTGATCTTGTAGTCATCACACTGTACAGGGAAGTTATCAGCATTGTTACAGATCAGTGGACAGACAGACAGACAGACAAACATGGAGGGGCTATAATGACAGGAAAACTTACCACATTCACAGAAGTATCTGATCTTGTAGTCATCACACTGTATGGGGATGTTATCAGCGTTGTTACAGATCAGTGGACAGACAGACAGACAGACAAACATGGAGGGGCTATAATGACAGGAAAACTTACCACATTCACAGAAGTATCTGATCTTGTAGTCATCACACTGTACAGGGAAGTTATCAGCATTGTTACAGATCAGTGGACAGACGGACAGACAGACATGGAGGGGCTATAATGACAGGAAAACTTACCACATTCACAGAAGTATTTGATTTTGTAGTCATCACACTGTATGGGGAAGTTATCAGCATTGTTACAGATCAGTGGACAGACAGACAGACAAACATGGAGGGGCTATAATGACAGGAAAACTTACCACATTCACAGAAGTATCTGATCTTGTAATCATCACACTGTACAGGGAAGTTATCAGCATTGTTACAGATCAAACCATCTTTAGGCGTGCATGTCATGATAGCTCCAGACGAGTGTGCAGGTGCGTCAATTTCTGTATCCCAACATTCCACTTTGGTGATCTTACCACCGGCACAGAACTGAGTTTGTCTCTGGTATTCCAAGGCCGTCTTTTCTCTGTCACCATGGTTGGTACCGTCGGGATGTTGTTCGTTGACGTACGGTGACCAACCACCATCTGTGCAGACTGTCTGAGTGTCGTGGGTTGTTCCATGACTTGGTCCTTGTGTTGTGACTGTTCCTGGTACTGTTAGTAATAAATATTTTTCAGTGAAAGGTCTAGAAAGTAACCAAAACTCTACCTTTCTTAATATTATTTAACACTTTGTTTATACATCTATTTGACAAGAATACCCCCATCTTGCAACATTTATTTGGAACAGATGTATGAACAGACCTGAACAGTATATGCAACCCTTCTTTTGTAGATGAGGCATAAAAAGTGCTAAATAATACTATGTTCTCCTAAAAAACCCATCATGTTGTTTTTTTAAATTCTATATCTTACATGCATGTTTTTGTATACCAGTTCAGGGAGAATCTAATTTCATAAATTAAAGCCTACCGTGAGATTTTAAATTTTGAAAAACCAAAATAAGTTATGGAATGCGTTTCTGTAGAAAGTAACTGGTACCCCAAACTATAACTTTATTCATACCTTTAGTAGTAGTGCTGTGAGTTGTAACAGCAGGTGGACTGAAAGTTGTTACCTCATGAGCAGCTGTCATAGAAACAAATAGAATTTTATTAAAATAATATCATACAAAGCGTTATTAAAATATCATCATACAAAGTGAGTAAGCAAAAATCTAAGTTTTATCTACTTGATGGATTTTCATAAAATTAAGACATGCTTATTCCAAAGCCATACAAGGTTCCCACTTTTTTTTTTGACACAAAATTCAAGGGGTTTTCCAGGACTTTTCAAGGGTATTGGAGGTCATTTTCATGGATTAAAATAGTACGCAAAATTTTCAAAAATCCAATATTTTTCAGCCATTTTTTATCAAACAGTCAACAAATCTGCATAGTACAAAATTCCAGGGTTTTCAAGGATATTTGATCAAATTGAAGGATTTTTCCAGCTTTTTTAGCACTGAAATGAAATTCAAGGACTTTTCCAGGTTTCCTTGAATTCAAGGATGACTTGGGAACCCTGGCCATACTAATTAAACTTTCAAATCTGTAACCCTTACAGCTCTGGAGTTTTTGTGTGTTCACAAAAAATTGGTACCGCCATTAAATAACCATCAAGATAGAAAAACTGGATGTATACCCATTAATATCTGTCATCAAACTGCGTAACATTATTCTTAGTATGTAACAGTTCAGTGGACAGACAGACAGACAGATGGGAGAGGGGGTATAATGACAGGAAAACTTACCACATTCACAGAAGTATCTGATCTGGTAATCATCACACTGTACAGGGTAGTTATCAGCATTGTTACAGATCAGTGGACAGACAGACAGACAGACAGACAGACAGACAGACAGACATGGATGGGCTATAATGACAGGAAAACTTACCACATTCACACAAGTATCTGATCTTGTAGTCATCACACTGTACAGGGTAGTTATCAGCGTTGTTAAGGATCAGTGGACAGACAGACAGACAGACATGGAGGGGCTATAATGACAGGAAAACTTACCACATTCACACAAGTATCTGATCTTGTAATCATCACACTGTATAGGGAAATTAACAGCATTTTATATGTCATTTAACTGACAGACAGACCAACAGACAGACAGACATGGAGGGGCTATAATGACAGGAAAACTTACCACATTCACAGAAGTATCTGATCTTGTAATCATCACACTGTATGGGGAAGTTATCAGCGTTGTTACAGATCAGTGGACAGACGGACAGACAGACATGGAGGGGCTATAATGACAGGAAAACTTACCACATTCACAGAAGTATCTGATCTTGTAGTCATCACACTGTATGGGGAAGTTATCAGCGTTGTTACAGATCAGTGGACAGACAGACAGACAGACAGACATGGAGGGGCTATAATGACAGGAAAACTTACCACATTCACACAAGTATCTGATCTGGTAATCATCACACTGTACAGGGAAGTTATCAGCATTGTTACAGATCAGTGGACAGACAGACAGACAGACAGACATGGAGGGGCTATAATGACAGGAAAACTTACCACATTCACACAAGTATCTGATCTGGTAATCATCACACTGTACAGGGAAGTTATCAGCATTGTTACAGATCAGTGGACAGACAGACAGACAGACAGACATGGAGGGGCTATAATGACAGGAAAACTTACCACATTCACACAAGTATCTGATCTGGTAATCATCACACTGTACAGGGAAGTTATCAGCATTGTTACAGATCAAACCATCTTTAGGTGAGCAGGTCATGACAGCTCCCGACGAGTGTGCAGGTGCATCAATCTCTGTATCCCAGCATTCGACCTTGGTGATCTTACCACCTTGACAGAAGGAGGTGTGGTGTTGATATTGTAGGGCTGTCTTCTCTCGGTCTCCAGAGTTCGTAGCATCAGGGTGGTGCTCGTTGATGTAAGGGGACCATCCAGGTATGCAGCCTGAGAAGAGATTAAATGATCACAAACATAAACAACAAGTAAATTATTTTCTACAATATATGAGTTAAAAACATTTTAATGCGCTTACACAAATTGATTTCTTTTGTAGATATTTCCTAATAATAAAGCATGTATATGCATTCGGTTTAAACATAAATAGAACGATATATAGAACATCTTATGTAACCTTGAAATAATAACATTATGGCATAAATATTATTTTTAAAGTTTCAATACAGGAACTCTTTTCGACAAATATAAAACAAGAGAAATTTATAGAAATCTGAAAACTTCACCGACATAAAAACGTTCAAAATAAATCATAACTTACTGTATGAGGGAGGAGTACGACCTGGAATATAAAAATAAAAAATTTGACTATAGAAAACATAATGACTCTTAATTCTATCTCAAAATAGTTTTTCAAATGCATATGAATAGTTATCATTTTTTTCATATTAAAAATAAAGAATTAATTTGTCCTTGGAACACTGATATACCAATAAAGGGCCCCATGCAGGAATATAAGTCCAACAGGTATGAAAATTGCTTAGGACATACAGTTTAGCATACTGAACCACGCTACCAAATCTCAATTTATTCTCATGTACAATTTTTTAGAAAAGCTTAACATAAATTTGTACAGACAAAGATGAGTAACACTTAATGCCCCCGACAATGTCGTAGCAGAGACATAAAAATATATAAATATTTTCTCAAATAATTTACATTTAAAAAAAAATATTCTACATGTTTACATGAAATTTTAATATGCAAATCATCAATTGATACTTAATTAAATTCAAAACTTTTCAGATAGGTTAATAATTAGAACTTACTTCTTGGGGGAGGAGATCCATCAGGGAATCTTGGTACAGTAGGTGGAGTTCCTGTTGTTGTTGTGGTATGTGTAGGTGCTTGGTCATTCTTAGGTGTAGCAGGTGCTAAATATAGAAATACATAACCATGATAACCAGTACAAACAATAAGAGTAAAATCAGCAGAGAATACTCACACAATATTACATTTATGACAATTCTAAGAATCATTTAAAGGGGAATCCAATGTTTACAGATTTTTTCTTGTATGTCAAAAACAAATAACATAGATATCTTAAATCATTCACTGGTGTTAACTAAAAGTGCCTTACCCCCCCCCCCCCTGTAACTATATTTTCTGAAACAGCACTTAAATACTTACAACATGAACACTGGTATCTGATCTTGTAGTTGGAGCACGAGATAGGGAAGTTATCAGCGTTGTTACAAACAACGCCATCTACTGGTGTACACTTCATATTCTCCCCAGAGGAGTAATACGGAGCATCAATCTCAGTATCCCAACATTCCACTTTGTGTATCTGTCCTCCATGGCAGAATCCAGTGGCCTTTTGGTATTCCGTGGCCGATTTTTCCTTATCACCCAGAGAGTTGGTGGAGGGGTTGGTTTCGTCAACCCACTGAGACCATCCATCCACACAAGGGGCTGTTAATGAAACAAAGCATGTAAGTTTTTCTTTGGCCTTTCATGGTTTCATGGTTCAGATCAGTTAAGTTAAAACCCAATTTTCATCTAAATACTTTATATTTTGGGAGCCAAATTATAACAAATAGTACGATAATGAAATAAAATGGATAATATTAATATCAAACTACTGGAATATACATGTATCTACACAATCATGTTATCATATTTCTCTTATGACTCTTTCATAGTTGATAATCTCAGGCCTGGATTTTTTGCTTACTCCTTTATCCAGGCCATCAACTTTAAAAAAAAGCCCAACAAACATCTGGTCTGATTTAACATAATGGAGTATACATATGCATTCATATTTCGAAGAATTAAAAAGTTTGATACAGGAAAATAGACAGCAATGAATGGCTTTTTTTTAATGAAATCTAGTGTGTTTGCTTAAAATAAGTTTGAATAACTTTCATATCATAGCTAAATATAAAACCAACTATATTACATGATACCAAATTAAAGATCATTAATTGTAATAAACACATTTCAATTAATAAAATGAGGTACCATTGTTGTCTGTTGTGCTCTTCATAAGTGGTGATTGGGTGGTCACTGTTCCTGGTGATGCCGTTGTGGCCAATGGGGTGGTAAACTTGGGTGGTGTTTGTGGTGGAGTGAAAGGTGGCACTGAAGCTGAAAAAAAAATGATAAAAACTTTTAAGGTTTTGGTTTCTATGTAACATGATGAATGTTGAGGAGTGGTGAACTTGGGGTGGTGTTTGTGGTGGAATAAAAGATGGCTCTGAAATTTAGATAACTAGAAGGGCAGTCTTTCAAGGAAGATGTTTGTAAACAGGAAGTAGATTACGGGCATAAAATCACTTTACAGCATATAGTACTATAGGAGGAAGCTACATGCCAAATATCAAATATCAATGTCATGTAGTTGCCCAGAAAACTGCAACAAAAATTTTTGCAACGCCCAAGGATGCAGGACAGTGGATAGTTTCAACGTGACTCCTATATCCTACACGTTGCAGGCAACATAAAAATGGATTATAACACCTTTAGTTGTGGTATTATTGTTTTTGCATTTCAACATGTTAACAATAATTTGCATGTCACTTTGGGGCTCCTGCAGGATGTCCACTCAGGTCGCAAAGTCACTTTTAAAAGCTCTTTAAGGTTGCTTTTTAGGCACATTTTAACGAGTTTGCATGTGTTTTTCAAGAAATTTTGAAAAAGGTCGATGTTTTACCAAATGAAGGTTGAAATGGTCCCTAAAAAGCTTTTAGGTGGAAGGTCAATTGTGTGAGACATTGGTGTTTGTGTACAATGTTTCACAATGGCAACATACTTCCATCATTATAAATCTGACTCAGAATGATCATAATGTATACCTGCTTTGGGACAGTCTTATTAAAAGTAGACTGGTGAATGAACAGAAACACTAAAGGACTATTGGAATAATCTTATTAATAGAAGATTGGTGAATAAAGAGGACCACTTAAGGACTATTAACACTACATCCTGCATACTTTAGTATGTGGGGCAAAGGAAATTTACATATTAAATACAAAATGTAACTATCAGCTGGAATAGCAATAATTCTCAATTACTTTGGTATTGGAAAAACAAATGTGTCCTAAACAGTTTTAAATAAGTTGCAAAGAACTTGTACATAATATTGTTTTTAGCATTACACAACTCTTTGTACATACCACATCCAATTTCATCTGTGTCACAGTCTATAACACCGTCACAGCGGGCAGGTTTGGGAATACACATCTGGTTACCACAGCGATATTCGTTATCAGTACATGTCTTACAGGTACATTCACAGGTATCCACATTTACATGCTTAATCTCTCCCTAGAAAAATAACATACAGGTGTCTATAATTAACATTCAAATCAACCTAGTAATCAAAATGCTTAAAACTCTCCCTTGAAAAATCATACAGGTGTAGAAAAAAATAGTACAAGTGTCTTCAATTTTCATTTAATCTTGACCTAGTCAATAGGCTGTTTAATCTAATTCTAGCTATTTATATGCTTAATTTTACCCTAAAAAAATGACCAAAGACAAAAAGTTGAAAGGATAACATTAATAAGGTGAGAAACAGGGCTGGTATCATATTCCACAAAATGGGACCCCATGCTGATTCTGCACACCTTATATAAGACAGTAAGAAGTAACCAAGAAAACTGTTACAAAAAGATTTTCAAAACTCAAATCTGCTGGAAATTCACCATTTTATAACTCAGATGGTCACGTCACAAAATCTGACCATACATTCATACAGGTATTCATATTAACATTAATACATAAGATTTTCATACATCTTTATATGGTATTACATGCATGACACTGTAACATTTCTGATCTGTACCTCTTAATTTATATGTTCACAACAAATTGAGAACAGACAGTCAAACACAAATTGTAAAAGCTGAAAAGCCCCATATCTTGACAACGCCCATTATAAACTTACAGGTTGGCAGGGAGGACAGGATTTAGGTATACATTTCTTCTCCCCGTTGTAACATTGGCAGGTAGAACATTGAGATCCGTTAACCAAATCACCAGGCTGGAAAACAAATAAAAGTTAAACAATGATACAGAAGTTGATAAGGGTATGGGCACAGGTTACACAAATGGCACCGCCTACATTTGTAATAAAACTGGATATTCAAATTGACATTACAAGAAAATCATAACTATCAGGACATAAAAAATCATTAGTTGCTCGTTAGTAAAATTATCTTTTATAGTTTATATAATACTTATCCTAAAAGTTTCAGTTTGTCTTGCTTCAATATCTATTCAGTAATTATCTAAGCAGTTTTTCAAAGTATCCTTGAAATTATGAAATATGTTTCTAATTAACATATTACAGCAATTGATTGCTTAGAAGATCTATTTATGGAATGACAATGTTTATACTATTTCATTCCCAGATGGTAAATGCACAATTTTGAGAAAAAAAAACTTCTTTTACTACATGAATTCATAAATTTCAAGCCACTCCTACCCTGACGATTTTCCCTTCGATCAGACAGGTACATTCTGATTTCTGTACACATTTCTGGCCGTCACAGAACAGTCCTTGTGGACAGGTGTCAGGGCAGTTAGCCGTGTTCATCTCCTCGTAACATTTAGGGACGAGCTTGATGGGCGTGACGGCAGTACTGTATTTACTGGTGGTCTGATGGAAACCTTTGGTTGGACCTTTTGTAGGTGGTACTGAGGAGAGAAGAAAAGATGACTTATTACAGCTTATATCATGTTATGATTCCTATTTTCTTTCAAATATTAAGGCCTGTAAATATATTGATGGCCAAATAAAATTAAGTTTTTGAATGCTTTTTAATCCAATCTTCTGAAAAATAGAGACACTTAAAAATGAAAAGTTTCATTTTTTGGGGGGTCAAAATATATTTACATTTTACCAAAATTATATCATGATCCAAAATATTATATTTAAAATATTTTAAGGTGTCTGACAAATCTGAATACCATCCAGGTGGTGGATTTATAGTAACATACCACACTCTGGGGTGTTCTTGAGACATGCCAGTCTAACTTTGTAATCGTCACATCCCGCAGGGTCAAACTGGTTTATGTTCTCACATGTCAAACCACTCCACAGGTCACAAGTAATAATCTGTCCAACATCATCGGCTGTTGCACCAGTGGCAGTGAGGCATTCAATCTTTGTGGGGTTCTGACACAGGGGAGAGTTCTTCTTGATTTCCTCAATGGTTTCTCTGTCTCCAGTACCAGTAGGAGATGGAGCATGAATGTTAACCCATTGGTCCCATTGTGTACATTTTTCAACTGAATAAGAATAGAAAATTTGTCATAGTTTAATATCACCAGATTTCCTAGATGAGTGACAGACCTGAAATCAAATCCCACATTATGGGATCCCACCTCGATCTGTATACCAAATATCAAGTGGCTGTGATAAGTAGTTGCTGAGAAAACTGTTACACAAATTCCTTCCCTGTCTGCCACCTGACATTCACCATTTTATAACCAGGATTTTTCACTACATGAAATCCAGCATAAATTAAATTCACAACTACAGAGGCTTATTTCTGCTACATGTTTTACCATACAGCAGGGTCTCTTCCCATTATGCAGTTTACATCCGTTTATTTTGTGTTGTCATGGGTCCATCTGGTTTGTCTTTTCATGCAAACTGCTGGTGCCGAACCAGATAATGGAACACAAATCTAAGGTTCAACTGGTTCACAAAATTAAATTTATAAAATAAAGTTAAAATTATTGACCAATCTGATTGCAGCAAATATGTTTAATCTATTGATGCAGAACTTACCATTGATGGTGACGGGTTTGGTGGGTATCCCGAATGTTGTCATGGGAGTTGGTGAAGGAGTCGGTGAAGGTGTTGGTGCTTTGGCTGAAAAATTTAAAACTCAACAATAATCTCCAACAATGACAAACCAACAGCACTGCTTTAGTAAACTGATTCATAATTTACTTCCTGTTGCGAATAATTAAACAGCTTTCAATCTTGTTTTCATTTCTTAAATTGAAATTAAGGATTAAGTGGCAAGAAATTTAGGTTTGGAAAACATGAAAACACATAATTATGACTCTTAGAAACCAATACACTCAACTCTTAATACCAATCTTTTGACTTACTTGGATATGGAATGAAGCATCCATGCAGCTCAAACCTCATGGCAATCTTTGTGTAATAAGTCTGAGGGTTGATTCTGATATAGCGAGCCTTGATCGGTGCTGTGAAGTAGTGTGTGACAGGGGTCACAGAGTCAAAGTTACCACTGAATTGCTAAAAATATAAGTTCAAAGGTCAGGGTATGACTTAGATAATATTGTTGCTCTTATAAGTAAGAACAGAATTCAACATAAATGCAAATTTTAATTACAGCTTTTAAATTAAGTGATATTGGAAATAAAATGTGTAAGTGAATGTATTTAATTGTTACTTAAAAATGCTAGGTTAATGATCAAGTATTTATGTATTAAAAACTCAATAGAAATGACCCACTTCTGTTATAAGATTAGAATAATACATGTACATGTATATAACATAACTTAAAACAGGAATTAAATCAAAGTCAAATCACCTTCTTCAGTCCATTTTCCATATAGGTATTCCAGTTGACACCATCTGTTGAGAACAGGACGTAGTAAGACGTGACATATGAAGGTACCGTGGGTCTGCCCTGGGTGGTGACTCCTGTGACGTACGTCGGCTGTAAGAAGTCGACCTGTATGTACTGGTTCTTGTTGTCTACTCCAGCGATCCATGCCTCGGGTCCGTTCAGACGTGCCTGTGATGGACTGGTGCCTGAGGTCCTTTGAGAGGAGGCTGTTATCATCTCTTTCCTGATGGCTTCAGTTTCCATACCAAGTGCTGTCTTACAATCTTCTGTTAAAGGTCATGAAAAATGTTTTTATAAGAAGACGAAATATTCATCCATCTTCCTTTCTGGTACTGACCAATTTGGAATAACATACCAACAAATACTTAAGGGAGAACTCTTATGCATCAGAAGAACATTATAATAATGCACATTTTTTTTTAAAAGTGTGATCAAATACAATATGTTCAAAATACCTGAATGTTCAATAAAAAACTTGTAGTTTGGTTTTCTTAAGATTTTTCAGTTAACTTTTATCTCAATATTAAAGTACATATTTCAGCAAGTTTGAAAGAAAATTTCACAACACAATATTTTTAAGTCAAAGTGTTGGGTTCCCTCCTAAAGTGTTTTAAATGTTTGATTTTTATAACTTTATATTTTTAATTGTTTGATATAGAAATTCATTGTTTTAGTATGACAAAGCAAAGTAAATGTGTTGCCTTTTATCATTACTTATTACTAATTCAAAGTTGGTTGTATAACCTGACAGATTCCATATTCAAAGCATTAAAATTATAATTCTAACAAAAGAACTTTAATTTTGAAACTTGGGATCAAAATATGTATATCATTTATTACCAAAGAATACAAGGGGTTGCACTTAGTCTTGCTAAAAATATCCCCTCTCTACCACTCTGAAAAAAGGAAGTAGATACCTTACTGACCTGGAAAGAGGAGGCACGTTACAACTCATCATAATGAAACTGTTTACTAAATTTGAAATCAATGCCTTCAGCAGAAGCAGAAAAATCTTTTACGAAAAAATGTCCTACTATGACCCTAAAAAACGCTAAGTTCTTAAATTGCTCAGAAACCTGGAAACAGATGCACAACTGACCTGGAATGAAGAGGCCGGGTACAACTCATCATGCTTAAACTTTATGCCAAATTTGAAATCAATCCCTTCCGTAGAAGCTGAGATACATGTATCTGTTAGGGAAGTTTGTAATTGCCGGACAGACAGACAGACAGACAGATTGATAAGGTGTGAATGATTTTTGTTTACTACCCATATGACCAATGCATAAATTTGATTTTTGTTTTGATGTTTATAACTTTTTCTCTGTATTAGTTACCTGGAATCTTATTAGGTGGTGTGACCTGGGCCAGTGTCGGCGTCAGTTTGGGTGTACCTTGTATGGCAGTAGGTGATTGGGTTGGTGTCTCTGCAATTCATAAAACATATTACACATTTTCTTACTTTCAATATAAATACTTAAGGGAGAACTCTTATGCATCAGAAGAACATTACAATAATGCACGTTTTTTTTAAAAAGTGTGATCAAATACAATATGTTCAAAATACCTGAATGTTCAATAAAAAACTTGTAGTTTGGTTTTCTTAAGATTTTTCAGTAAACTTTTATCTCAATATTAAAGTACATATTTCAGCAAGTTTGAAAGAAAATTTCACAACACAATATTTTTAAGTCAAAGTGTTAGGTTCCCTCCTAAAGTGTTTTAAATGTTTGATTTTAAAAACTATTTAATTTTAAGGTAGTAAAACATCAATTACTTTTAATAAGAAATCCATGCATTTAATTGAAGGTACCTTGACCCCACTAAAGTTACATACCCTTACAACATCATTGTATAATGAAACATGTGAGACCTCTTATTAAACTTAATTGAGTCTAAACCTTACTGGATTTGAAGTCTCTTATTTTTATTTCTATACAATCCATCTTGAATAAACTAATCATCTTTCTACAACAACTATCCCCCAGTGGTATTTTAGTTCAGACAGATTCTTACTGCATAGATAAGGTATTTTTCTATGAGGAAAGAATTTAATAAATTCTCCACCCAAAACTACTATGTGGTTCAGATGATTTTCAGTTAATAACATGTTTTGAGATGATCCCCACACTTACGGTCACATATACAGTAGTATCTGATGGCATAATCTTGGCAACCAACAGGGAAATTATCAGCGTTGTTACAAATCAATCCTTTCTCTTTGGTACATGACTGAACAGCACCAGTGCTGTGGAAAGGTATTCCATTGGAAGTCTGACATTCAACCTGTTTAATCTTTCCACCTGGACAGAACTTTTTGATTTCCGCCTGAGTAAGGCTCTCGTAGTCACCATTATTTTTGTCAGGTTTGTCACGGTTTATCCAGGCTGACCAACGACTGATACATGGGGTAGGGTGGGCAGTGGGTGTGACAGCAGGCCCAGTGCCTGGTGACGGGGTTGGGGTTCCTCCATTTGGTACAGTGGGTGAGGCTGTGGAAATGATGTTCTTGCCATGAGAAGGTGTAATTTTAGTTGTGGTAGTTGTTGGCTCTGAAATATAATCAATCAATGTAATTTGTGTGCATCAATTTTCATGGATTACATATTCATGGTACTTATATTAATTTGTGGTAAGAACATATTAGTTTATATTGAAATCATGTGAATTCCCTTTCTATTAGATATAAAATAAAGTGGACTGCCTGACCCACATAATATGAAATTTGTTCATGTATTGCAAAAAATGTAATACCTTCACAGTCTCAATGAAAACAATAATACTTCTTGTGCTATTTTACATTCATAGTAATTCTTTTGTGAAATTTTCAAAACACCTATTGATTTTATATAATATGAAATAACAATTTATCTAAAAGACATAATGCCCCATCTCACAACATTAGATACAAAAAGATGAATGGACTTGAACACTATATGCCCACTTCTTTTGTAGATGGGCCATAATAGAATATTACATGTACATGTATCTAGAAAATGTGATTCCAAATAACAGGGAATCGTAAAATCTTTGATAGAAAAAATGTCAGGAGTAGCCAGAACTGTACTTACCAGAACATTTGCATTTGTATCTGATCTTATAGTCAGAACATGCTCCAGAGTCAGTGAAGAAATTATCTGCATTGTTACATGTGAATCCAGTATCTGCATAACAGGTTGCGATTTCACCAGTGGAATCATATGGTGAACCGCCAGCAGCTGTGGCACATTCCACATCCACCACATTGCCACCAAGACAGAACTCGCGCTTGTCGGCAGTTGACATAGCTTCATGGTCACCATCTCCTGTTTCTGGTTTGTCATTGTTGATCCATGCTGACCATCCATCTTGACACGTATATTGACCTTTGGTTGGTGTCACTGTGACAATGGGTGTTTCTGTCTGGACTGGGGTTGGCGTTGTTGGAACATTGGCGGCTAAATTGACAGAAATATGAGAATGAAATAGAGAATTACGCTGATTCTATCAAATCAGAAACAGATCAATGATCGTATTAAAAAACAAGAGACTCCCAGGAGCCTGAATCGCTCACCTGGTCTTGATGTTGACCCTATACTTTTGTAGAGCTAAATGAGCTGAACATTTAAGCAAGCAACAGCTTTTCTCTACCTGCAATAGTTTTCATTCTATAGGCCAAAAACACAATTTTTCACCTATAAGTTAAGGGCCATAACCCCTATAAGGAGTCATCTGACAACTTTGACCCTATGGAGACTTTTGTAGAGCTAAATGAGCTGAACATTTAAGCAAGCAACAGCTAATCTCTATCTGCAATAGTTTTCATTCTGTAGGCCAAAAACATGAAAAATCTCTTTTTTCAGAGGCAGTTACCCCTATAAGGGGTCACCTGACAACTTCGACCCTATGGAGAATTTTGTAGAGCTAAATGAACTGAACATTTAAGCAAGCAATAGCTTATCTCTATCTGCAATAGTTTTCATTCTGTAGGCCAAAAACATGAAAAATCGCTATTTTTCAGGGGCCGTAACCCCTATAAGGGGTCATCTGACAACTTCGACCCTATGGAGAATTTTGTAGAGCTAAATGAGCTGAACATTTAAGCAAGCAACAGCTAATCTCTATCTGCAATAGTTTTCATTCTGTAGGACAAAAAGATGAAAAATCGCTATTTTTCAGAGGCCGTAACCCCTATAAGGGGTCATCTGACAACTTCGACCCTATGGAGAATTTTGTAGAGCTAAATGAGCTGAACATTTAAGTAAGCAACAGCTAATCTCTATGTGCAATAGTTTTCATTCTGTAGGACAAAAACATGAAAAAACGCTATTTTTCAGGGGCCGTAACCCTTATAAGGGGTTGTCTGACAACTTCGACCCTATGGAGACTTTTGTAGAGCTAAATGAGCTAAACATTTAAGCAAGCAACAGCTAATCTCTATCGGCAATAGTTTTCATTCTGTAGGTCAAAAACATGAAAAATGGCTATTTTTCTCCTTTAAGGGGCTGTAACCCCTATAAGGGGTCATCTGACAACTTCGACCCTATAGAGACTTTTGTAGAGTAAAATGAGCTGAACATTTAAGCAAACAACAGCTAATCTCTATCTGCAATAGTTTTCATTCTGTAGGCCAAAAACATGAAAAAAAGCTATTTTTCACCTTCAAGGGGCCGTAACCCCTATAAGGGGTCATCTGACAACTTTGACCAAATGGAGACTTTTGTAGAGCTTTTGATGCTGACTCAGTAGCGTGGCCTCAGATTTCCTCTATCTCTTATACTTTTTGATTTATAAGCCAAAAACAGCAGTCTGACCCCCTAGTCTATTTTTAGTAACGGCGGCCATGTTTTTTAACGGATCAAAAATCAAAACACAAGTTTGGTGCAGGACACCCTAAGGATCATTCATACCAAGTTTCATTAAATTCTGTTTGGTAGTTTCAGAGGAGAAGATTTTTGAAAAATTGTTAACAGATGACGACGACGACGACGACGGACGCCAAGTGATGGTAATAGCTCACATGGACCTTTGGTCCAGGTGAGCTAAAAAGATAAATAATGCCACTGGTATACTATTTTCTCATTATATTGTGAGTTCCATAGTATCGTGGTAATTATCTTCCTTTCAACCTAATCTTTAACTGTGACGTCATCGTATCTAGGTAGCTCAGTACCACGATATTACGAGATACCAGTATAATATTAAAACAGAAGACAAAGGACAAAGTTTGCTAAAATGACATTACAACAAGAATGAGTTACAAAATATTACTGGTAATAACATCTTCTAGAAATAAAGACTGAAATCAAGTCACATAGCTTTATCATTGTACATGTAATAATAGTAAAATGGGTCAAAGACAGAAAAGGCAGAGTTGCATTTGACAGGAAATGGTTAAAAAAGAATCAAAATATTACAGGACATAGACCTAGGTCATTACACAATATTGCACTAACCTGTACAACCAAACAGCTGCCATCTGAGTGCTATGGCACCATTCCATGTGACTGGTATGAGCTTTATATACTGCCCAAACACAGGTTTGGTGAACTGTTGATGGACTGGTGTCTCACTGTCAAAGTTTCCTGAAAACACCTGAAAAACACAAGACTTTATACTTACTGCCATAAAATGGCCATATTTCAATTTCTACAAATAATAGGGAATAAATATTCATATTTACTTGGCTGCATTTTTTTTTATTTGAGCTTAAATCAAAATCAAATGTCAGTGTCTTTTTTATTCAACAGGCACACTTGACCAAGTTTTTCTTGTGTAATAATAATTGATAAGTATTTTTTATTTCTTTGGAACGCTTGCTTTTAGACGCTTACTAGTCTATAACATATCATATGTAAATTAACACATTCAGAGGTCCAATCTTGGTTTTTTGGGGGCATAAGTTGCATCAAGTAGATAGACAAAGTGATAAAGATCTTCCTTTCATGTACTCATGTCTTTTGGTTTTCTCTGTGTTAATAAAGGCTACTGAGATTTTTTCTCAATAGACTGGACTATGATATGCAAATCTAAAACTTTAACTGAGATGACAAACCTTTGGTTGTCCCTTTTCTTCATAGTATGTAAAAGTCTTGCCATTAACTGAATACAAGATCTTAAAGGAGGTAATCCAAGATGGCTGCCCAGCTTGTCCCTTGGTAGTTAATCCATCAATCAGCATGGGTTTGTTGTATGTCACCATGATGTATTCATTCTGACTGTTTGACCCAGCGACCCATCCTCCAGTCTCCTTGCCGTGGCTGGTTTCGGTCAGATGTGACCGGTGTGGACCAGTTCCTTGATTTAGACTAGACGAGGCAGACATTTGCTCATTGGGCATTGGAAGTGGTGTGCCTACGGTCATGCCCTCTGTACACTCTGTGGCAGAAATAAAAACATATTACATATTTGTTAATATTCCATTGTTGAATCTTACTTCTATGAATGTCCCCCCACCCTGTCCCTAAAGCAAATTGACAGCCAGATTTTAAAGAAATCTTAAAGCAATATGTTTTTTATAGACACTGAAAGGATAATTTTTTTATTCATGAATCTGTTTTCACACTTTGTCATTTACACCAGATAATGACAAGATGTAACTGTAATCAGTTCAAACTTCATGTTAAAAAGACTTAACAAAAAATTACTAACAATTGAAAACACTAAGAATTAATGCCTTTAGTGGTATTCCTAAGTCTCGCTTTCCCCAACTTTTACTTTAAGCTTGACATTAATAACAAACTTACGATAAATTGAAGGAGTAGTTGACTCTGTACTTAGGTTTCCATATTTATCTGAAGGTGGTTCAGCAGTGGGAGTTCCATATTTAACAGATGGTGGGTGGGCGGTTGGAGTTCCGACTTTATCTGATGGTGGGTAGGCCGTTGGAGTTCCGACTTTTTCTGATGGTGGGTAGGCGGTTGGAGTTCCGACTTTATCAGATGGTGGGTAGGCGGTTGGAGTTCCGACTTTATTTGATGGTGGGTAGGCGGTTGGAGTTCCGACTTTATCAGATGGTGGGTAGGCGGTTGGAGTTCCGACTTTATCTGATGGTGGGTAGGCAGTTGGAGTTCCAACTTTATCAGATGGTGGGTAGGCAGTTGGAGTTCTGACTTTGTCTGATGGTGGGTAGGCAGTTGGAGTTCCGACTTTGTCTGAAGGTGGGTGGGCCGTTGGGCTACCATTTATATTTGGTCTTGGTTCAGCTGTTGGGCTTACATACTTGCCTGGAGTTGGCTTAGCACTTGGACTTCCAAACTTATCTGAGGATGGTTGAGCTGTTGGAGTTCCATATTTGCCTGAAGGTGGGTGAGCTGTTGGATTTCCAAGTTTGTCTGATGGAGGATGTGCAGTTGGATTTCCATTTTCACCTGGAGTTGGTTTGGCACTTGGATTTCCATATATATCTGAACGTGGTTGGGCTGTTGGAGTTCCATATACGCCTGAAGGTGGGTGAGCTGTTGGATTTCCAAGTTTGTCTGATGGAGGATGTGCAGTTGGATTTCCATTTTTATATGGAGTTGGTTCAGCAGTTGGATTTCCAATTTTGTCTGACGGAGGATGTGCAGTTGGAGTTCCATATTCCCCTGATTGTGGTTGAGCTGTTGGATTTCCAAACTTGTCTGGTGTTGGTTTAGCAGTTGGATTTCCATTTTCACCTGGAGTTGGTTTAGCACTTGGATTTCCATATATATCTGAATGTGGTTGGGCTGTTGGAGTTCCATATTCGCCTGAAGATGGGTGAGCTGTTGGATTTCCAAGTTTGTCTGATGGAGGATGTGCAGTTGGATTTCCATTTTTATATGGAGTTGGTTCAGCAGTTGGATTTCCAATTTTGTCTGACGGAGGATGTGCAGTTGGAGTTCCATATTCCCCTGATTGTGGTTGAGCTGTTGGATTTCCAAACTTGTCTGAAGGTGGATGTGCAGTTGGATTTCCATTTTTGCCTGTAGTTGGTTTAGCACTTGGATTTCCATATATATCTGAACGTGGTTGGGCTGTTGGAGTTCCATATACGCCTGAAGGTGGGTGAGCTGTTGGACTTCCAAACTTGTCTGGTGTTGGTTTAGCAGTTGGATTTCCAATTTTGTCTGAAGGTGGATGTGCAGTTGGATTTCCATTTTTTTCTGGAGTTGGTTTAGCACTTGGATTTCCATATATATCTGAACGTGGTTGGGCTGTTGGAGTTCCATATTCGCCTGAAGGTGGTTGAGCTGTTGGACTTCCAAACTTGTCTGGTGTTGGTTTAGCAGTTGGATTTCCAATTTTGTCTGAAGGTGGATGTGCAGTTGGATTTCCATTTTTGCCTGGAGTTGGTTTAGCACTTGGATTTCCATATATATCTGAACGTGGTTGGGCTGTTGGAGTTCCATATTCGCCTGAAGGTGGGTGAGCTGTTGGACTTCCAAACTTGTCTGATGGAGGATGTGCAGTTGGTGTTCCCTGTTTTTCAGTATGTGGGTGGGGAATAGGGTTACCAAATATATCAGTTGTGGGAACAGCTGTTGGATTAATGAAATGACCAGTAGGTGGAGCCAGTGTTGTCACATGTGAACAGTCAAGTTCCTTTGGCTCACAGAAAATTCTGATTTCATAATCAAAGCACTTTCCACCAGTAGCTCCTTGGTCGGCATGGCTACAGAGAAGACCTCCTTTAGCTAGGTCACAGATAACTCCATTCTGTCCAGCTTCCAGTATAGATTTCATTGTTCCAGCCTGTCTACATTCAATGCCTGTCACAGCCTCCACGTCACAGAAACGATATTTCCTCCTTAGATCATTAAACCTCTCCATTTCACCTTTGGCATCAGGAGTATGTCCATTCAGCCAAGTTGTCCAGCCACATGCATTTGTTATCGGCTTGGTTACTGGTGGTGTTGAAGTGGTTGGAGGTGTTGTGTGACGGTGCAATGATGGAATGCCGTAACAATCACAGAACACTCTGATTTCATAGTCCATACATTTCTTATCAGTCTGTGCATCATTTTTACATCTTAAACCACGAATTCGATCACATGAAACTATTTCTCCAGTTTCTGAAGACTTGACCTTTGTCTTGACCTCTCTGCACTCAACATGGGTCATCATATAGTACTCACAGAGTGGGTGCATCTTTCTGATGTTAGCTATGGATTCTATATCACCTTCATACAACTTTCCTTGCTTCATGATGGTAGGGTTGTCTGTGTTGACCCAGTCGGTCCAGCCACACATCGGTGCTGCCGTGGGGTTAATATAGACACCAGGTGGCGGTGCAAGAGTCGTGGTCGTTTGCGTTGTAGTGGGAGTCGCTGAAAAACAAATTTATAGTAATAACATTTTTTATTACTTTAATCTAAATATATCTTAATCTGATAGAATGATGCTATAATCATTTCATGTTTTTTTTAATTGTAATTAAATCTACCAGATACACAGATTAAATGACTAATAGAAACCCGACTGAACTTGATACTTTTGCATTTCTATTTAAAATTTGTCTAAATCTAAGTATAATCATTAAAATATTTCTTGTTGAAACTGGCTATTAGTTTGATTTTCTTGCCATTTATTGCTAAATATAAATCACTGGGTTGTGCTGTGTTAATTTTATTCTATCATCAATTTCTTATAAGCCTGATATTAAAGTTTTTTTTAGATCTTGTGTATCTATCCATAAAAAAACAAAATTATAAGATATTGATCCAATATCACTCTATCTACATGTATTTGTCAATTATTATGAATCATTTTCAAGATTTCCCAAAATAGACATTTTATTGGATTTTTTATTTTGTGGTAGGCATATGCTAAAATAATGAACTTAAATAAAACAACACTTCATTGAATTCTTATTTGATTAACTGCCAAAAAAAAACCTTAACAAAATTGGCACCCCATGATTAATAATTAATCCACAGTAATCAAGGTTACAAACAATGGACTTACTTGCACACGGACAGAAGAAGCGGACTTCATAATCTTCACATTTTCCACCATTCTCATAGTTCAAACATTTTAATCCAGTTGTAAGGTCACAGGTCATTGTTTGACCTTTACTCTTGTAGTCTGTCTTTGATGTGACCTCTCTGCACTGAATCTCTATGGGGTTGTCACAGAAAGTGTGGATTTGTCTGATCATCGAGATGGTCTCGATGTCCCCCTCTCCTGAGATGGGTGTGTCCATGTTAATCCAATAGGTCCAGAAGCACTGAGGGTGGTTTACCTTGGCAGCTGCAACATACAAAATACATCAAATTCACAATGAGACCTGTCCTTAAAATGAACTGGAAACTTGTTAATGGATGATCACTAGTCATTTAAGTGTCTACTAGTCAGGGATCCAGTAGTTAAAGCATATACATGTATATGTGAATGAACTTTTAGGAATCCTCTGGATTTATCATAAGATATAATGCTTCCAAAATATTGGAAGCTTTAATTCTGATTTGTCAATTCAAAAGGTCACTGGAACATAAAGTAGAGAGGGAAGTCTTCAGCTCTTACATGCAATGAAAGCACGGAACAGTTGATACATCTGATTTTAATCAAGATAGTAAAAACTTAAAAAAACTTACGAGTGACGGTTGTGGGAGCGGGTGTAGTACATGCTGCATCTCTAGTGCATGTCACCGTGTTGTTGAAGCAGTGACAGAGAGAACAGTAGTCCTTGGGGTTTCTCCAGGTCTCTAAAGGCTGAAATGGGCAAAAATAAAATTATTAAAAGCAATTAACCATGACACATTAAAACAGTGGCTGGTGGTTGTTCTTGTTTTTTCCTGGTTATGGTGAATTGATTATATTAAAAATAAGCAAGATAAATCTTACTTTAACATTTTGTGCAAATATACTCATGGAAAAAAAGAAACTGTGCATGTCTATTGGAAATCATTTGTACCCATATTTCTCTTAATCAGAAAATTGTAAAAAATACAGTTACCGAGTTGAAGTTTTCACTGAATGTTGAGTGGACCATGCAGATCATTTTTGGATAAAAATCCGAAATTGTTTATTTCCAGTTTCTGAGATTAAAAAAAACCCCACTTTTTTAACCCAAAAATGGAAAATCAGGAGTTTCACTAAAAATTTAAACTGATAACTTTCAACCACTAAATGGAGAAACTTTTTTGGTGAAAATCAGCTGAGAAAACTTAATTTTAAAAATGTGCATTGTTTCCAAAGTGTTATTTTGTGAACTTCAAATTGAAACTACCTGATTTCAAACTGCAAACAAAACATCTTTTAGGGGTCTAAAATGTTTTTTTTTTGTACAGATCTTGAGAAAATTGATTTTGCATTATTTTTTGATAAAATGTATAAAATACTAAATAAAATGTGATTTTTCAAAGTGATGCACAGTTTCTTTTTTTCATTAGTATATCATGGCTCTTATTGCTTTCTTAATCATTTGTGTATTATCATTTACTGTGAAAGTATTTTTATTGGGTTACCATTTTTGGTTGCAAGGGTCATCAACACCCCCCCCCCCCCAATTTGTTCTTAATAGAACCGAAAAAATCATTTGATTTGATAAGTAGAGTAATCCAAACCCAAAATGTATCAGTTTATTAATACTTAAAAAATAAGTTTTATTGCAAAAATTTCCCTAAGAATTCTATAGTCAAAGGGCAATAACTCTTGCTGGATACAAAGTTTCATAAGTTGTGATTGAGTATTACGGATGATTTGACTGAAATCACTTTTTAAGGGACTACCTGACAGAGACAAAGGACAAAGTTAAGAAATAAAGGTAATGACAAAACTACCGAACTAGAATGATCAATCTCATAGTCCAGAGAAAATGACAAAAATGAATCAGTCATACCAGAGAATTGGTGGATCGCAATGGTCCTGACTTGGTACTGGTATTTCAACAGAAATTTAGGGTTAAACCAGGTTTTATGGCGCCAAACCTCCCTCTTCCATTGCGATCTTAGGATCCGGTAATGACCATAGAACACAACATAGTTGTGAGACACAATAGGGATATTGAGGTGATCATCTCAGTACAGCAGACCAGTCAAACACTAATCAACAATAAATTAATTTGTTGTTTTAAAAGGAGGATTAAGAGTAATAAATGTGGGTAGATATATTTTTCATAATCTACAAAAGTTGATACCACAAATTAATATTATAACTTCCTCATTGTTGCGGCATTCTCTTTCCATCCCTACCTTAGCTATGGTTCCATCCTGTTTCTTACAAGGACACATTGATTGTTGTACACATGTGATCTTGTCCTTCAGTTTCTCTCCTGGGGCACACTGGTGCTTGGCTGGTCTACACAGGGGCACACATGTGTCTGTCCTCTCCTTACATGTGTCAATTAACTGGGCCATGTTATCACACAGGTCATCACATTTGTAGGCACAGGGCTCCAAGATCTCACCAGGGGCACAGATTGCTGTTAAAAGGTATCATTTGTAATTACATACCATGGTAAATGTATGAATTGGGGAAGATATACTGTATACATGGTTATTTTTAATTGTTTCAAGTTGACAAACATCCTGAAAATAAATACTACAAAAATATCTTGAATTGTACTTTTACTGTTGTTTGGCTTTCATCAACCAATAATACAAAGGGTGTTGTTTTAAAAGGAGGATTAAGAGTAATAATTATCCGACATCATATTATAAAACTCAACTATAATACATTTAGAATATAGGACTTTTGAATCTTGAGACTGAGTTTGAAAGGTCCTGTATTCTTTTTATCGGCAATACCCTAACAACAAAATGTGACTTTTTCGTTCTAAAGTGAGTGTTTTATAGTTATAATTTAAATGTTTTATATGAAATAATTTTTGTGTGCAAACTGATCATATCAGTGCTACACCACTGTACTGACCCGATAAATTGGGTGAAAACACCTGTTCATGATACAGGGTTTATTAGCGGCATACATCAAAGGAAAATGTTACTGATAAATTAACTTACATGTAGTGGTTTCACTGAACTGGTGAGAGAATGGAGTGACAGTGATACCTGAAAAAAATAATTGATGAAATATGTCCAAATGCTTATCCTTCAAAAATAACAAGAATATGTCAAAAAGAATTAATGCTCCATCCATCATCATTTGGGATGGGCCGACAAACAAATCTGAACACTATATGTCCCCTTACTGTGGTAGATGGGGGGAAAAATGTACAGCAAGTAATTTTCATGGATGTCAAATGTTGCCATCTTTGATAGAAGGTGGGGTAGATACATGTATATCTAGAGGATATTTACATGTATTATCATGATTTTTAAAGGTAGTTTGCAGTACACCCAAATCTAGCATGCTTCATCAGTGTGCTTCTGAGGACCTTATGAAAAAAAAACCAACTAATAACCAATATTTCTGTCTGACAGAAAACAAAGACATCATGCCCCACTATCAACATGAAAACTCCTGATTTTGGAGCTGAGGGACTATTGGACTGACAAACAGTCCCAGCCACTAAATGACCCTCTACTTTCATACATGGATACATGGAGCTTAAAATAAATCTTTGTCTTCCATACTTAACCTTAACCTCTCAGCAATAATCACTACTACCCTCAGAATTATTTCTGACTGACCTTGTGTTGGTTGCTTGCTTGGTCCTTCTGTGGTAATGGTGCCTGGATTACCTAGATAAATAAAATAATTTTATTGAATTCAATATTTAATTAAGGTATTGTCATTGATATTAGTTAAGGTTCAAATTTTGATTCACCATTAACATGTGTAAAGCCAGTGAGTACTAATCAATTGTGAATTTTGTCATGGTTTCAGTTTTAGGAATAAAATTCCAAACTTATACAAATTCATTTTTTAAAACTCTGCATTTTCAATTGAACCAAACACTGGAAACTATTCTTTATTATGCTTATTAATGACATTCATAGGTATATATATGTGCTTTTAAATTCTCAAACATTTTCGTCATCCTATTCCAAAAGTCTATGAAAATCACAGTCTGCGTTAAATTTTTATAATAAAATATCTTAACACTTTATAATAAATATTAAACTAATCAAACAAAGGCCACAGTATCGTTAAATCTTACAAGAATCATCCCAGCATTTGACCCTGACTTCATAGTCATGGCATTGGAAGCTGATTTGGTCCCTATTGTAACATCTCAGACCGTTCTGTATATCACATGTGACGGAAGCTTGGGCCGCTGAGGTCCCTGATCCATTTCCGATTGCTCTACATTCAATGTCTGCAATGTTGGGACAGAGACCAAATCGTTTTCTGAGGTTTTCGATGGTCTCCATGTCTCCACTTGTGGGTGCAGCCGTTGGGGAGGTGCTACTCAGCCAGTCTGACCAGGCACACTTGAGGTAGGTTTTCTGACTTGGTGTTGGTGTCTGGGATCCAGTGGTTTGTGGCACTAGAATGTAAGAATATAAAAAGTTATGGTTTATGTGTATTTAAAGTGAATAGTTAAAAAACAAATCTCAAGAAAAATGATGTTTTGATGACATTTAAAAAAGTGGCAAATCATAATGGCATTGATAATAGCAATAGGAAATACTGTGGATTCATTTATTTTCGTTGGTACCAATTTTCATAGTTTGGGGAAAAAGAATGGATTCATGGATTCTTAAATTCGTGGTTCTGAACTTTGCAGCATACAGATTTATGTTAATTTCCTTTTCGTGGGGTATTAAATTTCGTGGGCTTAGGCCACCCATGAAAACCACGAAAATTGATACCCCAAGAATAATATTGAAACCACAGTAACCTGTCTTTATAAAAAGAATTCTATTACTTTCTCACTGGTTCATCTCCTTTTGCCAAATAATTATGAAAAAGACTATTTTCCATTGACAATTTCTTAAACATAGAGGTTGTGTCATGTACACTTATTTAACATCTCATTTTTTATCTACCATAAAATGGCATACAGTTTCTTGACAATAAATAAACCAAGGTAAAATACCTGATGCGTTGGTACATTCACAATAATATCTGATCTTGTAGTCAGAGCAAGGCATAGGGAAATTATCAGCATTAACACACTGGAATCCCTTTTCTTTGTCACAATAGCTTAGGACTTCACCACTACTGAAGTGAGGAATGTAATTTTTGCTGTTAACTGCACAATCAATCTTCTTGATTTGTCCACCAAAACAGAACCTTTCTAACTCCTCCTTAGAGAGCTGCTCATGGTCCCCGCCACCGATGTCAGGTCTGTCACGGTTAATCCATGGTCCCCACTTACTCTCTGTACACAGCTGGAGAGGTGGTGCCTGGGTTGTCCCTGGGGTTGGTGCTCCAGTGGATGGAGGAATGGTCTCTTTAGGTGTGGGTGCTTCTAAAATAATAAAACAATGGAAAAACATGCTTAGTAAAATGAAACCTAACTTAATCAAACTACACAGTCAGCTTACTCAGGTCTAAGTAAGCTTTTTTCACTGTGATTTCATTTTCATTATATTCATTACAAACAATGGGATGTGAAAATTTAGTTTATATATAAGGAGTAACAATTTGGATATGAAACAACGAAAATTATATTACGAGAAAAAAAACAACCCCTTTCATCAAGGAAAACGTGAAATTCTAACTCTGAAAATACTCAATGATAAGGTATTTTCATTTTTGTGACAAAGAAAAGATTTACCAAGACTTTTCAAGAGGTGGTAACCCATTTTAAGAATTAAAACAGTCAACTTAATTCTCAATTCTGAAAATATATGAATGGCAATCAACGGAAGTTAAAATCAATTAAAGTGTTAGTTCTACATTGACTCCTTCCAGCAACAAGCACAAACCACAAGGATAAAAACAGAAGGAAACGTCTTTTAAAGGAGACCATAAAAAGGTCACTTCATAAATCAACAAACATACAGTATATGATTAGCCTTATCAAATGTGACAACGTCTAACTGATTTCTTACCTGTTGCTTTAGGTGTTGATTCTGTCGTGGTAGGAGCTGGAGTTGTGACTAAAACAGAAGATACAAATATTAACAATACACATACAGCCATACAACCGTTTTCTGTTGTGGATTTTTTTAGATTGTTGTTAATATTGTAGGTTGTAGGTTTTGTAGGTATTGCACATCTCGTTAACTTTAACATTACTGTATGGCTGTATGCAACAAGAAAAATTCAAAATATATCAATAAAAAGTTATTTGAATACATACATGCACATGTATAAAAATACATAATAATAGCCAAAAACATCATCTGACATAGTAAGTCATGAATATGCTGGATATGAAACTCATCTCAAAAAGTAAAATGTTGCCCTGAATGCAAACATACATCCATTATGTTCTATAAGTCTTTACTGATTTTAGAAATTTTAGGGTATCCTGCCTTACACTAGATTGCTCAAGGCAACATGTCATTTCATACTCTGCACATGCCGATTGGGGTTAAGTAATACTATGTGTGTTTTTTGTGTTGTTGTTTCATGTTTAGCCTTGTTTTGTCTTGACTTATTTCGGAATTTTGACTTTAGAATGCTCCACAAGCTTTTCTTAGCTTCTATCACTATTTTTTACTATTGTTCTATTTTAATCAATTCCATGTAGCTATCTTAACTTACCGAGACAAACTTCCTTGCACTGATATCGTACACGATAATCACTACAACCAAAAGGATCATTGATAGCACCATCACAGTTAAAGCCTTCTTTAATTGTACATGTTGACATTTCCATGGTATCCATATAGTTAGTTCCATCCAACTTTGTACATTCGATGTCACTGATTGTTCCGTAAGGACAGAATTTAGCAGTTTCCTGTACCGACATGAACTCTGATTCTCCGACAGTATCAGGTTTATGGTTGTCGATCCATTCAGACCAGTATGTTTTGTTTTGACATGGTCGCGGGGTGGACGGTTTGCCTGGTGTTGGAGAACCTACAAATCAAACAATAATGAATTTGGTAAAAAAGACTTATAAACAACATAAAGATCTATGAAACAAAATTACAATAATGACCAAGGCAAATTTATGCAATAAATAAAGACATGTAGTTTGATAATCATGATAATAGACTAAAGAAAGGTGTTCTTTTCAGACTAATTATAAAGAGGGGGGGCAAGGGGGGGTCCAATAACACCTTAACAGGGAATTGATTTTCCCCAATAACAGATAACAGAGAATTGATATCCTCAATAACAGATAACAGCATTTAAAAAGTAAAAAACAGTTAATATGTAAGTATTAAAACCAATAACAGCTAAAAACTATGTGAACTAAGTTGACACTTTCACAGTTCTACCACTTTTAGTTGTGACAGCTCTCATTTTGGACTGACCATTTCAATTTAGCTAACATACTATTTTTAATAACAGATAACATAAAATTATATTATTCAATAACAGGTAACAGTAAACTGAATTCTTCAATAACAGTTAACACAGAACTGGTCAATAACAGTTAACATTAAATCTGATATCTGCAATAACAGCTAACAGAGAACCAATTTAAGCCAATAACACAGGAACAGCTAACCCCCTTGCCCCCCCCCCCTATAAAGGAACTAATGTTTTTGTGATAAATTGTGCAATTTTTGAGTATGTTTAATTTTTTTTTTAGATTTAAGAAACCACAAATTGCTAACAATCAATGTAATGTGGTTCAAATCTGGTAAAGGATGTCCATTCACTCTATGACAAGCCAACATCTGTACTCATCTGAGAGATTCTACAAGCATAATATGTCTTTTTTTTTAACTGAGCACATATACATGTATGTAAGCAATTTGTTTTGTAAGAACATAGAAATAATTGTTTTTCTTACAAGCCGTAGAATCATCAAAAGCTAATACCTGTGACAGGACACTCATCACAGAAAACTCTGATCTCATAATCATTGCACTTCCCATCTCCTTGGGCATCATTTTTACACAGGAGCCCCCCAACAGTAGTAAGATCACACTTGACACCAGTTTCTCCCATCTGGTCATGTGACTTCTTGGTAACCATGTCACGACACTCAATCTTCTTCATATAGTCCTTGTTACATGAGTGTACCAGCTGATTCAGGTTGAAGATGGTCTCGTACTCTCCTGTCTTGTCTGGGGTCGAGGTGCTGACCCATGGGGTCCAGTACATACATGACGTGGCACCGTGGGTTGGGGTCATGGTACTGTCAGGTCCAGGGGTAGTCAGGTGGTGTGGTTTGGGTACAGGTGAGTTACAGCCTAGGAGGTTGAATCGGAAGCCAATTTCAGTGTGCCATTCCAATGGATAGATTCTATAAAAAAATAACACATTGTGATTCAAACAGATAATTATATCCCTTATAGACAAGATTCAGGCCAAGTCGAAAAATGGTTCTTTCTGAAACAACAGGAAACAAGAAATCTGGGTTACCCAAAATATGTCAAAATACTGAAAGTGAAAGGAAACAGCATTGTTATTTCTGAACTACATGTACTTATACATGTGAGTGTTATTACATACTAACTGTATTTCCCTTTTTTGACAATAGTTTTAGATCTCTGTAGAAAGTGTAAACAGGTTTTGATTTTAAAGAATTTTTAGTAAAAGCCTCAGATGTGTTTGACCGATCTCTTACCTGAAATACTGTCCAGTCACCTTAGGGAACAGGTGTGTTACAGGTGTAAACTGGTCCTTGTTTCCTGAGAACTCCATTGGTGATTTATCCACAGGTGACTTGGGGACAGGTATGAAGTTAATTCCATCAGTGCTGTAGTAGACAGCATACTTGGTGACCCACTGTGGTTTCTCCACTTGTCCCTGGGTAACTACACCAGTGATAGCCTGAGGTTTCAGGAGGTTTACCTGTATCCACTGATTCTTATTGCTTACACTGAAAAATAACAATTTGTCCAAAAGACATAATGCCCCATCTAATAACATATAGGATGGATGGAGGAACGGATGGGCACACTATATGCCACTCTAGTTTCGTAGATGGTGCATAAAAATAAAATAAAATAGATTCATTTGAATTTCAGCTAAATTTTAAAGGATTTACTTTTGTGTCTTGATTGTTCTATATTTGAGTGTTCCCAATCATGCTATGTTAACTTATCACCATACAAAATAAACCCATTTGTGTATGCATGCAGCAGAGAATAGGAACACATGTATTAAACATGTTAAGAAAACACTCTTTTGTTCCACTGTCTAAGTGCTTTTTAAGTTCACTGGTTTACTGATCAGTTGTTTTTTGTGTGTTCTTTTTGTTTTGGCTCTTCATGTTTTCTTGAGGAGCAATGTATTATGAAGAAGTTTGTATTACTCTATTTTATTAACCTGGTTGGTCACGGGTCAATTATTTGGGACTTCTTTGTTTAAATCTTACCTAAAATACTGAGAAAATTAAGCTCCCCCAACCTTATGAATAAAATAAGAGTAATAACATACATGCTTATGTACATTATCATATGACATATAGCTTGATTTTTTTCCAAATTACATTATATGTCATCAAAAGTTAACAATTCAATTTCACCAAACATTATTTTCAGCCTTGACCTATAAAAATGTTTAAAAGTGACCTTGCAATCCAAGAGGGTACAATGTGAGAGCCCTTAGCCATACCTAGGAATCCACCCTCCGGTAAAGCTGCCATCTTTGTCAATGTAGATACGTCCTCTCTCAGCTCCGGAGAACTCGGTCAGTTTACTTGATGCCGTGAGCTGAGAATCGGTGATGACAAACTTGTTGGACAATCCCATTGGAATCTCACACACTGAAAATAGCAAACAGAAAGTGACATGAATCTTCAATTTTTAATTGTTATTTCAGAATCAAATAATAAAACAAAATAACAAAGCAAAATATTTTGCCACAGTTTTGTCAATGTGAAGGATATCTTACAAAGGTTTGTGTAACTATTCTTTCATCTTTACTTTATCATTACTTAATCTATTTGTCACTGAGATTTTAAAATCAAATTGCCACAGGTGTATGGAGGTTGTGTCATGTATACTTATTTCAATTAATATCAGTTGGATATAACAAATGTTACTGAGCTGAAGTTTTAAAAAAGAAACCAATGACCAGGTTTATGATATCAAGCTATTAAATGTAAAACCTACATGGTGCAGGTGTGGGAAGACCAGTTCCTTGTGCAGGTGGCGCCACTGTACTTCCTATTCCTGTAATCTGACCATTGGTAGCAGAACCAGTTCCTGTGTGTTGTCCAATGGTTGGAATTCCTTGGGGACCAGTACTTGGAGCAGCAGTGGGTATGTTCTGCTTGTCTACTGGGGGTTTAGGCATGTCAGGTGTACATCCAATCACATTCAGCCTTAGTGCAGGTGTACCAGTGTTGGACTCGACAGGATATAGACGAATAATCTGAGCAGTAATGTTACGGTTGAACAGATGTCTAAGTGGTGTGTTGTTGTCGGTGTTTCCTCCAAATATTTTAGGAGTTGTTGCCCCTGGCTGGAGGTTGTAGGGGATGAATGTTTTACCATCAATACTGGTGTAGATGGAGTAGGATTTAACCCATTCCTGAGCCCCTGGGTGACCTTGGGTAACCACACCTGAGAGTAACTTGGGCTGGAGGAAGTCTACCTGGATCCAAGGTTTAGCATCAGTTTTTCTGAAAAGCAAATAATAACTAGAATACTGACAAAGTCAGAAAGGGCCCCGCGGCAAAATATCTAAGTGTTTTCAAAATCATACGAACTTTAATTATAACCACTAAGGCATGTTCCATGGAATGCATATGAAATTTCAGAGTTGTATTGTTAATAGCCTTTGAGTTTTATTGTTAAAACATTCCTATTCTCAAAATCTGTGATTTTCGATAAAAAATGAAGTTTTTTCCAAAAGCATTTAACAGATTTGCCTGAAATTTTAATATGCAAATCAGGCCATGCTACTAAGCAGCTGTACAAAGTTTCAGGATTGTATTATTAACAGTTTTTAAGTTTTAGTGTTCACATAGTCCAATTCTCAAAATCTGTGATTTTCCATAAAAAATGAAGATTTTTTCCAAAAATATTAATCAGATTTGCATGAAATTTTAATATGCAAATCAGGACATGCTACTTAGCAGCTGAACAAAGTTTCAGAACTGTTTTGTTAACAGTTTTTGAGTTTTAGTGTTCACAAAGTCAAATTCTCAAAATCTGTGATTTTCGATCAAAAATGAAGATTTTTTACAAAAATTTTAATCAGATTTGCACAAAATTTTAATATGCACATCATGACATGCTACTTAGCAGCTGTGCAAAGTTTCAGAACTGTGGTGTTAATAGTTTTTGAGTTTTAGTGTTCACAAGAATTGTTGACGGACGGACAGACGGACGGACGGACGGACGGACGGACAGACAGACGGACAAAGTGAAAACTATAGGGCGTCCGCATCTTTGATGCGGGGCCCTAAAAATATACAGAAATAATATGAACATCTACATTAAACTTTTCTGTACTGTGATGCATTAATTTTTGTTTAGTACCGATTTTGTGGTTTTTGGGAGTCAGACAAACCACAGAGATTCATTCCCAACAAATGAAAAATTTTGAATCCTGTGGATTGATCTATTTTCGTGGGTATCAATTTTCATGGTTTATCCAAAGAAGACATTTCGTTCAATTCTTAATTTCATGGTTTATAACTGTTGCTTATAGGATAACACTTTGTTAGAGTCTTATTTTCGTGGTTGACTGTTACCCACGAAAACCATATAAATTGATACCACACGAATAATAATGAAACCATAGTAGATTTCTATAGTGAATTTGTTAGAAACATTAATTCATGAACCTATGAATAGAACATGTATTTTATTCCTCATCTATGAAAATACATGTGTAGATGTCCATCAATTTAAGTTCTTTCACATTATTTGGAACCAAGAGCAACATTTTATTTTTTCTTCATTCAATGTTTTGGAAAAATAATTTGGGGTGAAAGTTACAAATTATATATATACATGAAGGTATTTATGTTATTTCTGATTTCTTTGTTCTATCACTTACAATGGCTTCCAAACTCCTTCACTGTAAATACGACCATTCTGGGCCGAAAAACCTGATTTTGAAGAAGAGGCTGTCAGCTGACTGTTGTCAACAATGAGTGAACTTTGAACTCCCATGGTCAACAGGCAAACTGAAAAGGAACAAAAATCAAAACCATAACATCTACATTACATAATTAATAATCAGATGAATTTATCTCACATTCTTTGAATCGATGTATATGCATTAAATCTCTAACAATTTAAAAATGTTTATTCAACACAAGGCTATGCATACATCGAAAATTTATCATGGATAAATAGGTGCTTAGAAATTTTTATGCCTCATCTACAAGTGTTCAAGCCTTTACATCCATTGATCACAAATGTTGGGAGATGGGCCATTTTGTCTTTCAGACATATTCTTGTTGCAAAAATTTTAAAGTATATGAACATGAAAAATTTGTTTGTCATTTTTAAATAAGTATATACATGTAGTTTTTGTTTTAAAGTGCTTAATCAATCCATTTTGGTTTCATTAGTAGAAGCTAAGTGCCCAAAGGCAATATCAAGCTAATATTACAAAAACACACTGAATGTTTCAGAAGAAGATTCCTACCTTGTGGAGGAGCAATATATTTTCCTGGAGTTGGTCTTGGAGTTGGGTTCTTATAGTCGGGAGCCTGTGGTGAGACAGTGGTGACATCTGGTGACTGAGTTGTAGCTATTGGTGTGGGAGGGTTACAGCCGAGCAGATTAAACCTCATCGCTGGGGCTCCAGTGTATTCTCCAGGGTAAATCCTGATGTACTGTGCCACAACTTTACGATTGAAGAGATAAGTCTCTGGCAATGTGTTGTTGTTATTTCCTGGGAAGATCTTAGCGTCAGTACTATTCTCCTTGTCACTATATGGCTTGTAGGTCTTTCCGTCTGTGCTTGTCATCACGGTGAAGGTCTTGGTCCATTGTGGAAGCTGCCCATGACCCTGGATCAGGACCCCAGTGATGGACTTGGGTTCCAAGAAGTTGACCTGAATGTAAGGGTTCTTATCCAGAGGTCTACAAGTTATTATAAAAATATGAATAACTGATTAAGCTTAAAAATCTCGGGGTTAAGATGTTCGTGATCAACTCTATGAAATGTATTACATGTAATTATAAATTACTTCTAAATCAATCAATTTTGGTCTAGAGAAATCAAAAGTCACAGTCAAGTTAAGGTATTTCAAAATTTGTTAACAGCCGTCATTGATTGCAAAATGCTAAAAGTTAAAGGGAAACGAAGACTTCCTGAATTAGATTGACACAAAGCATTTTTTGCGATAGAACAGTGTTCTAATATTTTATCCAGAATATCATAGTCATGCAATGTCTATTTTATTTGCAATAAAAATACTTTTTTGGAGTGAATCAATTTGGTGTTGCACAGTAAAAATCAGTTTATTTAAAATGCTGCTGACATGAAAAGGCTTCAGTACCAAGACAAGCTTTGCCATGACAAATTGAAATAACTGTTTTTAACATGTGTCATGATTGTTTATTTAACTTCACAGCTATAATTGGAATTAACTAAAAATTTTGAGAACTCTGTACATACGATGGAATCCATGCTGTTGGTTTTTTCTCCAGCTCATTCAGTCTTCCTTGGTTAGCTCCAGTGAATTCATCCTTGGAGGAGGAGGCTGTTAGTTGAGATTTACCAACAATCAGGTAGCTCTCAATTCCCATCTTCATGACACACACTACAAGCACACAAAAACATCATACTTTGTGAATCAAAATTAACAAAATAGGTAAAAAGAAAAATGGGCAGATTTTGTTTAAATACGTTGCTCACCAACGTGTGAGTGATATTTCTGAAATTGAATCCCACAATATGGGACCCCATGCCCCATGCTGATACTTCATGTTGAGTATCGAGAGGATGCGTAAGTGCATTCTGAGAATACTCTTACAAAACATTTTTTAGCAAAAAATCAGAAGAAAAGAACTTTTCTTAACAAAGCAAAGCATTTGAAACTGTCTATTTAGCAATTTGTGGCAAAGGATAAATATCTATCTTAAGCCGAAAATAATTTTTCAAAATAGAAAGCCAATTAACAACAGAAAATTAATCTAACTTCAATGCAAGATTTGGTTTATTCGGAGTGGAAAGTTTCCACTTTATTTATTTGTCTTATATGATAAGCAGTTATATGGACATACCTGGTTCCTTGGTTGGGAACGGAGTCGGTGCAGGAGTAGGTATCATACCACTAGGTACAGAGGGCGACACTGTAGTACCAACAGTTCCTGTTCCGACTATGGACGTGGTGTGATGTCGAAGAGGTGGAACAAAATAGAAACATCCTAACAGGTTGAATCTCAATCCCATTCCATTAGGACCTCCCTCGGTGGGGTAAATCTTGATGAATCGTGTGGTCAGTGGCTGGGGGAGGATGTGCTTGGCGATCGTTGTTCTGTCGTGGTTTCCTTCGAATACGTGAGGAGTTCCACGTGGGCTGTAAGGAGTATAGGTAAAGCCATCCATACTGTAGGAAATCTGGAACTTGGTGACCCATTTATCTTCCTTAGCACTGCCTTGGGTTAATATGCCGGAGATAAGCTTAGGTCGTAATAGGTCAACCAACAGGTATGGCTTGGTGTCGTTGGGACTGAAGAAGTAAAAAATTGTTAGAAGTTTAAATAAACATTTTAAAGAATAAATGACATAAGTTAAGGGAAATAGAAATTTAAAATATTGTGGTTTCATTATTATTTGTGGTGTATCATTTTTTGCTGTTTTTGTGGGTGACCAATGAAATTTGATTCCCCATGAAAGGAAATTTAACATTTATCTGTATGCTGCAAACTTCAGAACTGAAAATCTTATTAATCTAGGAAATGATCCTTTTTTATAAAATGAGGAAAATTGGTACCCATGAAATTAATGAATCCACAGTTAACGACTTTTTGTACATGTACTTCGACTATAATGTTGCCATGTTCGTAAAAAATGTTAAATAAATGCTTGAATACTAAATAACTGAACAAAATTTTGGAGCTGTGCTATATAATTTTTTTTTTACATTTTAGTATTAAAATAAAATTGTTTTTAGACAAAGAAAAAATCCAAAAGGACAAGAAAACTATAGAGTCCTCCATGTACAATGTATGTATTATAGGCTCTAGTAAATAAATCTCAAGCTGATTTAATACTTACTGAGGAATCCAGGATCCAAATTCATTTTGTAGTCGGCCATACTGAGCCCCAGTCATCTTTTCACGGTGTGATGAGGCTGTGAGCTGGGAGTCTTTAATGAGTAAACTGTTCTCGATACCCATTGGCTCGTAACATAGAGGTTGGGCGGTAGGTTTCAGCTGATTGTCTGTAGGTACATTTCCTGATATGGCAGGTCCAGTATGTGGGGATATTGTCACTGTTGTCATTTCTGCATGAATAAACAGATTATTACAGAAACATTGTGTCAAATTGTATAGGTATTATTAAACAGAAAATTCATGTAAATGATGGTAGAAAACAAGGTACAATACTAGTATAAAAAATAATTGCCTGATGATTATAATTACTGATAAAACACTGTAGCTTTTAACTTGAGATAAAAAAAATGTCAAACCATGTTGGTATATTTCAAGACTAGATACATTTATGTTTTTTGGTAGATGACGTCAATCCCAAAACTAAGTTTTTACCTTCAAACCACAAAATAAACTAGAAAAACTGTGAGCCGCAGCTCACAAATAAATACCCCCCCCCAAAAAAAAATAATCAGATAAAATTTAGAATAAGAGATGCACATCTACATTATGTCACAAAGATTGTGTGTAGGTTTCATGAAAATCCATCAAGGGGTTTAGAAGGAGTTGCAGATAAAAGATGGGCACCCCCATGTAGTCGAATGGCTGTGTCCATGTATTGTTATGGGAAACCCCAGAATCATTCTGATCAAACTTTCGAATAGTAGGTGCACATCTATATTATATTACAAAGATTGTGTAAAAGTTTCATGACAATCCATCAAGGGGTTTAGGATGAGTTGTGGATAAGAGATGGGTACCCCCATGTAGTCGAATGGCTAAGTCCATGTTTTGCTATGGGAAACCCCAAAAATCATTCTGATCAAATTTTAAAATAGTAGATGCACATCTACATATTGTCACAACAATTGTGTGTAAGTTTCATGAAAATCCATCAAGGGGTTTGGGAGGAGTTGCTGATAAGAGATGGGTACCCCCATGTAGACAATGGCTAAGTCCATGTTTTGGTATAGGAAACTCCAAAAATCATTCTGATCAAATTTTAAATTAATAGGTGCACATCTACATTATGTCACAAAGATTGTGTGTAAGTTTCATGAAAATCCATCAAGGGGTTTAGGAGGAGTTGCAGATAAGAGATGGGTACCCCCATGTAGTCAATGGCTAAGTCCATGTTTTGGTATAGGAAACCCAAAAAATCATTCTGATCAAATTTTAAAATAGTAGGTGCACATCTACATTATGTCACAAAGATTGTGTGTAAGTTTCATGAAAATCCACCAAGGGGTTTAGGAGGAGTTGCGGATAAGAGATGGGTACCCCCATGTAGTCAATGGCTAAGTCCATGTTTTGGTATAGGAAACCCCAAAAATCATTCTGATCAAATTTTAAAATAGTAGGTGCACATCTACATTATGTCACAAAGATTGTGTGTAAGTTTCATGAAAATCCATCAAGGGGTTTAGGAGGAGTTGCGGATAAGAAATGGGTACCCCCATGTAGTCGAATGGCTAAGTCCATGTTCTGCTATGGGAAACCCCAAAAATCATTCTGATCAAATTTTAAAATAGTAGGTGCACAGCTGCATTATGTCACAAAGATTGTGTGTAAGTTTCATGAAAATCCACCAAGGGGTTTAGGAGGAGTTGCGGATAAGAGATGGGTACCCTGAAGTGTAACGGAAGGACGGACGGAAGGACGGACACCCCTATCACTATATACCCCCCACTTTTGAAGTGGGGGGTATAAAAATTCAATGAAATATCTTTTTTTGGCAACATGAAATTTGATCTTATAGAAAATAAATTAATCCACAGTATTGACTATATCCGAGTTCAATGTTACATCTATTTCAACATACTTGGAGGAGTCTTGCAGGATAAGACCTCAAAACGCAGAGAGATTCCTCCAACAAACTCCACGGGCATGATCTTAATAAATCGGGTCCTAATCTCACTATCTCCCTTGAAACCGTCAAACATTGTATCTACAGCAGTATTTCTGTCATGGCTTCCACCAAAGATTAAGTCTTTGTTCAGATGAGCATCCTGAATGACTGACCATGTCTGTCCGTCCAAACTGGTAGCAACCTTGAACTTTGTGACCCACATGTCCTTATTTGGGTTGCCTTGGAGACGAAGACCAGCAGCATATAGTGGTTCACCAAGGTCAATCTGGATATATTCAGAGGTTGTGTCTGTATATCTGGATAGGAAACAAAAGAAAGCTAATTATTGTATTTAAAGGTACTGTAAACCAACTTATTTTCCCGAGCGATTTATATTCGCGGATTTCACGAGGAGCAGAAATCCGCGAATATATATCGTTGCGAACTAACTCTTTTTCATAGTAAAATTATTGTTGTTTACCAAAAATCGCGAAATTGCCCTGTGACAATGAAACGCGAAATATTGTAGTCGCGAAAATAAATTGGTTTTCAGTATTTAATTAAAGACCAACAATTAAAAGTTACTCTATTTCATCTTGGCTCTATTAAGACTATAAAATGGAATTAAATTTTGAGTGTGATCTTTAAAGATGCACAAGAAATAAAATAGAGATCATAAAAGTTTTAAGACAAGACAAACCTGGCTTCCCATGCCCTGGGTCCATTCAGTCTTGCCCTGAAGGCGTCAGAATCAGATCCTCTGGAGGAGCTAGCAGTGAACATGTCATAGCTGAAGATAGAACCATCCTGGATACCAAGCATCGTCTTGCAGTCTGTAAACAAATACACAAGTTTAGATTATACATGTGACTTAAATAATCGTCTTAAACAAATTATTGATTATAAACCCAGTGACTTATTCACAAATCCAACCAAGTCCTTAATAGTGTCAGTCTGTAGGTTAAGATGTCCAGAAATTGCAATGTTAATCAGAAAATACATTCAAATATTTTCAGACTATAAAAAGGTTCAAAATGGGTCAAAGACAGAAATGGCCGGATTTCGTTAAACTGGAAGTAGATGAGCGACAGACCTGAAATCAAATCCCACTTTATGGGACCCTGTGTGGGTTAGGCTCGCGTTGTGTTTGAATTGTGCGGTTTGGCTATGGTTTTCTATGGTAGTTACGAAAAGACGTCTAACGTTTCTAGCTTGTATTCACCAACTGCTTTATATACATAAACGACGTCACAAAGAATAGCGGCCGCGCCGCGAAAGGCGACGTTAACCCTTAGCGTAATTTACAACATTCTGGGGCCGCCGAAAATGAACTTTAACTAAAAGGGAAATACAATATGATAAATTACTTTTAGAAAAAATGTACTTCTCTAAAATCATGAAACAACTTGAAAATGAATAAATGTTCATCAAAAAAATGAAAACTTCACATTGAAAGAATTAAAAAGTCTCTATTCACATTTACAGTCCATAATTTCACTTCACTCTGTTGAATCTGTCATCTTTCTCCGGACGACCATCTTCTAGGATTCATCACTTCGGACTTCTAGCGGAAATAACTTCACAATTGGACGGTTTGTTATCCCGGTGTCGGTTTTGATGACGGCGGATCGAACTAAATTGTCTTTCCCGTGTACTAGTTCTTGAACTACGGCAAGTTTCCACGTAATGCGATTTGAGTCGTTGTGTACAAGTACGACATCTGCTACATCGATGTATTGTTCGTTTTTACCGGTTGCACGTTGATATTCTCTGAGTGATGTCAAGTATTCGTGACTCCATCTATTACGAAAATGTAGTAAAAGTTCATTTTGTCTACGTAAGTTAATATTGAGTTTATCGTGTAAATTGTCTGATACAACACTATTCTCTAATGTCACTTCTTCCGGCGGTAAATCTAATCTACGTCCATGTAACATATGCGACGGCGTAAGCGGTGCGGGATCCTTTAGATCGGTAGAAATGTACCTGATCGGACGATTGTTCAAAGTTCCTTCTATTTCGGTCACAATAGTTCGAAGCGTTTCTGTACTAACGCATGATTTTCCTAGGGTGCATTTTATTGCTCTCTTAGTAAGTCCGATTAACCGTTCCCAAAATCCTCCGAACCACGGCGCACGATTAGGGATAAATTTCCATTCTGTTCCGGTTTTGCTGAGTTTCTCTTCGAGTCTGTTGTTTCGGTTTGCTCGTGTAATTCGTTCGGCTGCTGCTTTGAATGTCGTAGCGTTGTCGGAAAGAATAAGTCTCGGGACGGATCTTCTCGCACAAAATCTTCTGAACGCCAACATAAATGTTTCCTCGCTTAAATCGTTCACTATCTCTAGATGTATGGCTCTTGTTGCGGCGCACGTGAATAAACAAATGTACGATTTTACGAGTTCGTTCCTCTTTCCTCTCGTTATAAGTGCTCCAGTGAAATCTACTCCTGTCACTGAAAACGGAAAGTCATAATTCACTCTGTCTTTGGGTAGAGGTGGAGGATCAGGTGTCCGATACGGTTTACCGGTAATCTTCCTACAAGTAACGCATTTTCGAAGTTGTGAGCGCACAACTTGTCTGATTCTCGGGATCCAGTATTTTTGTTGAATGAAAGAAATTGTGCTGTTCGCTCCTCCGTGGTGTGTTCTCTTGTGAGCGTCGGCTATAACTAATGCGGTAAAGCTGTGATGTGTCGGTAACAACGACGGATATTTAGTCTCTTCTTCGACAGGCGCGTTATGAATCCTTCCTGCACATCGTAAAATTCCACTGTCATCCAAATACAACTTGAGCTGTCGAACAAGCGTTGTTTGGTTCCTCACTTTCGACGATTTCAGGCCTTTGATTTCGCCGTGAAATGCTTCCTGTTGTACTGATTTAACTAGTACAGTTACTGCTGAGTTAAGTTCGCTTAACTTCGGATATCCGTTTTGTCGATTCTCTTTACATACCCTCGAATTCCTGATGAAACGAAGCACATATGCGGTAATTCGAATAAGTCTCTGTAATGAGCTACATCTTGATGCGTCTATGAAAGGTTGTGGTCGGTTCATTTGTACGTTGGTGTCCGGTTTCCTGTCATCCACGATCTCCTCTGTTATCGTTGATAGTGAGCTACAATTTTGCAATTTACGATTCCAAGTCTGCCATTTTTCATTGTGTATAATCCAGTTAGGCCCATTTAACCATAACGTATTTCCTTCTAGTTGTGTAGCTGCAATCCCTCGCGTAAGATAATCAGCAGGATTATCATTTGTCGGGCAATATTTCCATTCGCAATGTCCTACTAATTCTCTTATCTCTGTAAGTCGGTTCTCAATAAACGGCTTCAATTTCTTAGTAGAAGCTATCCAACTTAAGACGATTTGACTATCGCTCCACATATATATTGCCTTCGTGTTCAGTATATTTTGTAGATTACTCGCTAATCTCGCTCCTATGACTGCTCCCATAAGCTCTAGTCGTGGTAGTGAAATAGCTTTCACGGGTGCTACACGGTTTTTGGCCATTACTAGTACTGATGAATGTTCGGTGACTAAGTAAGCACATGCTCCATAGGCTAGTTGACTTGCGTCTGTGAATACATGTAATGTACCGGACTTCTCGTTGGTGTTAAGTAGAGTTCTCGGAAAGCTCATAGCGGTTGCTTTTTTAATGTCTTGACTGATTTTGTTCCATTTTGAACTCAAATCTTCGTTTAGAGGTTCATCCCAGTCTATCTTTGATTTCCATAGCTCCTGCATAAACAATTTAGCTTTCACTGTTACGGGAGTGATTAATCCTAGCGGGTCAAAAATTCTGGAAGATAATCGCAAGACTTCTCGTTTGGTCATCGTTTTATCAATTCCTAAAACGTCTACGTGTTGGTATTCAAGTGTGTCCGTCTTTACGTTCCATCTCATTCCTAGTATTTTAACTAGTTTATCGGTGTCCATTACATTGTTTGTAATAGCTAGTGTGCATACTTTTTCTGAGTTTGAGTTCCATGATCGGAGGTTGAATCCGGCATCTGATAGTAATTTTCTTGCTTCGGTGTAGAATTTCAATGCAGAGTTCTCGTCTATAAAGCTGGTTAAAACGTTGTCTACGTAAAGGGTTCTCTGAAGCTCATCTGAAGTGCTCGACGGGTTGTCTCTAAAATGTTTCATGAGCGTAGCACTTAGTATAAAGGGAGAGCACGTAGCGCCAAATAGTACTGCTCTGAAGCGATAAGTGATTAACGGACTTGACAGGTCGCTAGGGTCCTTCAGCCAATAAAATCTAGTAACATCTCTATCCATGGGATCAAGCTCGATCTGTAAAAAAGCTTTCTCAATATCTGCTACAACAGCGTGTTTGTGCATCCTGAAACGTACTAAAATTTCGATCAGATCTGTCATTATTGGTGGATAAGAGGCAAGACAATCATTTAAAGATAGGCTCTCTGTAGTCGGTCGACAACTACAGTCGTATACAATGCGGATAGGAGTCGTGGCTGAGTCTTTTCTCACTGGATGGTGCGGTATGTAGTGTACTCTATTACTACAAGTAGTGTTATCTGCGGTTACTTTCTCTATAAACCCAAGTTTTTCTTGCTCTGCAATTATTTCTCCGTATTTGCGGAATATCTCTGAATCTTTCTCAAGGCGTCGTATTAAGGTCTCAGTTCTCCGTTTAGCCATTTCCTCATTTGTGGGTAGCTCAGATGAGTCGTCCTTCCAAGGTAGTTTAGCTACGTATTTACCATTTTCCTTTCTAATGGAGTTGTCCATGTAGTTGTTTATTATCTCGCTCATCTTGGGGTCATGTTGTTCTTTGGTAAATTACGGGACTAACGGCGGTTTTCAGTAAAACTGTGGTTTTGTCTTCGCTACTTGCGGTATAAAGCATGGACGTGTCATTTTCAGCTTTCTTACTACGTATCTCATCTGTGTTGCTTGTAGTTTTCTTACATAAAGAGGAATGATGTTTCTTGTGACACGACTTACATGTACCTTTTGAATGACATTCTGCTATTCTGTGATTCCCTAGACAGTTAAAACAAAACTTCTTTTCCTTTACTAACGCGAGTCGGTTCTCGTAGTCAACTACTTCTTTGCATTCGTTTGTCCAATGGTCTCCATTACAAAATATGCAACTTTTCTTCTTCGGTTTGTCTGACGATCTATGTGCGTTACTTTTCTTCTTGAAGTCACGTCTTACTCCTGTTAAAAAGCTTGCGCTGGGAACTGCTGCATTGATTCCATAGGTACAATCTATATAACCAGATTCCTGAATTGTGATCTCTTTGGTGATAGCTTCGCGGAGTTTTTTGATTTCCCAGTTGTCGCTTCCGTTTTCTCTTGTGATAGTTTTGCGAAACTCTGGTGGTAGTTTACCGAGCATTACTGGTATGAGTAATGATCCGAACATCTCTTGGCTTTGTCCTAGGGACTCTAGACCGCGTATAAATGCTTCTGATTTGTCATGAAATGATCTCAAACTTGTGATTGTATCTTGCGGTGGGGGTAAATCTAACAAAGACCTCATGTATGCGTTGGTAATTTTATGAGACTGGCCATAGCGATTTCTGAGTAGGTCTATTGCTGTCTGATAGTTAGCATTTGTCATGGTTAAACCTGAAATTACACTAGCTGCATCGAACTGTAGTAATGACTTCAAGTACGAGAATTTCTGGACATCTGTAAGTGTATGATTAAGGTGTACGGTAGATTCGTAGGAATCCCAAAAATACTGCCACTCTAAAATATCGCCGCTAAATGAAGGGAGTGATAGCTTTGGTAGACGATGATTTTGACTTGCAGTTGAACTACTGGTTTGCGGTATCTCTTGGGTTGGTGTGAATGTGCATGTATTGTAACTAGTACTTGGTACGAATTCTGTTGCAGTGCTTCGTAGATATGTGGACGTGGGTGTAGTGTTGGGCTTCAACTGTTTTGTGTATTTGCGAATCTTACCATCTAGTTCTTGATGATACTCTTCCGTGTCCATAATTTCGTCCGTGATTCCTTCCGTAGTCACTTCATTGAGAATTTGTTCATCCAATGACACTAGTGTTTTCTTCTTATTGTCTATTGCAATTAGTAATTGCTTGATTTCTTCCACGTCGAATGAAGAATCTCCGGATCCGATGATGTCCTCAATTTTCCTGCAGGTTTTCGTAACTGACGCTCTATTCCCGGCTCTCAAGGATTTTAATCTGTTGATATCCATCCTTCCTGGTCACTCGGTACCAATGTGTGGGTTAGGCTCGCGTTGTGTTTGAATTGTGCGGTTTGGCTATGGTTTTCTATGGTAGTTACGAAAAGACGTCTAACGTTTCTAGCTTGTATTCACCAACTGCTTTATATACATAAACGACGTCACAAAGAATAGCGGCCGCGCCGCGAAAGGCGACGTTAACCCTTAGGGTAATTTACAACAGACCCCACCTTGATGCTGTATACCAAATATCAAATGGCTATGATTAGAAGTTGCTGAGAAAACTGTTATGAAAGTTTTTTCCCTGTCCGCCGTCCTCCTGCCCGACATTCACCATCATATAACCCGGATATTCACTAATGAAATCAGCCAAAAATCAAGTTCTACGTGTATTTGAAAATATATATAAACGATACAGCATTTTAGGTAAAATAGGAGTCAAATACATTGCTAGATTTCTTCTGCAAAAGCAACATAAAACTGTACAATTGAAAGAGCAAATTTAACTTACAAAAGGATTTTGAGCAATTAATGTAACTTACGATCGAAAGGAATAGGTGTAGAATTTTCCCTTGTTGCAAAGGTTGTCCTCTTCAATGGTTCTACAACTGTAGACGATTTGGTTGGGACGTTAAAACTGCTGGATGGTTTGGTAGGTCCAGAGAAATCTGTCGTAGGTTTTGTTGGTCCGCTGAAGTCTTTTGTTGGTGTAGGCTGTCCAGTGGTAGCTGTGAACACCAGAGTAGAACTTTAGAAATTTTACATTTTTTTGTTGTGCATTGAGGATTTAGTACAATACCAATACATTGCAATGAAAGAGTTTTGGCACCAAATAATATGGTTAACTTGCCACTTTTCTAAATGATTTATCACTGGTATTGCACTAATTACTGATATTTATAAAAAAATATCATGATCTGTATTTGCATAACGGGGGATTTAAATATCTTCTCTATATACCTACATGTATCTTCAGTAACATTCATTTCACAATGATGTGTATTGCCTTCTATTCTGAGCTATTTATTGAATTTTACTGTGAAACTATCATTTTTTCATGGGGTATCAATTTTAAAAGTTTTCGAGGGGTACCAATTTTCAAACTTTTCGTAAGTCAGACAAGCAATGACATTTGATAGAGAAATTGTATTGATTTCTATAATTTTTAGCAAATTACAAATTCATGAATCCATGAATATTATGCATTTTTTCCAATCCATGAAAATTGGTACACACGAATTTAAGAACTTTCACAGTATTCAGTCATCTATTTTATCTTGAAATGATATGTATATTATTATTATTATATCATTTTAATATGAGGCAGGTTTTTAACCTGTGAAGCTCCGGAAGTTATAATGCATTCAAAATTATTTAACAAGCAAAACTAATTTGAAAAAGTTCATAATTCTAAAAAAATGAATTCGAAAATAAAAACAAACTAGCTGTTCTTGGGGTCACATGTGCCCTTAATGATGTTTGAAATTTGCAAAGTAATAAGCATTAAAAAGACGCCAACACTTTGGGAAAACAAGCGTGCTATGCTGGACATTGAAGCAAAATTCAGCCCATAGTACAACTAAAGTATTGACCTTTCTACCATTATCGCTCCATTCGGGAGCGTATAATGACAAGTAAACTTACTTGAAAGACAGCTACAGTAGAACTTGATGGAATAGTCTGAACATTTTCCAGTGGACTGGTTCATCTGGTCCTGGTTATTACAACGTAACCCAGTCTTGTCACATGTGACAGTCTCACCAGTGAGATCATGGGTAATACTGGTTCCTGCCTTGTAACATTTGGCCGTGATGATGTTCTCCTCTGCACAGAAAGCATACTTTCGTCTGAGACTTGGTATGGTTTCGTAGTCACCTCCTCCATTGTCTGGTGTGTCCACGTTCATTTCCTGTGTCCAGCCGTGATCACAGACAATGGTACCAGGAGATGGTGAGATGTGTAGGATAGGAATGCCCTGTTTGTCAGAGGTTGGGTGAGCTGTGGGATTTATATATGTTCCAGTAGGTGGCTGGGCAGTTGGCTTCTTACCTAAAAAAATAAATTAGGTCCTCTTTACCAATACCAAAAACATAACATTCAAAATATTTGAAAACACTCCACTACTTCTTTTCTTGTATTTCTCATAGTTATTAAGCTTTCTGAACATGAAGTTTCACGACAAGGCTTATAGCAAAATTCAGAGCACCAAACATGTGTCAGATATGTTGCTGGTTTTTTTTGCAGATCTTAAGATTCATATATGGGTGTGTGTCTAATACACTTATTCAACATCTCACAATGTATCTATTAAATGTCTGTATGAGTAACCACTTAATTAAGAAAATAAAAATCTACAAACCATATTTATGATGGCAATCATTCATATTAAACCCTAAAAATCTGTCAAAGTCAAACATGGCCGGATTTTGTTAAACAGGAAGTAGGTGAGCGACAGACCTGAAATCGTATCCCACGTTATGGGACCCCACCCTGATGCTGTATACCAAATATCAAGTGGTTGTGATCAGCAGTTGCTGAGAAAACTGTTACAAAAAATTTCCCCCGCCTGCCATTCACCATTTTATAACCCGGATTTTTCACTCCGTGAAATCCGGCCAAAAATTGACATACAAAATTTGTTAGTTTGATGAGTTACTTACAGAGACAGTAGAACTGGACTTTGTAGTCGTTACAGGTCTGTGTGACGTCGTTAACACAGGTCAAGCCTCTCGTATTACAGTTAACATTCTGTCCAGTAGCTTTGTAGTCAGCTCCAGTATTAGCATCCACACACTTGGCAGCGATAATCTCGTCACATGTCTTGGGATAGCCAGGGATGTTAGATGGCTGTTCAATGTCACCTGTTGTGTCTTTAGGACTGTGGGTATTAATCCAGTCTGTCCATCCCTCAACACACAGATCTTTTGGAGGTGTGGAATACTGATCTCCATGATATGGTTTGTGGCTTGTCACAATTTGACCTTGACCATCTGTTTGTCCTTGACTAGGAGTGACCACTATGCCTGGTTTATTTGTTGAAACAATGTTACCTTGACCATCTGTTTGTCCTTGACTAGGAGTGATCTCAATGCCTGGTTTCTTGGAAGACACAATTTGACCTTGACCATCTGTTTGTCCTTGACTAGGAGTAATCTCTATGCCTGGTTTATTTGTTGAAACAATGTTACCTTGACCATCTGTTTGTCCTCGACTAGGAGTGACCTCTATGCCTGGTTTATTTGTTGAAACAATGTTACCTTGACCGTCTGTTTGTCCTTGACTAGGAGTGACTTCCATGCCTGGTTTGAGGCTTGTCACAATTTGACCTTGACCGTCTGTTTGTCCTTGACTAGGAGTGACTTCCATGCCTGGTTTGTGGCTTGTCACAATTTGACCTTGACCGTCTGTTTGTCCTCGACTAGGAGTGATCTCTATGCCTGGTTGACTTGTTGAAACAACTTTACCATGACCATCTGTTTGACCTTGACTTGGTGTGACCTCTTGACCTTGAGTGGTAGTAGATGGGCAAGCATCCACACAATAAAATCGTACCTCATAGTCGAGACACTGTCCAGTGTTTTGGTTTACATCATCACATGTCAGACCTCTGTTGATGTCACATGTCACACCTTGCTGATTTATTTTATCATAGCTCATTTTGTTTGTAATATCACGGCACTCAATCTTGGCAGGTTGTTCACAGAAGGAGAATTTGAGTCGAAGGTTGCTGATAGTTTCATATTCACCCTTTGATCCAACCAGTTTGGTGTGGCTGTTCATCCAGGGGGTCCACATACATGATGGTGTGGGAGGGTATGGAACACCAAGGGGTGGGGTGGTTGTGTATTCTGGAGCTAAGGTAGATCCTGTTGGAGGTACTTTAGTAGACTCTGGAAAACAGTTTTCAACACCATTATATCAGCAAATTTTTTTTGTAATGAAAGCTTATACAATTTTTTTAGTAAAATGCATGTAAAAAATATTAACATGCATAAGAAATGTACAATAAAAATTGTTTTTTGAATACAAAGAGCGTATTCAATAAAAAGTGTTTAAAAACATCTTCAAAATTATGCCAGAAAAAAAATGTTTCGTAGTTCAAAGAATAATGATAAATAACCTGTACTTACCTCCACAATCACAGTACACGCCAACTTCATAGTCCGAGCACGTCCTACCGCCCTGGTGGTCGTTAGAGCATACCAAACCGTCAATTAGATCACATGTCACTTTATCATCTGTTGAGGAGGTGTATGGTAAATGGTCGAGAGCAGTCTGACATCTGATGGCGGATGGTTTGGCACAGAAACTGTAATGGTAACGTAACTCTCCCATCAGCTCGTAATCACCTTCACCCTTAATTTCCCATCTATTTTTTATAGTCGGTAGATCAATGTTCATCCACTGTGTCCATCCATCTTTACATACATATGGAAGAGGAGACACTGTGTGGTTCAGCAATGGATGTCGAGTTGGTTTTCCAGAGGGAACAGTTGTTGGTGCTGCAGTTGGTTTTCCGGAGGGAGCAGTTGTTGGTGCTGCAGTTGGTTTTCCAGAGGGAGCAGTTGTTGGTGCTGGAGTTGGTTTTCCAGATGGTCCAGTACCTGGAGCCAGTGTGGTCTGCATATGTTTACCTGGGGTCGGCATGGTAGGCCTTTCAGTCAAACCTGAAAACAAATGTAAAATGTTAATATGTTCTGTAAACATATGTTTAATATTCATTATAAAATGTTTTGCTGAAAATAATAAAGTTGTTGGCAACAAGTATTTTAACGCGGGTAATAAGAAAGAAGTTTGGGTATGTTGCTCAACGGTTGTTGTCTTCACTCAAGAAATTTTATGGTAGACACCATGCAATCATAGACAAAAATGGGATTTTTATCTCTCAAATGAGTGCAGATGTTGGTTTGTCATAGATATTTATTTTGTCTACCTTACCCAGATTTGACACAATAAATTGGAAATTAGCAACACAACAGATGTGCTATAGCAGACAGGAACTGCTTACTCTTCCAGAGCACCTGAGTTCACTCTTGTTACGACTTGAGTTCGCGTTGTTGATTTCCGTTCGGTTGATTTTGTATTTTGTGTTTCTTTGTGCTGTTCTTGTTCATGTGTACTGGTTTTGTTGTTGCCCTTTCGGACTTTTGACAGTTCAATTCTTAACTAGTACAAAATCGTAGTTTGTTTTTAATCTTGTGACATTGAGTGATAAGTAATTGTGTATTGCATTAGTACATTAAGAAGATCTTTCTATTTTAAGTATGTCATATCTCATATTATACATATTTTATATTGCTATAATATTGCTGTAACATGTATATTACAATTTTACATTTTTAGAATTTCCTAAATATTTGTATTTTGACCTATAGCTATTAGAAGAAAAATATGACATTGTGACATTTATAATTGTTTGCAAATTTGCCTAATGATGAATAACTCTTCCATCAACTATTATTACATGTAAAATAATATGATAGAATGCTAAAATTGAAATGACTGATCCAGACTTTCTGGTTTTACTTGTTCCATGTCTCAGCTCAGCTTTCCTAAACTTACCACAATCACATTCAAATCGGACTTCATAGTCATAACAATCCGCTCCATTTTCCTGGCTGGTTTTCAGACATTTCAAACCTTCCTTCAAATCACACATCACTTTCTGTCCAGAGTCGACTGACATTGTGCTTGTCCCAACAACTCGGCATTGTATGGCTGTTAGCATGTGATCAGCACAGAATGTATATTTCTTCCTTAGTCCTTCAATTGTCTCGATGTCTCCATTGTTTGTAGGTGAGGGGTGAGACGCACTCATCCAGTCAGTCCAACCGTCCTTCAAACATTTCGCAGGGAATGGTGCCTCTGTTGTGACTAAACTTGGACCTTGGGTAGACCCATCACCATTCTGTTTATGTGGAGATTTTGTAGTTACTGTACCAGGAACATGTGACCCCTGACCTGTGAACTCTCCAGTGACCTGACCTGGCCTTTCTGTAGTTACAGTGTGTGGTGTCTTTGTTGTTGATTTTTCTGTTTCACCTTGAGAGGGAGACTTGGTAGTTACTGTACCAGGAATACGTGACCCCTGACCTGTGAACTCTCCAGTGACCGGACCTGGCTTTTCAGTAGATACAACCTGAGGCATCTTTGTTGTTGACTTGTCAGCCTGACCTTGGGAGGGTGACTGAGTAGATACAGTACCAGGAACATGTGAACCTTGACCTGTGACCTCTCCAGTGACCTTGACTGGTGCATTAGTACTAACAGTAGAGGGTACTCCTAGACTTGGTGCTGGGGTAGAACCTTCTCCATTCTGCTTGTGTGGAGCTTTTGTAGTAACTGTGCCTGGTGCGTTAGTCTTACTTCCTGTGACAGTGCCTTGGTCTCCAGTTACACCTACCGTCAGTACCTGTGACAGACTTGGCACTGGTGTTTCGCCGTGAATCAAGCTATGAGATGGTGACATGGTGATAACAAGTTTAGGGGAGAGAGTTGATACAGGAGGTGATGTACTACAGAAGCCATTCCTCATCACTTTTCCATTATCACAGTAGCTGTAAAATAATAAGACGAAGTAGAAAGAAATCAACAGGACAATACTTGTAAATACAAAATGATAAGATGAAGAATACTTGTACATGATTCAATATCCTTAAAGCAATGGCAATTTAAAATTTGTTCTTTAAAGCCACAGCTGCTTAAAATATGCTCCAATTTTGTGACATGGTGACATGAATGATCTTGGTTCTTCATGACTTTTTGTTAACAAAATAATTCAAATACCTTGCTGATGGTAGGGTTAGAGGAGTGTCAGTTGGTAGGAGATCAGTTTCCACTTACACCAGTTAAAGAATACATGAGGATTTTTAGGACTTATGAAAAGTCATTGCAGAGGGGTTCAACTGAATAGTGTTAACTTGAACATTAATCTTTAAGGCTCTCAAGGAAAAAAGCAAAGTGTGTAAAAGATTTTCTATTAAAGCATAGCTTTCTCAATTAAACAAGAATGTGTCCAAAAGACATAATGCCCATCTTGCAACTTTTGGGATGGATGGATGAACAGACCTGAATACTATATCCTTCCATACTTTTATAAATGGGGCATAAATCAGAAACAATAAAACTTTGCATGGACTTACCATAATTCGCAAGTCTCGTCACAGACATTTTGATCATGGATCTGCTCATTTTGTCGGTATTTTTTCCCGTTGAATTCACAAACTGTGTTGTTACAGAAGGCTTCTGGGATACATTTGATTGGTGACATCATGCCATCATAGACCATTCCGTCAGCGCATGGCTCCAGGTCACAGCCTGTGGAATTAAACATTAAACAGAATACAGATAATGTCAATATATCATCGATGGTCAACTGATGACAGGTCACAGCCTGTCAAATTAAACATTAAACAGGATACAGATAATGTCAATATATGATCGATGGTCAACTGATGAAAGTTTTGTGTTATTTCATGAAACCTTAAAGTCTTTTACTTACAACGTAATGAGTTAATTATCCAGCAACATCCTGTTTGTAAACAAAACTGCTTTATTTCAAATTCTTAAAAGCCAAAAATTATCACTTCTAGATGATAAGACTACGTAATGATTTTTTTTTTCATGCATGTCTGCATATACAAGTTTGAAGAGAGGAAATTACAGTGTAGAAGGACATTTCATGAGGTTCACTTTTTGCTATATTTGTGAGGTTCCTTTGAGGTGTCAAAATTAAAACTCTCTAAACCAGGGTTATCATTCTTTTACCTGATAAAGGTTAAAGGAACAAATGACTTTATGTCTACTAAAATCAAAGACCCAATACATATTTTATTTCATTCTTAAAATTTGACATCCACGAAAATTAGTTTCAACATATTTATTTACCCTGGATTGGGAAACAAGCTTTATGCTTTTGTGAATCCCTCTCCAGCTAGCAGTTTGAGAGTGTGGCCTTTGTAGTGGTCCCCATTGAGTCTACTCTTATCGAACTCTACAAATGGGTCTTTATCTGCATGGGGTATTGTTCTCCACATACACAGGACACGAAAAAAAACTTGCCATATTGTATTGAATCATGTGATTAACCAGTAACATGTTTATATTAGAAGACGATTATCTGACCTTCAAAGCACATTTCCTCTTTACAGTCCTTGATGGTCTGGTCGTACACGAGTCTGTTGTCACATGTTTTCTTGGGGCAGACTGAGATACAGGGGTTGTACTTCTGACAGTTCTCGCACTGGATCGCTGAATACAGAGGACAAAGATAAGTCATAAATACAAAATTATAAATAAGAGCTAACCAGTTTCTAAGTCAGTACATTGTAAAGTGTTAAGAAACTATTCCAGAATTTTTCTTAAATTGGACACATACAATTTTTTGCCAATTTCCCAAATGAATGTTTGACTAAATTTCCTCAGAGACTCTAGAATTTAAAGATATGAAATTCATTTCAACATCTTTATGTTTTTTGCCTGAAATGGTCATTATGTATTTCTGTTACTTTTTATTTTGATGGATGCAAAGTAAAAGTGGTACATCAGTTAAAGGAATATGCATCTGAGTTTACTCTTGTAACGCTAGTTCACATTAACAATTGCAGTTTAGTGTCTTGTCTGTTTCTTCATATTCACATCTTTTATTGGGGGATTAACTGATTTTGTCTTTGGTTATTCGGTCTTTCAAGATTTGAATGTTTCCTTAGTACCCCTTTGTTTTTTTTCATATCTCCAATAAAATGTCATATATTACTCAATTAAATCAATACTCACGACAGAAGTTGTCAGCTCTCCAAGTGATTGGTACACCAGCCAGGGCACATTCATGGGCATAGGCCGCTACAGCTGTACACAGACATTCACAATCTCCGCCCAAATCACAGGCACAAGCGTCAAACACACAACGCTCCAAATACCTAATGTAAGGCACTATGCGGTGGCATGGTTCGAAAATCTGAGACGAAATTATACTACACTTCCTCTGGGCCCATGGTTTTCTATGTGGGTTCTTCTCACATGTGTCAGTAACGTTGGCTGGAGGGCTACAGTAGTCATGAAGTTTCCAACTGTCACCGAACTTCTCGGCTTTAATGGCTGGGGGTCCACCTTGTGGCGTGGTGAAATCATTCTTCTGATCTCCATCAAAGTTTCCACACAAACCTTCAACCTAAAGAAGTCATGAAATAGTATTAAATATTGATACATGTTAATTAAGATATCAAATTTTTGTAGAATCATACACAGAAATTCACCAACTACTGATACATGTACTTCCACAGGTATTGTATTTACTTTTATTTAACAATTATCAGTTTGTGTTGATGTTGTTTTTCTGTCTTAATCATTTTTTTTCACTTTTAAAATGCATTTTTGTAGAGTTTCATATTTTTTATATCTTCAATTTAACACAAAACACAACTTTTAAATAATGAAAAAAATATCATGATCATAGTCAATTTGTCTGACCAATGAAAAGGCTTACCTTTCCTTTATGTTCAACCCTCAGTTTGATGTAAACTCTTGTCCCTCTATCCCACACCAGTGTAATACCAGTAGGGGTGGTCACCATAATGGACTCTCCCACCTCAGACACATTGAAGGGGGATCCAGACTCAATTGAAAGGGGCTTTCCCTTGACTAGCTGTATTCTGTAAAAGCCTTTGGTTCCTGCATAAAGCATATCAAATGGTTAAAATAATTCCTTTAATACTTTACTTTCTGTCTCTGAAACCAGTTTGCCATGTCACTGACCAAAGAAAAGATTGAAATAAAATTTAAAAAAAACTTTTGTAGTAAAGCGCATGGTATTTATCTCGAACGACATGTACACTCTACCTCCTTGCAATTTTTAAAATTCCTTTGAAGAGAAGAAAGAGTAATGTTTAATAGTGGAATGGTATCCTTTACAAAACTTAGGATTATTTTAAACAAATTCTTTCCTAAGAATATTTGCACATGATAAAACTCAGGTCATTTAATCTCATGTAACTACATTTACTGTTTTGTACTTTTAAATTATTTAATACATGCAAGCAATAACAGGCTCCAACATAGATTATAATCAATCTCCAAGGAAACTAACCTGGTTCCCCAATACTGAAGCTAATAGACTTGGTACAAGTCACACCACTGGTTCCACATGGCACATTGTTTTCTGTGATAAGGAATTTTTTAGGGTTAGTATCAGTAGACTTTGCTAGGACATAGTCACAGTTTCCTTGGAAATCGTATTCACGACCGTCGAAAGTGTGGTAGTGGGAGTCGCCTATTGCACTACAGATGGCAGGGCAGTCTTTGTTTGTACAGTCCCATCTCTGTCCATGGCAGGTGCTGTAAGATTAAAAAAGTTTTGTGATTTGCATATTAAAAAGAATAATGTTTTGCGTTACAAAGCTGTAATTTTACAAGGAAAAACATGTATATTAATTTATGCACAGGTCTGTTTCATGGAAAAAAAACTTTTTCTTTCCATATCCACACAAATTGCTACCAAAGATTAACATAATTTTAAAAGTAAAATAACAAACTGAATGTTTGAATTTTACAGTTCTATTGTTACTTTTTTCCAAAAGGTTATTTGTGAGAGAAGCTTTAAACTTTTTCAACACCCCACAATCTTGTTACTAACTTTACAATATAAATATCTACAAAATATGCTTTTTTTTTCAAACAAAAGAAACATACATTGTACAGTAATATATTAAATACGAAAGAATATGGAATATGTGCCAGATAGACACGATCCACATATTGAATGTACAATGCAAAATTTCGCTGCGTGTGAAGCGCTTTTCTGGATTAACCTTCATCAGACACGCTAGGAGTAAAAACTTTGGAAAACCGGTAGTATATAAGATTTGATAAAACAAAAACAGAAGCCAAAAAATATTACAACAATGACCAAACAAATAAATTTATAAATTTTTAAAGAAATAGCCAAACGTTGTCAAATTTTGGAAATATGTAAACTGTAGCTTTCCAACACTTATTCCAGTACTCGAAAATATATAAGAGCATACAACTGAAGCACGGGGAAGCTTTCTACGACCTCCACACGGCACTAAAGCCAAACTCTGAAATAATATTAAATACGATAGCATATATAGTCATTTGTGTGGAGGGTCAGCACTTTTAAAACCCACTTCAACATATCAAATAATGATTCTGTGAGCAAATGCTCATAACTGATGTGTGACAGACATAGATATAACAGTATAGCCCCCCTTTTCTTCTTTGAAGCGGGGGTTATTAAAATACATTTGTACTATACCAACATACCATTCATTGCAGTCCATTGGAATCTTATCTCCTTCGAAATATGCCTGGCCACCATGGTAACAGGGACATTTGGCTGGCAATACACACTTTTTACCATCATGGTCCAAAATATAGCCGTCCTTACACTTACATCCAGCAGTGCACTGTGTGGGCTTTGGACAACTCTGAGCTGGTCCGTTAACATTCTGGCATGTCACTGGACAGTCCGTTAGACATTCTGTGTACTCCTGGAATAACCTCTCATCACAGATATCAAGGTAGGTGTGGGGTGGTTTAGTGACAATGTTTTGGCCTGGGCTTGGTGTGACACGACCACCTGGGGCGATCGTACCATTGCCACTGACACTGACAGTTGACAGTGTTAAGGTAGGAATCACAGTACACTCCCATCTGGCTTTTCTGCAGGTGCTGTTTATCAAATAAGAGAGAGAAGTCAGACTATTAAGTATTACAAAGATAAGTTAAAGTATAGCAATTTTGTTTACAATATTGAATCAATACAGTCTATTTTACAAAAGCAACATTTTTTATTGTAAACAAAAAAGCTTTATATTTCACCTGTTTTAAAAATCTAGAAATAAAATTGCAGTTCTAAATTTAACATACCACACCAGTTTTAAGTGTGTGTTGGTGTTTAACACCCTTATTGTTGCACCTGGGCCATAATAGGGCAGTCAGTTTTAATGGTGGAGGACACCTTAGTCCCAAGAGGAAACTAACAAACATCATTATATACAGAAGAGAAAGTACATTACAAACCTGGATTAGACACTGGTTTTTTAAATGTTTTTGTTTCATTTATTCTTACATGTATAACCCGGCAACATGGCACTCAGTTGATTATACACAAAACTGAAACATGACATAATCTTACAGTTTGACTAGGGATTAAATTAGGAATTTACATGATTAAGATCCCCAAAAAACAAAAGGATCATAACTAATATAAGTTAACACCATAACCAAACAAACCTCCTTACCAGATCTTGTCTCCCATCTTAGTGAGGTAGCCTGCTGGGTATTCATTCCCGCCGAAAGTACAAGGACACTCCTTGATTGGGATACACTCTCCCTTATCATTCAAAGTCTGGTTAGCGGGACATCCACATCCCTCGGCACAGTCTTTAGATTGGACACAGTCTGGGTCCAGAGCAATGTTTCCACAGGTACGCACACACTCGTTAGGACACACCTGGTACACCTGTCCTCCATGACATGGGATTTCTATAAATAGAAAAAGACATAGATGTTTACCCCGGAACTTAAATCTAATTTGGATATGTTAAACAATATTCTAAACCTTCAACTTAACTTTATACTACTTTATTTGGTGTTTTTGGTTTGTTTTGTGGCTATTTATAATTGTGAATCTTTGGTAGTACACTCTTAATTACTATGAAAATGAAAGATTTATTTTCACAAAGTTCTTTACCTCGTGAAATTTAGGACAAATAAGTTGGTTTGCAGTATACAGGGTTCCCACTATTTTTTGGACACAAAATTCAAGGGTTTTTCCAGGACTTTTCAAGGGTATCGAGGTCATTTTCAAGGATTAAAAAAGTCCACAAAAACTTTTAAAATCCAATATTTTTCAGCCTTTTTTTTATCAAACGGTCAACAAATCTGCATATTACAAAATTCCAGGGTTTTTCAAGGATATTTGATAAAATTCAAGGATCTTTCCAGCTTTTTGAACATTGAAATGAAATTCAAGGACTTTTCCAGGTTTCCTTGAATTCAAGGATGGCATGGGAACCCTGAGTATATTGTCAGAAATTTTCAATTAAGCAAGGATTCAACTTTTGAAAAAAAAAATGAATGCAAATGTATCAAATTACACTTTTCTTGTCACAATTTACATTGGAATTTAAGACCATTGAATGATTGTGTTTTTAAATTATAACTTCCTTGCAAATTATCTTAAGCTACATGTATGTCTTTTAGACAAATGTTGAAAAAATGAAAATGTTCCTATATGTTTAAGACATTGCTTTACTGTAATCCCTTTTTAAAAATTTATTACCCTTATCATAAAATTCCAGCTGGCCATAAACATGTATAACTGTTTTAAATTTGTAATATCAAAAATAGAAATTAGAATGATGACAATGCCAAGAAAGGCAATTTCGCCAAAATTTTTCAAAACATCTAACAGATTTACATGACATGTTAATAAGGGATTATCTAAATGGTACTAAATTACTATGTGAAATTCAAAACCTGTACCCCTTATATACATGTATGTAGTTTTGAAGTTAAGTATTCAAAAAGTCATGGACGGACAAAATGAAAACTAAAGGGCTTCCACAGCATCAATGCAAGCCCTAAAATACTGACCACATTCTGGTATGTGATTTCTCCAGAGGACCTCAATGCCGTTAGCAGCACACTGTTTGGCGTATTCTCCAATCATCGGGCAGAGGCAGTCTCTGAGATTTTCTGTACATGCACACATGTCATATTCACAGTCTGCTATGAAACTTGACACATCAACAGAACCATGGCAAGCTGAAAACATACAGATGATGTTGACTTTAAATGTTTAAAACAAAATTCCATTCTTTTTTTACTTTGACACAATTATTATCAATATACGTGTACATTTACAATGTATAAAAATATCTTTAGTACCCTAAAAAAACAATTTTAATTGTATTGGTTATCCAATTTAAGCATAACTGTGGTACTGAATTCCAAAACTGTTGAAAGCGAAAAGTACTCAAAACCAAAACGTTCGAACAAGGAAGCCAAATCCAACACCGAGGATATCAACCATGTGCATTACAAGGAAAAAAACCTGGTGTTTTAAAATTTCAGCGACAAAAATTCAACCTTATATCTTATACATGTTATATAAGTTTAACAACATCACCGCTGACAAAATAACATAGTCAAAGGGACATATTTACTCACGCTTAAAGAAATCCTGTTCCAGATAACTACACATCTGTTTTGCTTGTGGCTTCCTCTGTGCGTTTGCCTCGCATGCATCCGTAGGTATTCCAGTTGGTAACTCTGCACATTGTGGATCAACACGCATTTTGTTACCGAAAGAGTTGACGTCAGTTTCAATGTCCCCTTGCATGGTTTTGAAGTCATTTTTCTGGTTGCTGTCATACGTTCCACACAGTCCCATGGTCTTGTTGAAGAATGACGAAGGTGCTGTAATGTAGGCCCTAGTACGACCATCCCACAGGACAGTTATACCATTGGATAGTTCAGCCTGAAATAATTATGAATAAAATACAATACAGTAAAACAGTAAACATCAGTGGCTAGAGACATTTTGAGACCTTTTTTAGACATATTCAAAGACCTTGGTGGGCTTTGTATAATTTATGTTGGTCTATCCAAAAAGTTACCATTATCAAAGTTTCAGTATATTCTTCCATTCATTTTCAACAAATTCTTATCTTAAATTGCAGAAATCTATTTTATAAACTGCTTACAACATAGAATTATTCACATTTAAATCCACAGTATGACAATGTAATTTTTCAATCTTACTACATAACCTACTTATACATACCTTCATGAAAAGTGAAGACACCATGTAAATTTTGACTCCATTGCCTTCATACGGCAGTTTGTGGATTTCAGCATTATCTATAAATAGCTGGTGATTATGGTCCAGTCTGATCACATGACCTGGAAGACTGATCGACACGGATTTAGTACAAGATGCCTGTCCATGGCCACATTTGATGTTCTCTACAGCAATGTTAAAGTTCTGGTCCTTCATCATATAGTAAGTACAAAAACCCATGAAGTTGAAACGTTTGCCATCAAAGGTCATGTAGTGGGGGTCACCGGTGGCAGAGCAGGTGGCCTCACATTTCTTCTGGGTACACTGCCAAATTCCACCAGATGTACATTTGCTGGAAAGATAAGTATGTTAATGACAATACAACAGTAAAACCCGTCTAAATTAAAACACCGAACAAAGACAGGTGTTTTGGGCATACCACTTAAAACGTGAGGAAGTTTGAATAAAGAGCTTTAAAAATCATTGAGGTTGTGACATGTCTTCATAGTATTCAGGTTATGGTCTAGAAAAATACAATGATGTTCAAAATATATTGAAATGACTCAAAATTCTTCTTGAAAATTTTAGAAAATACTTCCCAAATTTTTGGTATAGCTTGGTTTGTCTTGTGCTTGTTTTTTGTTCTTATTCATTTTCTTACGATGCTGCAACTAGAACTTTAATGTCTAAGAATATACAAAATGCACCCAATAATAGTGAAGTTGATTCAAAATGGGTAAAAACCACTAATTTCTAACTAAGTTAACAATGTGACTAAACAATTCTAATAACTGTGGCTACATTATTATTCGCTGGGTACCAATTTTCGTGGTTTATTCTTGGGTGGCCTTGACCCACAAAATTTGATACCCCACAAAATGGAAATTTAACATTGTTATGTATACTGCAGACTTCAGAACCAAAAATTTAATATATCAAGTAAGGGTCTTTATTCATCAAACCATGAAAATTGAAACCCACGAAAATAAATAAATCCACAGTATTACTAAACAAACTTTGTTTGCGGGGGTATAGTTACAATAAAAATGTCAGTTTATTCTACTTCTGTGAACTTAAATCTCACCATAAAAAATTAAGACTTATATTTCCACTAATAATCAATATAGCCTATCATTACCATGTATTACAATCCTTGGGTATCGTCTGTCCAGCGGTGAACTCTGTACCATCTGGCTTAGTACACGGGCACTGGTCAGCCATGACGCATTGCTCTTTATGGAGGACCATTCCACGTGGACAGAAACATCCATCTACACACGACGTGTCTTGACAGGTGGCGCCAACTGATGTACATGTTCTCTGACAGGAACTACCACACTCCATGTGTACCAGGTTATTTGGGCAGGTGACAGCTAGATAAAGAACATAAAAAATTACGATGCTGCCTATTGACATTTTCAATTCTCTGGTATAAAATTATGTTATTTTGTTATTTTCTTTTGAAACTACATGTAGTTATCCTTGCTAGATAAGTTTGCTGTAAGTGTATTTTGTGTTACCAATACTAATTGTTGTAAATTTTAATTTAATTTTGTTAATTTTAATGTTAATTTTAATGTTAATTTTGGTCCATCTTTCAGGTGCAATCAATGAAAATGAGCAAAAATATACACAGGAATATGCAAATTTTATGAATAAATCAAAGGATAATAATTAAACTGTGAAAATTTATACCCTAACTAGAAAAACTGTGAGCCACAGCTCACAAATAAATACCCACCACCCCCCCCCCCAAAAAATTAATCAGATAAAATTTAGAATAGGAGATGCACATCTACATTATGTGACAAAGATTGTGTGCAGGTTTCATGAAAATCCATCAAGGGGTTTAGGATGAGTTGTGGATAAGAGATGGGTACCCCCATGTAGTCAAATGGCTAAGTCCATGTTTTGCTATGGGAAACCCCAAAAATCATTCTGATCAAATTTTAAAATAGTAGATGCACATCTACATTTTGTCACAACAATTGTGTGTAAGTTTCATGAAAATCCATCAAGGGGTTTAGGAGGAGTTGCGGATAAGAGATGGGTACCCCCATGTAGTCAATGGCTAAGTCCATGTTTTGCTATAGGAAACCCCAAAAATCATTCTGATCAAATTTTAAAATAGTAGGTGCACATCAACATTATGTCACAAAGATTGTGTGTTAATTTCATGAAAATCCATCAAGGGGTTTAGGAGGAGTTGTGGATAAGAGATGGGTACCCCCATGTAGGCGAATGGCTAAGTCCATGTTTTGCTATGGGAAACTCCAAAAAACTTTCTGATCAAATTTTAAAATAGTAGGTGCACATCTACATTATGTCACAAAGATTGTGTGTAAGTTTCATGAAAATCCACCAAGGGGTTTAGGAGGAGTTGCGGATAAGAGATGGGTACCCTGAAGTGTAACGGAAGGACGGACACCCCTATCACTATATACCCCCCACTTTTGAAGTGGGGGTATAAAAATAGACAATTGGGTTATAAAATTAGCAACCATGAATATTAATAAATTAAAGACTACTTAAAAAAAATATGTATTTTAATTTTTAAAGTTATATATTTTCCTCTTGACACATTTATTTGTTGTTGGCCATATCTACAATACTAACCACATGCATTGATAGTTGTCCTCCAGTTAAGTATAATACCAGCATCTAGACAAGCCCTGGAGTAGGCCTCCAAACCACTACAGGAACACTTCCCTAGGTCTCCACCACAGCAGTCAGATTTACAGGCTTCTTTGAAAGGAGCTGGATCTACGGTCTACAATAGAAAATCGAATTTCTTCAAAATATGTTGGACAGATTATCATTATTGTGAAATTTCAATTTGTGATTCTTCAAATGGTATCAAATCATTATGTAAAATTTCAAATTTGTACACCCTAAAGTCTTTTTAAGTTCATGAAATTGTTGATTATACACAAAGTGAAAACTACACATGCTACATGTACAAAATGTATAAGGTTTCCGCATCCTATGGAGCATATCATTGATTTTATGGTTTTTGTGATATTAAGAGGATTTTTTTTTCAGACCAACTAATGTGACTCTAAAAGGGTCGTATTCTACTGTCTAACGGGGATATTTAAAAAAACTGTAATTAAGGCCATAATAATATAATTCCTAGATTCTCATCCAAATTTCTTGAAAATATTGGATGGGCGAGCAAATTTAATTTTTCACCATTTTAATAAATTTTCTGTCATATTTAAGTGAGCAAAAATGAACATTATTTGCCAAAATAACCTAAATATTATTTTTTTGAGGCAGCTGAAAAAATCGGGGCAGGAGGGGATGAGTCTATGATACTTTATATTATATTGGCCTAACAAGCAAAAACAACCATGAAGGATTTTGATTTTCCCCTCATCTTCTTAAATGATGGGAAAATTCATATGGACAATTAAGTACCACCTGCATAGCATTTTTAACTACTTTCTGTGAATGGAAAAAATCTGCATATCTTCATACATGTCATAGCTGCCCCAATTAATTCATTGTAATTAGTATTTAGATATAAACTAACAATATGAAATACAGATTCCTTTTCATATTACTTCACCCATTCTTTTAATGTGCCTGTACCAAGTCACGGTAATTGTGATCTCAATTTCCCAGGTGTGTCTTTGCCTAGTTTTGTCTTTTGTTCTTGGCCATTTGAGATTGATCATCACAGTTCAGTAGGTGCTTTTTATTACCTTTACTTATCCAACTTACTGAATGACAGTTTGTAAAAGCTGGTCCCATGATCTGGTTACACACATTCTCTGCATCTGTTTCCTGGGTACCAGTACACGTCTTTTGTGGAGTGTCGGGACACACAGCTGAAAACAATAAAATTATCGTACAAGTCTTATCTTTAATTATTATGGAATCAGATATATTGAATGTCATGGTCACCAGTTGAAAAACATCCAAGGGGTTGATTTAAATTTTTATTATGCTGTTAGATAAATGTAAATTCTACAATTTTCTATATTAAATTCATAATCATGGAAAATAGACATTTTCGCATACATAGAATTAAGTTAACATTTTATTTAATGTTCATGTATTGAGAAGCAACTGCATGCTAACTAGACATGTTATTTATGTATTAAGTTATGTATGTTTCAGGTATCAGTCATCCTTAAGATAGAAAGGAGAATGATTTTCATTTACATGCCATTAACAAATCTTAAACTTCAGAACATTTAAATAAATATTTCATAATTTCATCCATGTATGTAATAAATATTTAATACATATATCATAATTATGTCTGTTTTACACAAATGACAGACGCCGCCCATGTTTAAATAATAAATCTAAAAAGGCATCAGGGTGTTGTAACAACTTATAAATATCATGTTCTAATACCTGCAGCTATGGCTGACTTTTTCCAAGTGGAAGCAAAACTAGAGGCTGACGTCACAACATTCCCTGTATCTGTAGTAAAGTCATCATCTTTGTTACCGTTGTATGTGCCACACAGTCCTTTAATGCCACCCTTGTGATCCGCCGAAACTGACAAGAAGACAGACTGGCGTCCGTCCCATCGTAGCATGAACCCAAGGGGACTCTTCAATACGAAATAATGACCCAACTTTTCGAAAGTGTTACCGTCTCTTGATGTCGGTATTGTCAGTGGGAATTTATTATAATACACCATCGGACCTGTGGCTTCAACACGGAAATTTATTATGTCTTGTCCTAAATATGCATCAATCTCACGTTTACAAGGTGAGGTTGGTGAACATTTTTTGTCATTTATGATATGAATGTGGAATGTTCCACTATTGCTGTCTTTAGCCAGGAGATATTCACAGTGTCCCTGGAATGAGTATACTTTTCCGTCAAATGTTCTGTAGTGGTCTTGTCCCCAAGCAGCACACATGGCATCTCGTGTTCGTGTTTGATGATCTTGATAATGAAATAAATCATGATTATAAATAACAACATTTTTAAGGGAACTTCTTTTATACCTCCGTGAAATGTTTCCAACATATATCATTTATTACCCTAGAGCTTACAAAACTAAGGCTTTCAAAATGTAACCTCATTGTCATAGGATAAGAATGACCACAGAAAAATATTCACAACCATAGTGTGTCTGACAGAGGAAATCTTTATTTCAGAACAATTATCAAGAATAAATCTGGGAAAGCTGCAAAGAGAATTTAATGAATCACTCATCTTTTATCTTCATGTATGTAACCAAATTTAAGCATATTAATATGAACAACTTTCTAATCAAGATACACATATAATACATGTACAATGTATATTATAGTTACAGCTGAGAAGACTAAATGCATCATTTTTACTAATATAAACAATAAACAACTAGATTTAAAGCATTTTTCATAGATTCACTGTAAAGTAGTTGTACCTTTATTTTGGTCTGTTTGCCATCCGTGTCTGCAGCTTTTGGTGTTTTTTTGTTTTTTTTTTTTGTTTTTTTTTTTTGGGGGGGGGGGGGGGTGGTTTGGTTTTTTTATCATGTTTATATTATTTTCCTTTTTATAAAACTCAAATAACTGCATAATTCTAAAGTACTGTGGATTCATTAACTTTTGTGAATATCAATAATTGTGGCTTGGTGAAAAGGGATCAGTTCCTGGATTCTTAAATTCATAATTCTGAAGTATGCAGCATACAGATCAATGTTAATCATGGTAATTTTGCTTTTGTTGGGGATCACATTTTGTGGATCAAGGCAACCCACGAAAACCATGAAAACTGATACAGAAACCACAGTATTTCTTTGTTTCCTACAACACTAGGTTAATCTTCATAAACTAACCTGGTAAACAGTTTGGTATATTAGTACTCAGAGGAGACCATGTGCCATTGGCATAGCACGTGTACTTGTCAGCGGGTTGGTACTCAAACTTAAACCCTGGTTGACATGTGACGGTACATTCCTTGACGGATGTCCCCTGGTGACACTGAATACTTCCACCCTGAGGAGATTTGGGATCCTCACATAATGCTGCCGCTATAAAAAAATAATTGATTTTTAGACTTGCTGCATCTTAATGTACATAGCTATAGTTATAGACTTTTAATCATTGACCAGTTAAGATATAGTTTACAATAAAAGACTGTTAATCACTAACCAGTCAATAGAGTATATAATAAAAAGAATTAAATTCTAACATTTCATGCACATTTAACATGTTTAATGAACTATACATTTTGTACATGTATCATACATGTATATGAGTATCCAAATCATACAAAAAACATGTACTGAAAAATTGTGTTTGTAAATTAATTTTAATCTTAATGGTTTCTGTTGGTCAGTCAAAACATGAAATCTTATTCCAAACATAAGAAAATTTTTCTATTTATTACACATGTTCAAGAGTTGTATAAACCACATTTTTTTTATTCATGTTATCATGCCTAATCCACAAGGCCAAAAATTTTGTTTTCCCTATACCCATGTATCCAAAAAGGGAACAAAACAATGCATAAAGAGTGGCGAAGGTGTGAATGTTGTATATCAGTAAATAAATTCTGGCCTACCTATTTCACATTTGGCCCCTTTCCATCCTGCTGTACAGGCACAAGTGTCTGGCATAACACAGGACCCATGGTTCTGACAGGGAGGATTGCATATGGCTGTAAAACATAGAAAATTAGTACAAGTGACGTCTGGCATATAAGTAATATATGGCATTTTGTTTTTGAGATGGATTTTATCACAGCATGTATCAGTCAAGCCCGGTAGGGCGAGCCTGATACGTAAAGCTGTGATAAAATCCATCCATATAACAATTTATTCATGACCAACATCTTAATTCCTAATAATTTCGTTTATGAAGAATCTATTTTACCGTAGGCGGTGATGCGGCAATTTCATGAATGACATTCCAATACTTTCATTCATAATTTAAGCGAAAGAACATATGCGCGCGACGTTAATGCATAGCAACGCCACACGCATCCTTAGAAGTAACCTGTTATTTTTTGTATGACAGCCAGTACAAGTTATCTCAACCAGCAAACATCAAAGGAAAATGCTGAAAAGAGCCGATGAATCACAGGACCCATGGTTCTGACAATGAGGATTGCATATGGCTGTAAAATAGAAAATAAGTGCAAGTGTCTGGCATAACACAGGACCCATGGTTCCAGATATTTATTTACAAATGTAGTTGTGACTCACTTGTCACTATCTGTATAATTGCATATCAAGCCAAATCAAATACAAATGTGAAATGAGCATCATAATGGAAGCTTAGGATACAATATAGTCAAACTCAAAATGACAAAATCCAAATGTTGTTTATTGGCCGATTAAAAGCCAAGGGGCCTAAGTACAGTAAAAAATATATTCCCCCCTGTATCCCTTGGGATATATTATTTGCCATATTTTTTTTTTACTCTACACAAGCCCCTGTGATTATCTAACAGGAATACATGATTTAAAACACACTTTCATGACTTTCAAAATGATTTAAAAAAAAGATTACTAAAATATGTAAAAAAAAATCATTGTTTGATATTAGGATGCCCCATTGGTACCTCTGCTTTTTTCTATATGGACTTGTTAGTGTTAATTTACATGCAATATTATTTGGTAGTATTTGATAACAATCATGTTTTTGTCAGTGTTGACATTTTGATATTTTCCCGCCATTAAATCATCTTTTGTAAACATCCGGTTTACTAATTGTACTCCTCAGAATAAAATAGATCGGTCCGTTGTATGTTTCGCCACAAAAAGAGAGACGTATTCATGAAAAGATCCTTATGACACTTATGAATCTACAGCTGCTGCAGAACAGTGCTTGAAGAAAAAGCCAGGATGGTGTTTGCAGTGGTTTGCGCAGTGCACTGGCTCAGTGCCAGCATTGCTCCAAAAGGCCCCGATTTTCCATTAAAAAGAAATGATGAAAAAATACTCATAGTTCTCCGGCCCAAATGCGTTAGTTGAAGTTGGTGCAGTATTTCAATATTATTTGTTTGCTTATTAAGATACACAGACCTAAACGCCTACAAGTGGGTCACAAGTGCTCTGGTGGTCTTTCTCATAAAATTTAAATTGAAAATAGGAACTCGAGCTTCTTATTTCCATAAAAACATAAGTTAACATTTCTGACATTTAAATCATTGTCTAATCCACTGGAGTTGTAACTCAAGTATTTTAGAAGACAGATGTAAGGCATAGAAATTTTATATCCACTCCAGTCATATATTTTGCCTGCTTGAAAGACACAATTTTTTCATATGTTATGCATTTAAAATTGCATGGAATGTGCTTAAACTTGACATTTTCTATAGATGTTTTTTCAAAATCAAAGTTTGAATGTTAAAAGTTACCAAAAGGCAAAATGTGGACACGGAGTAAGTCTTTTAGTGTTTGAATAAAATGGATGGTGAAGCAACATTTAAAAGGTAAAAACTAAATAAGAAATATTAAGAAATAAAACCTTTAAAACAAATAAAACAAGAACACTTTTAGTGTTTGGCTGGTTGATGTACTGAGATGATCACCTTAGCATCCCTAATATATCTTCACAAACCTGTTGTGTTTTGTCAGACCCAAAGATCACAATAGAAGAGGAAGGTTTGGCGCGCCTTGAAACCTGGTTTAACCCATCATTTCGTTTGAAATGCCTGTACCAAGTCATGACCATTGCGGTCTTCAAATTTTCCGTTATGTCTTCCTTGTTTTGTCTCGTCTTATGGACGTTTGAGATTGATTCTCCAAGTTAGGTAATTTTGTTATTACCTTTTATTACCTATAGCTGTGGTTCCGTAGCTCTTAATGGTCCTTTTTTAAAAAAAAATTCTGATTTGGCGGACCATATGGTCCGCAAAAAAAAATATCAAAAGGACCATAAAAGCTTTTACTATATATGACATTTGTGAAAAAGTACACCTTAAATCATGTATACAACATCGGAAATTTCCACCCTTTTCACACATTGAACATTCCAAAAAAGTAGACACTTTTGGGCCGCAAATATGTACCTACCTTCATGTCAGGAAGTTACCCCCTTTCGTGGCCTAATCTATTTTATATCCATACGAAACCAGAAAATCATTTAAAAATTATGCCATCAAAACTTCATATATTTACCCCTATAATGATGCTAAATTCATAAACATTGACCCAAAATTTGAAAAATTATAACATAGAAAGTAATTGAAAAATTTAAAATGATCGAATACTTCTGCACATATCTGAATGATACCCTGATCTAGTTAACATTTTCAATCACTACACTTACGATAGACTGGTTCAAATTGGTTTCCTCCAAAGAAGTTACCAGTCTGGCTGTCACAGTCCTTCTGTTGCGACAGGTCACCACTTCTAAACTGGTAACCAGGGTCAGCCGTAGCTATACAATGGCTTTAAAGAAACGATTAAAGTACAGAAACATTGATCATGACATTTGCTTGAATCATATGTTGTTTGTTTTCAATCCAGGGCCAATTGCAAAACAGCGAGCAGCAACCGCTGGTCACATTGAAGGCTGCTGGCTGTTTACCGTTAATTGTGGATTTTTTAAATTAGGTTGTGTTGTGTACACTTATTCCACATCTCATTATCTTCTATTTCGTCTATTTTAAAATAAGCATTCTTAGAACAAAGAAGAAACATTGATTTGTCCCCATCCTTATCAATATATTGTTAGAGTCAATGTGCCATATGAAAGATTCTCCTTTAAGGAATGTTAATTGAAAGTGAGACGAGAAAACTAAAAGCATGAACACAGCAACTAAAAAGACTTAACTGAGACCATGCCCTGTGAGCTTTATAAATAACAACACATAGTCGAGTCCGGATGTGTTTCAACAAACATGTACTACAACTGATCAGTATTCCTGTTACACTCGATCAATTCCTCGCCAGTTAACACTGCTTAACTACATTATTCTGCCTAACATTAAAAAAAGTTAAAATTTGGCGTAAAAAATGGTGTCTAACCGAGATCGACTGATTTCTAGCCGAGACTGACCACTTATTGCACATGCAACTTAAGTTGAAATTTGACTAATGACACATCTGAAGTTGAAACTTGTAGTTGACTTTGGCATTCAAGCCAAGTCTGATCATTTATTGTACAACTGCAGTTGACTTTGGTGTCTTCAGCGGAAATTGAAAACCAATTCGACAACTTTTAATTCAAAGTTCAGTTAAAACTTGAGACTTGCAACTATATCTTGATGCATTGAAAAAAAAGCGATTGGTAGGTATACTTACTAAAATGGGCTACTGTCGCTGAAGGGTTCACATTTGACTTGAGCATTTGCAGGGGCTTGTAGCGGATGACATTTTGATGTTGCTGTTTAACAGAAAGAATGAGATATAAGAATATGGTATACAGCTTTGAAGATACATGTTTGATTGTAATGATAACAGAGTTAATATAACAATTCTAAATTTTCAGCAACCAATTTGCAGCTATTATAAAACCTAAATCTCAAGTGACCTACAAATTTATCAGCCTAACGTATACGTTGCAGCTGAATTTTTGGCCGTTCGAGCTTTTACTGATTATTTTCCATAGAATTCAAAGTGCATTTTGACTTTATCTTTATAAATAATTGAGGCAGTGCCAAAACACACAAGAGTTCTAAACTTAATTGACAACCCTCGTTTTTATAAAATCAGTATTGTATTCTTGAATAAAATAAAACGGGGGTTGCTAAATTTTTCCTGCGAAAGTGTGAAGTTTATTTTCTATAAATTATCAAGATAAAGCAAAGAAAATTTGTAATTAATTTTTAAACGCCAAATCAATCGAATAGTCCTTTGTATATTCTGTTTTGTGCTTTGACACATTTATGTTCTAAATGACCTTTATCTAAATAAGGCGATAAGCATTAGAACAACGAATTCAAGCTTATCTTTTGTTTATTGACAAACATTTCACCTCTAAACCTCGGAGAAAAAAGGTCTGTTAAGTAAGGAATGTACTCTTTTTCAACCTTACAATCCATTACAACTTTAAATTATCGTTTTACTTTCATGTTCGTCACTTGGAGAAATATTTTTTACCCTCCCCTTTTTCTCCTAATAAGCCCTTTTGGAATGAAATTAGCATGTAGCAAAATAATTTATAGTCCCAAATATTCATGCATGGTTGGGAAAAAACATATTTGATATTATGATGAGGACTTTCTGCAAGATATCAAATTATGTTATATTACGACCTCATACGTTTCCTCTACCATCTATTGTATTAGTTTCAACTACTTGTAAGTCGACCGATCTCTATTGGTATGTTGGAACCAGAAAAATGAAGAAGAAAACACAGGTAACTTGTGTGAGGCAGTTCCCTGTAAAATTTCTAGTTAAACAAATATCTCTTGGTATTAAACATGGTCGCCCAGACACCGATCAAAATTGATGCTCTGAATATTTCGTTCCATTGTTTAAAGAGTGACACGGTATCTTCTATGTAACAAATTTCTTTTAAGATATTAAAATGTTATTTGACAAATTCGATTAATCAAATAATAAATCGAAAACAAATTGCTCACAAATTATAAAAGAGTAAATTTCAAATACGTAAAAGATTTGATATTATCACTTTAGTAAAACAAATATAGTTTGTTCTAAAATTACTGGATGAAACAAGACTTATCTCAGTTGGCTTTTTTGTCGATCTCAGTACTATAAAAGTTTTTGTAGGGATTATGGAGATTTCATTTACCTCATCATTTTTTGGATAAAGATAAAATTTATAAATAAGATTCACGGAAACTTACAAAGCAATTTTAAAAGTGTTTAAAGAAAAATTGGCCTCAAAATTTATTACGCAATGGAGGATTTAGTTAAATCTTTGAATTTAGTGTTTTTGGCAGAAATATTGATTACTTGGTTCTTACTTTCAAATTCCACAAGCTTTTTTTACTTATTGTCATTTTTAAGCATTATAGCGATCAAGCATGTCGGTTTTGTGTGAGAACACTCCACCAAATCATTATTGTTTGAAGTGTTGTGTCGGATTTAAAATCGATATGATTGTATGATTGATTTTTTACATCAGTCGATTAATGATTCTCAGCTAACTGTCAGTAAAAGCGAGTGTTCTATAGAGAGTTCCGTTACCGTCCTTTCGTTTGTTCTTGATGTCTTTTGTCTAAGGTTCTCTCTAGTGGAATTGAACTTTGATCGATTTGATTTTTATTGTGTGTTTAATTTAAAATTGTGCTTTTTCTAGGAATATTGATAGGGGGAAGGTTGGGCCCAAAAAACTAGTTTTACCCCGCCAAATCTTATAGGTGCCTGTCTTAAGCCAGGAACCTTTGACAAAGCTTTTGTTTGTACTTGTCTTTTTTATGTTTTCTGTTCTTTGTTAAAGAGAGGGTCGAGCTGTGACTATTTCAGGACTGAATTTGAATTATACGCATTTTATTTAGACCATGGGCCAATTGCGGAACCTCCAGCAGCGCCTACTGGCCTCGTTAAAGGCTGCTGGCGGTTGTCCATCGTGGTTTTTCCAAATTGCCGCTTGATATGTGGGCTGTGCCGGAAACACTTTCTCCACATCTCATTATTTGCACGTTATCAATATCTGTGTACATGAATCAGTCCAAATCGCAAATATTTGTTGATACTGATGAAAATAGAATTTGACGTTAAATCGACAAGATTAATGTTTCAGGGTTATTTCCTTATTCATACTTACTTCATCTAAAAATCATCTAAAAATAAGGTGTTAATGTTGTACAAAGGAAAAACAACCAATATCAACCATGCAGTCAACAATACCACAGTGCAAATGTAACTTTAGCTATATTTGATATTTTTATTCGGTAAAGATAACCTAAGAACGCATCTAAAGATGACAGACAGTTTCTACACTATTCGAAAGAGTTCGTAATAAATTAGTTGCAATCTGATTAAAATCAGATCTATCAATTCTTCCCTGATGTCTCTGCATGGTAGAGAGCGTACGAAAAAATTGTAGATTTGATTTTAATCAGATTGAAATAAGTGCGTAATTTGAAGTGCATGTATATGTGTTTGAAAAATAAAAAAAATGGTGTACCTGTTTGGTATGGATTTCCGAAAGGATCACCGCCTCCACCTCCGAATGGATCCCCGCCCCCGCCCGCAAACGGGTCTGTTACTGAAATGAAGAAACAATAGTCTTAAAATACAACTGTGGTAGTCCTTAAAAAAAACTAGTATGATACAACTGGCCCATAAAACAGATGACTGTATAAGAAAAATACAGCTGCTGCAAAAGGAATAAAACTGACTGGATAGTTTAACGTCGTGACTATAACTAGATTTAGGTCTACAGCGACGTGCTCTGAACCGAGCATCATTTAATAATTACGAAATAATTTATAATTTAATATAAAATAGATAAAATAATTTTTAGTAAAAAAAAAATAAAACAATATATAAAAGTTGTTAAAAATTGAAAAGAAAAAAAAATTAAGAAAATGAAATACAGTAATAAGAAACAATTTTAAAAATGAGCAAAAATTGTAAATTATTAAACAGTAAAGAATTTGAGAAAAAAAAAAAAATAAATTAATAATAAATAGTACTATAATGTTTTACCTAGATAATAAATAGCAATTACACATCTTTGAATGCGTGAAACACGAGAAAAGATATATTAAGGTTCTTTTTAAATCTTAGTAGTGTTTTATTAAAATTTTGAATTGATAAGTTCAAATTTTAATAAAACACTAGTTCTATTAACTAATAACTAAACCTCTAGGCGTCATTGGATTTGTCACTACTGTCATCAGCACGAATTTTATATTTTCACAAATTTAAACATTTTTTTAAAGAAGGTACTTTAACAAAGTTCATACGCATAAGAAGACCTTGACTTACATTGCCTTTTCTGTCGTGTTCGTAATCTGAAAAGAAACATTATAAACATCAAATTGTATCAGCACAAAAAAAAAATCATCAAATGCTTTGACGCACAAAAATCATATATAGTCCAATAAATTATCAACCAACAAATGTCAGAGAAACACAGACATATAGAGCAACACTAGGGAAGGCAAGTAAAAGTAGGATATGTCAGGAACCGTACACAGAGTGAGACATATTTTTTAAATTTTATTTTTAATTTTTAAAAAGATGCAATCTGGGCAGACAAAAATACAACAACGGACATTATGTTTATCATGTTTATAGCTATGTGGTACAACAGTTTATATTTTAAATACGAAGACTGAAATTTTGTTCCAAAAAGATCAAATTGTTTACTTGAAGAACGGCTTGATTTTTTTTTTACAAAAAATTATCTGAATTTTGAGGAAAAGATATCTTGGAAGCAGCTAAGAAAAAAAAAACTACAGCTGAAGAAGCGAAAATATTCTGAAGGAGGATTTCTACTACTGTGAATTCCTTTTTAGCTCACCTGGACCGAAGGTCCAGGTGAGCTATTACCATCACTTGGCGTCGTCGTCGTCGTCGTCGTCGACTGTCGTCGTCTGTCGTCGTCGTCTGTTAACAATTTTTCAAAAATCTTCTCCTCTGAAACTACCAGACAGAATTTAATGAAACTTGGTATGAATGATCCTTAGGGTGCCCTGCACCAAACTTGTGTTTTGATTTTTGATCCGTTAAAAAACATGGCCGCTGTTACTAAAAATAGACTAGGGGGGTCAGACTACTGTTTTTGGCTTATAAATCAAAAAGTATAAGAGATAGAGGAAATCTGAGGCCACGATACTGATTCAGCATCAAAAGCTCTACAAAAGTCTCCATTTGGTCAAAGTTGTCAGATGACCCCTTATAGGGGTTACGGCCCCTTAAAGGTGAAAAATAGCATTTTTTCATATTTTTGACATACAGAATGGAAACTATTGCAGATAGAGATTAGCTGTTGCTTGCTTAAATGTTCAGCTCATTTAACTCTACAAAAGTCTCTATAGGGTCGAAGTTGTCAGATGACCCCTTATAGGGGTAACGGCCCCTTAAAGGTGAAAAATAGCCATTTTTCATGTTTTTGGCCTACAGAATGAAAACTATTGCAGATAGAGATTAGCTGTTGCTTGCTTAAATGTTAAGCTCATTTAGCTCTACAAAAGTCTCCATAGGGTCGAAGTTGTCAGATGACCCCTTATAGGGGTTACGGCCCCTAAAAAATAGCGTTTTTTCATGTTTTTGTCCTACAGAATGAAAACTATTGCAGATAGAGATTAGCTGTTGCTTACTTAAATGTTCAGCTCATTTAGCTCTACAAAATTTTCCATAGGGTCGAAGTTGTCAGATGACCCCTTATAGGGGTTACGGCCCCTGAAAAATGAAGATTTTTCATGTTTTTGGCCTACAGAATGAAAACTATTGCAGATAGAGATAAGCTGTTGCTTGCATAAATGTTCAGCTCATTTAGCTTTACAAAATTCTCCATAGGGTCGAAGTTGTCAGATGACGCCTTATAGGGATTACGGCCCCTGAAAAATAGCGATTTTTCATGTTTTTGTCCTACAAAATGAAAACTATTGCAGATAGAGATTAGCTGTTGCTTGCTTAAATGTTCAGCTCATTTAGCTCTGCAAAAGTCTCCATAGGGTCAAAGTTGTCAGAAAACCCCTTATAGGGGTGACGGCCACTGAAAAATAGCGTTTTTTCATGTTTTTGGCCTACATAATGAAAACTGTTGCAGATAGAGATTAGCTGTTGCTTGCTTAAATGTTTAGCTCATTTAGCTCTACAAAATTCTCCATAGGGTCAAAGTTGTCAGATGACCCCTTATAGGAGTTATGGCCCCTTAAAAATAGCGATTTTTCATGTTTTTGGCCTACAGAATGAAAACTATTGCAGATAGAGATTAGCTGTTGCTTGCTTAAATGTTCAGCTCATTTAGCTCTGCAAAAGTCTCTATAGGGTCGAAGTTGTCAGATGACTCCTTATAGGGGTTATGGCCCCTTATATGTGAAAAATGGTGTTTTTGGCCTATAGAATGAAAACTATTGCAGGTAGAGAAAAGCTGTTGCTTGCTTAAATGTTCAGCTCATTTAGCTCTACCAAAGTATAGGGTCAACATCAAGACCAGGTGAGCGATTCAGGCTCCTGGGAGCCTCTTGTTATTCGTGTGGTACAAATTTTCGTGGTTTTCGTGGGTAGGCTGATCCACGAATTTAAGAATCCAACGAAATAATAAAAGTATAGAAAGCAATCAAAAAAATATTTTTATGACACATGTCGCAACAGCATACAAAAAGAAAATAAAAAAATCTGCCAAAAATAAGAAAGCAACCCTTTCAAGTTTATAGTCGACCCCTAAACAATGATGCAACCTAAGCACAACTCAAAACACATGAACTGATGGGCATGCATGACAGCAAGACAAGCGAGTTTACGTATAAAGGTTGTAAGCAAAATTTATGTTTCAAAACAATAAATCAAACTGAAAAAAATGGAACCCGTGCCTAACCATTATCAAAACTTGTTTACTTTCTTCTTGACAGGACAAATCTGATTCCATTACATCGTTAACAAAAACAAACACAACAAGGTAGATATTGTTCATATAATATGAACTACTCTTGATGAGCTTTAATTTAGTATAATATTGGAGCAAGAGCGAAAGCCTAGTTTCAAAGCGAGCAATTCCGTTTATGTGAAAAAAAATGATATATCCAAAAAAGACCGTTTTTTTAAGAATAACTTGATTATTATAAATAAAAAATGAAACATAAGTTGGAATATATACATGTCCTGATCAATGGCCTTATGATATGTACAGATACTCTACGGAGGATTTCTATGAACGGACACACGAAATGTATAAAGAAAAAATCAGAGATGTTGAACCTTGAAGAGACATTTTCGTCTAAATTACAACACAACTTATATGAAGGCATTTTACTCTATAAATTTATAACTTAGATACCAAGGCAACGACCAGTATGGACCGAAAGAACTATGATCACACAAAACATCAACTTTTATTATGAACTGAAAATTACCGTATATACATCTTTATAGATTCCAAGACAAAAAATATTTAGAATTTTCTGAACTTTCTGGTTTGCTATTGATAAACAATCGAGAGTAAGCCTTTGACCCTCTGTCTCTATATAAAGATTCATGATGATGACACAGCCTCCAAAGCCTGGTCCACTTGAATTCTGGCACTATGTGGAAAACCTTAACTTTATATTTCAATAGAATGAAAAAGATATACCAATAATTTAGCAAGTCTTACCGTGATTCTGTTGTGTGTGTGATGAAGATGATGACGATGAGTAAATATCTGTACATTCTTATGTAAATCTCTATCCTCCCAGTTGTTTTTGTGTTTCCTTTCTCGAATTATTTATAATTGTTGGGAGTTCTTACGTCGAAAAGTTCCTTCTGATTCTATTGAGTGCCTCGGGTCTTTAAATACTTCTCCAAATCCTGTTATAGACCAACTGGATTTTGATAGGACCAAAGCTAACTTGGCACATTACGTCGTGTCCCGGGTGAGGACAAAGATAACGGTACTATAGAGCTTTTGTGGCAGTATATTGCCCATATCTTAATTTAGAAACATTTGTCAAATTCTTTAGAATTGGAAGGTTTTAACTGAAGATTAATGATACTATGGGTTTTTAGCACTGAAAAAGGGATAGTTTTATTGAGGACATGTTATGTATATATGAACATTGACGGATTTTAATTGAAATTGTTCAAAAATAGTTTCTTATCTGAATAGGCCTTTTGAAACTTATTTTAAATTTCATTATTTTACATCACCTAATTTTTTTTGGGTTTATTCCCTTTTTGACGAAACATCTCTGCGTCGTTTTATCAGGTTGAAAAAAAGCAATTTGCGTTTCGTGTATCTTACCACGTACATTAAATTTAATACATATTGTTTCAGCTTAAATGTACAATTTCCATCCGCAGTTCGAATAACAATTGATGTAAATAGTTTTATTGTTTCAATTACGAAACCAACGCCAAAGCGATATAACTTTGACCAGTGCTTTAAAAGGGACAAATAGTTGCAGCTCATTAAACCAATCATAATTGCAAACAACCAACCTACAACTGCATAACCTTATGGTTCCATTTACGGAAAGTTGGGACAGAAATACAGTCATTCGTGTCAATGTATTTACTCTTAAAAGATTAGACTAAGAAAAGGTGCAACTATTGTCTTAATTTTGAAGTCACTAAGATAATTGTTTTGATTGTAAAGTGTCTATGTAATTACTATTACACAAGGAAAAAGTGCAACTATTGTCTTAATTTTGAAGTCACTAAGATAATTGTTTTGATTGTAAAGTGTCTATGTAATTACTATTACACAAGGAAAAAGTGCAACTATTGTCTTAATTTTGAAGTCACTAAGATAATTGTTTTGACTGTAAAGTGTCTATGTATTTACTATTACACTAGGAAAAAGTGGAACTATTGTCTTAACTTCGAAGTCACTAAGATAATTGTTTTGATTGTTAAGTATATTCCTCAAATTTGCCAACTCCGCAATACTTTTGTGGTAGGAGCTATATCCAAATATTTGGTGAAAACTCTTTTTTCAAAATTTTTCTACAGCTAAGCAAAGTACGACACCTTGTTTGTATTTTAGCTTCTATAGCAAATATATACTTCATTTTCTAGTTGACATGTCCTTAACAATTTTAGGCTACCTTTAAAAAGACTTGATCGACCAGACGTGATGCGTGCCATAGATGCCTAAGACGCTTCTCTGGCTCTTAGTTTTGCTTCGTTTTTTAGCCTGGAATTAAGCCTATGTCATGATACAGCTAGTATTACAGGGGTCTGTCTTGAAGGAAATAGGCGTAATACAAGTAATCCATTGCACTAAGATACTTTACCAAAACGATGTTTTGGAATCGATTATATAAAAGTGCATTTTTATCAGTTTGACTTTTAATACAAGCAGCTACCTACGTCGTAAATAAATGTTCTATATTGTATGCAAGTGATTTTATGAAAATGTTATCAGGAATTTTCTTTCGACTTTATCTTAATGTGTCAATCGAGTACAAAGAATGACTTGTCAAAATAACGTTTTAAATCAATCATTCAAAGAAACAGTCTGTTAATATCAAAAGGCAAGCAAAGATTAAACAGGTCGCGAAATGATATAAGAACATTATAAAACGTATTTCGAAGAGTTGTGCAAGACATAAATGTTACAAAACCAAGCACCATTCAACGTCTAGAAGTGATCATTGGGACTATGGGTAAAGGTTGATTAAGCACTCTGGTCAACTATTAAGGGTTTATTTTCAACTTGTGTTCGAGTTGCTTGTTGCGGTTTGGTGGTGGTGGTGGTGGTTGTTGTTGTTGTTGTGCGGTTTGTTCTTATGTTGTCCCTTATGTCTACTGATTGTGGTTTTGTCTTTTCGGACTGAAGACATTCGAATGTTCCACTTTGACTGACACTCATGACAAATTTCAATGAAAAATAAAAGACTTGCTTTGAATGGTTTTACATGTAAATGTTTTGACGTTGAGTACCAAAATATGAGTTTTCTGGTTTTCTGTTGTTGTTGTTGTTCTTGTTGTTGTCTTGCGGTGTATATATAAGATTTTCCTCCTGTACTTTGATTTATAAAAACATCTTTGTCAGCAACCATTTGAGTTGTGACAATGAAATATACATTTGTCGAATGCGAACATATTAGTAAATACTCTAAGACTTTTATCTTTGTTTTTTTTTCTATACATTTGTACTACGTGTTTACAGTTATATGTTCATTGTTTGTTTGTGTTTACTTGTGGTTTATTATGCTATGAAGTTATTTATTTTTTCGATTGGAAATTGTATTTTCTCTCTTTTCTCTTCTTCTAAAAAATGATATTATAAAACCAAAACCTCATTGAATTGACTATCGTCTCCACTAAAGCATGATTGGCCAAAAATAACTTGGAATAATGTTCAACATTCACAATAGATTCGGAGAAGTATTTTTTCTAGACATAACTAAATGTCATCAGTGATAGAATATTAACAAGTCATCAAATCTGTCATTTTTTTTCCTATTTATTCAGAACATGTCCAAAAAAAGTAAAAGTGATTATTACCTTTCGCCTAACATAAAAAAAGTTGATAATAAAGTTTAACACTTTAACCAAAAAAAAAAAAAAAAATGTTAATTTTTTGTTTAAAAATCACCTGCGTATTTAACAGAACTTTTAGCGGGAAAAAACCTACACAACTCTAATTTAGAAATCTGAAACTGCATATCAAATTGCTAAAGCCTTTGAAAAGGCTTAGAAGCTGAGAAATTTGATACAAAAAAATACAATTTCTGTCCCTTAAACAATTCGAATGCATCTCTATTAACATGAAATATGGTGAGCAGCCGACCTTAAAAAGCATTCCACCAAATAAGATCCTTACCAGAAATTGCACACCAAATTGCAAAAGCCATCGAATAGTAGTAGCTTAGAATTCTGTTACGAAAATTTACCATTTTTGTCCCTTAAAAAATCAATGTCATCTCTATTAACAGGAAGAAGTTAGGCATCATACCTGAAAACGCATTCTACCATATAAGACCCTTACCTAGCTGAAACCATATACCAAATTTGGAAAGCCTTCGAATAGTATAGTAGCTGAAAATTCTTACGACTTGACTTCGCGTTGTTGATTTTCGTTCGGTGATGTTGTGTTTTGTGTTTCTTCGTGCTGTTCTTGTTTGTTTTTACCGGTTTTATCGTTGTCCTTTCTGACTTTTGACAATGCAATGCCTCATTGGTGCCTCTAAGTTGCTTCTTACATCGAAAGCCTACGAATAGCAGTAGTTCAGAAATTCGTTACGACAAAAAGTGTGATGAACGCACTGGCACCCGGACACGGATTGACAAAAACGAGTCAATTTGGTAAGCAGTCTATAGTCATCAGTTGACCAGTCGCTGCTTGTTGTCCATCAATAATCAAAAATAAAATCCTTACAGCTTTAAACCATTCTTAAAACTAGAAAACTGTAAAAGTTACAAATGTCAAGTTTTTCTTAATTTTAAACAAATTTTCATAAAATTATAAATTCTATACTATTTTAAAACTGTACCCTTCATGGTTTTGGAGTTTCTTGTAAAAAATCGTTGTCGGGCGGACGGACAGACAGGCATAAGAGATTGACAAAGTGAAACTATAGAGCGTCCAAATTATCAACGAAATTATAAACCTTTCTAGACATGGAACAACATAGATAGTTCAGATATAACCATAAGCTTGGCAAGGATTTCTGGTTTAAATAATTATATTAGAAGGGCTCGATACATTTTACCATTTGAAGTCAATATCGGTCCGTAGGTGTATCTAAACAAGGATTACCGAAGATATTTTGACCATGAAACACTAGGTACCTGTTATGACATACATACTATGTTTTTATAAGTTTATAAGTTTTCTCTAAAGTCTTGGTGTAACTTCATGTTTTAGAGACGAATAGTTACACATGTTTAAGTGTGCAATTGATTAGCAGCGAGTTGATCATGAAATTTTGTTACAATTTGTAAATTTTTAATGTAAACAATTTCAGTGGTGACCATCCTTCAATACGTTTTGAAACAAAGGCCACGTGTATAGGTGTGTGCATGGAACAAATATTAGGCCAGGGTCACTTTTAAATCCACAATTTAAACAACAACATAAACATCTAATAATAGTATGTTGACATTTTATTTTCCATGAGATGCCTTTTTTATGTAAGGAATGGAAAAAGTCAAAGCCAATGTTGTGTATTTACCAGACCTATGGCATCTTATGGCTATCCTAATCATAATTATTGGTACTATACAGTTTTCAGTAGTATAAATGATTTCAATAACAAAGTCTTATAAAGGCACTTGTGTACCGAAAACCCCCATGCTAAACAAATGTATGTGAAGATGTAAACTAACAGAATATGAAAAAAACGACCCCTCTTTCTCCCTATAAAGCCCATAAAATATCGTGAAATCAAAAAGCACCAATGGGGCATTCGAATGTCAAAATTCCGAATGGGCAACGACAAAACCAGTAAACACGAACAAGAACTACACAAAGGAAAAAAAACCCATAAAAATTCAAAATCAACCGAACAGAAAAGTGAGTAAAAAATGAAAAACGGTTATGTTTTAAAAAGTGCTATTATAGTAATATCAATATTTTAAGGAGTAACCTCTCATCGGCAGCTTTTGAATCAAAACATTGAAAGGTCAAAAACCAAAAGTATTGAATAAAAAGTACCCACAGCCAAAAGAATCGAACATATTTGTTTATGAGCACATGTCTTTCATAATTTGTTAAAGTGAAGCAATCGAGGAGTAAGGTATCTTATTCTTCATCGCGGGTAATACATTTTTAGTACTGCATTGTAGCTCCGACAAATAAAAAAATCACAGGAACTACATTATTGCATATTCGAACTATTGTCATTATTCTATTTTTCCAATAAATGAGGATACTATAAACCATGAATCTTGAAAATTGATAACCTTTGTAGGGCAATGGATTGCTTATCTTAAGTATCTTTTACTGACTTTGGAAAACAAATAGTGAAAACTACAGGTGTGGTTGTGGTGAAATGAAAACCGAAGGTACGTAACATTGATGTTGTAATTATCACCCCTAGTAAGGTGAATTCACGACGATCAGGAAAGTCCAGTTAAGGATTCACGTAATGTTGTATTTGGTGGGTTGAATTCGTCCCTTTTAAAAGTTATGATTTAAAAGGTTATACATTCTATAACTCTAAATCAAAAGTAAACAACACATTTCAAACTTATGATAAAGCATGCAATGTGTACCCACGTTATTTTTAAATCATTTTGAATTAAAACATGCAAGGAGAGTACTGCCAACTGTTTAAGAAAATCAAATCAGTTGACACATCAAACCGGTAATTTGTATCACCATTTTAGAGGATTCAGTTTTGTTCAGTTATAGACTTCTGTTTTGGTAAATTGTGGATACTGTTTTGTCGGGTTATATCATACATTTTTATGGTTATTTACAAAAGATTGCGTAATTATAAGTTGCATATATGACTTATTTTACTCAAACTCATTTCGTGTTATCCAGGAACTAACAGAATTCGTTGATTCGGATATCATGCATGCTTACATTCCAAATTTTAGATAGTTTGTACTTGTTATATGCTTACAACCTTTTGGGTAAAATTCGCATTAATAAAGCTATAATAGATTAATGTCTTCATTCATATGAAGCAGACTTCTTACAATCACTTCTAGACAAAAAAGGATCGTAGACTAGCTCTCTCTTTTAACTTCACTTTCCGTTATATTGATGATGTCCTTTCACTGAACGATTCTCAATACTCATTTATTGTCGAAAACTTGAAATAAAGGACACAACGGATTCTAAAAAGTCTGCTTCATATTTAGATCTAAATCTCGGCATAAACTCCAAAGGACAACTTTTAACAAAACTCTATAAAAAACGTGATGACTTCAATAAATATTCAAATCGTCAACTTTTATACTCCTTGTCAAGTTGTGTGGCAAAATTCCGTTTACTCCAGCTAATGGAGTTTTAAGTTCCACAATAAATTCATTACTCCAGAGCTTGTGGAAATATTACATCGATTTCCTTGGCAGAGCGTCACACATATGACACAAAAAGTGCTAACACAGGGTTATTTTGCTCCTTGATTGCAGTCTTGACTTAAGAAATTTTAAGGAAGACATCATGAGCTCATAGACAAATATGGGATTTCTATCTTTCATATGAGTGCAGATGTTGGTTTGTCATAAGGTTTTGTTTTATCTTCCTTTACTGGAATTGACACGCTGAATTTGAAATTGGCAGCGCGACGGGTGTTAAATAGCATACATACAGGAACTGCTGACTTTTCCGGAGCACACGAGTTCACTTTCGTTCGACTTGAGTTTGCGTCGTTGACAACTGTTTTGTTGATTTTGTGTTTGTTTTATGTTTTGTGTTTCTTCGTGCTGTTCACATTCATGTTAACTGGTTTTGTCGTTGCCCTTTTTGACTTTTAACACTCGAATGCCCCACTTGATTTTGTCAAAATACTTGGAGTTTTTGCAAATACTTATAAGTAGGAATTAAATCAATATGACCCTAAGATATCTTAAAATGCTCCTAAAATGTTTCTTAATTACATGTTTGCATCAATTGGAATTGAATGCCCCATCTCAGATTTTTATAGATCTGTCTCATCTTTGAAATGAACCTGCATTAGCCATGTTAGCAATGACTGTGAATTGGTTGCCCTTATATTCCTGTAAACAGACACATTTCATTTCGTTACAGTATTTACTATTTTCGAATTGCAAAACCTCCGTGCGGGTCCCGGATGGGAAATAGACCCACAGCAGCGCTTTAGCTTATCGGTAAACGTCCACTTAAAATCGCTCAGAAACCTTTCGTCGCGTCAGGCCGCTTTGCCCAAATAGCGACTGGTATGTGTGCCCTAAGTGGTTGAATGGCGCAGACCTGTCATAATGAATACCGGGGTCGTCAGGCTATAATGCGGAAAACCTGACCGCAAACAATAGTGATGCATCGTGTTGGGAAAAAAAAGGACTCAGTTGCAGAAGGATCCCCATGTAGGAGGCTTAACTGTCCGTCCAGGCTACCCGGCCATCAATCATTTTTCCAATGGCAGTCAAAAACTATCCTCACTGATAGGCCCGATGTCCCCATTTCCTCCACTTCATCATCATTTCATGTTCATGCATTGTATTACCCTTTTTTTATGCACATCTCCCGAATATATCCGAAATCGTGCTGCTTGGGAGTAAAGGCAAAACTAACTAACTAACGAATTTAAAAAACGGGATGGGGGATTTATTTATAGATAAATGGGTTGGTGCTTCTGTAATTTGAGACCCATGCTTAATATCCAAGGTGCACGTTTTCGGGGGAGGGGTTTGGCTTGCGTGGCAGGGCGGGCAATAAGTGTTACTTTGCCAGCGGCGGCGACGACGGCGTCGGCGTTTAATGCTATCAATGTTTCAGTGTTGGAGTTATATGAGCACTTTATGTTGACGAAACTTGGTATGCATATGCCCCAGAAAAGTAGTTTTGGTTTTGTTTTAAAATGTAATAGAAGTTCTTGTACAAGATCGGGTTTACTTGAAACACAAAAGTGTATCCTCAAAACAAAGAGAGATTCTTTTTGTCCCTTCGACTAGTCGACCGGGACATTTAGGACCGTCCATAATTTACAAAAACGCTCATGAAACATTTTTTAAAAAACTTACAAAACCTTAAGGTTTCCAGGTATCTCATTTCTCGTCAGGCGGAGCAAAATTTATTTTCTGTAACTTTGCTGTAATTTTTATTTCAGATGGATATGAGTAAGAGAAAACTCAACCAGGAGATGAGAAATGTATCAAAAATCATTTTGCATTCGCTTGTTAGACAATAAGTTTTAATATGAAATGGTAGAATTAAAAAAAAATTCTATAACCGTTGGTACAGGGATAATAAACTCTGAATGATCTTTTTCGCTTTCGAGCATATCTAGAAATTTAACCAAATAGGCTTATTCATTATGTCATATTAAACATATTTTGTCACTAATGAGTCATTTAACAATATTTTAGTTCTTTAATGTGGATATTTGACTTAACATTTTAAGTATGACTACTAGACTTACTTTCATTTATTCTAGAAATTCAGTATAAGTTCAGTAAATATTTTCTTGCAGTAAATAAAGTAAAATCAAGATTGATTACACTGGACACTACTGGATCTGTCTGGAAGATAAACTACTGAAATTGAATTTGAACTCTTGACACCACTGAACACGGAAAAGTTCGAGGTGTTTGGTATAAAATGGAAGGTTCTGGGAGGTAACACATTCTTAAATAATTCTATTGTTCCGTGCAATATTTATTTGTAACATTTGATCAAAGAAAATAGATGATTTTATCGTTTGCAAACCTGGTGTGCTGCGATCTAGGTCAAATATCGACTCTCCCCTACGTTTTAGCGACTATCCCGCGGTAACGCTTATACCCGGTGCGTTTTGTAACAAAAATTGTATTTCATTTCTCATTAACGTATTTATACTATGCATTTATATAATTATCAAGTTATCAATTGTAGAGTTAAGAATTTTGATTAAATTTTAATTTACGAAATTCCTTGAAAAAATATGAATGTTTCATTAAAAATACTGTTGTAATGAAAGTTTATAGCTAGTTAAGTATAATTTTTTGGGGTTTTTCTTTCCAAATCAAGTAAATTCAAGTATATATGTTTTTAAAAGACACTTGGATTTTATAATAATGTATAAAGCTTGAGGCGGAAATAAAAACAAAATAGATCTATTAGTATCGCTATATTTGTTGACGTTCCTTTTGAATAGTTTTAAGCATTCTGAGAAAAACCTTTATCTATTTGTCAACTAGGATATTGAACAAAGACTTTTCAATAGTAACTAGTGGAAAAAAAATCATATAAAGGTCACTGTTAAAAATGTTTGTATAACTTCCTTGATTATGTAGATATTAAAATCATCTTCCCACAAGTGACTAAAAATTTAATGGAAATGAAATATATATTTTGAGATCTTTTATTATAATTATTAATAAATATAATGTATTATCCCCGCAACAAACGATTATTAAGACATTTTGATCGTCTCTAAGCACTCTAAGCAGTAAAGGTGTTTGCAGGAACCACTAGAACATGGATTCAATGGGATCGATTCGACAAGACAACAAAGGACAGAGAAATGATATCAGTAATGGCTTGTTATACAATTCCTCTGTAAGCAAAGAAGATGAAAATATTGGGAAAGAAAACTGAAGGATATAGCATACCTAGAAATATATAAATGAGACCTCTAATATATTTTATGCATACAATAAAAGCACTCAAAATAACACCAAACGTTCTAGGTAATACATTTTGCTATACTTGGCGTGCGTTTCGTCTATTCTAGACTCACCAGATTCGCTCTAATAAAGATTAATGAACAATTAAACCAAAATATGGGGAACTGGAATCTAAATTATGAAGTTCTAATTAGCAAGTGCATTTGATTTATTAACTTACTTTTGAGTTCGCGACGTTGATTTCCGTTCGGTTAATTTTGTGTTTTGTGTTTCTTCGTGCTGTTCTTATTTTGTCGTTGCTCTTTCGGACTTTTGACACTCGAATGCCCCATTGTGGCATCTTTGCTTTTTTAAGCGTAGGATAATGTTCTTTTTACAGTTGTATCATGGTTTATCTATATCAAGTATAAATCAGTTAACAACAAATTAAAATATTTATAGGATAATTAATTGGGTCGAGTGAATAACCAAAATATGATCACGAGTCGGTGAACGCACACAGATTTATACGAGTGCGCGGAACTTGTTCCGCGCAAGAGTTAAATCTCAGTGCGTTCCCGCACGAGTGATCATATTTTGGTTATTCATGAGACCTAATTGATTATCGTATTTATTACATAGATAAAATGCCGCTATTTAATAGTTTTTAATAAATTTATTTGAATGGCGTATGAATTTAGACCGCAGGAGTCATGCCGACAACGCAATACAATTCACGACGTCACAATTGAGTTTGACCGGAAAGGACGCAAGAGTGAAAATATTTTTGTTATTTCACACTGTGAATTTACCAGATTTTATTTCACTGGGAAAAATCGGTATTTCATATGCATCTATGTAATAATGAACAGGAATGGACAATCTCAAATGTTCAAGAGTGGATAATTATTTTCTCAAATATGCTGGGGAAAGATTAAGCAGTCACAGTGGATTATTCGAATATCCGAAGTCAGTAAACCATTGAGAAATCAATGACAAATCTTAGTAGAAATTAAGATGAATGTCCTATTATAACGGAAATAAACATAACGATGCCAGACACAGTTTCGTAGAAAAGACTAGTGGTGGTAGCCCAATATATTGACCAATGAGTGAAGGGAATCCTGTCTATTTTTGTACCGGAAGTTAGAATGACCATTTATTTTGTACTTTTGTGATTGTTTACATACCTCTCTGCATGAAAAACATCATATCAGGTCTGCTTTTGTAAAATAAAATATTTTTTGGATAGATTCTAATATTTGTACAAAGGGGGATAACTATAAAACCCTCCATTTTTTGAATGTGACAAATCGCCACTTTTTATGTAAACAGAGATATTTCTAAAAAAAGCAGGTAAACGTACCCCAATATTTTCACAGTTTACAAAAGGAAACATGGCCTTTCAGATATTTCTGGTTCAGGTATTTTCATTATTGTAGAAGTTACTGAAATCAAGTCTAGAAAATGTGATGACCCCCCTTAATTTTTCACTAAAACACCCCCTTTTAGGTCTGTTTTTGGCACTTTTATTGGACTAAACTGACTTTTATTGATTCATAAAATAGAGACCATCAATAAGAGTGTAGATTTATCTTTTTATTGATATATAAATGTCCATAGTGCAAGTGATAGCCAGATTTTATTCAGAGCATGGAAATGACATTGCTTTGGTCCAATGACGTCACTTTGAATTACTATGTCCTGCACCCTTTAAAGGCATATAATAAGATTTTAAATGCTTTACCTGGTCTATTACAGTCCATTTTAGTGCTGCAACCAATTGTGAATTTGCTTATACACACAATACCAATGTAATTGGTCCATTTGTAGCTTTCTAATATTAATATGTTATGCAAAAACACCATAGCAACCGGTCAAGTATGCAAAGTCATTATGTTATATGTGACGTCATTTGTGACGTTTCATTGTTTCGGTTTCCTAAAATGAAGTACATGTGATTTCGAAACCAAAAATAGTACATGTAATTGGAACATTTCATTTGGCTCGGTGTAAAATTATTTTTCACATTCATACACTTTTAATAAGTTCATCTAAAAGCTCAATATAAATGTTATTTAGATACAGCTATGTAACCTCTGTTAAAACAATAGCTAAGAAGACTTTGGTATGGCTATATTACATGAAAATCAGAGAGTAAAACTAAAAAATTGCCATAAGAAAAGATAGATTTACCTTAATATTGCAATAAAAGTATTGCAAAAATTATGAAAGTAATGTTAAAGTTTAGGAACACCATTGTTAAGTGAAAATAATCAATGTTCTGGTTAAAGAAAATCCACTTAGACAAAATGGGCCCAAAACCTATTGCGGGGTCTTGCATGAGAATCACTATGTTTTCGTCATTTTTAAAGCGAACGACAAAACTGAGGTACCATTTTAATCGCAATGAAATACCGAACCAGAAAAGATAAGTAAATGTTATACATTTAACAATTCTTTTGCCTTAAACGATGCCAGACACAGTTTCGTAGAAAAGACTAGTGGTGGTAGCCCAATATATTGACCAATGAGTGAAGGGAATCCTGTCTATTTTTGTACCGGAAGTTAGAATGACCATTTATTTTGTACTTTTGTGATTGTTTACATACCTCTCTGCATGAAAAACATCATATCAGGTCTGCTTTTGTAAAATAAAATATTTTTTGGATAATATTTGTACAAAGGGGGATAACTATAAAACCCTCCATTTTTTGAATGTGACAAATCGCCACTTTTTATGTAAACAGAGATATTTCTAAAAAAAGCAGGTAAACGTACCCCAATATTTTCACAGTTTACAAAAGGAAACATGGCCTTTCAGATATTTCTGGTTCAGGTATTTTCATTATTGTAGAAGTTACTGAAATCAAGTCTAGAAAATGTGATGACCCCCCTTAATTTTTCACTAAAACACCCCCTTTTAGGTCTGTTTTTGGCACTTTTATTGGACTAAACTGACTTTTATTGATTCATAAAATAGAGACCATCAATAAGAGTGTAGATTTATCTTTTTATTGATATATAAATGTCCATAGTGCAAGTGATAGCCAGATTTTATTCAGAGCATGGAAATGACATTGCTTTGGTCCAATGACGTCACTTTGAATTACTATGTCCTGCACCCTAATATATCTATATTTATTACTAATTTGTGTACGTTGTTGTTGTTTAAGTCTTCCAAGAAGCCCTTGACAAAGTTTTAGGTTGATATATCCAACAATAGACAACAATAGTAACTGGTGCTAAACAATACCATACAGTCCATTGTTTATGTAATTTATTGGCGGTGGCTATTTTGCCGTAACCGGCAAAATAGCCTCACAGGCTATTCTGCCGTAACCGGCAAAATAGTCCCTCAGGCTATTTTGCCGTAACAGATTGTATTATGTTGTACACCTAATTAGCAAAATATCGAGTGGAACAAACTATTTCTATATATCTTTATTCTCAAACAGACAATTACATTGGTACAGAGAAACTAGATTAGATCGTTAACAGGGTAATATAAATTTAAAATGATATTGCATATAATTGTTCTACCTTAATATTATTTAAAAAAAAATAAAAATATAGGTTTAAAAAATAATCAAATATTTTTTTCAAGTAAGTTGCAATTTTTTTAATGTTTATAGATACATACATGACATATTCTATATATGTTGGAGAATACCGTGATGAAACGTTTAAATTTCAAAATTGTCTAAACCCTAAGGTTCTTCCTACCCCAGACATAGGTTGATCTTGGTTCCCCAATTTGGTATTTTTGGTTTTACTGTTCTATGCTCTTCCAGATGCTCTTCATAATCATATAGTGTTTGGCTTTTTCAATATTTTTGGTATAGCGCCTCTGATGAGTCTTGAATAGACGAAACGGGCGTCAGGCGTAGCAAAATTTATTGTCTGGAACTTTGTCGTCATTTGTATTTTAATTTTCTTGGATGAAAAAAAAAATATTTAGATCGAATAATTTTTCAGAATCTTATTTTTCAATTAAATATTAACTTTCAAATGCAACCAACAAAACATTAATTTAAAAAGACATTCCAATGCCTTGAATCAAACAACATCAAACTATAATAGCACTGATTTACAAAAAGATCTTTTTTCTTAATTATCTTTATGTATAAGTTATCCCTAATTAGTCAAGTTAAGGCCATGATACCTGTGTTAATTAATAAACTTAAACAATTACGGCAAAATAGCCTGGGAGACTATTTTGCCGGTTACGGCAAAATAGCCACGGCCTAATTTATTTCCTTTTGATCATGCAAATCTGAAAATAATTTTCAAACAAGTGACTAATTAAATATTTCGACAATGGAATCTTTTAATTTAAAAATATTTTGTAATTTAATGTATTTGCGGGAGACAAACAATTGCACCAAAAGCAGAAAAGGGTATTTGTTTTGAGTACCTTGATTCGGCGGGAAATAAGCAGAAGTACCAATGGGACATCCGAATGTCAAAAGTTCGAAAGGACAGAGACTAACCCACTAAACACCAACGAGAACAGAACGAAAAAAACAAACAACATAAGACAAAGATTTTTTCTTGACAGGGGATAATCCAATTCTACTGTGTACCTTGTCATCGTTTTTATGAAAGTGGTTAGAATGTTGGTAACGAATTCAGCAACTCAAGCAAAAAACATACAAATTAGTAATGTTTGAACCTGATACTTGCCCTTTTACGCATTTATGAAAGCAAATTATGAAGATTTGCATATAAAACTGCGTTTTCGGTCAATATGGATCTGTTTGGTCGATATATTCTTGTATCGACCTCATACTAAAGCTATAATTGCATAGTTATTAATCATAAATTGTTCTTAATTTAAAATTTCAAATGTTTTATGCAAACCATATTAGATCTACAGTTTCTGATGCTCTATCATTATAGATATTTCATTCACTGGATTTTTGTATGACAAATTTTCACATAAATAAATTAATATCAAAATACAACAAAACTATTTTCTTTATAATATTTTGACTTAAAATATTTCTCAACCACTCCAATTATTATTAGAAAAACGATTGAAAGGATCCAGTTGTCATGTGATTGAATTTCTAGAATTTTTAAAATCTATTTTTAGTAACGTGCTGTATAGATCTTGATCTTGATAGTTTAGGTGATATGTCTGAAGACATTAGTTCACAGCGTGTGCGTCAATCTGATTAATTGGACCCCCTTACTAAGTCAGCGAAAGTTTTAGCTGGCTCCTTAGCTGCTGATGTGGTGTTGATGATAAATGATGGTAATGAGTTCCAATCTTTGATGCTGTTTGGCATAAAACTGTACTTGAATGTGTCTGTTTTGGCTGTTATTCTTAGGAAGTGCTGGCTGTGCATGGTTTTGGTTCCTCTCTATCATAGAAACGAAGAAGAGACAAAATGTCTAAAACAGTATACCTGTCACGTTTCATAGCAGCAATATGGTATTGTTCAACCAATCAAAATAAAGAAATTCTATCTGATAAAAAATATTATCCTATATTGAAGCATAGGAGACAATATACATTTGTAAATTTTTTGAAAAAAATCACCTGCGTATGTAACATAACATTTAACGGTAAAAAAAAATTACACACTCACAAAAAACCAACCATATTGCTGCTATGAAACGTGACAGGTATACTGTTTTAGAAATTTTTCCAGACATTACATTTATATATTTGTTGAAAGTTTTTTTCAGCTTCAGCTTGTCACGTGTGCGCATCTCTCTTCGTTCCTATGATAGAGATTCATCTCAAACAGACGATTTTCTGTCATGATAAAACTTTTTAAATTAGATATTTTTAATCTCGACATATAAGTGATGGTATAAGTGTGGAATAAGTGTACGTGACATTACCTCAATAAACAAGGGACAATTTGAAACAAAAAAGAATATAAGCACCCACTAGTGTGACAAGTCACTGCCACTGGAAAAAAGGAGTGATGGGTAGATACTGGAAATTTAGCCTCCTGCATGGGGATCCTACGGTATCTACTCTTACCGAGATCTGCAGCAGGGTTCTTTATCGTGAGAGGAACATGACATTTTACCCAACAAGGTTCACCACTATGGTTTGCGGTCAGGTATTCCGTATTAAAGCCTGGCGACCTCGCTTTCATAATGAAAGGTTTGGCCATCTGGCCAATCAAACTCCTGGTAACCTTTATAATGTTGGATTTTAAGTGTCCACAGGAATTCATTGTCAGGTGGACAAACAGACAGACAGACAGACAGACAGACAGACAGAGAGACTGACAAAGTGAAAACTATTGAGCAATTGTCGTGCTTGTTGTGGGGCCCCAATAATCAAATAAAAGATAAGCCTTTATAGGCGCGGAACAACGCAATGTGTTCAGACATACAAAATAAGTTTTACAACGATTTCTGGCTAAGGACTGTCACATATAAACAATGGCTTGATTTTAATAGTTTTAAAACCTAACATTCCACCATATTAAGAATCAACAAATATCACATAGAAAATATTTTATCGATAAAAGTTCAAATCAAACTAAAGAGGACAGCAATGACAGCTAACTTACAAATTTTAAAACATCGTGAAAAAGCTTTTTGATCGGAAAATGTTTGCTAAAATTTAGAGCTATGGGTTTAATGGTGAAATGGAAACATCAACAACTATACAACAACCATGCATCAGTATTTGCCCCCCAAAACAGCTTGTTTATTCCAAGGTTCAGTACTATCTATTTACAAAGTCGCAACACATACTATGAAGTATAACTATAGTCGGGAAAAACTGAATGTACCCAGAACTTCAATGACAAGATAGAATAAGAATAGTTCGATATCTTTTATCATTTGAAGCGAGTCACTATCGTTACTAAATTGAATATCAAAATATTAAAAACCCGCGAGGTTTAAAGAAATTCCATGACCCAGATACATGATAATTACAATGTTTCAATACTGTACAAGAAACTGGTGTATAGAACTATATTAAGTAAACTTAAGATAAGGACAAATTTATTTCAGCATGATTGAGTTCTGGTAAGAAAGTCTACATTGTTTTAGATTACACAAATCGTAATATACAGCTAGTTCCTACTTAACATTGCTGTATATGCTGGGGATAAGTGAGGCTTCCCTTGGCATGGTGCTCAGCAAAGTGCTGGGGATAAGTGAGCCTTCCCTTGGCATTGCTGTATATGCAGGGGATAAGTGAGCCTTCCCTTGGCATTGCTGTATATGCAGGGGATAAGTGAGCCTTCCCTTGGCATTGCGCTCATCCTTGGCATTGCGCTCATCGTTGGCATTGCGCTCACCCTAGTCATTGCGCTCATCCTAGTCATTGCGCTCATCCTTGGCATTGCGCTCATACTTGGGATTGCGGTCATCCTAGTCATAGCGCTCATACTTGGCATTGCGGTCATCCTAGCCTTTGTGCTCATCCTTGGCATTGCGCTCATCCTAGTCATTGCGCTCATCCTTGGCATTGCGCTCATCCTTGGCATTGCGCTCATACTTGATATTGCGCTCATCCTTAGCATTGCGCTCATCCTAGGCATAAATAAATGAGGTACCTGATTTTTTTTTAAATGAAACCACTGGGTGGTAGATAACTGCTACTGATGGAATAGAGATCACCAACCCGAACGTCGGACTAAATGTCGGGCTTCAATTTAATAAATAAATATAACTGTTGAAAATTACCGATTGGGAAAATTCAACAAACTGCACACGTTAGATATTCTTGTTTCTAGATAAGGCTTCTCGGATATTACCAATATAACTTTTCTTTTAATTTTATTTTTGGTGCTCTTGAAATATGACAATACAGCATTAAAAAATAAACAACTTAATTGTTACCCACTTAGGTGCTCTAATATGGACGATAACTCCTCAAGGTCTAATCTAAGGCCTGCTTTGAAAAGAAATGAAAACCTTGCCCATTTTATATCAGTTTTGGGCCAAACTGTGTAAAAAGGGATAGCATAGCATAATAAACAACAACAAGACAATAAATTCAGATAAAACAAACGTAATCAACAATATAAATATTGAATGTAAAAACAATGATAAAAAGTAAGAAATAGAAGTTTAAAAGATAAATTATAGAGATGTTATAAAAAACAAAACAGGGGACAAAACGAAATAAAGAATTCAGATTAAACAAACACTTGGAATGTTTAAAAAAGTAAGACAAAATGTAGAACATATGTTTTAAACTACAAAATAAAAAAAAATCATTATCACAGAGAAAATAATTTTTTTTATTTTCACAACTTACATCTTACAATAAGATCAAAGGCACACATACATTATACACATATAATAATTCTGAATGGAATAAACAGTAAACATTATTATACAAATCACAGTAAAATATATATTTATATACTACTTATTCCACCAGACTAACATTCATACTTGAAAATCAAATGAAACTTTTATTTGGCCCCTGTCCTCAGTTCTAAAGACTGCTTTATAAAAGAGCCTAAACATTTCACTTGCTGTGTTGTTAGCGGGTTTAAAATATTTTGTATTTTAGAATTTGTATAGTTGCTCAGAAAAGTAGGCCTTAAAGTTTTGTTAATATTACAGTTAAAAAAGAAATGGCTTTCATCATCCAGAACCCCGCACGAAATACACATTCGTTGATCCCTTGGTATTTTTTTATATCTACCGGTCTCTATGGCTAAAGGGTGATCACTGATTCTAAATTTACATATTAATTTTCTTATTTCAAAGTCAGTGTAGTTTAGATAATATTCTCTAATATAATCAGACTTTAAAGGATTTGAATAAAAGCAGTTTGCTTTTATCATCAATGTTTTGTATTTTTTTTATTGTATAATGTTTCATAATTATCCTGTAAAGCCTCTCTATATTGATGTTTATGAGTATTTTTTACGCATTTATTGTCTATTTTACTTGCTTGACTTATATTATTTACAGATCTAACATTGTTTATATAAGAAAACCAAAATAAATTCCCTGATCATGTAATGACTTGGATAAATAATAGCATTCTTTAAGTAGATATGAAGTTTCATCTGATAAAAGTCTGTCTTCATATAGCAACGACTGAGTTTTTATAAAGCAATCAACAGGAAAGCGCCCTAGTTCTGACCTTGTTGCTATGTTACTTGTACATTTTTTTACTCCAAGTATAAATTTACAAAACTTGTTATGTATTTTGTCTGAGGGTCTTTTGTCTATGAATAAAAGTTCATCAGGATGCATATGGTTATTATTTTTCTTTGATCTGTTCAATGCATTGTGAAACGATTTATAAATATCCATATACCAAATTTCACAGTTATATGTTAAAACTGGACGAACTACAGTCAGGGATCATTCTTATATAAGTGAATTTATTTCACTTGGACAAGTGAAATCTAATCACTGATATAGGTGAACACAGTTTTGGGTGAATACATTTCACTTGTTCCAGTGAACTTTTAATTTATCAAAATAATATAGCCACTAAAAACAATTTCTTTTTATTTGGTGTATTTAAGAACTCATTTACAATTTCTACACTTCATTAGTATCATTATAGAGACAGTTTGTCTGATAAATTAAATTTCTTCTTCAAAGACACAATAAGTACAAATTAATAGCCATTTAATTTCTCTAGGGACCTATTTTCAAAGCCTTTGCGCCCTCTCAAATTTGTCTGCGCCCAGACAATTTTGATTGATATATAAAGTTTCAATCTAGATCTAAAGAAGAAAAATACTGCTGACCACATGAAAAAATGTATAACATCATTACAGATGATCAAAGATTTAACATTTTGTCTAAAATAACTTGTATAAGTGAATTTATCCTGTAAAGAAATCCTGTCTACTTGTGGAAGTGAATTTGTATCACTGGAACAGGTGAATTAAATACACTGCTACAAGGGTGATCCTTGATCGAACTAAAGAGTCAAATAAATGAGTGGAGACGTGTTCAGGAAGTTCGTTAAGGCTAGAAGTGTAACTTTTGATCGAATATAACACTTTTAGTGCCTTTTTAGCTAAATCTTCAGCTGAGGATGAAAAATTTCCATTTTGAGATATAACATTTCCAAGGAATTTATATTCTTTTACATTATCCAAGACAGACTTTCTATATTTGAAAGAAACATCAATTTTACTGGAATTACCCAAAAGCATAGTTTTAGTCTTATTACAATTTACAGATAGCTGCCAGTTTTTACAATATAATGAAAGTTTATTGAGACTTTTTTGAAGACCCTCTTTTGATTCGGAGAGGATAAGTAAGTCATCCGCAAACATTATAGACTACCAATATTAGTAGTCTGTAATGTAAGTGGATCACTATTTTTTTCGAGAAATAATTCTGGAAGATCATTTATATATATATATTGAAAAGAGTAGGACTCAGAGATCTCCTTGGCGTACACCTCTATCAATATGATAATATTCTGTACATCCATTTTCAGTTTTGAGAGATGATTTAGTATTAGTGTACATACCTCTTATAATGTCAATAGTTTTATAGCCTATACCTAACTTGGCCAGTTTATAAAACAGACCTTTACGAATAAATGTTTTAAAACAAAAATGCAGGCAAATAAAGGTAAAAACAAAATTACCGAACTTTGAAAATCAATCTCCATAATGTCCATAAGACAAGACAAAACAAGGAAGGCATACCGAAAAAAAAAAGATCGCAATTCTAAAGAATATGACATAAAGAACTAAAGGACTGTAGGACTATGCATTGGAATTTCGACTTAAGGACTGTCGGACCAATAATCTGTCGGGCTATAGGACAGTTGGACTAGTGGACTGACAGACTATTGCACTGTCCTTCTATGATACTGTTGTATTACAGGACTTTCTGACAATTTTCTATTGGACTGTTAGTCTGTCGAATTACTGAGCCGCAGAGCAATAAAGCTGCCGTGTTATTTTACAGTCGGACTATTGGACTGTCGGGCTATATAACTGTCGAAACAATAACCTGACGGGCCATTTACCTGTCAACGACTGTATATCTGTCAGGCTAAAGGACTGTCGGACAGTTTCGATATCAGGCAATAGGACTGTCGGTCAAACAATCTGTAGGGCTATATGACTGTCGGGTCATAAGACTGGCGGACTACATTGGACCGTCGTACTATTGAACTATTGATCTAAAGAACTGTCGCATCCTTAAGCTGTCAAACCATATAACTTTTGAGCAAGTGAGCTGCTAGGCTACAGGACTACGGAGAGTAGGACTTTAAAAATGTTTGTTATAGGACTGTTGGACCATACTGTTGACTGTCTGAATAATAGACGGTCGCAAAATTAAACTATCAATCTTTAGGACTGTCGATGTATAGGAATGTCTGACCCCTCCTATTTAGAATCCTTTCAATCTAATTTGACAAATAAGTACCAAGTGTGAATGTTGACTATATTTTAAATGAATTTTGTAGGCTGTTAACGTTTTTCGTAACAAATGATGCGTTGGCAACTGTTATAACATATGATGGAGTCGTTCGTAATTCGACGGATGGAACCATGGAGGCCTATATGATTCCCCCTTTTAAATCGAATCATGCATCTTTTATTGAAAGACTACCTAATGGTGATTTTATAATGGCATGGTTTAGTGGAACTTCAGAAGGTGAAAGTGACGTTGCCATTGTCGTTAGCAGGCTTCCTTCCGGTACAGATCAATGGTCACGTGCTTCCGTTGTATCACAAAGAAAAGGTTATTCAAACCAAAATCCAGTACTTCATTATGACAATACCACCAGGAATCTTTACCTTTTTCATACTCAACAAGAAGCTAAATACACGACAAACAGTGAAGGTAAAACGAACAGGGCATGTGGAAAAAAGATATATAATTTCTTCTCTATTCTTATATAATTTCACCTCACGTGTATATGTAATGTACATTTCTTATTCGATATGCCAGGGCTAAAACTTTTATTTTTTTTCAAACCGTTACCTTGCGCTCTGTGATCGACTTTTTGGCCAAGGTTACAAGAAAATTCTTCTCATACATCTCTTAAAAGTTTTCTTTCGATATCTGCCATTAAAAAAACACACATGACCGGTTCGTAGCTCATACAATTTCTATTCGATTTTAGATTCTGCAGAGATATGGGTACTCAATTCCACAAGTGCTGGACAAAAATGGACGAGTCCGAAACTAATGTTTGGGAAAAAAGGTTCATTTGATAGGAACAGAATAGTCTTGTCTTTGAAGAACACGTGGTTGTATCCCATTTATTACGCAGGAGGTTCCAGTAAACAACAGTATTCCAATATCAAGGAAAATTTGGACCATAATGTTTTCAGCAAATGGTTGGATCATCCAATCAAGGACTCGAATTATCTGGTCCAGCCGTCGGTAGTCAGACCTGTTCAAGGTAATGATGTCATTTGACACATAATTTTGTTTTACTTTAAAAGTTGAAGTTAATTTGTTGATTGGTAATATGTGAAGCAAGTGCGGCTTATCAAACGTAATCACTATGACGTTTTTCTCTCATTTACATGTAATTTAGCCTTTTAGTTACTTTTATGAGAATAGTTTATACTTATTGACTGAGTATGAGGGTGATGAATAGATTAATCCCTGAGATGCAACTATTGTCTGTGGCGTAACCGAAGGCAATAGTTGTCTCAGAGGAAAACAATCTATCTGTTACCCAAATATACAGTAAGTAAGTGTTTAATTATACCGAAAGAAACAGCAGACAAAACGGTTTAGAATTTTATCTTAACAAAGCCAAACTCTACAACTGGTGAATATATGATCATTGAAATATTGCATCAAAAATATCAAGAAAAGAAAAAAAATCTCGTGCAATTACAATTTTCATCATTTCCGTGACCTAACATAAGTAAACCATAGCAATAAAAAATTAACAACAGAAACGATTGGATGAAATGCGGACCTATATGGCGTCAGAGGGCAAATAGTTGTGGCGAAGGGTGATAGTTGGAAACTATTGACCGGTCAATAATTCTTGGCTATCAAACAGAGAAAAAAAGTAAAAATATTGTTTATGCATGCATTCGTTTAAGAAAAACACTATTGAGGTATAATAATATAAGCTGCTAGTAATGAGTTGCAGAATAAGAGTACGTGACACAGCACCGATGAAACAAAGATGATTAAACATAGGAAAACATCTAACAGACTTTAAACCGCTCGTCGCCAGGTTATTGAAGAAGCAAAGATGCCAAAATGGGGAATTCGAGTGTCAGAAATACGAAAGGGCACCGACAAAATCAGTAAACGTGAATGAGACACAAAAACAACTGAACGGATATCTATGGCGCGAACTCAAGTCATAACTAGAGTGAACTTCCGAAGAGTATGCAGTTTTTGGTTGCTATAGCACACCCGTTGCGTTGCCAATTCTGTCGATTAAATAAGTCAAATCCGGAAAACTAAGACCGAACAAAACCCTATGACAAACCAACATTTGCACTCATCTGAGAGAAAGAAACCCACATTCGTCTATGAGCGCATGTTCTTTCAATCTGATTGATTCACATACAAAACTTCGTTACTTGAAAATACATATTGAAGGATAATATTATTTGTAGGACAACCAAAACTAATAAGCTTATTTAGAGACAGAAGAGCTGAAAACATATACAGAGCGGAGAGTCCGGACGATGGAAAATCATGGTCAAAACCAGCGAAAACGAAACTACCAAACAACAACAGTGGTATCCAAGCAACAGTCTTATCGTCTGGTAACATTGCTGTTGTATACAATCCAACAAACAAAGCGCGAAACCCACTAAGCATATCTTTGTCGTCTGACGGTGGTGTCACGTGGCCTTATACCCGGAAGTTGGAATTTCAATCAGATGTAAATGGGGTAGAATTCAGCTACCCTACTTTATTGCAGGACTCGGATGGGCGTATACATATATCTTACACCTATAATAGAGAAACAATTAAGTATAGAGTTCTACCGAATGAAGCCTGGATCAAAACAAATAAAAGTAAAAATATTATTAGATCTTTTTCTAGTTTTGGAGATATTCACTAAATCTACCTTTATTTGTCTTTTCAAAGACGTTTTGTAGTTGTCTCTCTTTTGTTACACATTTGTTATTTATGCCAAGAAGTTCTTACTTCAAAGACGTTTGTTTGGTAAAAAGTTCACCATTTCAAAGATTTTTGTCGATTTTCTTAATTTTTTTTCCTGATACTGCCTCTGAGAATTGACTATCTGAAACGCATAGTTACTTTATTGTAAAAATATCTGACTTTATAAAAAAAATACGATAAATTATAAAAAAATGTTACGTTTATTGGAATGAAAAAAAAAATATCTTAGATACATTCAAAACGGAATAAAAGGGGTTTCCTTCTATTCTAAGCATAAGTATAGTTAAAGGGCTGAACATGCCAAAACGCGGCTGAGTATGGTAGTAAGGCTGTGCGGCCGAGAGGTGTCAGGTGCTGGTCATGTGCTAAATACCACGTTATAGATCACTAGCCAATGGACCTTTTCAGAAATTGTGCATTGCATTGTGGGATTGGGATTGATTTCAACGTTGTTGATTGGTAATGACGTTATTAACGAGTACGGTAAGCGACGTTTTCGAGGACAGAAGATGAATTTCTGAATAGCCTAGGTCCATTAGCATTTTAGGTTGTAGAGAATCGAATCCAGTTTGTAATTTACAAAACAGGAACTTTCATTAAGTGAGCGAGTTACCTGCCCAATGATTGTCGGTGCTTGGTTTCCTCCCGGAACTCTCAACCTATATTCCCGGGGTGCGTCGAAAAGGACGTAAAATACCGACAACACACATGGAAAATGACAAACACTTTATGGCTAGCTAAATACAATACTACAACGAAATGCCGAAGAAAAGGCTACACAATAACCAAGTTAAACCTATGCCCGCGGATCAGAAGGCCGGGAGAGGTAGGAATTCACCTTGTGACGAAAAACAAGCAATACTGATGGATACATTAAACTGCTTTTCACATCACAGAGATGAACGTTAAAGTTCTGACTTTGATAAAAAAAGAAAAAAAAAAAAAACAGTTTAAACGGGATTTTTATGAAACCAGAATGGTAGAGCGTTAAATTGTTTGTACTGTTAAGCAACAGACTTTTAAATTCCCAGTTTGAAATTTGTCACGTCTGATTTTATTTGGATTTAGACGAAGAAGAAATAAAAAAAACTTAAGATTTTCATAAAAAGTATCATTATATTTGTGCACTTTTATCTTATGTCTTATGTTTTCCGGAAAAATAAAAATAATTTATGTTGTTTGTGTAATCTGGAAACACAATTAATGTAGTTGTATATTCAATGCCAAGTAAATTTCTCTTTCAGTTGCAAATTCTTAGATATGGATAGCCAGGCGTGCATTTCCAGGACTAACATCCCGATCATATTTAGTGCCCCGCAATAATCAGGAACTGGGCTTCCAAATAATGAAAATATATTGCCAAACCAGTATCGCGTTTGATTTCTCTACATTGTATACTTCAATTCCACATTCACAACTAAAATCTCGTTTGGCACAGCTGATTAAACGTTGCTTTATCAAAAAGAACGGAAAACGCAGGTACAAGTATTTGGTAGTCGGTTATAAAAAGACTTACTTTGTCATCCAAGAGTCTAGCAAGAAAAACAAATTTACAGAAGATCAAATAATAGAAATGCTCAACTTTCTAATCGACAACATATTTGTTCAGTTTGGTGGACGTGTTTTTCAGCAAACAATAGGTATCCCAATGGGCACAAATTGTGCACCGTTGCTTGCCGATTTGTTTCTTCATTCATATGAAGCGGACTTCTTACAATCACTTCTAGACAAAAAGGACCGCAAACTTGCTTTATCCTTCAATCTCACATTTCGTTATATTGATGATGTCCTTTCACTAAACAATCCTCAATTTGGTGACTATTTACATCTCATATATCCGAAGGAACTTGAGATAAAGGACACTACAGATTCTAGGAGGTCCGCTTCATATCTGGATCTTTTCTCGAAATTGACACACAAGGAAGGCTTTGTACAAAGCTCTATGACAAACGTGATGACTTCAACTTTCCAATAGTTAACTTTCCCTTTCTGTGTAGCAACATTCCGTCCGCTCCAGCATATGGAGTTTACGTATCACAATTGATTCGCTATTCCAGAGCATGTGGGGAGTACAACGACTTCCTTGATAGAGCCACACGGCTGACAAGCAAATTGTTAACACAGGGGTACGTTGCTCCCAGGTTGTTGTCATCACTCAAGAAATTTTACGGACGACATCATGTGCTTGTATACAAATACGGGATTTCTATCTCTCAGATGAGCACAGATGTTGGTTTGACATAGAGTTTTGTAATGTCATCCTTTACGGATTTGACCAACACTTAATCGATCTGTGGCAACGTGACGGGTGTGCTATAGCAAGCAGGAACTGCTTACTCTTCCGGAGCACCTGAGTTCACTCTCGTTTCGACTTGAGTTCGCGTTGCTGAATGCGGTTTTGTTGTTATGTTTGTGTGTGTTTTATGTTGTTATGTGGTTTGTTTTGTTGTGATGATTTTTTTGTCTGCCGGTTTTGTCTTTGTCTTTACGGTTTTATGATACTGATTACCCCTTTGGTACACCTTTGCTTCTTTAATCTCCTTTGTTGAACGGGTAATTCACGTCCCCGACTGTTCCGTGAATTTTAGTGATCTCTTTGTTGTCAAACATGTTTATTTAGTTTTTGACGTTAATTCGTACTTAACTTATATCGCAAAAAAAAGATTAAAAATTTTGTTTTTTTTTATTGTTCATTAAAGTCCCAACGGTAAGACTTTATTCACTAATTTTATTCTTGTAGCGTTGTCATAAAACCTAATTTGGCGTTTGCTTTCTAAAATATGTTCTATTTCAATCTAATTTTAAAAAGTTGATTCTGGAAAAAGCACATTTTAATGATCATGACTCATTAAGCCACTTTAATTTCACCAGAAAAGTCAGAATCAAATAAATCTAACGTACAAAAACAGTTAGTTTATAAGGTTCCATGTAGAGTCATTAATATTGTCTCACGAACAGTAAATCGGCAGAAAATGACAGTTTCAATTATTACTGGAACTATTTATGACGCAAACCAGGGAAGACTTCATTAATTACCGCCTCTTGGATCAATACCCATGATTACTAATCGGGTTCGTGTATCATCCGAGTATTGGAATGCTATAATGGATTTTTCTCCAGAAGCCCATATCGATCCATTCCATTTGCGGCAATGTATTAAATCTAGCTGCATTCGGCATCCATGTTCAGGGTTGCCATGGTTATGACATCACGTCTGCTATTATGCTAATGAATTCCTTATACGAAGAAGATGAAAACAGAAATGGTCTGCCATTCGTGAATTCAGATTGTTTACTTCATAGTTGATTTTCAACCGGAAAGGTGCTAATTTTCACAAGACAATCCAGTATTTAACGCGATGGAATTTAAATTTTATTATTCATAGATTGAATGTAAAGAAAACAACAAGACGAAATGGGAACCGTTCTTTCTTTTTCACCAAGGCCTAGGAAGCCATTGTATGAGGATGTCAATTTAAACAACTACCATTATGAATTATTAAACAATACGAAAAACAACAGCAGCCGTGGAGATAAAAGTTATAAGAAACATTCCATATTTCTGGGAGGATTAAGTTGGAAGAAGTTTTCCGTTAACAATGGGAAAAGGAAAGACAAAAATTTTCAAAGATTCTCCAATGCAACAATTGTCCCTGGAAGATTGGATAACAACTATAACATTGAAAATGTTGACATTAACAAAAACATTCCGAAAACTATCTCCAGCTATAACATAAAACAGGAACAGAAGGCGGTTGATAAACAACACGTGGAGAAAAAGACAGTCAAAAAGGTCGATAAAGCCACCAGTCCAAAGCGTACAGTGATCCAAGCCAGTACTTCAGAGCTACTGAAATGTTTAGGGGAGTATCTCAGAAGAAAGTGTAAAAAACTTAGAAACTTTGAAAGCCACAGTGCTATAGTGTGGCTCCGGAGCGTTGACAGATCATTGTTATTACAAGGTTGGCAAGATGTGGCCTTTATTAATCCGGCCAATGTTGTGTTCTTATACATGCTTGTGAAAGACTCCACTTACAATGAGATTGACTCTGAGCATGAGCTTCAGGCGCTAGTCTTAACGTGTTTATATCTTTCTTATTCCTACATGGGAAATGAGATCAGCTACCCGCTGAAACCCTTCCTAGTCGAAGAAAACAGAGACAAATTTTGGGACCGTACGTTAGTAATTATAAATCGCCAAAGTTCAAACATGCTTAAATTAAACAGTGACCCAAGTTTCTTCACAGAAGTCTTCACAGAACTCAAAGCCTATTCTCCCTGTATATGAGACAGTTGGTATAAGAACTTGATGCCGTATTGCCAAGCATTGTACTTCAAAAAAAAATATCTGAAAACTATTATTGTTAAGCGCTTTTTGTAAGTCTTCTTACTGTCATTTCGAAAATATTTTTCGCTCAATTTGATTGATATAGAAGATTGTATTCGTAAAGATTGTTGATTTTTTACTGTTTTATTCTATTTCATGTATATTTTATTGAATTTTTGAGTTGAAAACTCATTCGTTAAATATTTTTCTTTCCTTATAATACAAACATAAAATGTGTTTAATTATTAAGATAACAGATACCGAAACCATATAAAAATCTAATAAGACAATCATATCTTTTGGTTATGCTATTGAAGCCTAGGGAATTGGATTTTACATGATTCATCAGCTAACATTGGGGATCAATGGGAAGCGATCAATACAGAATGTGATTACTTAGACTTAGAAAATCATGACGGTAAAAAAATTGATTAACTTTAGAACAAAATCGATGGTGCTCCGATTATGGAAGAAAATAGTATGTGTTTAACAAATAAAGCAAATGGTAGGCAATATTCTTTATATGATTTAATCTTTAAAATATTTGTCTTCAATTTAGATCAACTGTAAGTTCAGTACATTTGCTCTCACCAAATATATCAATTATAATGTTTTACATTTTACCAAATAAGATTTAAGTCTTTCTTCATTTTATGTTCATTTTGGAGCATCAATGTGATAGTTTATTGAGCACATACATGACATATGGGTATTATTCATTATTTATAATTTATATGTATGTTGATGTTGAAATGTGAGATATGTTTATGAAGTATATAAATGATCAGAAAATTGATTCAGACTTTTATTATTATTTTCACTACCCTCTTTTTGTGCAAATTACAGGGTAGCAACTTTGTGTTGACGAATATGCTAGGATAAGTATGTCAACATTTCGTCATTTCCGCGACTTGAAATCGTCAGAGACATAATATTCAAACCTGTCTATAAAGGGCAGTCATGGGACAACAACATCATGCCCTTTATAAGCAGGTGCCCTTTATATAAAAGTTCATTTTGGTTGTATTGTTCATAAAAGGGATATTTTAGAGGTACTCTTTATTCGCAGTGATTTGCTACATACAGGTGCCCATTAAGGCAGGTTTGACTGTATAAAACAAGGTTTCTGATGCAGGTCTACAGTAATGTTTAAAAAGATGCCCTGATGTACTCAATCTACTTTTTGGAGCTTGTCAGTCTGTTCTTCTTCTTATCAATGTAGTAAGTCAAGTTGTAAGATTCAGGTATGCGGAAAAAAGCTTTTGTTGTATACCTCTTTGTTTGTTCTTGATTGGATATAACTGTCCTGGTGGTAGCGTGTTGATGTACATTAATGCTATGGATCAGGGATGGCAACAGTTATATTGTTACACGTGGCTAAAAATTTTATTTCAAGGAGCATTTGTCATCACACCAGAAACAAAACAACTAAAAAAGAAGCACTTTTAACAAAATCGTTAAAATAAATAAATAAAAAAATTCTTGTATAGAAATTTCCAATTCAGTGGTTGTTTGAAACAACAGGTTACTTTTGTTGTATTCAACACATGGTCAATATTCTCAGTGCTTAATTTTGCTTTATAATTTGGCTTTTCTAAAATTTTGGGTTTGAGTATATTTTCCGTTCAATACTTTTGGTATCCGCCCTGCAATTGTTTTGATTCAAATGCTGCTTATTACAGTTTACTCCTTCAATACTTACACCATACTCGAATAGTTTTGTATTTTGTAGCTGGGTTACATGTACAGTACACGTCAGGTACAAATCTAGAAAAGAAAAGAAAACATAAGTCTTATATTTAGTAAACATATTATATTTGCCAAGATAAGAAAACATTAGAATATACTTATCCAGTCTTCATAATAACATAGTTATAAAAATATACTAAAAATACAATTTAAAAATTTACATATGACTGCATGGAGATAATTAACTTTAAGCAAAATGGAAATTAATGTTAGTTTAAACATATTTGTTTATCCTGGTTTGGGAAACAAGCTTATTAATTCTTTTATGAATCCCTCTCCATCTAGCAGTTTGCGAGTGTGCCCTTTGTAGCGGCCCACATTGAGCCTACTCTTATCAAACTCCACAAAGGGGTCATTATCGTGCATGGGGTATTGCTCTCCACATACATGGGACAACCTTTTTTGTCCCTTCCGAAGGACTAGCATCGTTCCTTGAGACCATATTAATTAATGTTGTTCTTGTTGTTGTTGTCTGAGATCAAACGCCCTTTAGACGTTTTGTTTTTCCTGTTAACTGCATTTACAAAAAATGAATTTCAAAACAAACAAAATTAATGAGGAAGAATCCAAGGACTTTTTGATTTATTGTTTGATTAATACTAAACTAAAAACCTTCTAAACATCGCTTGTTAATTCAAAATCGGTGAGAGAAACTACATCTATATGCAAATTACCCAGGGATTGTGCTTTTTGTCAGCAAAAATATTAAAAAAAGGGATGAACTCTGGAGATTATTTTTCAGAATATTAAGTATAATGTAGTCTCAGAAGGAAATATTTTCGATCTTCATATTTCATTCTTCAATTTCTTCTCTCACATTTCCTAACGTTTTAAAATTGGTTACCTAGATAATCTTTTAGCCCCCCCCCCCAAAAAAAATTGGTTACCTAGCCCCCCCCCCTCCCACCAAAAAAAAAAAACTGTAGTAAAGAAAGAAAAAGAAGACGCATGAGGCGTTTCAATTCTTTTGTAAACATGCGTTTTAAGTATTGTTGTGCTCTTTGTGCAATTCGACCTGTAATCTTTTAGTTTTTAGGGGATATTATTATTTTTGGTTTTAGTTTCGCTTTCTTTGATTCATGTTTTTATTTTTATTTTTTAGTACAAATGAAACTATATACGAATATTTTTCATGAAATACGAATGAAAATGATAAAAAAAATCTCTAAATTTTATCAAGGAAAAGGCAATTAAATTTCCCATGGTACAGCACGATATACACCTACACACAGCTGTATATTTCTCAATGGCACGAACAACACTTTATCATTAAATATACATCTGAAAGTTCATTTGTAGTACGAAAAGGGTGCTTGGAAAAATACAATAAAGTACAAACACATCAGTATAATGGAAAGTTTGTTAAAGAGATGGAAAAAACAAACAAGTCAGTACGCAATACAATGACTATTTGTAGTAGCTTTAAAAATATAAAAAATCCTGGCTCGGCTTTTTCGGAAAAGAAAACAAGAGGCTCCCAGGAGCCTGAATCGCTCACCTGGTCTTAATGTCAACCCTTTGAAGACTTTTGTATAGCTAAATGAGCTGAATGTTTAAGCAATAAAAAGCTTTTCTCTATCTGCAATAGTTTTCATTCCGAAGCAAAAAACACTATTTTTCACCTTTAAAGGGCCATAACCCCTTAAAGGGGTCATCTGACATCTTCAACCCTAAAAAGAGTTTTGTAGAGCTAATTAAGCTGAACAATTAAGCAAGCAACATCTTTTCTCTATCTGCAAAAGTTTTCTTTCTTTAGGCCAAAAACACTATTTTTGCCTGTAAGGGGCCGTAACCACTATAAGGGGTCATCTGGCAACTTTGACCCTATGGAAACTTTTGTAGAGCTAAATGAGCTGAACATTTAAGCAAGCAACAACTTTTCTCCATCTGCAATAGTTTTCATATCATAGGCCAAAAACACTATTTTTTGCCTTTAAGGGGCTGTAACCCCTATAAGGGGTAATCTGACAACTTCGACCATATGGAGACTTGTGTAGAGCTAAATGAGCTGAACATTTAAGCAAGCAACAGCTTTTCTCTATCTGCAATAGTTTTCATTCTATAGGCCAAAAACACTATTTTTTGCCTTTAAGGGGCCGTAACCCCTATAAGGGATCATCTGACAACTTTGACCTTATGGAGACTTTTGTAGAGCTAAATGAGCTGAACATTTAAGCAAGCAACAGCTTTTCTCTATCTCCAATAGTTTTCATTCTATAGGCCAAAAACTCTAATTTTTGCCTTTAAGGGGCCATAACCCCTATAAGGGGTCATCTGACAACTTTGTCCTTATGAAGACTTTTGTAGAGCTAAATGAGCTGAACATTTAAGCAAGCAACAGCTTTTCTCTATCTCCAATAGTTTTCATTCTATAGGCCAAAAACTCTATTTTTTGCCTTTAAGGGGCCATAAACCCTATAAGGGGTCATCTGACAACTTTGTCCTTATGGAGACTTTTGTAAAGCTAAATGAGCTGAACATTTAAGCAAGCAACAGCTTCTCTCTATCTGCAATAGTTTTCATTCTATAGGCCAAAATACGAAAAAATGCTATTTTTCACCTTTAAGGGGCCGTAACTCCCATAAGGGATCATCTGACAACTTCAACTCTATGGAGACTTATGTAGAGCTTTTGATGCTGAAGCAGTAGCGTGGCATCAGATTTCATCTATCTCTTATACTTTTCGATTTACAAGCCAAAAACAGTAGTCTGACCCCCCTGGTCTATTTTTAGCAACAGCGGCCATGTTTTTCGACGAATCAAAAATCCCCACATCAGTTCTGTACCACCAGACCAAATTTGGTTTGAATCTGTGCAATGGTTTCAGAGGAGAAGAAGTTTGAAGAAAAGTTAACGACGACGACGACGACGGACGACGACGACGACGACGACGGACGCCAAGTGATGGCAATAGCTCACATGGCCTTTGGCCAGGTGAGCTAAAAAGGAGGGCGAAGAATATCTCCATTGCCACCTCCCCCATAAAAACCCAATGGTTGCTCCCTAATAGGGCGAGCCAGTGTGCGCCATACCAAAAATTGTTTTTAGCTTTTCTGACCTAGATGCATTTATATTGTCATTTTGATATAAAACAAATTTTAACAAATTATATATTTCAAATAGTGCCCATTGCCTAGATAGTTTATAGATTATTTAGAGAAAAAGTTGGCGGGAAAATTTCCCCACATTTACTACTATCTTAAATGATAATCTCTTAAAAAGGCAAATAACTCAGATTTTTTTATCAATTACAATGAGGTTGATACAAATTCCATGGTCAAAAGTGTGCGATTTCCCTAATTCATGAGTCTACGCATGTTGTGCTCATTTTGCCTAATTCATACGTGGACTGATACTTTAAAGTATCCAATGATGTGCATGGTGTCTTTAATCAATAACACTGAAGACGTAACAAGGAAGTCATATCATCTGTTTTACAATGCATGAGCAATATTGAATACGGATTTTGTCAACGAAGAAACAAATCCCGACACTATATATATCTAATAACGCCCAAGCTGGAATGATTCCAAGCTGCATTTCAAACCAAAAAGTTCTGAAGTAAACATAGAAGTTAATGAGATGTGGAATAAGTTAACTTGGTACAACATACATCATTATATAAACGACAATTTGTAAATCTATAATGGAAAACAGACAGCAGCTTTTCAATGTGACAAGCGGTCACTGTAAACCATTTTGCAATTGACGAAAGATAAAAGTGTCATGCGTATGATTTAAAGCTAATTCAAAAGTGTTTGTTTTGGATAAAACCAATAGAGACTATATGTGTACCCTTGGTTGGTAAATAAGAGGTTGTCGGGTCTATTATACGGAAACCCTAACTTCCGGCCACGCATAATGGGACAACGTGTGTGAAGAATGCCACGCTTCGTGCGCTTAAAGACTCCTTTGTGGACCAACAAGCAGTGCACTACATCGGCTAAATTTTCCGCCCCTAACCGACCCTGCTACTTTCCTGTGGTCTTCAAAATTTACAGTTTCCTACCCTACCTCATTTTCTCATAATCATCATCATCATCATCATCATCATCATCATCATCATCATCATCATCATCTTTTCGTGTTCATTTTATCATCTTTTCATGTTCATCGCCTTTACATTATGTAAATTATGTATGTAGTGTTGCCATGCCGTAAAACAACTATTCACTAATGCAATATCGCCAAGAAGGAAGAAGATAAATGAGCACCAATGGTTATCATATATAATTATATTGTACCCTGCCTTTATATTTCAAATTTCACCATAGACACCCCCATAAAAATGAAATGGTTGGTCATGGTATTTAATTCTTCAGGAAGAAACACAGTGATCTCAACGAACTTAAGATGATGCACCTGAAAGTAAATATTCAGTACAAAACACAGGTTTAAAATCGAATAAAATATATCAAAATTTTAGTCTAAGATTACAAACAAGAGGCTCCCAGGAGCCTGAATCGCTCACCTGGTCTTGATGTCGACCCTATAAAGACTTTTCTAGAGCTAAATGAGCTGAACATTTAAGCAAGTAACAGCATTTCTCTATCTTTTATAGTTTTCATTCTGTAGCCGTAGGCTCAAATCATGAAAAAAATGTTATTTTAAGAGCCCTAACCCCTATAAGGCCAGGGGTCATTTGACAACTTTAACCCTGTGAAAACTTTTATAGAGCTAAATGAACTGAACATTTAAGCAGGCAACAGCCTCTCTCTATCTACTATAGTTTTCATTTTATAGGCCAAAAACATGAAAGAACGTTATTTTAGGGGCTGTTACCCCTATAAGGGGACATCTGACAACTTCAACCCTATAGAGACTCTTGTAGAGCTAAATAAAATGAATATTTAAGCAAGCAATAACTTCTCTCTTATCTGCTATAGTTTTCCTTTCAAAGGCCAAAAACGTGAAAGAACATTATTTAAGGGGCCGTAATCCCTATAAGGGGACATCTGACAACTTCGACCCTATGCAGACTTTAGTAGAGCTAAATGAGCTGAACATTTAAGCAAAAAACAACTTTTCTCCATCCGTAAAAATTTTCATTCTATAATCCAAAAACATGAAAAAATGCTATTTTTCACCTTTAAGGGGCCGTAACTCCTATAAGGGGTCATCTGACAACTTCGACTCAATGAAGACTTTTGTAGAGCTTTTGATGCTGAAGCAGTAGCGTTGCATCAGATTTCATCTCTCTTATACTTTTTGATTTACAAGCCAAAAAATGTAGTCTGACCCCCTGGTCTATTTTTAGCATTTTGTTTGAACGGCGGTCACCATTTTTGCAATCTTGGTAGAGGACCCATAAATGAAGTGTGCAAAGTTTCAAAGCAATCCCTTCAGTCGTTTCGGAGGAGAAGATTTTCAAAGAAAAGTTAACGTCTACGACGACGACGGACGCCAAGTGATGGCAATAGTCCTTTTTAGAAAGTATTTTACGGACGTGCAGACCTGAGAAATATTTTACTTATGCTGGCGTCACACTGTCCCGATTTTGACATACGATGGCCACACGATTGTGAAAATTTCAACTTCGTGCGAAGCTAGTCCCGAACTTGCTAAAAATCAAAATCAAAACCGAAGGGTATACGATTAGAACCGATGGCTTAGCGATCGGAAAAGTAGCACATACGAATAGCTGCGAACCGATTACGAAGTTGTTACGATGTTATCAAGATTAGTCGAGAATTAGATCCAAAGGAGACACGAATTTATACGACGGCTGTACGACGTCGTGTTTAGCATACGATTGGTCTACGAAGCATCACGATGGGTATACGAAGTATGAAATATAAGAACGCGATTCGCAATAAGATTATATAATTTAGTCTATATAAATTGTCCTTTGCAGCCTCTAATTAGTATGTATGGATGACAAGTTAAAACGATGGCTCTCCAAGCAAACCCTTGCTGTCCTTGATGTCGATCAGTAAGAGTAGATAAGACATTTGATCTAAAGCTAATATGTAGAGCCTGTTAAGATAGAACAAAAAAGATGACGCTACTTTATCCTGTTTTGTTCGTGTGAGTTGACCGAAGCACACATAATCTGAAAACAAGAAGAATATGTTGTAACTATGTAGAAAGTTCAACAATTTTAGCTGCTGCGAACGATTCTTGAACAAAGCGTGTCCACCTTATAATACATGACTTCGTTACGGGTCCTATACCGGTATCTAAGTCCAAAGGTCCCGTAAATATTTGCGGACCGAAACGGAATGTAAACTTGATCTCAGTAACCCGTAATGGTGGACTGGCATACAGTACATACCAAAAATCAGTTTAATAACTATAATTAAGGGTGGGAAACTGATATTTCAGTGAAATTTTAAAGTTCAAAGGGTCCTAACTCTGTAAAAAATTGCAGACCGGAACAACGCGTTAACTTGATCTTTAACTCATCATGGTAAGACTCACATACCAAAAATCAGTTTAAAGTGTAATATCTATATATAAGGTTTTAAGAAAAGTGCGAAAAAGTTATTGTGACAGCGAGACGACCGGGCCGGACAGACACACAAACGGGCAGACGAGACGAAGTGCAAACCTAAAGTCCCCTTCGGCTTTTGTCGGTAGGGGACTGATAAAACTAAAGTAAGTTTAAAATGGTTAAACCTTTATTTCTGATATTGAATTTCAAGTATTAAAAGATGCCACAAAAGCTTGGACTAGGACGCGAAAGAGGGAAGCGCCTGGCTGGAAAGAACAGGACGAAAAGAAAAGCGTCAGAAGATTCTAGATCCAGACTGTCTTCGCTTTGTTTTGTCTTTTCTTCTTGTACTTTTGAGACTGTTCATTCGTTTCAATTTTTTTTTAATTTCCTTTATCAATTTTTCGAAACTAAAAAAATTATGAATAAAGAATTAATGAGGATACTTGTATCATAAGCTGCTGTCTTATAAGTCTTCCTCCTGCTGCATTTTAATCATGAGGGGGGAAAACAGAGCTATATAGATGTACTAACTTTTCTTTTTCTAAACGATTTATTGTAACACGCCCCTAATTGAAATGGATTAATAAATGTCCCTATAAGGCACTTTTGACGCGTTTGATATTTTTTTTACTTCAGAAATCGTACTGCTTTGACCAGTGCCGTGTTTCCATCTCCATGCCATTACTCTATGCCATTACATTAGTTACGACGGATATACGAATACAAAGCGAGGTCTTTGCGACGCCGTGTTTCCTTCGCACCACCTTCGGAGAGCTTCTTGTTTTATTCGTGCCGCCATCGTACGATAAATTAATCCGATGACACTAAGAAGGCAACACGAAATCAGAAGATGCTTTCACGAAGGCATTACGATAGAAAGGATGGATTAACGAACACAACACGAACAAGGACCTTCGCACGAACCTTCGGGAGTTTTTTAACATGTTAAAAAATTAGGAAGGCATTACGAAGTTGCTCCCGAAGTTGGAATATTTCAGCCGATGGTGCTATGATGGTAAAAGATGGCAACACGAATAGCGCGATTTGAATACGATCACTCCCGATTTTGAAAATATCCATAATCGTGTTTCCATCGGGGTCAAAATCGGGATAGTGTGACGCCAGCATTATGCACTACAGGTTAACGACTTCCGGGTAGGCCTCTCCATTGAAAATCTGTTGAAATTAACTAAATTCGTCAACTTGTTAAAACATTTTAAATCTGATTGCCAAAGTCTAAAATTACTAAAACATACGTTAACATCCAAGACTTCACTCCAAACCAGTTTATTTGAACCGGGAATGGGAAATAACGCCAAAATCGGATAGGGATAAATTGATGTTTTTCCTTAGCTCAACGTTGTTTACCATGAGGCCGACCCACAAAGGGAAACTACTCTTGCAAAAATGAAAACAAAAGAATCGGAATCGGAATTCCGGGGGACTTTTTGAAAAGGGCTATAGCTCACCTAGACCGAAGGTCCAGGTGAGCTATAAACCAATAAACGTTAAATTCTTTTTAAAAAATGTTATCACACTGTTTCCTTTTCGAATTATCAGATTTTTTATAAATGATTGGGGGTGGAGAATATCAATTTTGAGGTCATAAGTGTCGAATAACGCCGGGGTTCAACAAGTGCGCGGAGTTTTCAAAAAGAGACTTAACAAAAGCACCTTTTTATCATGGTTATCGGCACTCTTTATTTTATCTCGTCCACCTGAGGCTAATATTGTTTTACATTATGTGGATTTTGAAGAACTCAAAAGATTTGTTAGATCATTTTAAAGACTTTGGCAATTTTTAAAAAATAGTAAAATTCACACTATTTGAAGAATACATTGTAAAACCTTTGAAGAAACTGTTAAATGTTTAAAAAAACCTGCCAGAAAGTATTCTTTTCGACGGAAAACTGATGAAAAAAACGCAGTGTCAAAAAAGAGGACAATCTTATTATAGAATGTAAACACTTGCGGGTACTGGTAAACTGAGAAACAAAAAGTAAGCAAACGAAACGGAGCTGCACAAAAACAATATCGGTGAAGAAGGAAACGTAAACAGTAAAATTAACAACCGAAATCTGTATTAAGAAAGGAAACGAAATCAACTGAAACTGGTAAAAAGGAAAATTGAATCGATTTTAGCCGACACCAGTCGTTTTTCTTAATTTACCAATTTCGTTTTCTCTTCGCCTCGTTTGGTTACATTTCGTTTCTCATTTTAACAGTACCCAGTTTACCAAATGTAAATATTTATGATGGACAATACTTAATCAAAGCGAATAATTAAATTAAGATTATTTTATAGAAAACTGCAAAACATTGAGTTTTTATGCTGGTAAAGGAAAGTTTTAGATAGTATATTTTTAATATATGTACTTTTTATTCAATGTAAAAAATTGCGAAATTGATAGGTTCTATGTCTTTAAATCTAGATCATTTTCTGAGGTTCACTCTTTGAAAACGTTCGATTTTTCAACTTTATACACTACCTTGCCACACGAAAAACTAAAATGTCGCCTGAAAAAAAACTTCTCGAAAAAGCCTTTTCAAACTCTAGGAATTTTGTTGTTTTGGGTTATAATTCTACATTCTTTTCCAAAACATCTTTCAAAGATAAAATTTGTTACACACTAGAACAAGTTTGCAGTATGCTTGATTTCCTCATTGACAACATATTTGTCACCTTCGGAGGAGATATTTTTCAACAACAAATCTGCATTCCAATGGGCACAAACTGTGCTCTTCTCCTCGCCGATTTGTTTTTATACTCTTACGAGACTGAATTTCTTCAGGGACTCGTAAAGAACAAGAAGATGAAAGAGGCAAGGTCATTTAATCTTACATTCAGATATATTGATGATGTCTTTTCTGTCAATAACACTTCATTTGGTAGTTGGGTTCCTTCAATATGTCCTCTGGAATCGGAAATTGAAGAGACCACCGAATCAAATTGCTTCACGTCTTTCTTGGATTTGCACCTCGAATTTGACCCAGGTGGTCATCTCAGTACAAAAATTTACGATAAACGAGACGATTTTAATTTTCAAATTATTAATTTTCCTATATACCTACTTCTCCTGCATACGGTGTTTATATTTCACAACTTATTCGATATGCCAAAGCTTGCACACATTTCACAGATTTTTTTATCAGACACCGATTTCTTCGTGACCGACTTTAGGAGCAGGGTTATAAGAAAATACGTCTCATACGATCACTAAAAAAATTCTTTCTTCGTTATCAGCCACTAGTAGAAAAGTTCAAAATTGAGTAAAAAGATATGATAGTTAATTGTTTTAATTAGTGTTTGACTGGTCTGCTGTACTGAGATGATCACCTCAATATCCCTATTGTGTCTCACAACTATGTTGTGTTCTATGGTCATTACCGGATCCTAAGATTGCAATGGAAGAGGGAGGTTTGGCGCCATAAAACCTGGTTTAACCCACCACTTCTTTGAAAGTGCCTGTACCAAGTCAGGACCATTGCAGTCTTTAATTCTTCTGGTTTTGTGTTTCTCTCAAATTAAAATTACAACAAAGTTCCAAACAAAAGTTTCTGTATTTTGTTCATGATAATTTTCATATCCTACATGTCTTATTATTTTCGACTTATAAAATCTAATTCCAAGAAAATTTGTCAGTGTCACACTATTTTACGTATCTATATATGTTATGGACTTGAAGATCGCAATGGAAGAGGGAGGTTTGGCGCCATAAAACCTGGTTTAACCCACCATTTCGTTTGAAATGCCTGTACCAAGTCAGGACCATTGCGATCCACCAATTCTCCGGTATGACTGATTCGTTTTTGTCATTTTCTCTGGACTATGAGATTGGTCATTCAAGTTCGGTAGTTTTGTTATTACCTTTATTTGCTTATTGCGAAAATATAGCTGTGGCTGCCAGGTTTCTAATACAATCTAACTAACTGACTTTATCCTATGATTGTATCTCCATCTTTAATGTTCGATGGTTGGTTTGGGTATATACTAGTACTGAGTTAAGTGGCAGTTCCTTTGGTGGGTATATTTTCAACACACCATCGGACTTCCATTGGGGGCTTGGCCAGTGCTTGCTGTACAAAACGGACTTCTTTGAATCACTTCTAGATAAAAAGGCTTATCTTTTCAATACTTGTATCACCCTACATTACACTAATGATGTGTTTACTCTCTGAACCGGCAAGTGATATAACATCACAAACTTGAGATTTAACACACTACAAAGTTTAGGAATCCTGTTGCATATTTGGATTTACATCTTAAAGGAAGACTTTGTTCTATTACACGCGTGATGACTTAAATTTTCAAATCATCAACCTCCCATTTTTGTAAAGCAACAAGAGTCCGTGCGCTCCAGTTATAGAGTTTACTTATCGCATCTGATTCATTATTTCAGCGCTTTGTGGATGTTTCATGATTTTGTATTGCTTTAACAAAATTATGTTTTCGTCGCTCAAGACATGTGCTCCTAGTAAAAACGGAACTTCTATCTCTTAGATGCATGAGTACAGATACTAGTTTATCATAAATTGTATTGTCGTCCTTTACCGGATTTGACCTATACTTTATTGATGGGTGGCAACGTCATAATTTATAAGAAGCAAGAACTGCTAGCCCTGTCGAAAGGTCTGTGTTCACTCTCGGTATTTGAGTTCGCGTTGTGTATTGCAGCTGGGTTGCTTTATGTGTAGTTTTGTTATGGTGTGCGGTTTGTCTTTCATGCCTATTGATTTGATTTAAGCCTTGACTCGAGATTTCCTTAAATATTTTGTTCTCTCATGCAACTGTTAGAAAATAAATTTAACGTCCAACTCCTTTAAACTTATCGCAATGCCTCATCACATTATGTACAGAGATCATGTACATAAGAGAAGACTTGACATAATCCCGTGTAGTATTAGTGTTCGAATGTGTATTTAAGGGTTTTTAGCTCAGTGTTGTTTATTGGTAAATGAATTTAAAAATCCTTGAAACTTACGATGCATTCTTGATGGCAAAACCTTACCATATAATGTACAGAAATCATGTCAACAAAGCTTGACCTAGACTAATGTAACACTTATTTTTGAAGTTGTATTTAAGAGGTGAAATAGTTTTTATCGCCATGTGTAAAAAGGAGGGATGGGCAAAATCAGAATATAAAAATTGTTACTAGCTTTTTGCAGGTTATCCTACGGGTCCTGCTCCTATCGGACCTGCAGCAGAGTTATTAAATCTGCAAGGAATGTGAGACTTGTACCAACACATATTTGCCCCACTATGGTTTGCGGTCCCGGTATTCATTATTATACCACCTTCGGCACACATCCTTGAAACCAAAGCGGCCTGATCTGATGTCGATTTTGAACGCTCTTTAGTGGACTTTAACCGACAAGATTATCACTGCAGCTGGCATTTTGGCCACCCAGAACACACAAGAAAGCATTTTAAAACATAATGATTGATAGATAGATAGATATGTTTATTTGATAATTAAATCGCCCTTTCAGGTAGTACAATTAATGTTAATTTCATACAATGATTATGGCTGATTGTACAATGATTGAATAATATTAGAAAAAAATAATGAAATCAAACCCCCTGAGGAAAGGCCTAGGCTACATTTAGACTTAGATCCAATACCCCCCCCCCCCTAAGTAAATGATTCTGATAAAGGACTGGTGATATTTGAATCATATGCCACTTCGGTACTCCTTTTTCTCTTTCTCTGGTCAATAATATAATATTCAATTTCGACAATGGACTGATTAAACGTTTACCAAAAATGTATCCAAATAACTTTTGACTAAATCAATATGCTATTAGTTTCCCAAAAACAATGACATAACATTTTTCACAATTTGCTTCATTAACACCTACCTGGTAGATAAACAGAAGCGTCGAGAGAAAACAATTTGTAACAAACAAATCTATACTTAATGGCTTGAATCGTTAGCGTTTACGAAACATTTCGTATTAACCGAACCGGTATTTTTAAGATACAAAGTTTCAATGCTGGTGCCATTAAACGTTTATGCTGCAAAGTTATATTTCGATGATCGATGCCCTATATATCGGAGATAATTTAAAGAAAACTTAGTTAGAAAACCAAATGTAGACAAAAACAATTCGAAAAAGCCATATGAAGAGCCAAAGATTTTGACTATATGTGCATTGCAAGGGAAAAAAACCTAGGGAAATTACATGTTTTCAATTACAAAATGCTTCTTAGCTAGCTGTCAGTTACATCGAGTGTTCCCAAGAGAGTTCCTTTGCGTCTCTTTGTTCTCGTAGCGCTCTTGTCTCAGGTTCTCTCTTGGTGAATTGAACTTGTATCTATTTGATTTTTAAAGTGTGTTTTTGTGCTTTGTTCAAGATAAACAATACATGTATGAGGATGGTTGGTCTCGAAAAACTAGTTTAACCCCTGTTTAAGTCCTAAGCCAGGAATCCTTGTCAAAGCTTTTGTCTATTTCAACTACTAGTATTTGTTTTTTGTTGAATGTCCAGAAATAAGTGTTTCTTTGATAATTTAGGGATTTGTTTGAAACTTATGTATTGTATTTTTAGTCTCGGGCCAATGCAAGACGGTGAACAGCGACCTCTGTTCATAATGAAGACTGTTGGATGTTTTCCATTGAGATGTTTTAAATTGTCCTTTTTCTTTATGATGGTTGTGTCGCGAACACTAATTTCAGAAACACACGAGTACGAACTGACAAAAATCCTCTTGACATATGGATCAACTAGCTTGAGTGAGTTTTTTTTTACGCCCTTACAACACTATTTACTAGGTTATATAAAGGCAATGAATATGAAAAAAGATGATAGAATGAACATGATATGATGATGAGAAATTATGGTGTTTGGTGGGAAACAATGCAACAGTAAATCTAGAAGACTAAAGAAATAGACGAGAGGTGAGTAGGGCGGCATATTAAGCCTATGTGAAGCACTACTTGGTAGTCTTTAAAGAAATCTTCTACGTGCACAAAGCATGACGATTCTCTGTGCGAGTTGGTGCGATATTTTTGATGTTCAGGCTTTAAGTATCATAGACCTGACAAACTCCTAGTACAAGGGCTATCCTATTCTTCCATCTTCTACACATTTGGTAGCTATGTGGGCGAAGCACTGAACCAATGTCAGAATAACAAGACCTAAAGTCGCTTTTTACGACAAGCCTAACTCTGCTGCAGGCCTATTCTCTTCCCGGGCCCCGCGTAGAACATGGTACACTAGCAGCAATACAATTGGTCAAGTAGATGAATATAAATAGTATCAAAAGTATCAAAACGGGTAAAACATTGACTTGCTTATATGTTACATTTACTGAGTAATTAACTAGTTGATTAGATGTAGCTGAATCCAAGGAAGTGTGATTTCAGCTACAGCATGGAGTGGGTGATTAAAATGGACATGTCATGGAAATGATATTGAAAGTGAGGAGAAACGAGCACAAGAAAAAGTAGATTGTCAGTATTTCAATTTTAGCTTCGAAAATTTATTTTAAAAAATCACATTTTTTGATAAATGAGGCAAACAACATACATATTACTATGTAGTTTATGATGAGCATGTCATAACTCAATGTACATAAAAACGCTCATAATTAAGGTTCTATTAAATTTTTCCAAAAAAAAAAAAACATGACGTTAGAAATGTTTGAAAAGGAGGCGTAATATAAAAATGACTCTATATATAATATAATAAGTTTTACGTGGGGGTTTTAAAACATTAGCAATGTTTTATCTGTTTTTATATATATATATTACTTTTCAATCCAAATGTAGCCAAAAAGAAGTTAATGGGTGTCATCTCTATTGTACGATATAAAAAATATACAATGGATGCATGAGTTCCAAATATTCGTTTCTATTATTAATCAGATGTAAATCAGGTGAAGGTAAAATAATGTATCCATGGCTGTTTAAAATTCCGAAAAAAAACTATCTCAAGGTGTCTCAGGCCATTAGAATTCTACTATAGATTTTTTTCATTTTTGGCACATGCATAGATAAAAATATGAAATAAAAAGAGGGATCATCGTTCATTTTTGAGCTCTAGTTGCTTTCTGAAAATAGCAAAGTTTCGATATTTTTATATAAAGAATATATAGAGAGAAAAGCTATAGGGGCACCTAAATATAGAATCAGCTCAAAATCTGAAGTAATGCCCTTTGAAAATTTTCGTAATCAGTCTATATAAATAATCTCCCTTTGATTTATTACGGGAAATTCTAAAAATGATTAAAAATACCTTTTAGTATATATGATTGCTCCTAATTTGAAAAAATATATTATAATATATAGTTCTTCGCGCTTTATTAAGCTTAAAACGACCCTACCCATTTTATACCCGTATAAAATGACCAACTATTAAAGTCATTCCTTAAATAAAATCATAAAGCAAACAAAAAACAAAACACGTAACAAGCAAATCGCAATCAACAACGTGAACTAAGTCGAAACGGAGTAACTCAGGTGCTCCGGAGGAGTAAGCGATTCCTGCTTGCCGTTGTACACCCGTCTCGTTGCCAACGACCGGTCCTGTTCTGTTTAGCACTAGTAAACAAAGACCAACTTATTTGTTGATGTGCATTCGATAAATTCGGTTATCTAGTAAGTAATATATAAACTAAACAAGAGGCTCCCAAGAGCCTGAATCGCTCACCTGAATTACACAGATACATATATTGGTAGATATTATTGTGCTTAACCATATGCGATTTAAATTTATGAAATATCTTGGTTAGTTTTCAAGACATTGGGCTTAATAAGTGCAAATTTGGCAAAAATTAGGAAAAAGAACAATAACTCCCACTTCAGCAGTCAGATCTTTTCCGAAATTTCAGGACAGGTAGATCTTATTATGCTGATCACTTTTGATTCTTGCACAATTTTGATATCTGAAACCAGTTTTGAGTTATTAGCAAAAAAATGAAATTTGCCCCTATGTTCTATTTTTAGCCATGGTGGCCATGTTTTTTTTACGAATCAAAAAAGGGCAATAACTCCTGTGTCGTTTGTTGGATCTTCCTGAAAATTTCAGAGCAGGTAGATCTTGAGATGCTAATCACTTTTGTCTCCCATCAGAATTTTGATATCTGTTACCGTTTTTGAGTTATTTGCAAAAAACTGTAATTTGACCCCTATGTTCTATTTTAAGCCATGGAGGCCATATTTTTTGACGAATCAAAAATCCGAACGATAGAATTGTAGCATTAATGCTATTAAACAACTGTGCCAAGTTTGGTTGAAGTTGGATGTATGGTGTCAGACAAGTTAATCTTTGAAATTCAGGCTGAGGGTAAAAGTAATGAAAAATGGTAAATGTTGACGCTTTAAGGGCCATAACTCCTAAAAGAAATGGTTCTACAGCTTTGACATAATTACATGAAATGTAGATCTTGATGTGCTTAATCATATGCAATGTGAATTTTTAAAATATCTTGTATAGTTTTCAAGATATAGGGCTAAATAAGTGCAAAATTTTGAAAAAAATCCAGAAAAAGGGCAATAACTCCTACATCGGTCGTTGGATCTTCTTGAAAATTTCTGGGCAGGTAGATCTTGAGGTGCTGATCACTTTTACCCATGCCAGAATTTTGATATCTGTTACCGTTTTTGAGTTATTTGCAAAAAACTGCAATTTACCCCTATGTTTTATTTTTAGCCATGGCGGCCATGTTTTTCAATGAATCAAAAATCCCCACGCTAGTTTTATACTACCTATGCTAATTAACAACTGTGCCAAATTTAAAAGCCATTGGACTTATGGTGTTAGAGGAGTGAACGTTTGAAAAATGTTAACGACGACGGACGACGGACGACGACGGACGACGGACGACGACGGACGCCAAGTGATGGCAATAGCTCACATGGACCTTCGGTGAGCTAAAAAGGAGGCATTGGCAAAAACCGTATCGTTTAATTTTGCAACACAGATCGTGATTCTATTTATATAAATTGTTTTTGATAAGGGAATATTCAAAGTTAGAGGCGTTAATTCTTTTTTTTTCTTTTTAAATTTACTTCAATCTTGACTGTTAAGTTTAATTTTATCTATCTATTTGATTCCTTTGTTTTATTCTCTGTCTTTTGACTTAGTTTTAAATCCAAATTTTATGTGTATATTGTAATTTATTTTAACTCTGATGATGGCTGGAAGATGACCGACAGGACACAAAGCAAACAACAGTCATTTAACCGTATGTATATATTAATGTCGTATAGTCCCCTAAAATTACACCGCCGCTTCACACAATACTTACGTCATATATTTGTTTTGCAAATTTTAAATTAATGGAAATATGTTTAATATATGGATTTTGTTTAGGAATTTAATTCTAGACCTGTTAATTGATTATTATCATTTCCTTTTTGTTCAATAAAAGCGTGGGAAGAATCTATTCGCACCAATTTCATATTTTAAGAGATTGTGCTACATATTTATTTTTAAGAGGTTGCATATGCGCCAGTTTTCGGAACTTTTTTTGCGCCAATTAACCTATGCAGGTATTTTACAATCAACGAATTTATAAATGTACTCCGAGAACCTCATGATAAACAGTATTTGTGAATGTTGTTCGAAAATCCCCTACAACAAAAAAAATTATTACTGAATAAATACTCATTAAAACTTGCACACAATTTTACCTGACTTTTAACTTCACCTCTATACATGTTGATTTTGAGGAAAGAATGCAAGTTTAAGTTAAAGAGATATTCTCAGATATTGTTGTCAAGGGAAATTCCAAGATATTGTTGTCAAAGGATATTCTCAGTGGATTTTGTTGTAAAGGGATATTCCCATATATTGTTGTCAAAGGATATTCCAAGTGGAAATTGTTGTCAAGGGAAATTCCCAGATATTGTATTAAAGGGATATTCCCAGCGGATATTGTTACCAAGGGATATTCCCAGATATTGTTGTCAAGGGATATTCTCAGTGGATTTTGTTGTCAAGGGATATTCCCAGATATTGTTGTCAAAGGATATTCCAAGTGGAAATTGTTGTCAAGAGATATTCCCAGATATTGTTGTCAAGGGATATTTCCAGTGGATATTGTTGTCAAGGGATATTCCCAGTGGATATTGTTGTCAAGGGATATTCCCAGATATTGATGTCAAGGGATATTTCCTGTGGATATTGTTGTCAAAGGATATTCCCAGATATTGTTGTCAAGGAAATTCCCAGACATTGTTGTCAAGTGATTTTCTCAGTGGATATTGTTGTCAAGGGATATTCCCAGTGGATATTGTTGTCAAGGGATTTTTCCCAGATATTGTAGTCAATAGTTGTCGTTTAATCTTTGTCAGACATGTTGGTAAAGTACAGCATACATATGTCAAACGGAGAAGCGCCAGCAATGCTGCAGTACGAAACAGGCTAAACTCGGAGAAGGAAAACTTTTCTGTTGAAAGTCGCCGGGAATATGTATATGTAATGAGCTACACATTTCAAACTTCTAAAAATTTATGCTTTTTTTATATATTTTGCAAACAACTTTGATTTTCGTTGACTTTCAATTGTTATATTGTTTTAAATTAATATGTTTTACACCATTTTTCTATCATTTGCATGTCTTAAATATTGTTAATAGAAAAAAATATGAATGACTCCGTCATTTAAGATATACTACCAGTATAAGTCATAGAGAAAGGTGGAGAGAGTCAGGATATGTCGAAATGTAACTTTACTTATATTCATCTTCGTTATACTCACTGTGAGTGGTGCAACTGAATTTAGAATATATTGGCACAAAAAAGCTTACTCTTTTAAAAATATGTTGGTGCAAATGGTGTATTGGCGCATTTAAGTTGTGGCGCAAAAGGACGCCAGATTGGCGCTATCGGATATCTCCTGAAAGCATACCGATAAGGTACTTCTGTATAAGTTGCTAACAAGTTATAGCCAAATTTTTTAACAAAAATCTCGATATCACCGGGCAAACAGTTGTTGCAAGTCCACTATTCTTTTTACTATTTTGAAAAGCGTATAAAAAAAAGGTAGTATTTGTTTTATATATCAACATTTATTTGAAATGGTAAATTGGTCTCTTGTACCTTGTGGTGAACTCCATATCTAAAGATTATCTTTTATAAGAGGCACTTAAGAGGCATCCGAATGTCAAAAGTCCGAAAAGGAAGAAACAAAACCAGTAAACACAAACAAGAACAGAAGAAACAGACAACTGAGCAATCAACAACGCAAAATGTAAATTAAGTTTATATGTTTTTCACAAAGCCATTTTGTTAGCATCAAGACTAACAAGATTGTTTATCTCTCTCTAATTTTATTTTGTGTACGAACTTTCGCACTTAAAATTTCGGTGTGTTTTGACCGATGACGTAAATTGTACCTATTTATGATTGTTTGTTATTTGTTATTGTATTTTAATTTCTATAGACAAGTTTAAAGAAATCATGCTGACTAAACTTAGACACATGTGGATTTTACGGGTTTTTCCCAGTTTTAACCAGTATGTTCATGTATCACATATTTTGTTACACGAACTGTAGTTCCTTTATCATCTTTATTGGGCATGTTGAGCGATCTTTCAAAAGATCTTCAAGTAAATCATTGTAGCTGATATTTTAGGTAAAAAAGAAGATGTAATGTTAACATCATATATGTCACCATATCACGTCAGAAATAAAATTTTTAATATGACATGCTTTAGTGGTTGCTGAAACAGAAGTTCCTTACTAATCTCGGAAAAAATCGGTAAAATACAGACGGAATATCGTCAAGCTGGTATGGTGTACTACTCTCATCTTATTTATCGAGGTGCCTGTGGTCCAATGACTATCATTTTGGAATACTTTAAACTTTATTTAAACGTTACCATAAAAGACAGAGAAAGTTATGTTCCGCTTTATCTGGGGAATTAAACAAGAGTAGTAAGCACTGTTTAGACAATTTATGAATTTTGGAAAAAAATCACCGATTGAAACTACTTATTTAATTTAGGCATAGACTTCTTGTAACTTTATGATCCTTATTTTTTACTAGTAACTATAATGAGGCAGGTTGAACCTGTGACGCATCGGAAGTTGTCTCATGAATTATAAATAACCAGTTAAAGTCAATGAGGTCATACTTGATTTAAAAAATCGCATGTTTCATGGATTTAGAATAAAAAAAATTGATTTTGGCCATCCACGATAGATGGTTCTAACCAAACTGTCAGTAACAGAGTGTGCATGTTCTGTAGATAGTTTCTCTACATCTCTTGTTCGTTTTTGCTTTGATGTCTAACGTTTTTGTTTTCTTTTGTTTGTTGTTGGAATTACTGTGAAATCTTCTGTTTGTAGTTTATTGTCTTTTTTCCGTTTAGTTATTCTGTGTCCAGATTCCAGATTGTGTGTTTTTTTTACAATTGATATAATTGTAAACTAATATCAATCATGTGCATCATTTTTTCTGTCTTTGGTCAAATTGCAAGACAGTGTCCACTTGTCACATTAATCAGATTTCATCCAATATAGATTTTTGTATTGCCTGCAGTTTAGGGTAAAATGAAGATACATTGTATATTAAAATTGTTTGAATTGGATTTTGAGTTTCAAGTAGGACAAATTGATTTATCATGGTAGTAACCGTGTCTGGTGACAGGTTGCTTTTTGGGAGGCATTTTCAAAAGGTCAATCTCCGCAGAAAATGGTTAATTTACTTTAAAGGTCCTTTTTGTAGCCACTGAAGGTAAAACGGCCCTCGTTTGGTGAAGTGGACTTTGTTACGGCAAATACGTTCCCGTTGTGGCATTATCGACCTTGTTTTGGCAATGTCCCAAAAAGGCAATGGCAAAGTAGTCTTGTTTGGGTATTTGGCCCTTTTTCAGTAAATCAGCCATACTGAGGCAAATTATACTTTTCGGTAAAAAGTGCTAAAAGATTGCTTAGTATTATTAGAAAACATAAATGTTACATAATGACACCCTGAGTCTGGGTGCCAATCAGTTTCGTCTTATATTTTCTTTAAGTAAAATAGAATACCCGTTCAGGCTTTTTCGAGAGGCATCCAGGTTTTTTCAGAGAGGTTCTGGGTTTTTTCCGCAGGGGCTTAGATTCTGGTTATTTATATCGGCTTAAAATAAATCGACCCTCTACTCTTTAATACCCACGTAGGTATATCAAATATTACGCATCAAAAATGCCAAATTGGCAGAATTTACCTAGATAAGAACAAAATTTCGTTGTGAGTATACGTGTAGTAAGTTCATAATCCTTGTACAGCCACGAGACACAAGCGACACTTCATCAAGGTATGGAAGATGATTCAACGGGTAAATGAAGCAATGAGATTACCGCATTTTAATTATATGCACGGTAAATGTAATTATACAAACATAGCTTACTTGAATGACTTGCTTTAAACACAACATTTGTGTTGCGACAAGCAGTAAATGCGAAACAGTTCGATCCGGACCTTCCAAGTTAATCTTCTTTTTACGTTACTCTGCGCATCATTGTGTTGCTTTGTCTTGTGCGTGTCTGTTTGTTCATCTATCCTAGATTCCTTCTCGTTGCCCTTGAAGTATTTCCTAATTTCCAACACACATGTATATTGTATTTTCAAAGACGCGCATAAGAATACTAGTATGAGATTCAAATGCCATTTTAGTTGTCTCTGTCTTTACATAAATGTATACATTACAATTTCAAAAACTTTAGAATCAAAGGTGTACCGAAGGGGTAATCAAACATTATACAGAAAAGACAAAGACAAAATCAGTAGACAAAAAACTCAGCACAACGAAACAAACCACACAACAACAAAAACAACAACAAAAAACCCAACACACACACACATAACAACAAAACCACATTCAGCAACGTAAACTCAAGTCGAAACGAGAGTAAACTCGGGTGCCCCGGAAAAATAAGCAGTTCTCGCTTGCTATAGCACATCTGCAACGTCGCCAAAGATCGATTTGGTGTTTGACATTACCAAACGCTATGTCGAACCAACATCTGTGCTGATCTGAGAGATAAAAAACCCCGTATTTGTCTACAAGCACACGATGTCTTCCGAAAAATTTCTTGACTGATGACAACATATATTCTTTACCATGTCAATAATTTTCTTCATCCTCCTAATTGATAACGAAGAAACAAATCCCGGACTCATTCCAAATAATTCCTTGGGATATATTTCGGTAATAAAATTAGACAATTTGGGATTGTTTAGTGAATAAAGGTAATAACAAAACTACCGAACTTGAAAGATCAATCTCATAGTCCAGAGAAAATGACAAAAACGAATCAGTCATACCGGAGAATTGGTGGATCGCAATTGTCCTGACTTGGTACAGGCATTTCAAACGAAATGGTGGGTTAAACCAGGTTTTATGGCGCAAAACCTCCCTCTTCCATTGAGATCTTAGGTCTTAGGTCCAGTAGTAACGCCATAATAGGGATAATAAGATGATCATCTTAGTACAACAATCAGCAAAACACTAATCAAAACAATCACTCACCAATAATTTTAGTTGTTTTTTTTACGAATTAATGTATTGATTGTATCATTTCAATCATGTCTTTATAGAGACTGTGTAATGATTATTATTCCAATTGAAAGAAGTAAAGGCATACACAAGGAATCAAGAATCTTAAAGCGCATTAAAAGAAAGCTTACACCAAAAGTGTTTTTTACAATGTGTGACAATTTATTTTCTGGAACTTTGTTGCCATTTTAGTTTTAAATTTTCCGGTGCATCTTTGTCTTAGTTTTGTTTTATTCTTCTTGGAATTTGGGATTGATCATCCGAGTTTGGTTATATTGTATTATTATAACCTTTTATTTCATCAACAATTATATTTTTCTTAATTATCAAGTATACATGCATAAATCTAAAAATTGACCCACGTTTTAATCTTTAACAAACTTTATTTTTTCAACTTTCCAGTTTTCTGCATGTATTCTATCCGCATGGGAATACCTTATTTGTTACACAGGCAAATTCAATTCACATGAGACTTACACGAAATTTTTTACAAAGCATTACATTGAATCGAGATTTTTACATTAAAATCAGATGAAAAAAGCCACACAATTTCCACATGAGTCAGTTTCATAAGAAACTTGCATGATTTTCATGTGGAATTTATCTAAACTTCACTGGAAATTAACTTTCCTTAGTCATATTTGCCCGTTTTTAATGTCTTTATTTAAAGAAGTAAATTTTATATGACAAAACCAGAAATTGCAAGTCATACATGTAAAACATTTTCATGCTAACTTGAATTATTATTTTAAATTTCATGTCAGATCAGTTTATATGTTATGTATGGATAATTATACAGAATAAGATTGGCTTTATTTCTAATCAGAGCATGCAAGGAGAAAACAGGAGTTTACTGTCACAGTGATACATGTGATGAGCTTTTTCAAAAATTAGACTGGAATATAGTTTAAGGGAGGAGAGGGTGGTCATAGCAAATGAATAATTATTTTAAAAGTTAATGCATATTTTAATCTGGATATTTTTAAATGCAGACATGTAAAAGTTGAAAACAAAACAGATTATCGTTTTAATACCCATTAAACCAATTAAATGATAATAAAATAAACAACTGAATAGCCACAATAATAATAATTCAGTGGCGTAGCTACCATTGACGCAACGACGCACCTGCGTGCACAAACGAAACGGCAATTTTTTTTTTAAATAATAATAATATAGAATAATATGATATTCTATTAGTCTATGTTATCCTACTCGATATCCTACAACATAACCAAACTCGTTCACTTCATTTGGGAAGAATTCAGCTCCTACTTTTAGTCTGATGTTAAAAAGTACTAGTCTACGTTACTGAATGTCAAGCCCTCATACGAGTCTTTGAAATAGAAAGAAACGACGGAAGAGTTTATGACGCACTGTACGATGAAGCCGTTGAACTTGCTGAACAGTTTGACATCAGCCCATCCAAACCTAGAACAACTGGGCGCCAGCGGAATAGGGCCAATCCAGCTATAGCCGACATACGGGATTATTGGTGCATTACGCTTTATAATGCTTTTTTAGACCATCAACTTAATGAACTTAGAGATAGGCTGATAAACTCAGAAGAAAGGTTGAAGATCAGATACGTATTTTCGAAGCATTTGAACCTGATCTACAAAGTAAGAACAAGTATCTCATAGAAATACAAAAGTGGATTGCGCGTTGGGAAATATTTCCCACAACAAAACCAGACGGTCTGACCAGCTATGTGATTGTCAAACTTTAGAAATGACCAATGGACAACTATATACTAATGTATACAGAATTCTTAAAATTCTACTGACAATGCCTCCTACAACTGCGACCGCTTAACGATCTTTCAGCGTAATTAAAAGGATGAAAACATATCTGAGATCTACAATGGGACAAGATAGACTGTCCTCATTAGCTCTCATGCATATTCACATCGACTTTGAAATCAACTTAAAAGACGTTATTGACATTTTTGACAATACAAAACGCAGAAAAAATGTTGCTTTCATAAAAGAAAATAAATCTTCTTTCAACCCACTATATTATAGTCAGTATTCAAGTTACAATTTAATAGCATACCATAAACATTCAAATTATTAGGATATTGTTGGGATATATTTTGTTTTTGGTCTGATAATATTGTCGGTTCACTTAGATCATTTTCTTTTTCGTTTTATAATTCTTTTTTTAAAATGAAGTATCTGAATCTGAAAAATTATGCGATTCATTTTGTTTTTTTATTCTTTAGATTTATCATTGAAACATACCTGAATGAAATGTTGCAATTTCGTACAAAAAGTATAATAAAAATGCATTGTCAATTTAAAATAAAGTTCTGGAGTTCAGATTGCTAGATGCGGTTAACTTGTTATGTGGTTTGTTTCGTTGTGATGGATTTTATTTTATGTCTATCAGTATAATGATGTTTGATTACCCCTTTGGTACAAACACCTTTGTTACTTTCTTGAATGGTTGTGACTGTGTCAATTTCATAGGAAAATTAAGCTTAAAATTTAGTTCCAAAATCCAATATTCGCTGAGCTTCTGCCGTTAGTTCTGTGTGCAAATTAATTAACACCTGGCTACGCCCCCTGTCACATCAGTCTCAAGTGTTCATCTGTGCCTTTAGGTAACCTTTAATAATCGAGAATGTATAATATACAAATAAAGCTTATAACAACAAAAAAATCGTCACAAATCATTTTCAAGATATTTTTCCAGGTGAGTTTTAGGGTTTTTTGTGGCAAGGCGGTGAACAAAGTAGACAAATTGAATTAATTCTCAAACAATTAATCTCAGAAAACAACCGAGAGAGTTGAACGGACAGCTCTGCAGTTGAACAGGTTGAAGAACCAGTTATATACCTTTTTTGTACATTTGTTAAAGAGTAAGGAAATCACCAAATCAAATTGAATCACGTTATTCTTGGTTGTGCATCTCGAATTTGATTAGGATGGTCATCTCAGTACAAAAAATATACGATAAAAGAGCAACTTTAATTTTCAAATAATTAATTTTCATAACCTTGAAAGCAACATACCAACTTCACCTGCTTACATGTATCATGTCAAATCCTTTACTGAAAAAAAAAACATTGAAAAAAAAAAACGTCAGCACCACGTTATTTGGAACTTGAAAAAAGTATGTCATGACATTATTTTCTGACCTATAAAATGTGAAATTTCTATTAAAACATCAACTAGGATAGGTAACATATGAACACAATGAAATGTCACTGTGGTGAAATGCCTTAATAGGTATAATTAAATGAAGCAAGTAGGACGCGGGAACAATGTTTTCCTAATTTATTAACATATATAACCTTAAATGGGTAGCAAAAATATGTAAATTGACAAAATGAAGTTTTTTCTGTCTAAAACATTATGGTACTTGTGATGGTTTCTTAAATCTTTAGGAAACACGATTATAGTTTTTCAGTAATTAAAATGCTTTAAAAACTAAAAGATGAATTTTCCGTCTTACAGTGTAAAATTTAGGGCAATTCGACTACTACAGTTTAGTTACGTTTGTGTTTTTGAGTAATGTCATTGTTCTTAGTCACATTTTGGTGTAAGCTTTCTTATAATGAACTTGAAGATCATTTGTCCTTTTAATATGCCTTTACTTCTTTCAATTGGAATATTACCTTTAACAGACACTTTAAAGACATGATAGAAATGATACAATCAATACATTAATTCGAAAATGTTATTAACCAAGTGATATTATGTATATTCCTTTACTGAAAAACAAATTTTTCAATAAGAATATCAGCACCACGTTATTCGGAATTTGAAAAAAAAATGTGTCATGACATTATTTTCTAATCTATAAACTGTGATATTAAAACATTAACTAGGATAGTTAACATATGTGTCAAAGTGATGAAATGCCTTAATATCTATAACTAGCGCGTAGCGTAGGATGCAGAAAAATGTTTTCCTAATTTATTAACATATATATCCTTAAATGGGTAGCGAAAATATGTAAATTGACAAACCTAGGTTTTTTTGTCTATAATATTATGATACTTGTGAGGATTTCTTAAATCTTTCGGAAACCAGATTATAGTGTTTTAGTATTTAAAATGTTTTAAAAACTAAAAGATGAATTTTCCGTTTTACAGGGTCGACTTTGGGGTTATTCGCTCACTATAGTTTACTTAAGTTTTGTGTTTTCTAGTAATGTCATTGTCCTCATCACATTTTTATGTAAGCTTTCTTTTAATGAACTTGAAGATTATTTGTCCCTTTGATATGCCTTTACTTCTTTCAACTGGAAGATAATGATTTTCTTAAACAGCCTCTTTAAGACATGATAGATTTGAATAAAATGTTACAATTAAAACATTTGGAGCTTAATTATGTGTCTTTTTTTCTGTTCATACATTTTTAAATGCAATTGTACAAACATATGTTTTTTTTCTACCTCTTGAAAGATGATTTTAATAAAACTGAGACACTAAGTTTTTGTAGTAGTTGGGAAGTCTAAAAATTTTTTATAACTTTCATCGTAGATAGACATTGGTTTGATAAAGGTAATAACAAAATTACCGGACTTGGAAAATCAATCTCAAATGTCCATAAGATAAAACAAAACAAGGCATACATACCGGAAAAGTTGAAGATCGCAATGGTTCTGACTTGGTACAAGCATTTCAAAAGCAATGGTTGGTTAAACCAGGTTTTAATGCGCGCCAAACCTTCCCCTTCCATTGCGGTCTTTGGGTCCAGTAGTTACACAAAACACAACAGGTTTTTGAAGACATATTAGGGACATCAACCAGCCAAACACTTATCAAAGCAAGAACTTAGTAGAGTTTTCAGTGTACGCGACACAAACAACATAAAGAAACGGCAATTTAAAATTTAAGCACAATAAAAACAATAGGTCAAGGTGCTTATTTTTGAAATATTTGGGTTTCAATCTAATTAAAAGAGTTTTGTATAGATTATTTAGGAAAAGTCTTCAAAGTGCGTATATTTTTTAACCTTGCATAGAATTTTGAACAAATTAGTGTAAAAGGCCAACAATAGGATAGACTTAAATTTATGCAATCAAAATGGGGGTAATATGTTACCCCCATTTTGATTGCATAAATTTAAGTCTATCCTATTGTTGGCCTTTTACACTAATTTGTTGATGGCTGCAAAAAGGCCGATATGACAAAACAGAAACATTGTAACAATAAATCAATCAATCAATCATTTTAAATAAAGGTGACAAAAAACCAACAAACGTTTATTTAAACTTTTATTAGAAATGTAAAAACTCAAATTACAAAGACATTACCTTACCTACAAGTTGTTATCAAGGTCTTAACATATGAAAAATAATGTCAGATGAAACATTACTGTTACGCGTGACAATAAAAAATGCCTTAACTTGTAATAATTTCAAAGTGTTAATAAACTCCTTTAATAAGCACCAACCTTAACATTATGTTTTAGTTAAATGTCAGGAAAATTCATGGTTGTTTTATTCGATGATTTTTACCATAAATCACTTTTGAATCAAGGGAACCCTTTTTTGCTGCATGCAAGTAAAACATCTGTTCTATGAAATGCCATTAGTGCGCTACATAAGCTTAATTTGAAACCCCTACTAACCTATGGCCTATACAAATTACTGTTCGTTTGTTTCCAATTCCATCCCATGTGTCATCATCATTTCATGTTAATCTTGTTCATAGCCCCTATATCGCGCGTTATCCACCTACTCCTTGACTTATTTACACATAGCCAATGTAATTATTAAAATGTTTAATTAATACAGTCGTGACAGTTGTGGTTAGTTTAAATAAATCTTTAAAACTATCAGATAAAGACAAGTAACAACTGTAAATATGTCTGTTTTGGAGAGTTCTACCCGATGGCAAATCTGGAACTGTTAAAAAATCTAAGCCCTGGGAATTATACCCTGCCCCTTGGCAGTTTTAGAATAGAAAATAATGAGATGTGGAATAAGTGTACGCGACACAACCCACAATTAAACGGCAATTAAGAAAAACTACAATGGACAACCACCAACAGCCTTCAACGAGGCCATTTGGCACTGCTCGCGGTTCTGCAATTGGCCCTAAATAAAATGCATATAATTCAAATCCAGCCCTGAAATAGTCACAGATAGACCCCCTTCCTAAACAAGGAATAGAAAACATCATAAAGACAAGTACAAACGAAAGCTGTGTCAAAGATTCCTGGCTTAGGATTGGCACATGTAATATGTGGCGGGGTTACACTAGTTTTTTTGGCCCAACCTTCCCCCTATCAATATTCCAAGACAAAGCACAAAAATTAAACACACAATAAAAATCAAATCGATCAAAGTCCAATTCCAATAGAGAGAACCTAAGACAAAAAACAAGAACAAACAAAAGGACGGCAAAGAACTCTCTATAGAACGCTCGCTGTTACTGACTGCTAGCTGAGAATCATCAATCGACTGATGTAAAAAAATCAAACGTATCGATTTTGAATCCGACACAACACTTCAAACAATAATGATTTAGTGAAGTGTCATCACACAAAACCGACACGCTTGATCGCTATAATGCTTAAAAATGACAATAGTAAAAAACGTTTATGGAAGTTTTAAAGCAAGTATCAAGTTATCAATATTTCTGCCAAAAAACACTAAATTCAAAGATTTAATCAAGATATTCAATTCATGTCCTTTCCGTAATAAATTTTGAAGCCAATTTTTCATTTCTAATGGATTGCTTTTTAATTTGTGAGCTTTATAAAATATATTACCATAAAATTCAGGATGTGATATTCCTTTCACTATAAGAAAAACGACGTGTACAATTACGTGTACAAAACTTTCCTTAAATCATGCCATTAGTGCAGCTACATAGAATAATATTTGAAAGAAGCAGAGGTACTAATTGGACATCCGAATGTCAGAAACCCAAAGGGTAAAGAAAAAGAAAACCCAAATAATTAATCTAAACAAATAATAAATGCATTTTATTGTAAATTAGGTTTAGTTTGACAATCACTAATACAAATTTAAATGGATATTAGGCTTTGTGGAACGTTTCTAGAATTGTCATTATCAAGAATAGTTTAAAAAAGTTTCATAGGTTAGAACAGTTTATGACAGCTCTACACCAGCATTGTCAGAAGTAGCCTGACAGTGGAGATGTTAGAATAGATCTCAACTGTAGTTTATATGGGTACACATCAACGGAGCAGCGACGGTTAGTTAGAAATAAATGGTAAAAATAACTTCACGTTTATAATGACTAAACGATAAAATGCTATTCGCTGTAAGAATCAGGCAATCATAAATTAAAAAAAACACACAAGTTTGACTTCAAAATACTATTCAAAATGCTTAACAAATAACAAAAAATACATTAGCACTACTCAAAAGTGTCAGACATTCGAGATATATTTTGGCTGAAATGCATATAAAATGTTGACCTAAGGGAGATAACTTGTGTCAAGTCATACTAAATCCCTATCATTGTAACAGAAATTTTTCGCAATCCTCTGACAATGGAGATGACAACTAATGATTGTTTCTTCATTAGACGACTATTTGGAATGACAATGCATTGTCAAAACCGTGTGTTTTTTAAATCATAATTCAAACATTTTCGATTTTGCCTGATTCTTACAGAGAACTGCACTTAATAATTTACATGTAGCTGTTTTTGGATCAGTTAGTTGTTTTTATTAATCTTCTATCTATGGTGTTGAAGTAAAAATTATTGACCATTGATACACGTGTACCTAGAAGTGTATATCATCGGTAAAAGCTCTCTGATAGTTACTATATAAATAAAATGTTTAAATAAAGTCAACAGATCCCCCCTATATCATTGAGCAAAACATCCAATTTAATAAAACGAAATTATAAAATGTTAATAGAATGGCCATAAGCTTCCTTCAAAATAAAATAAAGAAATATTAAGTTAGTTTTATATTCTTATCTTATTAACTTTATATTTATATCTTTAATTGTTGTACTTTTACTGCTGTGTCTCATGTTTTATGCTTTGTAAAGCGCTTAGAGTATTGTAAAGTAGATAAGCGCTATATAAATAATGTAATATTAAATAACAATAATAATTTGCTCATGTACAGTGTAGTATTTGTACTGTTTATAAAATTAATTTTTTGACTTACACCATGGCCAGATTTTCCTTTCTTGAAGACATAAAGATACAATTGAGCCGTCCTGACAGTTGATATATTCTTTCGTAAATGACTCTTTTCAGTGTGAGATGACCAGGTTGAGATGCGAGCACGTGCAGCGATCTCACACTGGTCAATTAACCAATAATTACCGCCGGTACTGATATTGATCGATGATGTCGACCAATGAAATGCAATGTTATCTAAAACTTTCGGTTTTTAGAATGAAGCCACCTAAGGTTTCAGAATATAAAATTTTTAATTTTTATGAAAGAAATAGGTACTTACACGCGTTCTTGGAAAACTGGCAATGATCTTTCACTCGTGATAGAATTTTTTGGGTCTTTTGGCTCGTTCCGCTGCGCTCCACTCACAAAAAGACTGAAAAACTCTATCACTCGTGAAAGATCAGCCGGTCTTTTCCAAGAACTTATGTAAGAACCTATAATGCTACTGTGGTTCTATTATCATAATAAAATCATATATGAGTATTTTAAAAATTTGAACAGAAGCTTTTTAAAGCAAAAGATACTGCTTGTATTTCCAATAACAATGTATTTTGTCGTATCTCCTTTTGTAATTTAGATAAGAGTTAATTATTATTATTATTACAGCTTTTTGAAAAGGTTAAATCTAAACAATGTTACCCAAAGCGCTGTACAACAAAATCATTGATTCAACATATATATAAATATCCCAAAAAGCTTGTTTAAACTCATAAAAGACACCTTGACAACATAAAAAGACATGCATACATCCAAATCATACAAAATAGCATTAATTAACAAAAATAAAGAAACAATGACTAAAATCATGAGTCTATAAATATTGCACAAACATAATTTTAAGAGTTCTAAAAGAAACACCAAAAAACATTAAACTGAGGTATGCGAATATAAATAAAGAATCGAAAGGCAACTAAGATGTATTAAATGCTTACACGTTTATAAACATGTATTGAATATAAAAAAATAGAAAGTCAGGGACTTTCAAATAGAATAAGTATCATAAAAACATGAACTGTAAAGGTTTAAAAGAAGCAGAGGTACCAATGGGGTATCCGAATATCAAAAGTCCGAAAGGGCAGAGACAAAACCAGTAAACACCAACAGGAACGGGACAAAAACAGACAACATGTAAAACATGGAAACACAAAATATCTGAATATCAATCAACAACGCGAACTCCAGTCGAAACAAGAGTGAACTCAGGTGCTCCGGAAGAGTAAAAAAAATGAATTAAAGATATAACAACAAAAAATGCCTATAAGATAAAAATTACTTCAAATAATACCTTCATCTTGTTTTAAATATTCGATTAAACGGTATACATGTATAATATATAAATAGAAAACTCGCAGGTTAGTTCACGAATGTTGTACTAGTACTTGCGTAAAAAATGGTTATTTTATCATATTTATTTTTCGTCTATAGTACTATTTCTCTGAACACTAGAGAAAAAAAGTAAATAAAGAAATATAGTGAAATCATTTGGAAAGTCCAATGGTGGTCAAGAAAGACGTTGCTCAAAAGCAAGAATTTAGTTATAAATAAAGGATATAACAAAGTTACCGAACTTGGAGAGTCAATCTCAAACGTCCATAAGAGAAGTCAAAACAAGGCAGACATGCCGGAAAAAATGAAGATCGCAAATTATAGATTTAAAATAAGTAAGTAGCAGAGGTACCAATGTGGTATCCGAATGTCAAAAGTCCGAAAGGTCAGAGACAATTCCAGTAAACTAAAACAAGAACGGGACAAAAACAGACAACATGTAAAACACGGAAACACAAAAATAAAGGTTAAGAAAACCATTGCATTTCTACCAAGCAGTGTGCACTGACTACATATATCAGAGAAATGAAGATAATTGGGACGAAAAAAAAAGAAAATTAAGTTATGAAGAGGAAAATTGGATTAGGGACAAAGCATTCCTAGCAACACGTATATCAGATTAATAACTTTATCGCAAATTCAGTTGAAAAGGGGTATAGAGGAATCACCCTGTCTGTCTGTCCGTCTTTCCACATTTCTCGTAGGCATATCTCCTCTTAAACAATTGGTGGATTTTGATGAAACGTTGCATGAAGAAAGAAGCAATAAGATTGAATAAATTGCACTCGAATAACATTCAGGGGGGTAAAGGGGATACGTTACTTTGGTTGACCATCTTACTTTTCAAAACAAATTTGCATAATGAATGGTAATACCATGACAAATTGTAATATTTATTTGATATAGGGGGTCATGGGTCAAATTGTCAAGTTATTCCACTTTGAAATTATTGTTTTTGGCGGGGAATTTGTATAGGAGTAATGGGAAAAGATCAAATATTTTCAAAATTTTATTATTCTCCATTGATTAAAAAACATGTTTTATTCATTACATTTCAACCAAAAACTTACGCAAGAAAGTCCAAATCTTTCTCTAAACAACGATATATATTTTGTCATAGGTCATGGACCATCTTTTTTCAAGAATATACATCAAAGACAAACAATAACATTAAAGTTCAACGTTGTTCAAGTGAAATTGACGTTGAATACAAATCAAAAATGGACGTTTTTCTGTATCACAGGTAAATTCTACTGATAACGTCGTTATAACGTAACGTACCCCCTTAATGATTTCAGTTATATACAATATAGAGTCTTCAATGAAGCGAGTGTAACCCGCTATACGACCTTTCACAGTATTCTCGATATATACTTTTTTTTATATAAATCGACTGCTTTATCTCTACCAGATAAACGCGAATCGAGGAAAATAACTAATTGCTGATCCAGTCGGTGCACATATAAGAAAGTGGTACATAACACGAGACAAAGTAGTCCATATAAGGTATATCTTTACAATGACACGTCCATCAAAATAATCCATACAAACAGCGCTTCTTTGCAGGGTCATCCAAGTGTACCACTAAACCTCTTTCAGTTCTGTTGACTTCAATACTTCCGGTAATGAAATCAAGCCTCCAGAAATATCACGATTGTTGTTATTCTAGAAATGGTGTCAATCAAATGTGGATACTGAAGAATTCGAAAGAACTGAGGGAGATTCTTAACTCTAAAACATTTTCCTCTTGTTACAGCATCAAAACGCTCAATTTCTCCACACTTATCACTTCTATTGCACACAAACAACTGAAATCACGATTGGCACAACTTATTTAACGCAGTTTTTTTCAAAAAGGATGAAAAATGCAGGTACAAATATCTGGTAGTCGATTATACTAAGACTTACAGATGGGACCAAACCTAACCTGTACAAAAGTAAACCAAAAGTAAACATTAAGGTTACTTTTCTGGTTTGGTTTGGTTTACTTGGCTTAACTAGATAGTACACCATGGTTTACTTAGAGTAAACCGTGGTTTGCTTTTTTAGTTTGGTTTGCTTTCCGAAGTAAAGTAAACTTAGTAGAGTAAACCAAACCAGGCCACAAGTTTGGTTTCCTTTTAATCTTGTTTAGTTTACTCTGAGTAAACCAAACCTGCACCCTGGTTTGGTTTACTTTTAATTTGTCTAGTTTACTCTGAGCAAACCAAACCAGCACCCTGGTTTGGTTTACTTTTAATTTGTTTAGTTTACTCTGAGTAAACCAAACCAGCGACCTGTTTGGTTTACTTTTAATCTTGTTTAGTTTACTCTTAGTAAACCAAACCAGCGGCGTGCTTTTCTTTGCTGTCAGTCTTGTAAATTTATTAAAAATTCTACAGTCTTACGTGCAAATCGGGTTGTAAAGAGTTTATTCGTTATTGCGCATGCTCGCTCAAAGTTAACCAAACTAGTGGTCTGGTTGGGTTTACTCTTGGCCTTGTTTAGTTTATTCAGAGTAAACCAAACCAGCGACCTGGTTTTGGTTTACTTTTACCTTGTTTAGTTTGCCTGAGTAAACTAAACTAGCAGCCTGGTTTGGTTTACTCTGACGTAGTGAACTAAGTCAACTTTTCTGGTGTGGTTTACTTTGAGCAAACCAAACTAGCTAGATAGCTGGTTTGGTTTACTTTTGAAAGTAAACTTAGTAGTAAACCATGGTTTACTCAGAGTAAACCAAACCAACATGACAGTAAACAAATAGTAAACTTTTGGTTTACTTTCTAAATTTGGTTTGCATACAGGTTTGGTTCGGACCCATCTGTACTTTGTCATCAATGAGTCTAAGAAAAAGATCAAATATAAAGAAGACCAAATACTCGACATGCTCAATTGTCTTATCGCCAACATATCTGTTCAGTTTGGTGGAAGTGTTTTCAGCAAACAATTTGGATTCCAAATGACACTAATTGTGCACCTTTGCTTGCTGATTTGTTTCTTTATTCACATGAAGCGGACTTTTTACAATCTGTTCTAGAAATAAAGATCGTTGACTGGCTCTCTCTTTTAACCCCACTTTCCGTTATATTGATGCTGTCCTTTCACTGAACTGATTTGGTGACTTTCTACATCTCATATACCCAGGAACTTGAGATAAAAGACACAACAGATTCAATGAAGACCGCTTCATATTTAGATCTTCATCTCAAAATAAACTCACAAGGTAAATATTCAACAATAGAAAATAATGAGATGTGGAATAAGTGTACGGGACACAGCCCACAATCAACTCTATTCCAATTATCAACGTTCCCTTCTTGCGTAGCAACATTCCGTCCGCTTAATCTTATGGAATTTACGTATCACAATTGAATCGCTACTCCAGATTTGCGGTAATTACATCGATTTCCTCGGAAGAACGTCACGTTTGACACAAAAATTGTTATCATAAGGGTACGTTTCTCATCAATTGCTGTTGTCACGCAAGAAATTTTACGATAGACATCATGCAATCGAAGACAAATATGGGATTTTTATTTCCAGATGAGTTTAGATGTTGGTTTGTCATATGGTTTTGTTTTGTCTTCCTTTACCGGATTTGACACACTGAATTGGAAATTGGCAGCGCGATGGGTGTTATTTAGCAGACAGGAACCCCTTCCTCTTCCGGAGAACCTGAATTCACGCTCAGCACGGTTACAGTTCGCGTTGTTTATTAATATTCAGAAAAAAGTGAGCATAAGTAGTGTATTACGGCTAGAATGTTTACATTAGTTCCCGTTTTCTGTCACATGCTACTTCCGGTTAACCGTTCTCTCCCGGATGCTTAAGAACCTTATATGAGATTTACATGAAAGGTACTGTTATGCATCAACTTTAAGGCACAAGTACTGTCCCACCCCCTGGACAGTGACCCCCCTGAACCAGGAAAGTAACATAGAAAGAAATGGGAGCCTGAATTAGTTATTTTACACCTCTTACTAGAACTAAACAAAAAACCAAAATACTCATTTAAAGGCCTTAATAATTGCATTTGCACAATACAACTGTGAAGCAGCCTGAATTTTGCTTTCTTTCTTTTGCTTATAGGAGCTGGCTCATAAATGCCGATTTCATATAGATTTTCGGTCAAGATTTTTCTGTGAGTAATGAACAGTTCCAAAATTTCTATTTATAAGATATTTAACTGGCTTTAAGTGATGAATTATTCTTCATAGTGGGTTGTAATCCTATTTCAAAATTTGTGTGCAGATATCTTTAATTAAGTGATTTTTTACCAATCTTAAGATGCGCGACATCTGTGATTTAGACCCTTTTTTCATTACCTTGCATTGCTTGCTCAATGTTTTGTATTTTTTTTCACAATTTTGTTGAGAAATATCTATGGTATGACCCTTTTTGTGTCGGTTTTTATTTGTAAACTAACTAGAACTATTATAAGCAAAAAAAATATGTAGAATTGTTTGGTTTAAGTCCTTCATATAAGATTTTTAACTATTCAACTCAAAATGTAAGCCTTAACTTAAAATTTCTGGCTAATATGTTAATGGTCGTATTGGTATGGGGGTCTTTATATTGGCCCACGACAACTTAAAACATGGTAAAACATTCAAATTTTTTATTCAGATGTAGTCATATAAGTTTATGCTACACACAAATATTAGCAAATTTTATTCTTCAACAAAAAAAATCTGTAATAGGTATAAAATAACTCATTCTGGATCAAGTCGGTTTACATATGAGAAAGTAGTACATAACAGGAGACAAAATAAGTCTCATAAGGTACTATATCTTCAGAATGACACCAATAAAGGAGTAGGTTCAGTAATAACCGAAATTGGCCCAAAATTTTAACTCGGAGTAAACGTCTTAAAATTACTGGGAAATATCTGGTATTTTAAGGAATGCAAAAATAATCTATGCAATATTCAACTGCTTGAAGAAAACTGGGCTGAAACTCATGACAATTTTAGAGCTTTATTGGAGAGAAATCTCCTAATTTAACATAATCACACGTCTCGACAAGAGCAATTTTGTGAAGGTGTTGGTATTTTTGCCTGACAAATAGATAGGGAAAGTGAGATGCGCTCTCTACTAATTTGAAGAAAAAACTGCTAACTAATCCTCATAAACGGTGAAGTAGTGGTACCAATGGGGTGTCCGAATGTCAAAAGTCCGAAAAGGCAGAGACAAAACAAGTAAACACCAACAAGAACGGGACAAATACAAACATCATGTTAAACACGGAAACACAAAAATAACTGAATATTAATCAACAACGCGAATTCAAGTCGATACGAGAGTGAATTCAGGTGCTCCGGAAGAGTACGCAGTTCCTGCTTGCTTTAACACACCCGTTGCATTACCAACAGTCAAATCAGTGTGTCAAATCCGGTAAAGGAAGACAAAACAAAACCCTATGACAAACCAACATCTGCACTCATCTCAGAGATTGAAATCCCATATTTGTCTATGAGTGCATGATGTCTTCCGTAAAATTTCTTGGATGAAGAGAGCAACTGAGGAGCAACATATACCTGTGTGAGCAATTTATGCGTTAGACATGACGCCCTGCTTAGGAAATCGATGTAAGTCCCGCACGCTCTGGAGTAACGAATAAATTGAGATACGTAAACTCCATAAGATGGAGCGGACAGAATGTTGCTTCACAAGAAGGGAAAATTGACGATTGGAAAGTTGAAGTCATCGTGTTTGCCATAATGATTTGTTGAAAGTTTTCCTTGAAAGTCAACTTCAAGATGTAGATCTAAATATCAAGCTGACTTCCTAGAATCCGTAATGTCCTTAATATCAAGTTCCTGAGAATATGTAAGATGGATAAAGTCACCAAATGGAGAATTTGACGTCGCTGCAGACCTATATCTAGGTATAGTCACGACGTTAAACTCCCCAGTCAGTCAGCCAAATCAAGAATTGTTCAGTGAAAGAACATCATCAATATAGCGGAAAGTGAGATTAAAAGAGAGAGCTAGTCTACGATCTTTTTTAAGAAGTGATTGTAAGAAGTCTGCCTCATATGAGTGAAGAAACAAATCAGCAAGCAAAGGTGCAAAATTAGTGTCCATTGGAATCCCTTTTATTTGCTGAAAAATATTAGTGTTTAAAACAAATATGGAAATTTTCTGAGTTTTCAGCGTGTTTATGACATCACCCATGATGTCGTCATAATGTAAAATCGTCTTGATATGTAAAGTTGGGTTATCTAATGACTGAATTACACCAAATCCATTGTGATAGTACAAAGTTGACAATTATGTGAAAAATGGGACCAATTTCAGCACATCCTGAACATACTCCTTTGATTTGGTATTTTCTAAAAACTTAAAGACATGGTCGCCCTTTAACTGAATTTAAGAAAAATGCTTAGTGCTGAAGGTAAAATAATCAAATTATCAAGACACTTATAAAAAATGGCCAGATTTTTTTTCTGCGCGGAAAATATATATATATATTTTGAATGCGTCGCAACAAATTTTTTTAATTTTATAAGGCGTCCCGACAGAATATTTTTTTCATTATAAGCATTATTTTATCTTATCATCTGCTTCAAAAATATTGTTTCATCAAAAATTATTTTCAATTTTTTTTAAAGAAAAAAACAAGCTCCCCCTTTTAAGTTAACTGGTCGAGCCCTCCCTAAGCGAATTAAAAACAAACTGATGGACAAACATGATACAAAAGAATGGCACGTCAAGACTGGCTGCAGGGATGATAGATAAAGAGTCCTTGGAGTTTGGTTTTGCATGATTGTGATCCCTCAGAGACAAAGTCCGTTTAAATGTAAGAAATAATTAAAGTATTTGTCAAACATTCATTTTAACTCGAAATTATTTCATTAAAGATGAGCAAAACTAAAGGGGTAACAAATAACCTCTAAAGTGCATTTTAGTATAACGCCATGTTGTACCGTACCAACAAAAGTCAAAACTTACATTCTCCCATTGGCACATTCGCGATTGTCTATATTTGGGCTTACCCTAATCTATTGTTAATGCAGTACATTTTTTACCAATTAGTTATATTTAGTCTTAATATTTGAATGCATTGTTATTTATATCGGATTGCTTTAATCTAATTTTGAACGATGAGAAATAGTTTTATTCGATATTAAGGAAATCCTCTGGTTTTAACAATCAAAATAGGGTTAAATTGTTTGCCCACGAACCCTTATTGTCTTGTTATCATTGTCTTTAATATGTCATAAAGAGATTATAAACAACGTTTTATCAAATCCTATTTATTCTGTCATGGAATATTCCAGCTAAATAGTGCTAATGCTAAATCTATGAAAAAGTCAGAGAAAACCTTTTCCCGCCAAAACTTTAACGTTATTTATCTTGAAAACGAGGTCAGTAACCTATCAAAATGTTTTACTTATTTTATATCTTACTATTATCTTTTAATTTAAGGCATCAAATTTGAAACCTATTTATTTTCAATAATAGTTGCGAACATCCTTAACATTTTCAAGTTCTGCAAGTAAAAAATGTTTGAGTGTAAATTAAGTTCGAGTAAGTCTAAATGATCAAAGGGCAATAGCTGTCTTTTGTGTAACGAAGTTTTGCTTATATAAGTTTTGTTTGTATAATCATCTAACATTTGTCATGCCAATTGTATATTACAAAACAGCAAAAGCTCACGTTGCTTAGATGTAAGATAGTTATTTTAATTAGATCCCATGTGGGAGATACATGCCTTTAACATTCATCGCGCGTGGGCAGTGTCACCCTCTACGCACGTAAAAGATCCGCCAATTGGCGAATTACATTGGCTATTTGTTTCGTCCTTACCCACCTTGCTATTTTCCTGTGGTCTTTAAAATTTTCAGCTGTTTTGTTTCCCAGCCCATCCCCATCTTCATTTTTTTTCATACTTTTGATGTTCTTCCCCTTTTTAAACCTATAAAGTGTTATTTGCGTAACAAAGAACTCATCCACCCACTCACCTAGTTTATATAAAAAAATCAAATACCAAAATCAAAACGTTCGAAGGGTAATGAAGAAACCAAAACCAAAAATTATTGAAAAAGAAAAGTATATCAAAATCCAAACGTTCGAACAGGGAAGTCAAATCCAGAACCACGAATATCGACCATATGCACAACAAGGAGAGAAACTTTGTGTCCTAACCAAAGTTGAATTCACACAAAAAGAAATTCTGTATTTGTGAATTCGAAATAGACAAGTCTGACGATTAGGCTTGATTATCCTCGGTAGACTGCTAGTCCACATGCAGCGGCATTTAAACATTCATAACTACATTTAGAATAAAAATTGTAAACGACATTTACTCGAAAGATATACTGGCTATTAGTTCGAAGTCAATGTATAATTCCGATTCTGGTGCTCGACGCTTTTACTGATATACATTTGAAAATTCATTGGAAACCAATTGGAAAAGTTCTAAAAGTATATAAGGGCGCAAAAAACTGCCATTGCTGGGGTCCTGGGTGGTCCAAGGCGCTGGTTTGAATACAACACTATTGATCACTAGCCAATTACCTCTCAGGTGGTGCTCGATTTCCGCTTGTAATTTACAAAAAGAGACTTCCCCTTCTGTATTTGATTAGGTTTGTCAGTTACCTGCCCAAGGTTGTTGGTATTCCCGGATACCCTGGTTTCCTCCACCATTAAAACTATATATGACCGAGGTGCGTCGAAAAGGGCGTTAACCCTAACACACTAACACAATCGCTGTGATTCTTGATCGAGACACTGAATTGAGAAGATCGTAAGTTAGATACGCAAGTAAGCAGATACAACAGATTTGCCAGAGAGGATGAAAATGCAACTCCAACAAGAAACCTACAACTGTAGAATGAAAGACAATGCCTGCAATATCCCTAGCTAGACCACCAATCAATCATCATTGAGAAACTTGATGTTTGAGATACCATTACGGTAATTCTTTGCTTCGTAGAGATTTTATGAGAATGGAGATAAGTTGATTTCATTAACCATCAAGGTTTGGTTCTTGTTTAAAGATATGAGCCGAAAGTTTCGTGCTTAGAGGTTTCATGCGTGACATTGTGATAAGACGAAGCTTTCATATCCAGATTTTATATGAATTCGAAACGGCCTAATCGGATAACGGCATAGTTTATATATCTATTTAGATGAAAATCTATATAGTTTGAAAGAGTGAGTTGAGGAAGACGATGTTTTACCCCTTTCCACATCATATAGGTTATATGAAAAGATTCTTAAAATGAACATGAAATGTTGATAAGAAATATGAGGGTTAGTGGGAAACAAATTAAAGACCATGGTGGGAGTGGGGCAAAAACTAGATTGGTGCACTAATAGACAGCCCACAAAGGGATAATTTACGTGTATGAAGCATTGTACTCTCCTCACACGTTTGTCCACTATGGTCAGAGGTCAAACTTTCTTTATTTAATAACTTTACAACCCAGCGGATGAAGGCATCCCTAATCAGCCGCCTAAAGTAAACACTTAATCACTCTGTAGCCTTAGCAATAAAATTGTCCGTCAAAATGAATACAATTATTTCTTAAACAAGGAATTACGTTTAACACTTCTACTTCTTAAGTAAGTGGTTAAAACTTTACTTTTCTGTACTTCTAATTCCCCGAGGTTAGCATGCTCTGGCATCAACACTTTTGTGTTGACGAACACATCAAAGCTATATATTATCTGTTTAAATTTCTAAATTGTCAAAACCCTAAGGTTCTTTTTACCCCAGACATAGGTTGGTCTTAGTCATATTTTGGTTTTTTGTTCGACATTTTTTATATTATTCTATGCTCTTCATCTTTATATAGTGTTTGGAATTTTCGACTTTTGGTAGAGCGCCTCTGATGAGTCTTGAAAAGACAAAACGCGCGTCAGGCGTAGCAAAATCTATTGTCTGGAACTTTGTTGTAATTTATATTTCTGATAAACCATGTTACATTTAAATCTTAAGTCCCTTTGTAAAATAATCTGACTTATGCTTACCTAGATCACATATCTATATCTTATGTGATTTATATAGATATAATCGAATAATATTCTGTTATAGTGTCAATATATAATTCATGATTTTTAAGGGGGAAGAACGATCCAATCGTAAATTATTGTCATTAGCATTTAGAAAAAATATGAAGTAGGAGTAAGAGTTAATGGTAAAAGACGTTAAAAGGTTATTTTCGTGAGATTGTCAAGGTTTAAACCTTAATAAAGAAAAAAAGGTAATGTGTTACATTGAAAAATGAATAAAAACCATATTTGTCTGCCAACTTGAATGTTATAAATCATTTAGCTTGTTGATATTTAATCATAAGAATAAATGATATACTCGATTCGAACGCCTATATAGATGACACTTCTTAGAGAGTAAACATGATTGTCAAACTTAATGGTTCTTTGACAATCTTAGAAGTCTCATATATGAAGTTAAATACAATATTGGAAAACCAACATGAGTCTAACCTTCACTCCAACTGTAGAAAACATTGTAGAGGTAATTTAAAGTCCAAGAGAAAAGACAAAATAAGGCACACATACCATGACAATTCAAGATCGCAATGGCCCTGACTTGGTGCAGGCATTTCAAAGAAATGTTGGGTTAAATAAGGTTTTATGGTGCCATACCCCTCTCTACCATTTCAATGTAATAACACTAACCAAGCACGGTTTCCAGACATAACAGTTATATAGAGGTGATCATACCATTACAAAACCAGCCAAACACTAACTAAAACAATCACAAACCACATTTTAATTTTTTTTCTACGGGTGACTAGGAGCGAAGAATCAATCTATTTATAGATCGTTGGGGACGTATTGTTTTATTATCTTGGTGTATAAGTTGATCACGGATACAGCGGTTTGGGGTAAAAACATTTTAAAAAAATTGTGTACAATCTCCTTAAGTCGTTTCTTTAATCGATTTTTTGTGCAGAGATGACTAACAGAGTCAAAATCGAGATGCAAATTAAATTCATGCTAAATAAGCAAAAAGCACTATTATTCAACTTTTAAGGGGCTGTAACCCCTATACAGGGTTATCTGACAACTTCGACCCTATGGAGACTTTTGTAGGGCTAAATGAGCTGAACATTTAAGCAAGCAACAGCTTTTCTCTATCTGCAATAGTTTTTATTCTTTTGGCCAAAAACGTGAAAAATGCTATTTTTCACCTTTAAGGGGCTGTAACCCCAATAAGGATCATCTGACAACTTTGACCTTATGGAGACTTTTGTAGAGCTAAATGAGCTGAACATTTAAGCTAGCAACAGTTTTTCTCTATCTGCAATAGTTTTCATTCTATAGGCCAAAAAAAAAACTATTTTTCGCCTTTAATGGACTGGAACCCCTATAAGGGGTCATCTGACAGCTTTGACTTTATGGGGACTTTTGTGGAGATGAATGAGCTGAACATTTAAGCAAGCAACAGTTTTTCTCTATCTGTAATAGTTTTCATTCTATAGGGCAAAAGCATGAAAAAAAAACACTATTTTTTACCTTTTAAGGGCCATAACCCCTATCAAGGGTCATCTGACAACTTCGACCAAATGAAGACTTTTGTAGAGCTTTTAATTCTGAAGAGTCTAATATCCTTTGGATTTTTAGCTCACCTGACCCGAAGGGTCATGTGAGCTATTGTCATCGTTAAGCGTCCGTCGTCCGTCCGTCGTCCGTCGTCCGTTAACTTTTCTTCAAAGATCTTCTTCTCTGAAACCACTGAAGGGATTGCATTGATACTTGGTATACATGATCTTTAGGATGTCCTCTACCAAGTTTGTGAATTATATACATGTCGACCAACCAACATGGCCGCCGTTGCTAAAAATAGAACAGGGGGGTCAGACCATTGTTTTTGGCTTATAACTCAAAAAGTATAAAAGATAGAGAAAATCCGAAGCAACCTTCCTTGTTCAGCATCAAAAGCTCTACGAATCTCTCCATTGAGTCGAAGTTGTGAAACGACTCCTTATAGGAGTTATTGCCCTTTAATCATCAAATTTGACCATTTTTGCAGTTTTTGGACAATATCTTGAAAACCGTTAGAGCTAGAGGAAAAGTTAGCATTGCAAAATTGTTTAGCTCATTGAGATCTACAAAAATGATTTCAGGGTCTAAATTGTCAGATCGGCCGTTTAAGAGTTATTCCCCTTTAACTGTTTTTTCCATTAATTTACACTGATTTTCAAAAATCTTCTTCACTAAAACTACTGAAGGGATTGCATTGATACTTGGTATACATAATCTTTAGGATGTCCTCGACCAAGTTTGTGAATTATATACATGTGGACCAACCAACATGGCCGCTGTTGCTAAAAATAGAATAGGGGGGTCAGACCATTGTTTTTGGCTTATAACTCAAAAAGTATAAAAGATAGAGAAAATCCGAAGCAACCTTCCTTGTTCAGCATCAAAAGCTCTACGAATCTCTCCATTGAGTCGAAGTTGTGAAACGACTCCTTATAGGAGTTATTGCCCTTTAATCATCAAATTTGACCATTTTTGCAGTTTTTGGACAATATCTTGAAAACCGTTAGAGCTAGAGGAAAAGTTAGCATTGCAAAATTGTTTAGCTCATTGAGATCTACAAAAATGATTTCAGGGTCTAAATTGTCAGATCGGCCGTTTAAGAGTTATTCCCCTTTAACTGTTTTTTCCATTAATTTACACTGATTTTCAAAAATCTTCTTCACTAAAACTACTGAAGGGATTGCATTGATACTTGGTATACATGATCTTTAGGATGTCCTCTAGCAAGTTTGTGAATTATATACATGTCGACCAACCAACATGGCCGCCGTTGCTAAAAATAGAATAGGGGGTCAGACCATTGTTTTTGGCTTATAACTCAAAAAGTATAAGAGATAGAGAAAATCCGAAGCAACCTTCCTTGTTCAGCATCAAAAGCTCTACGAATCTCTCCATTGAGTCGAAGTTGTGAAACGACTCCTTATAGGAGTTAATGCCCTTTAATCATCAAAATTTACCATTTTTGCAGTTTTTGGACTATATCTTGAAAACCGTTAGAGCTAGAGGAAAAGTTAGCATTGCAGAATTGTTTAGCTCATTGAGATCTACTAAAGTGATTCAGGGTTTAAATTGTCAGATCAGCCGTTTAAGAGTTATTCCCCTTTAACTGTTTTTTTCCATTAATTTACACTGATTTTCAAAAATCTTCTTCTCTAAAACCACTGAAGGGATTGCATTGATACTTTGTATACATGATCTTTAGGATGTTCTCTACCAAGTTTGTGAATTATATACATGTGGACCAACCAACATGGCCGCCGTTGCAAAAAATAGAACAGGGAGGTCAAACCATTGTTTTTGGCTTATAACTCAAAAAGTAAAAGAGATAAAGAAAATCGGAAGCAAATTTTCTTGTTCAGCATCAAAAGGTCCTTACAGTAGTTATTTCCCTTTAACTGTTTTTCCTATTAATTTAAACTGATTTCCAAAAATCTTCTCTGAAACCACTGAAAGGATTGTTTTGCAACTTTGTATACTTGAAAGTTTGTGAAATTTATTCAAACTTTGGCATAAGAGATCAGGTGAGCGATTCAGGCTCCTGGGAGCCTCTAGTTTCTATTTGTTGTGGTTGATGAGTTATAAGCCATTTTAAGTGATTTTAACCTGTTAGCGGCCACCTTTTTATCAAATCGTTTTAAAATGAGAATCGTTTGTTGCCAACATATCATATAATTATCATTTCTGCAAAATTTCAGTTAAATTGGTTAAATGGTTTCAGAGGAGAAGAATTTTGAAGTTGGTAACGGACGACGACGGACATATAGTGATGGCATAAGCTCACATGGCCTTTGGCCAGGTGAGCTAAAATGATGCGAAGCAAACGTAACATTAACCTTTATCATAAATAAACGTAATTACAAAATTATCGAACTTGGGGGATCAATCTCCATGTTCAATAGAAGAGACAAAACAAGGAAGACATAGCAGAAAAAAAGAGTGCAATGTTTCTGACTTGGTACAGGCATTGCAAAAACAGTGTCATTTTTAACATTGTGTAAACAAGAAGGACGTAATCATAAACCTTGGCACTGTTAATACAAAATAGGACATTATAGTTTGGATCAAGGTACATGAATTTTGTTAAACTTTGCTCAAAACACATTAAACCGTCTGATACAAAAATTTAAATATACCAAGTCTAAGAAATATGTTCACTTTAATGGTATTAAATATAGGAGCACCCGAATTACATGTTACAGACATAGTCTATATAGTTGTATATTTTTTCCATAACTATTTAATTCCATAAAATGTTGTATAACCTTTGGTTCAAAATCTGATTTATAAAGTCAACTGAAATATCCATTTATTAACAGCTCAGCAGCTGGGGACTATTTTAAAGAAAATAATTATGATAATTTATTTTTAGTTTAATTACAACAACAAGCTTAAGGTGGCTTGTAAAGGACAAAATGCGATACATGTAGAGACTAGATTTAACCCCAAATATGGAAAATTTAAAACGCATTCAATTGGGGTAATCTATTTTAAAAATATCAAAACCTAATTAGTTATATCATCAAATTCTGCGAAAGCGGCATTTTTGAGAAAAAATACTAATATCGTGCAAATTTGACTATTAAAATATTTCAGTTGTGAGTTTCTGCGTTTTATTGTCATTACATGTAACACAAATTATTGCAGTGACACTCCGTGTGCTGCATGTTTTAATAAAAACCAAATCGTATATTTGTCTAAAAATCAAGCATTTTATATCAGGTCTACAATCAAGCATTTATCAGGGTGCCATTTTTATATTACATTTCACATAGCCAGTCCGTAAAGTTATGTTAAAACAGGATCCTAAACAAATTGACAGTTCCTTTTACAGGTATATTCATAGTGAGGTTTGATAACATATTGAGAAATCTTTTAATAATATGTACTCTTTTCTTTAGAAAATTGTCTTGTTTTGTGGTTTCTGTTGTGGTGATTTTATGTATACCGATTTTTTAATTGTCTTTTTGGATTAACAAAATTTGATAGCCCCTTTGATACACCTTTGCTGCTTTTAATTTTTGGGGTGATGACTGGATAATTAATTATCTATTTAAAAAAAACCATACAAATGCACGTTATTTAACAGCCATGTGAGTATTTAATAGTTGAATGATCTGACCGCTTAACTTGCATGTCAATGTTATAAAAAAGCATTGTTAACATATTGTTGTGCGACTTATATAGAAAGCACATAAGTTTTTGCCTTGTGAGTTTGTATATTTAGAAATAATAAAGTGGGCTGACCCTTAATACCATAAAAAAAATCTAACGTTAATAGCATTTCACATGTTTGGGTTATTGGCATGTTAATGACCATTAAAATGAAGTAAATATCGTTAGAATAATAATAAAAATCACACAGGTACGTGTATCACATCTTACAAGAAAAAAATCAGATGAATATGCTTCAATACGATGATTTCTTAAACATGGAATTAAATTAACAAAAATCAGATGAATATGCTTCAAGTTTAATTTTAACACTCATACAAGGAAAATATATTTCTTTTCAAATGAAGTGAAATGTAGCACTCGTTCAGTCATCACTTATTGTAACGTAATATTTCGTTTTTGATCACTACTCGCTGAAAAATCAAATGCATTTTTATTTTTAAACTGTTCAATTTGAGTAAGGTTAAATGCTTAAATGTGTTGGCCTATTTCCTTTAGTTTATGGTTAGTTAATGCTTTGCTCAAAATACAAATGACAACAAAGTTCCAGACAATTAATTTTTCTACGCCTGACGCGCGTTTCGTCTATTCAAGACTCATCAGAGGCATTCTATCAAATATATTGAAAATGCCAAACACTATATGAATATGAAGAGCATAGAACAGTAAAAACCAAAAAAAGTAGCACGATTCCAGCTATATCCGGGAGATGAACATGAATGAAATAATACAAAGAGCACGACATTATGATCAATCGGAGGATAGGGGACACAACGCGAATCGAGGATGATAGTCTTGAGTGCCATTATTAAAAAGAATTAATCGATAGGAAATAATGAAAAAAATGAAATAACACGGTTTTGAAATTATTGTCCTGATCTTAGCTGACATAGGAATGTGTTTTCAGATTTATTTAATACTCCTTCTTTATGTTGAAAGAATGTGCCGGAATTTATTGAAACTCTCATTTTAAACTTTTTACAAGAAATATTTCAAAAGTATCATCAAGAGTTTTGTTTGACAGATCATTTCATTTAATTTTCAATTTTTATAATTATCATTCTAGGGTCAACATTTGGTCACTCTGTGGGTTTGGCAGTAAAATTGTCCGTCATAAATGAATACGATGATTTCTTAAACATGGAATTAAATTAACAATTCTTCTCCTAAATAAGTAGTTAACAGTTTACGTTCCCGAAAAGCCATGCTATATTTATATCACAAGTGCCTTTGTTAAATATCTGACTGATGCTTGGCTAGAACATGTAATTATTTTATATGTGATTCATATAGATATTGTCGGATAATTATCTGGTACAGTGTCAATATATAATTTACGATTTATTAGTGGGAAGAATGATCTATATCAGAACATAAAGTTTTACGTCATTAGCATTTAAAAAATGTTGCATTTATTAAGTAGGAGTAAGAAATAATGCTAAAAAACTTTAAAAGGTTATTGTCGTGAGATTGTCAAGGTTTATAATTTAATAAAGAAAAAAAGATAATGCGTTACATTTAAAGGTTTTGGTTTTCCTTGCAGACAGACAGACGAAAAACGTGAGAAAAAAACTTAAATAAAAACCAAATTTGTTTGCCAACTTTTTATTGTATAAATCATTTAGCTTGTTGGTAGTTTATCATAAAAATAGACTATATACTATAGCGCGCAAATCACATCCAGGCTCAGTTTTTTTTCTAAAAATAAAACGGCAGGACGGAGAACATGTCTATAGCCCCCCCCATAAAAATCAAATTTTTGCTCCCTTAGAGAATAAAACCTTATTATCAAACATCAAAGTTCTTTGACAATCTGATAAGTCTTCTATTCCAACTGTAAAACATAATATTCTGGCCTCGTTGAAAACTGCTGGCGGTTGTCCATTGTGGTTTTTCTGAATTGCCACTTAATTTTGGGCTATTCCACATCTCATTATTTTCTATAGAGGTGACAAACCATTACAAAACCAGCCAAGCACTAATAAAACCAATCGTGGCTGATAACGAAGTTACAGTTTGTTTTGAGATCGTTTGGGACGTATTTTCTCATAATCTTGGTGTTTCGGAGACGGTGGTTTCGGGTAAAAAAAAATGAAATATTGTGTACAAGCCCCGGCATAAGTTGTTAAATATAAACACTACATACTGAACAAAAATAGGTATGTAACTTTCTAGGCTAGGGAATTCATAATTTGAAAATAAATCTATCTATCGATTTTAATTGTTCTACCGAGATGACCAATCGGGTCAAATTTGAGATGTTAAATTAGAAAATTAGGTGAGGAAAATGTTACCCTTGATCATGTTGATTATAAAAATAGTGTCATCGTTGGAATTTTTAGAACAAGAAGGACGCAACAATAAACTTTGGCACTGATAATACACTATGGACTATTATAGATTTGATAAAGGATTTTTTCCAAAACACATTAAACCGTCTTGAACAAAAATGTTAATGTACCAAGTCTTAGAAACATAAGTTCACCTTTACTGATATTAAATACAAGAACACCCGAATAAACAGCCATAGTCTATGGATATATATTTATCATAGCTCTTTAGTTCCGTAATATGTTGGATTTGGTTCAAAATCCGAGAAAGTCACTTGAAATATTTTTTATTAACAGTTCAGAAACCGGGGAAATATTTCAAAGTAAACAAATATAATTTATTTCTAGTTCAATTACAATAACAAGGTTGCTTGCAAACGACTAGATATGATAGAGACAGGGTACAATAATGGCCTAAGGGCCACCCCCTGCTTAAAGAAAAAAATAAATCCAATGTAAATAACAAAATTATAATTTAGGTTTAAAGTACGATGTTCGACTTTTGTGACTATAGCTAGTTTTGTTTATAACATACTCTGGTTTTTATTCTTTAGAGGCATAAAATAGGACCCCCCAAAAAAAACAAATTAGAGAATAATGTCATTTTTCACGCTTATTTCATTATTTGTAATTGTCAGCGACAACTTTCTAAACTGATTTATAATCATTTCAGAGTGAAATTTAAAATTCATAAACTTAACTGTGGTATAAGTAGTCACTTTCATCGAAAAATTGAAATATTACCCATAATTTTGCTATTTTCAGTCAATTTGGCTAATATCGTAAAAAAGAGTAATGTTTGACATGGTATTTTCGGTAAATAACATATAACATTCTGTAAAATGGAGTTGTACATGCTTTTTTATTCAATTGGCTTACTGAATAATACTAGAAATTTTCTCTTTGTCGATGCTCAACTTTTTAGTCTTACAGGGGGCCAAGTATGGGCCTTACCGTACCTTGTCGTTTGGCCCCCAGAATTTTAAAATGTATTCAACTGGTGAAAAAAAATTGAATTTTTACCAAAAACATTATTGATTATAATTACACAATCAAATTCTGCAAAAGCGGCATTTTAAAAAAAAAGGGTTAAAATAATGCAAATTTTAGTGAATTTCAGCAAATTTAACTATAAAAATAATTCAGTGGTGAGTTTCTGCGTTGTTGATGGTCATTAACACAAACTATTGTAGAGATCCGTGTTGCTATATATTGAAGCTGCATCTTTTAATAGAAAAAAAAACAAAAAAAAAAAACCGAGCAATTATAAGGGTATTATATTTCAAAAGTTATGTTTTTACAGGATCCTAAATAAATTGATAGTTCTTTTTACATGTTTCGTGATAGTTGAGAAATCTTATAAAATGTACTCTTTACCTTGATATAGACAATTGTCTAGTAATCGCTTTGTGGTTTGTGTAGTAATGTTTTTATGTATACTGATTTTGTCATCGTCTTTTCGGATTAACGATATTTTATAGCCCCTTAGATACATAAATTCATGTTTGTTAGCAGCCACGCGAAGATTTAATAGTTGAATGATATACATGTAAACGCTAGACTTGCAGGCCAATGTTAAAAAAAAACATGGGTAACATATTGTTGTGTGACTTAAATAGAAAGTACATAGGTTATTGTTCCGTGATATTTTTTATGTACATTTAAGAATAATAAAGTGGGTTGGTTGATCTATTATACCTGAAAAAAATCTTCGGATATCAGCATTTTAAATCAAAATTAGAATGATTGTTGTTTCAATACTGATAAAATATCATACATGTAGGTGTATCTTTTGAGAGAAAAGACAAATTAATATGCTTCAATTATCTTAACTTAAATACAGATAAAAGCAATAGTTTATATTTCAAATGAAGTGGAATTTAGCGCTCGTTCACAGCTGTCACCACTAATTGTAGCACTATATTTCGATTTTGATCACTTGCAAATAAAATGAAATGCATTTTTTTTTCTTTTAAACTGTTCAATTTGAATAAGATTAAATATTAAAATGTGTTGCCCTATTTTCCTCAACTTACTTAGTTAGTTATTGCTTTACTCAAAAGCAGCGCTATTCCATATATATTCGGGAGATGAACATGAAAGAGGTTGAAACAAAGAACACGAAATGATGATAAATGATAGGGGACACAAGGCCATTCAAGAAAACAAAGGCTTCACAGCCACTGAAAAAAGGGATGAGAGGTAGGGACGTGAAATTTTGCCTCCTGCATGATGATCCTACGGGTTCCACTCTTATCAAAACCTGCAGCAGGGTTCCTATCGTGCGAGGAACAAAATATGTTTCCTTACACGGAGCACCACAATGGTTTGCATTAGAATTAACGCATTTTAGCCTGACGACCGAAGCATTCATTTTGACAGGGCTGTCCCATTCAACCATCTGGGGCTCACATCCCAGTCGCTTTGTGCGCAACGCGACCTGACCCAAGGTAAGGTTTCTTAGCGCTCTTTAGTGGACTATTACCGACAAGTTTTGTGCTGCTTCGGGCCAAGTATTTTCTTAAACCATGTAAAGTTGCAGTGTAATTTTATATGAGGTAATTCGATTTTTTTTCGGCCACGAATACAAATAGTTTCAAATAAGACATATATTATAACTCATAGATAAATATCAATTGGGGAAGCTCTTTTAACACTATGGCTCATATAGATTTTGCCTTTTTATCGTCTCTTAGTATATTTCATGATGTATAGGTGAAAACGTATTTTTGTCCGTTAGCTAGCTCTTTCTCCAATTATTTTCTTCTTTGTAACAAATCATTAGTTACGTTGATATCTCAATTTACTTGTACACATACTGCTTTTTTATTTAGAATGCCAAAATCCTGTTTTTTATTCAGTAACTACAAATGAACACGGATAAAGAAGCATCGTCGTAGGCGATTTGTTTTTTCGTTGGTATATGCTGATAGACAATCTTGACAGGAATTAGCGAGTTATATATTTACTAGTCAATATTTCCATACTAATGGAAATAAAGAAAAAAAATAAGCATAATATTTATACTACTTGGCCACAGAAAATGTTTTATTTGCTTATACCCATCAGCAGTAGCAGCAGCAGCCTTTTTCCCCACCCCATCTCACCATTTTTAACCCCATTTTACCCATTTTCAGCCCAAAACACCCATTTAAAGCCATTTTCTCCGTTTAAAAGTGGTTATTAAAGCGTATTCGGTGAAACCTTAAACCAAAATACAAGAAAACGACCTGAACGTTTGACTAAAAAACGAAAATCGGTACACCACATTCAAACAAAATCAAAATGTATTGACGAAAAAACATCAACTTTAAAAAGAAACATAATAAAAAACTTGGCATGAAACAAAATCTGATGACGGAAAAGCAACAAACTATGAAAACAAACTTACAAAATCTTACCGTTAAGAAAATCTGTTGATGAAAAACCAACAAACATAATAGTAACTGGTGACAAACTATAATGGGACGAAAGAAAGGGACGAGACACCGTTCCGCATGACTGCACACGACTTTACATGATAGAGTCTCAGTGCCGAAAACAGCAACGATTTAAAATGGAGCCTATGGGAATGAACTCGGGGTCATCGGGTCAAAGTGTTCTAGAGTGGCCCGGTATACTACTCATGCTATATTTTTATCATGAGTGCCTTTGTTAAATATCTGACTGATGCTTGGCTAGAACATGTAATTATTTTATAGATATTGTCGGATAACTATCTGGTATAGTGTCAATATATAATTTACGATTATTAAGTGGGAAGAATGACCTATATCAGAACATAAATAGTTACGTCATGAGCATTTTAAAAATGTTACATTTATTAAGTAGGAGTAAGAGATAATGCTAAAAAACTTTAAAAGGTTATTGTCGTGAGATTGTCAAGGTTAATAATTTAATAAAGAAAAAAATTAATGTCTTTCATTTAGTTTTTTAGTTTTCCTTACGGACAGACAGACGAAAAACGTGAGAACCAAAAAAACTTTTTGCCAACTTTTTTAGCTTGTTGGTAGTTTATCATAAAAATAGATTATATACTATAGCGCGCAAATCACATCCAGGCTCAGTTTTTTTTCAAAAATAAAAAGGCAGGACTGAGAACATGTCCATAGCCTGCCCCCTAAAAATCAAATTGTTGCTCCCTTAGAGAATATAACCTTATTATCAAACATCAAAGTTCTTTGACAATCTGAGAAGTTTAATATTCCGACTGTAAAAAATAATCTTCTGGCGTCGTTGAAGACTGCTGGCGGTTGTCCATTGTGGTTTTTCTGAATTGCCACTCAACTTTGGGCTATTCCACATCTCATTATTTTCTATACAGAGGTGATCATACCATTACAAAACCAGCCAAGCACTAATCAAACCAATCACAAACCATATTTTTATGTTTTTCTACGGGTGGCTGATAACGAAGTAACAGTTTGTTTTGAGATCGTTTGGGACGTATTTTCTCATAATCTTTGTGTCAAAGTGGGCCTTGGAGACGGTATTTTCGGGTAAAAAAAATTGAATATTGTGTACAAGTCCCAGCTAAAATTGTAAAATATAAACACAACATACTGACAAAATAGGCTGGTAACTTTCCAGGCTAGGAAATTCATAATTTGAAAATAAATCTATCTTAAATCGATTCTAACTGTTTTACAGGTATGACCAACCGGGTCAAAATTGAAATGTTTAATTCGAAAATTAGACGAGGAAAACGTTACCCTTGATTATAAAAACAGTGTCATCATTGGGATTTTGAGAACAAGAAGGGCACAACAATACAACTTTGGCACTGATAATATACTATGGACTATTATAGATTTGATAAAGGATTTTTTCTAAAACACATTAAACCGTCTTGTATAAAAATGTAAATGTACCAAGTCTTAGAAACATTTTCACTTTTACTGATATTAAACACCCGAATAAACAGCCATAGTCTATGGATATATATTTTTCATAGCTCTTTAATTCCGTAATAATGTTGGATTTGGTTCAAAATCCGAGAAAGTGACTTGAAATATTTTTTATTTACAGTTCAGAAACCAGGGAAATATTTCAAAGAAAACAATTATAATTTATTTCTAGCTTAATTACAATAACAAGGTTGCTTGCAAACGACTAGATATGATAGAGACAGGGTACAATAAGGACATAAGGGCCACCCCCACTGCTTAAAGTATAAAATAAACCAATGTAAATAACAAAATTATAATAAAAGTAAAAAGTACGATGGTCGACCGTTGTGACTATAGCTAGTTTTGTTTATAATATACTCTAGTTTTTATTCTATAGAGGCCTAAAATAGGACACACACAAAAAATAGAGAAAAATGTCATTTTTCACGCTTATTTCATTATTTGTAATTGTCAGCGACAACTTGAACCATTGATTTCTAAACTGATTTATAATCATTTCAGAGTGAAATTTAAAATTCATAAACAATAACCGTGGTATAAGTAGTCACTTTCATCGAAAAATTGAAATATTACCCATAATTTTGCTATTTTTAGTCAATTTGGCTAATATCGTAAAAAAGTGTAATGTTTGACATGGTATTTTCGGTAAATAACATATAACATTCTTTAAAATGGAGTTGTACATGCTTTTTCATTCAATTGTCTTACTGAATAATACTAGAAATTTTCTCTTTGTCGATGATCAACTTTTCAGTCTTACAGGGGGGCCAAGTATGGGCCTTTCCGTACCTTGTCCTTTGGTCCCCAGAATTTTAAAATGATTTCAACTGGTGAAAAAAAACCTTTATCTTTACCAAAAACATCATGATTATAATTACACAATCAAATTCTGCAAAAGTGGCATTTAAAAAAAGAGTTAAAATCGTGCATATTCTAGTGAATTTCAGCATATTTAACTATAAATAATATTTCAGCTGTGACTTTCTGCGTTCTCGGTGATCATTAACACAAACTATTGTAGTAATACTTCGTGCGGCTATATATTGAAGCTGCATCTTTTAATAAAAAAACCAAAAAAAACCAAGCAATTGTGAGGGTATTATATTTCAAAAGTTATGTTTTTACAGGATCCTAAACAGATTGATAGTTCTTTTTACATGTTTCGTGATAGTTGAGAAATCTTATAAAATGTACTCTTCACCTTAATATAGAAAATTGTCTAGTAATCGCTTTGTGGTTTGTGTAGTAATTTTTTTATGTCTACTGATTTTGTCCTTGTCTTTTCGGATTAACGATATTTTATAGCCCCTTAGATACATAAATTCACGTTTGTTAGCAGCCACGTGAAAATTAAATAGTTGAATGATCTAACGACTTGCAGGCCAATGTTATAAAAAAAAACAAACATGGTAAACATGTTGTTGTGTAACTTTTAGGTTACTCTGTCATGTCTGTGATATTTTCTATGTACATTTAAGAATACATGTAATAAAGTGGGTTTGCCGATCTATTATACCCGAAAAAATCTTCGGTTTTCAGCATTTTAAATTAAAATTAGAATTATTATAATTGTTTCAATACTGATAAAATATCATACATGTAGGTGTATCTTTCGAGATATGCTTCAATTATCTTAACCTAAATACAGATAAAAGCAATAGTTTATATTTCAAATGAAGTGAAATTTAGCGCTCGTTCACAGCTGTCACTACTAATTGTAGCATTATATTTCGATTTTGATCACTTGCAGATAAAATGAAATGCATTTTTTCTTTTAAACTGTTCAATTTGAATAAGATTAAATGTTAAAATGTGTTGTCCTATTTTCCTCAATTTACTTAGTTAATTATTACTTTTTTACTCGCACTCACACTCGTCTCTTAGTATATTTCACGATCGATGTATAGGTGAAAATGTATTTTTGTTGTTCGTTAGCAGGCTCTTTCTCCAATTATTTTCTTCTTTGTAACAAATCATAGTTACGTCGATATTTCATTTTACTTGTACACATTCTGCTTATTTATTTAGAATGTCGAAATCCTGTTTTTCATTCATTTCATACTCTTTACTCTGTTCAATTTGAATAAGATTAAATGTTAAAATGTGTTGTCCTATTTTCCTCAATTTACTTAGTTAGTTATAACTTTACTCAAAAGCAGCACTATTCCATATATATTCGGGAGATGAACATGAAAGAGGTTGAAACAAAGAACACGAAATGACGATTAATGATAGGGGACACATGGCCATTCGAGAAACAAAGGCTTGACAGCCACTGGAAAAAGAGGTGAGAGGTAGGGACGTGAAATTTAGCCACCTGCATGATGATCCTACGGGTTCTACTCTTATCGAAACCTGCAGCAGGGTTCCTTAACGTGCGAGGAACAAATATGTTTCCGTACACGGAGCACCACAATGGTTTGCATTAGAATTTACGCATTTTAACCTGACAACTGAAGCATTCATTTTGAATCAACCATTTGGGGCTCACATCCCAGTCGCTTTGTGCGCAACGCGACCTGACCCGATGTAAGGTTTCTTAGCGCTCTTTAGTGGACTTTTACCGACAAGTTTTGTGCTGCTGCGGGCCAAGTATTTTCTTAAACCATGTAAAGTTGCAGTGTTATTTTATATGCGGTTATCCGATTTTTTTTCGACCACAAATACAAATAGTTTCAAATATGACATATATTATAACTCATAGATAAAAATCAATCGGGGAAGCTTTTTTAAACACTATGGCTCACATAGATTTTTCCATTTTATCGTCTCTTATCCTCTTTCCGTTAAAACCTTGGTATAAGTACATTGTGCAAGACATTTAAAATTTTGAACAATTGGTAGTGACCCAAACGATCCCTTTAAATCTTCTATTATATTGAAAAATTGAATAGGCAGTTCATGATCATTGATTGTCACGCATCAATTAATCCTTACTAAGAATATAAAATTGAGGAGCAGAAATTTTTACTTTATTAATTCGTGACATGGCATAAAACTTTCTTTATATTTTGCATACATGTAAAAAGGTTTTGGGTATTAAATTAAAACTTTATGAATAAATAATTATAATATCTCACAATTCTATTTTGGAAGAAAATAAATAACAAGCATCCTATGCAAAATGTTCTTTACATACCAATATTTCATTTGGAACTTTTGATTGATAAAAAATAAGTTATTATGTTGCTCATTCCTACAACCTTGACACTTGAGGTTATGCTGTATAAACTTCATTTACACTTGATTTAATGCTGTATAAGATACAATTTCAATTGCAAGATACAATAAGTTTATGAAAATATAAATTGTAAATTACTTTCTAAACTTAAATGACAATGTAAAGAAAATCCAGCGATTTCATAAAATAAAAAAAATTCACAACGGTAGTGTTAGTTCTTGTTTTATTAATATTCAATTGACTGAATAATTGTTTGGTCAAGTTTTACGCCATTTTTATAAAACCTCTGTAAATAATGGACTTATTTACTAAAATGCACAAGCTACAACTTAAGATAATCCTATATATGATTAAAAGTGCCTAAGGTTATAAAATGTCATGTTTCACTCATGGAATGGTTCATTTCAAGGGCGAATATAGTTACATGTTCTAAATAAATATCCTTTTTCACTTTATATTTTTAATTATTATATAGATATAGGTGAAAGATCGTGATTTCCGAGTTAAATAAATTTCTAGATTTTCACGGAGTTAATTACAGGATTTATCTAACTCGCGTGCAAATTTATTAACCCTCGTGAAGTTTCCCGCGAAAAATACGTAGCTTAGATTAGTGCGCAATACACAATTCATTAATCAATAATTTATTCCGTTTTCATTATTTGAAGATCTATTAGTCACGTTTTTCCAAATTATCTATATAATAAATAGTATAACTAATTCGGGGTGACGAATATCAATTTTAATGTCACTCGTGTCGAATAACGCTAGGGGATTCAACTCGTGCGCGGAACTTGTTCCGCGCACTTGTTGAATCCTGGCGTTATTCGAGACTCGTGACATTAAAATTGATATTCGCCACCACTCATTAGTTATACTATAAATATTAATTTCAAAAAAGGTAGTATAAATTAATAAACTAATATGTTGATAAGAAGTTTATTTTTTTGTTTCCAAAAATCTAGAAAGAAATGAATGTTTGCCTTTATTTCAAAAGCTTAGTACACCTTTTAGGAACTGTAGATGTGGCAAGATTTACTTAATTCATGTCATTTTTAGCTTTGTTATAAAGTGTTTGGAATGGAAATTTTTACAAAAGAATTCCTTGTTCAGCTTAGTCCAGAATTCCTAAAATACAAGAAAACGAGTTTAGGAACAGTAGTTCAATAACGACTGTCTGATTCGAGTGCTGATCTAGATGTTATGTTTGAGGAAAGTCCTTTACCACTAGCACACAAAAGGAAATTACAATTGGCTATAAACTTAGACTCTGCTACTATGGAAAGGCCAACTTGACTTTTCAGGGACTAAAATCCATTAGTGCCATCATATCTAAATATCCGAAAAGTTATAACTTTTTTTAAGCATCTAGATCAAAGCTCCAAATGAAATATTGGTATGTAAAGAACATTTTGCATTGGATGCTTGTTATTTATTTTCTTCCAAAATAGAATTGTGAGATATTATAATTATTTATTCATAAAGTTTCAATTTAATACCCAAAACCTTTCTACAATAATAAAGAAAGTTTTTTGTCATGTCACAAATTAATAAAGTTTAAGTTTACTGCTCATCAATCTTATATTGTGGGTAAGAATTAATTGATGCGTGACAATCAATGATCATGAACTGCCTATTCAATTTTTCAATATAAAAGAAGATTTAAAGGGATCGTTTGGGTCACTACCAATTGTTCAAAATTCTAAATGTCTTGCACAATGTACTTATACCAAGGTTTTAACGGAAAGAGGATAGTATATTTCACGATGTTTAGGTGAAAATGTATTTTTTTGTTCGTTAGCAGGCTCTTTCTCCAATTATTTTCTTCTTTGTAACAAATCATAGTTACGTCGATATTTCATTTTACTTGTACACATTCTGCTTATTTATTTAGAATGTCAAAATCCTGTTTTTTATTCATTAACTACAAATGAACACGGATATAAAAGCATCGTTGTAGGCGGTTTGTTTTTTCGTTGTATATGCTAATAGACAATCATGACAGGAATTAGCGAGTTATATATTTACTAGTCTATATTTCCATACTAATGGAAATAAGGGAAAAAAATCAGCATAATATTTATACTACTTGGCCACAGACAATGTTTTATTTGGTTATACCTAACTGTTTATTGCTAGACTGTTTTAAAATTAATATGGCTTTGTTGCAATTGAAAGATTTTGATGTTCATATCACTGTATTTCTTGCTGATTGTAAATACGCACCAAATCAAGTTCGAATATTAGCTCACCTGGCCATAGGCCCTTATAGGGGTTATGACCCTTTACAGGTGAAAAATAGTGTTTGTTTATGTTTTTGTCCTTTAGATTGAAAACTAATGCAGAGATGTTGCTTGCTTAAACATGCAGCTCTTTATAAAGGCTTCAAAAACGTCTCAATTAGGTCAAAGTTGTCAGATGATCCCTTAAATAAAAGAACCTTATGGCTTATGGACCAAGTGAGCGATTCAGGCTCCTCGGAGCCTCTTGTTATATATACACACACTGCTTTAAGTTCAGTTAAGAAAAGAACATCCATACTTCGCGAACATTTAATTATTTGGAGGATAAGAAAATTGGAGCTATGATAAAAAATTGAAAAAAAGCTTTGACAGTGCTATCAAATAAAAATACATATGTATGCACAATGCAGTTTTTGGATGAACAAATGATGGTAAATAAAAGCAAAATTAAGAATTGCACGCACGAGCGCGTGCAAAGCAAAATCCCGGTTTAACATTCCATACACCTCATCAAGAATTCTCCCTTAGTTTGAGATTATTTTTGTGTTGAACAGCCAACCAGTGTATTTATTGTTCAAACCTTTTGTTTAATTATTTACACGTATATCATGTATATTACAATGTATCATGCGGTTAGTGATTCTTCACAAAGGCTATTTGTTCTACCCAAACAAACTAGAACCAATTTTGAAAGTAATCACAAACTGTGTATTAAACGTGTGTACATAATCAATAATTTAAAGGTATAAAGTTACAGGTATAAATTACAAAATGTTGTGAAATTTCAAACTTTTTCTTGTCCTGTTATATAGTGTCGTCTTGATATAAGGAGTCCAACTCTTATTGGTAAGTTGTCTGATGTGAATTGTTATTAATACGTCTCTGAATCATGTTGTTGTTACGAGAATGAAATATATTTCGCATTGACGGACTAATGTCAAAATCGAAAATATTATAATGACTGCTCTTTTACTACGACTGCAAAATGTTTGCGATCGTACATGTATGTATTACAAATGTATGTTATGGCGATGTCGTCGTTGTCGGCGTTTTAGTCATCTGTAGACATTTTGGTATCCATGCGATAACTAGTCAGAGTAAATTTTGACCAATTGTTATGAAATTTTAATATGATATTTGTGACCACTAAAGAAAGGTTGGTACTGTATTTGGGCTTTGGTGTCACTACCTTTTTAGAATGAATGAGTGAGTTGGTGTCTTACGCCCGTGCAACGATATATAGATTATTACAGTAGGTGAACATGAAAAGGATGATAAAATGAACATGAAATGATGATGATAAATGAAATATGGTGTGGAATGGGAAACAAAGGAACGGTGGTAACGTTTGAAGAACCAAAGGAAAAGGGGAGAGGTGGGTAGGGGCGGAAAATTTAGCCTATGGTGTGCACTACTTGGCGGTCAACAAAGGGGTCTTTTACGTGCATGAAGCGTGGCACTCTCAACACACGTTGTCCGAGCGGTCAGCGGTCAGGGTTTCCGTATTATAGACCTGGCAGCCCCCGCGGACGAGGGCCATCCTGTTCAGCCACCTAGGGTACACACTTGGTCGCTCTGTGGGCTGAGGAATGACCCGAAGTCAGAATCCCAAGACCCTTAGTCGCCTCTTACGACAAGTTAGGCTCTGCTGCGGGCCTATTCACCACCCAGGCTCCGAACGGACAAGAAGTACAAAAGGGCAAAAGGGCTAAAACGGATGTACTGACAAAAATGCTGTAGAATGTTTATTATTCATTCGAGTTTGAAAATTCTTTTTATTTTAAATTCTTCACTAAATTCGTATTATGCTGCGCTCTGCGTAGCATTTTAATCATGTTCTTGTGGACATAAATTCACTACTTTAACAGTAAACGAACTCTCATGATAAGTTGAGAATTTGTCTAATATATTGCATTATTGGTTTGCTCATTTCATTTCCATTTGCACACACAAGTTGTCCACGAAAGAAAAATTAAACATGGGATTTTTTACCCACTTACACTAAATAGAGTGTATAAATATCTCAGAATTGCAAACTTTAAAGATTTTCAAATTCTGATATTAATATCGTGTACATGCATGTTATTATTTTGTAGAATACGAAAATTTCTGGTAAATTGCATTCTGTACAAATTCTGTTGTACATGTATACGTACTTAATGTTTTTTATGGAAAACATGTACCATATGTACAAGGATTCTTTAATATGTACAATATTTTTCATACTCTTAACTTTTTGCAGTTTTCACTTTGATATTTGTGTATCGCCCCTGTACATGTAAGGAGATTTAATATTGCCATGCCTAAGTTGCTGTGCAAGTCCTATGCAATCAGTTGTTGCATTTCATCAACTTGGCTTGTAAATCCAAAAATATAAGATATAGAGAAAATTTGATGCATCTAGAAAGTTCCCAATAGGGTAGAAGTTTTCAGATGACCTCTTATAGGGGTTATGGCCCTTTTAAGATCAAAAATGGCTTTTTTGTCATGTTTTTGCGCTATAGAACGTAAACTTTTGCATTTTGAGAATAGCTGTTGCATGAAAAAAAAAGTCATTTTCGACGATTAAAGGGTATTCACCGCATAAGCTCTATAAAAGTCACCATAGGGTCATAGCTATCAGATGAATTCTTATAGGGGTTATACCCATTTAAAGATCAAAATGATATTTTTTTCATGTTTTTGCGCTATATAATGAAGACTTTTGCAGCTGTCTGCTTAAAACTTCAGCCCATTAAGCTCTACGGAAGTCTCTATATAGAGGGTTGAAGCTGTCAGATGACCCTTCATAGGGGTTATGGTCCTTAAAAGGTCAAAATAGCGTTGTTTTATCTTTTTGTATTATAGAATGAAAACTATTGCAGATAGAGAAAAGTTGTTGTTTGCTTAAACCTTCAGCTCATTTAGCTTTACTTAAGTCCCTTGTCGAAGTCGTCAGATTACTTCTTATAGAAAACCGCAATGGCTTGAGGACCGGGTAAGTCATTCAGGCTCCTGTGAACCTCTTGTTTTGTGGATTTCCTGGGCGGAAGGTAACAACGAAAATAAAACTACTATAAAGTGTAAATCTTATAGTAACATTTTGGTTACTGTACAAACCTCGAAATTCAAAGCTCATACTAAAATGTATTTTTAGGTTAAACCACGAATATTAATACCGTCGAGAATAGTTGAAATTATTGTTGATGAGTATCTATTGGCTGCATGACAAAACGTTTTTCTAAAGGTGCAGCTTGTTTATGCTTTTTTTATTTAATTATGCACACTCATTTATATTCCTTAAAAGGCAAGAAAAACAACATCCTACAACAAATATTCAATAGTGATCCAAACATCCAAGATATGAAAGCAACAAAAGCTGAAACAAACAAAAACAATCATGTTTGTTTTTCTCAGTTTATCTTCACAGTAAACAAGATAAATGAAGCGATAATGAAATAATATTATGATTTTAAAAATCTTTGCGTCAAAACCAATACATAACATGTTTTTGTACAAATGTTTTGCTTAAATGCACTTATATCAAATCTTCAACTTAAAACACGTACTCACGCGATGTGTTTTAAATGTGTAATTTTCTATGCCTCTTTATAAATTTTAAAACCACAGGCGTACATGTATATATCAAAAGATGGGTCAATTTAGGGCCCCTGTCTGCTACAACTATTTACAGATTCGGTATATATGTGCAATGAGTGGAATACCATTGAAAATGTTAACTGCTTCGATAGCTTGTGTTACTAATTGATATTAAGTAGTTTTTGTGTTTTATTAAACCCCACACAACGAAGTTGCGAAGTGTATAATGTTTTCGACTGGTCCGTCAGTCAGTCAGTCAGTCTGTCCGTGATCAAAATTTTCGTAACAGATATCTCAGCTATTATTAATTATAGGCTTTTGATATTTGGTATGTAGCTTCAGGTGGGGGTCCCATATGGTGGGATACGTTCTCAGGTCTGTCGATCATCTACTTCCTGTTTAACGAGCCGACTTACACTTTTTTCACAAAGAAAATTTTCGTAACAGATTTCTAAGCAACTATTTATTGTAGGTATTTGATATTTAGTATATAGCTTCAAGTATGGGTCCCATATGGTGGGATTCGTTTTCTGGTCTGTCGATCATCTACTTCCTGTTTAACGAGCTGAATAAAACTTTTTTACTCAATTTTCAGGGTAGAAAATTTTTGTCACAGATTTCTCAGCAACTATGAATCATAGTCTTTTGAAATTGTGTATGTAGCTTTAGGAGTCCAATATGGTGGGATACATTTTAAGTCTGTCACTCTTTTTACTTCCTGTTGAACTAGCCGACTTGGAATGACAACAACTCTGCCTTTTTTATTCCTAACTCGAAATAGATAATCTGTCCATAATGTGGACGCGTGGGGTATGTGAGCCTGCTCAATAAGGTTTTTTCATTGTTTTATATTTTGGTTTTTTTCCTGTTCTCATTTTGTCTCTGCCTTTTTGGACTGACATTTTGATGCCCCATTGGTACCTCTGCTTCTTAGCCTACAAGCGACCAAGGTACATGTATGTACCCCAGTTGACTAAATAGGGTGCATGGCTCTCGTCCGCTGTTTTATAGATGCATGATACAAAAAGTCTGGCCGCTGACCATATTTGGCAAATGTGTGTGGAGAGTGCCATGCTTCATGTGCGTATTTTAATATCCCTTTGTGGAACACCATGATATATATTATATTTACCCAGGAATAACAACATTGTCTAATACAAGGAGTCCAACAAGTCCAATGTCCCTACTGACGGTTGCGTTTCTTTCTATTAAGTCTTTATATCTTTAACGTGTATCTAATCTATAGGTAAGCTCATCAAGCTAAACATAAAATTTGGTAATTTTAAATTTATGGTTTTCTTTTCTCTTTACAGGTAAAGTCATGGAAACAGCTAACACACGAGTACTATGTTCAATATGCAAACAAAAGGGGTCATCCGTTGAAGCAATGATATGGTGTTTTCAGTGTGACGAGGCTTATTGTGAATCTTGCAAGTTGCACCATGAGCTGTCTAAATATACAAAGACCCACCAGCCGATAACAGCATTGAAATATGAAGAGTTGCATCCTTTTATTAAAGATATCAACCAATTTTGCATAGTCCATAATGAAAAGTTCGAGTTTTTCTGTTCTTCGGATAGTGTTTTATGTTGTCGTACGTGTATTTCGGAGGCACATAGTAAATGTACAGAGTATATTTGTATAGAGCGTCTCCTCGTAGATTCTAAAATACCAGAACGATTTAAGAAATTGAAAGCAGAGATAAATGGTCAGTCATCAAATTTAAAAATGGCACGAAAAGATCGTGAAAATAATAAAAAGCTTCTTAAAGAGCAAAAAGAAAAGTATCGCAATGATATTCAAAGTATCAGGAAGAAGATCAACGAATGCTTCGATGAAATTGAAACGAAATTTGAAGAAGAGCTCAAATATACTACTGAAGTGCAATTAACTGAGATATCGAAGGTTGTGGAAGACGTGGACAAATGCTGTAATAATGTTTCCACTTTAGAATCTGATTTAGAAGCCATTGAACACCATCCTTACAACCTCCAAAAGTTCTGTGGCCTACTTCAGTTGGAGAAAAGAATAAACGACTCTGAGTCGGACATAAAAGAGTTATTCGAATCAGACAAATTTGATAGAATAAACGTCGAAATGAGCATTTCGAACACAATATCTGCATTTTTGGGCAAGACAAAATCCTTAGGCAAAATACATGTGGTGAACCGACCGAAAACACTACAAATCAAAGATCCTGAGTACTTTCAATGCCGAGAAGAAACCCTTAAATCCATCCCAAACCATGTCTGCAATGGAACAATTAGTCTTCTATTATTATCCAAAGTTCAAATTCCTAAAGGTAAAGCCGGGATAACAATTACGGGCAGCACTATGCTACCGTCAGGGGACATTTATGTAGCTGATTTTTCAACAAGTAAACGTATAGTTTCCATAAGCAGCGAGGGTATCTTGCGCGATGACATAACTTTTTCTGATTATCCGATTTATGACTTGACCTACGTCAGCGGATCACAACTTGCTTTGTCTACTGGAAGTTATGGACAGATAAAGCTATTCGACATAAATGAACGACGTACAAAACGTACAACAAAAATAGATGGTAACATTTACGGAATAACGACCGGAAATGAATCACTTGTATATTGTGTCGGCAACCAGAGCTTAAAAGAAGTAAATTTAAGCGACGAAAGCGTGCGGGATATTCCGAGTGGAAAGTTAAAAAATAAAGCATACGTATGTTTTTCAAACAATTTATACTATTTCACAGACCCGGGTAATGAATCGGTTTGTTGTTGCGATGTTAAAGGACAAATGCAATGGAAATTCTCGAGCGAACGGTTGAAGCGGCCACGAGGAATTGTAGTTCATTCCGTAGGAGATGTGTTCGTTGTAGGGGAACAGTCTAATAATTTGATTGTCATTTCCGGTAACGGGACAAAATACACGGAACTTTTGACACAAGAAGATGGGCTGAAAAAGCCGACCTCTGTTTCTATAAACATTAATGAAACGAAGACACTTGTCGTGTGTAATAGTGAAGGCTTAGTATTCCTTTTCAAAATGATGGGTATTAAAGCTTAAACTAAAAGGCATATACATGTAAATAACCATTAAAGTTTCCTTTCATTGATGTATTTTCATCAAATTCAGTCTTATAATTTGAAATATTCTATTCATTTAAGAGGGATCTTCGCCTTGTCACATCACCTCAATGATTTTCTGTCAAGTAAATATTACAATAAACTTTGGCAGCATTTTGTCTAATCTAGATTCATCAAAGGCGCTCTAGCCAAAATATGAATATTAAAAAATATAGAGAAAACTCAATAATTCCGGTTGATAAAAAATCAAACAGATAAATGCATTGACATCCTAATTTTTGCACTTGCAACAACATTCAATAATGGACTGACAGAAAACAATAATGGACTGGCTAAATACAAAATGGACCGTGAGTCAGTAATAATGAACCGACAAGCAATAATGTCAATATTATAATACAGTGTTATTTAAAATAAAATAAGGCGTTTAGTGCAATAATTATACTAGTTGGTTAATAAATACAATGTAGTATTTATTTTTATAATGTTCCAGTTATATGTTCAAAGTCTGCAAATATGGCCTCGAGGTCTTTGTTAGTGCCCAAGGCAACGCCGAGGGATATTACAGCAATGTACAGACTAAGTGCGTCCTGCAATCGTCACACATCCGTTAGGCAAAAGTCAAGTGCTTTGGACAAACGCTATAATGTTTGTCGTGCATTGCAGGTAGTTAGTCCGACGTGTTGGGTTTGTTCACCGAGATATAATTTCAAACTTTTGTATAGACAGCCAACGTTTTCCAACGTCTTAGAAAATTATTCGAACGTTTGGCACACGTTGAACAAAACGCTATAGTTTGATAGGGCATTAACATTAGTCTATTCCTTTGAAAACTTTTTTTCTTTAAGATATATATTTTAAGAATATTGTTACATTTTTAATATGACATTTATAAGATTATAAAAAGAGCAACTAATCAAGGGATATTACAATAATGTGATTGAGCAAATAAAGCATGTCCTTTGACATGCCTCTGCTCAATCTTTATTTAATGAACCACAATTTAGGTAAATTTGTTACCTAGAAAGTATGTTTTACTCCTAAGCAGCACGAATTCGGCTATACCAGGGGGATAAACATGACATAGGTTATTAAATGAACATGAAATGACGATAAAGTGGAGGAAAACGAGACCAAATGGGAATGAGAGTTTTGACTGCCACTGGAAAAAGAAGGGATGAGCAGGTTGCGCGCTCATTCTTCTGCATGGGGTCTCTAAATATAAGAATCCTTTTCTTATCGAAACACTTTTTGTACATGTATTTGCATTGATTGCTTTTTTTCGTAGAAAGAATACATTTTATAGGAAAGAGAAAACAAACAATAAATTTGAATTCGGCTTTCAAATTAATCCTAACCATTCCCTTTGCTGCATTTCAAAGCTTTAGTTCATTTTTCGCGTTGGACGCACAAGAAAAAAACCCTTTTTGTGAACAATCTTCCCCAAGGATGGATTACATTCAGTTTGACAGCAATTAATAATACTATGTAGATATTTATAAGGACTCGGAGGATGGGCGTCAAGCTTTAAACTATGACGGGATAGAAGTCCTAAATGCACACCGCAAGGTGTTTAAAATTGTATTATACCTATGAAAGTAAGGAGGTTTGAATTGTGCGGAAAATAAGATACTATTACGAAAGAAGCAAAGGTGTACCTAAGGGGTAATCAGTATCATAAAACCGTAAAGACAAAGACAAAACCGGCAGACAAAAACTCATCACAACAAAACAAACCGCATAACAACATAAAACACACACACACATAACAACAAAACCGCATTTTGCAACGTGAACTCAAGTCAAAACGAGAGTGAACTCAGGTGCTCCGGAAGAGTAAGCAGTTCCTGCTTGCTATAGCACACCCGTCACGTTGCCAAAGATCGATTAAGTGTTGGTCAAATCCGGAAAGGATGACATTACAAAACTATGTCAAACCAACATCTGTGCTCATCTGAGAGATAGAAATCCCGTATTTGTAAACAAGCACGTGCTGTCGTCCGTAAAATTTCTTGAGTGATGACAACAACCTGGGAGCAACGTACCCCTGTGTTAACAATTTGCTTGTCAGCCGTGTAGCTCTATCAAGGAAGTCGTTGTACTCCCCACATGCTCTGGAATAACGAATCAATTGTGATACGTAAACTCCATATGCTGGAGCGGACGGAATGTTGCTACACAGAAAGGGAAAGTTAACCATTGGAAAGTTGAAGTCATCACGTTTGTAATAAAGCCTTGTACAAAGCCTTCCTTGTGTGTCAATTTCGAGAAATAGATCCAAATATGAAGCAGACCTCCTAGAATCTGTAGTGTCCTTTATCTCAAGTTCCGTCGGATATATTAGATGTAAATAGTCACCAAATCGAGGATTGTTTAGTGAAAGGACATCATCAATATAACGAAATGTGAGATTGAAGGATAAAGCAAGTTTGCGGTCCTTTTTGTCTAGAAGTGATTGTAAGAAGTCTGCTTCATATGAATGAAGAAACAAATCGGCAAGCAATGGTGCACAATTTGTGCCCATTGGGAAACCTATTGTTTGCTGAAAAACACGTCAACCAAACTGTACAAATATGTTGTCGATTAGAAAGTTGAGCATTTCTATTATTTGATCTTCTGTAAATTTGTTTTTCTTGCTAGACTCTTGGATGACAAAGTAAGTCTTTTTATAACCGACTACCAAACTTTTAATAGTACAAACGAACAAGTACTATAAGAAAATTGCAACCACAAATCAATTTTGTACAGATTCCATGATGATATGTAAAAAAAGGGGAGATGACAGCATGTTTTATAAACCTACGTGTATTCTTCTTTTTATATTGTCTGTGTATTCTTATAATTACAATCAATTCTAGACAAAAAAGATCACAGACTTGTTTCTTTAAATTCTAACCTCATTTTCCGTTATATTGATTATATTGATGGTGCCCTTTCATTGACCAATAGAAAATAATGAGATGTGGAATAAGTGTACGCGACACAGCCCACAATCAAGCGGCAATTCAGAAAAAAAACTACATACAGTGGACATCCACCAGCAGCCTTCAACGAGGCCAGTAAGCGCTGCTCGCTGTCCTGCGATTGGCCATGGTCTAAATTGCATGCATATACATTTGTAGTTCAAATCCTGTACTGAAATAGTTACAGATAGACCCCCTTCTTAAACAAGAACAGAAAACATAAAAAAGACAATTACAAACAAAAGCTTTGTCAAAGATTCCTGGCTTAGGACAGGCACATATAATAATACCCGGGTTAAACTAGTTTATTTGGGCCTAACCTTCCCCCTATTAATATCCTTAGACAGAGCAGATGTTGATTTGTCATTGTGCTTTGTTCGGATTTGACACACTGGATTGACTATTGACATCGCAACAGGTGTGCTATAGCTGTTTACTTTTCCGAAGCACCCGAGTCCGCTCACATTACGACAGCTCGTGTTGTTGATTGATATTCAGTTGTCTTTACATTTTTGTTTTGTCTGTTTCTTCGTGCTGTTTCCTTTCGTGTTTACTGGTTTTGTTTTTTACTGAAATTATTAAACTGAAAAATACTCACGGTTTATAAAAAAACCTGATCAATACTAAAAAAGGGTTGTTTTGAATAATAATATAAGACTTTTAGATTCCTATTCCAATTGAGCATTATATGTATATTTCACGTTTTCGTGAAACGTGCGCTGATGGGAGTTTTCTTGGTCGTACAATGTAATTACTGTTGTCTAATGTCTTTCCGTCACCCACGTACGTTTTGCAAAGAATTGCATTTAATCCAAAATAAGAAGGCTATGAGGAAGAATGTGTATCAACTAAGTCCAATTAGCATACGACATACTTTCACGTGTCTGATCAATCGAGAAATTTAGTAATTTGTAACACATTAAAGCACCATCACGGGATAATTCTCACGTGCAATGTTCATGTCAAGAAACACGTGAGGTTTCCCCGACAATCCGATTGCACTCAGCAATGTCACGCGAACTTTATAAAAAAAAACGTGTTGTCTGTAGTGGAGAAGCTTCAAGTCGTGTCGAGACAGAGCGAACGTAATTAGAAATAAAATATTATGGTAATGGTAACCGGTAATTTATCGTCAAAGATAACACTGAAGACTAGCCCAGGAGAGAAAAAGTTGAAAAAAGGAAATAGAACAAAGAAATCAATTAATGATCTTGACAGAATATAATAATTTATAAGGATTTTAGAGGGGTTGAATCTTACACTGACATCACTTTCATTGTCCATGTTGTCAGTATCGTTATCGTTTCGTTGCATAGTGGTTTTAATTTGTTACAGGTACGCCGAACCTAATACATTTCTACCTTCAAGTGGATTATATTCTTTCTACAGGGTTAAATATATTTTGCACAATCCTTGTTCTTTGTGACTCTGACTAGCCTTACCAGGAGGAGATCAAGACTTAGCAAGATTCGCTTAAAATGGTTTTTGGTAAAGCATTTAGATAGAATTTGTGTTGCCCGATTAAGAAAAAAGTAAACAAGTTTAGAACATGAACCAGTTTTCCATTTTTGTGATTTTAAATTATGGCATCAAAACACGAACATTTACAAAAACCATTTTACGTAAACTCGCCTCACGAGGAGTGCTTAAAGTTGTCTCAAAATGTTTGATAGCCACTTATCATTCAGGACCATGACTTTCATCTGATGGTAGAGGGTACAGTATAAGAGGGCGGGTGTCTAGACCAAGTAGCTATCTATAGACGCAGTCCATTAACAAGAAGCTCTGAGCTCGAGGAACCTGGTTCCTAAGATATAAGGCTCTTTACTATGACATATTACCCATATAATGGTAATCTAACAACTTCGACCCAATTGAGACTTTTGTAGAGCTTAATTGGCTGAAGGTTTAAGCTTTGTTCGATCTGGAACTTTTCATTCTTTAGGCCAAAAAAAATGACAACCGTTATTTCTTACCTTTAAAGAGCCAAAATCTCCCAAAAAGGGTTATTTTACAACTTCCACCCGAATTGAGAACTTTGTTGAGCTCAATAAGCTGAAGGTTTAAGCAAGCATCAGCATTTCTCTATCTGCAAAAGTTTTCTTTCTACATACAAAAACACATGAAAAAACACCAGTTTTACCTTTGAAGGACCATAACCCTATAAGGAGTCATATACGATATTGAGATGTGGAATAAGTGTACGCGACACAACAAACATAAACAAACAGCAATTCAAAAAATCACAACGGAAAACAGCAAGCAGTCTTCAACATGACCATAGGTCACTGCTTACCGTCTTGCATTGGCCCAAGACTAATAATACAATACAAAAGTATCATAACCAATCCCTAAATCATCAACGAAAGACTCAATTCTTGACATAAAACAGTTAACATAGAATGACAAGGACAAACAAAGGCTTTGGCAAAGTTTCCTGGCTTAGGACAGGCACATATAAAATGTGGCGGGGTTAAACTAGTTTTTAGTCATCTGACATCTACGACCCAGCGAGCTTAATGAGCTGAAAGTTTAAGCAAGCAACGGCATTTTGTAATTACAATAGTATTTATTCTATTTGGCAATAACATGAAATGTGTTATTTTTTACCTTAAAGAGACATACATTGTAACCCTTATTTTGGGCCATCTGCAAGTCTCGGTAAAAGTAGGACCCGTACGATCCCCATACAGGAGGCTAAATTTCCCGTCCTTACCCATCACTCCTTCTTCCAGTGGCAGTCAAAACTCTCCTACCCGATTGGCCTTTCGTCTCCATTTCATCCACATCATTATTTCATGTTCATTGTATCTCCACTTTCATGTTCATCTCCCGGATATAGCTGAAATCGTGCTGCTTGGGAGTAAAGCAAATAACTAACTAACTAACTAAGTAACTTGGGTCATCTGACAAATTAAATTTGACAAAATTGAGACTTTTGTAGCGCTTAATGAGGTCAGGCTTGTAGTTAGCAACAGGATTTCTCTATCTGCAATAGGTTTTATTCTATAGGTCATATACATAAAAAAAAAACCACATATTTTTTTTGCCTTTAAAGGTCCATGATCCCTATCAAGAGCTATCTTACAACTTCGAACCAATGGAGACTTTTATATATATAAAGCTTTAATAAAGCTATTGATATCGAAAAAGAAAGTTGCCTCAGATTTTCAAAATTCTAATATACTTTTCGATTTTCAATCCCAAATCAGATGTCTGAGTCCCCGGTCTATTTTTAGCAATGGCGGTAATGTTTTTTTTTTACGTATCGTAAATCATAACACATGTTTTTGCAATACACTCTAAGGACTAATCATACCAAGTTTCATTAAATTATGTTTAGTGGTTTCTTATGAGAAGATTTTTGAGAAAAAAATGTTAACGGCCGACAGTCGACGACGACGCGATGTGATGGCAAAAGCTGACACAGACGAGCTAAAAACTGGCATTGTAACGTTTGTTATTGTTTATATTGAAGGAAACTGTATATTTAAAAAGATGAGCAAAAAGCTCTAGCTAATAAATAAATTTAAATACTTTTCATATATAAGTTAAAAATTATATATCAAAAGGAAAATCTTTAGATTTTCATTAAAAAATCGACGAGCTGTAGTCCTTAGTTATTTTCACCCAATTACGAAATTAAAAATGGGACTAGTCTTGTTTTGCAATATATGCCTTTGTAGAGTTTATCATCAAAACTGATTGATATTTCAGAAGGGCATATACATTTATTTCTTTTATATATCATCGCGTTTGACACACAGTTTGTTAACACAGGATTTATAATGTTGCTCCTCGATTCTTGTCTTCTCTTAGTTAAGTCATATTTGGAACAAATTATGCGCTCATAGTCGGAAATGGGATTCCTATCTTAGACAAGCACAAATTTGGTTTGTCATTGTTGTTTTTTTTTGTCTACAAAGGATTGTCACGCTAAAGAGATCGTTCACAATAAGACCGGTGTACATGTATTGCAACAAACAGGAACTGCTTATCCTTCCAGAGCACCTGAGTTCACTCTTGTTCCGACTTAAGTTCTCGTTGTTGATTGCTATTCAGTTGTTTTGTCTTTGTTTCTGTTGTCTTTTGTGTTTACTGATTTTGTCTTTGCTTTTTCAGATTTTCAGATTTTCGGACATTCGAATGCTACATTGATACATTATTTCTCCTTTAAATACTGTAATTCTTTGGGGAAATTATTAAAGACATTGGATTGAGTATGAAAAAAATACTTCTACACAATTTGCTTTGCGTTCACAAAAAAAAAGATCTACGGTATCTAAATAGTTACTAAAGTTCTACAAAGTATTCATATAATATTTGCGACGCAAACATGTTTGTTAATTGAAATGAAGAAAAGGTCAGCGCATGATAAATAATGAAAATTATAGAACGTAAGCGTCATGACGGAAAACAACATTGCACGAATTCATTGAGAATTAACATAGCAAGATAAATCTAATAGCAGAAGATAAATCTACAAACAGAGTGAGTCAGATAGAAAGAGAAATGGACCAACATTAAGTCTAAGGGTTGTTTTACATTTATCAACATTGAGTGTCTATGGCCTTTGTGTTGCAAAGGTTGTTTCAGATGAAACACCCAGTCTTCTCACTGGGTGCTAAAATAATTTAGTTTTTCTTCAAATACCAGTTATAGTTACTTAAGAAATGTGTATGCCCTCTCTAAATTAAAAAAAAGATCTTAGATAGCTTATAGAACCCATAAGACATTCTTTAGCCGTTTTTCCTATCTCGGCCCAAGTTTTACACTGAAGCGATTCATAGGTAGGTTTCGATAATCTATCAAATATTGTCTGATAATATAGAAGAAGCAGATGTATGAATAGTGAGTTTGAAAGGATAACACCAAGACATAACCGATCGAAAAACAATCATCAGCGTCACCTGTAGGAGAGCGAACGTAGATGCTGCGCCGAAAGGGTAAGCAATTCCACTGCGTTGCTATTGACCAATCCAAATTGATAAATCCGATAAAAATATGTCTGTATTTTTTAACAAAATGACCAACATGAACAAAGCGAAGTAACTCAAGCCATGAAGAACATGATTTTTTTGTATACTGCAAAATTTCTTTGAATACCAACTTAGCATGCAAAAACATTGTCTCTCATTATATCCCAGCTTGACAAGTTGGGTTATATAGTGATAGGGGTGTCCGTACGCCCTTCTGTTACAACTCTGGCTACATTTCTTATTCACAACTCCTTAAAAACATCTCCATTGATTCTCATGAAATTTACACAATCTTTGGATTATATTGTTGTCTGGTTGGTTTTGTCAACAGGTTCAATTCTTGCAGATGCTCTAAATTGATTAAACTACACGTAATGTCTTACTCTGGAAATGATCACACCAAGTTTAAGCCTTCGTCGTCTGATTTTTGAAAACTGACGATGACTTTGGTTTTGTTTATTAGGTAATTATGCGTTGCTACTGATACATGTATGTATTTAGTGATATCACTCTAGGAAATCAATTCGAACAAAGTTTGATTCTACAATTCAATCACACTAATTATAAAGTTTTAACAAAATCTGTCGAGTTGCGAAGGAAGCAATGACGATAAATAAGGGGTGGCTTTGCAGTCTATCGAACGTTCGTGTATAACCCATATTTTCCTGTGAATTTGGAAAAATGGAAACCCAGCATTTTTGTTTGTTAGTTTGTAGAAAATAAATCCTTGATCAATAATGAAATATTGTTCGTCGTGTACTTGCTTTGGACTTTATAAGACAAATAATTTCACATATTAAACTATATCATATTTAAATAACTAAATCAAAGGTATTAATTTTATACTAAAGCATATTGTGGTCTTCATTACAGTTTTAAAACATTTTTTTAGTCCTTGCATGGTTACGATGACATATTGACCAGTATGACCATGGCGATGGTAAATGAAATGGCAATACATATATGTATACGTAAAAGAATCTTTCTTAATTTCCACATCTGAAAAAAAAACAAAAAAAAAACATACATATTGTATATTCAAGACATGTGACTGTATAAATTATTACCAAAATTTATTTAGATGTATAATTAAACAAGTGTCTTTCGAATGTCTCATATACGAGATTGTCGAATTATTAATCATAAACCTAAATTAATTCTCCTCCTACCACTTGTTTAGCGGTATTTGTGTAGTTTTTGTCTCGCCTGCGACGAATAGTCGCGGAAGCGAGACATAGGTATTAATTTCCGGCGGCGGCGGTGTCATAAACTTTTTCGTAAGACTTTTGTGGAAAATGAATTACATGAAAAGTGTTATAGCTAGGCATATGATATTGAGTATACAGACAGTTCAAGTTATGGTCTACGCAACTGTTACTATGCCATGTGACCTCGACCAAATTTTCATGCTCAGGTGATTTTGTGAAATTAGGCCTTTTTTCAGGCTGAAAACTTCTTTGTAAGACCTTTGTGGAAAATAAATTACGGAAAAAGTATAATAGATAGGCATCTGATATTTAGTAAACAGACAGTTCAGGCTATGGTCGATGCAACTGTCACCATGCCGTGTGACTTTGACCCAATATTCATGCTCCAGTGACTCTGTGATTTTTTTCAGGCGAAAATTTCTTTGTGAGACTTTTGTGGAAAATAAATTTCTAGAAAAGTATAATAGCTATGCATCTGATATTTGGTATACAGACAGTTGAGATTTTGGTCTATGCAACTGCTACCATGCCGTGTGACTTCGACCCCATTTTCATGCTCAAGTGACTCTGTAAACTTAGGTCTCTTTCGAGTTGAAAACTTCTTTGTAAGACATTTTTGGAAAATGAATTTCTTGAAAAGTATAATAGCTAGGCATCTGATATTTGGTATACAGACAGTTCAGGTTATGGTCCCGGCAATTCTCACCAAAACATGTGACCTGTACCCCTTTTTAACGCTTTATGACTATGTAAACTTTTGTCTTTTTCGAGTTGTAAACTTTTTTGTAAGACTTAAATTTGTGGAAAATGAATTTTTGAAAAGTATAATTATAGCTTAACATCTGATATTTAGGATATTTAGGATATTGATGATTTTTTTTTTGTGTCTGTCACAATGTCATCGGACTTGGATCTCATTTTTACACTAAATGACTGTTAATATTGTTTGTTTTTGTGTTCAGTCTATTATGTTAAGTTTGTTTCTCAGTAACTATGATATCTAGAATCATTTTAGTTGGTCCACAGGAAAATATAAAGAATTAATGAATATATAGTTGAATAAATAGGTATTCCAATGGTGCCAGCAGGCGAGACAATGTATACTTTAGTGTGAACTCTTGTTATGTTAGCTGTTTTTTCGTGTTGCTTGGTTTTTCTTCTGTCCTATTAACTTTTTTATGGTCTATTGGCACTTCTTGGTCACTCTTTTATATAAATATAATGAATTAATTGTCTACTTCATTTTTTTTTTACAATTTTAAAACGTAATATCGTTGGCAATTTAAATTTCGTTAGTGTTTTAAATTAAATAAGAGTTCTACATTACATAAGGTTCTATATTATCTCCTGTCCCCATAGAATCAGTCTGACTTGCTGGCATGGTCTTCATTTCTACTCCTACATAATTTTTTTCCATATTCATGAAATATATCACTTATTAATAAAAAAGACAACTTATGACGTAGCAATTAAGAAAGAAAATATTAAGAGGCTGTCCATGTAGAAATTAGGCAAAAGCCTACAGAATCTGGCACATGAAGAATTTTATCCCAGCAAATTTATTTTTTTAATGTATTGTTGGACTCATATGTAAAACAAAAATCACCAAGATTCGTTTGAAAGCAACATGGATGACTTGTGATTCAGCTGTAGGGTTCATGAGGAATGAAAATATGCAAGAGTTATATTCCTTTTGCTGCATATTTTCAATGCATTCTATATAAATTATATCAAGTTATCACTTCAATAAACCCAAAATCTGCATTTGATTTCGGGAATGGATGTTAAAATGGTTAACCGGATATGAAAACAAAATTTGTCATGTGCAAGCTATTGCCTGGGTTTTGCTTGGACAGCCTCTTAAATAGTCTATAAATAAACAAGAAAACTAAGGTGTTTTGGGACGGTAAATAGTACATGTTATTCCGGTTTCGTGACTACTATTACATATTAAAAATATTATCAAGAAGTTTTTTTTTAATTTTTACTATTGGTTTCTAAAAGTACCATGTCCATTAATTATCACGATTATCCTTGTACAGGCCAAATTCAAAAGTTACACAAAAACTCTTCATGTTATAAAAAAAATCGTAGCTCTATATAGAACATATATCAATGAAGTACAAAAAATAAACAACATATAGAAATTTCTAAACTGTAATATTTTGTCTTGAAAAAACCAAAGAAATTGCATAATGCATATTTTTGCTTTAAATTCAGCACTTAGATATACTGTTTTGTACATGTATGAAGGTGTCCAGTGCATTTTGAGTTTTAGAAAATCAACAAAAGAGCAATACATACTATTGTTTAGCTGGTATCTTTCATCTTCTTTGTAAATCATTTTTTCTTTAATAAATAATCCCTCAAAAACAACGATGGATAAAACCTTAAGGACTTCGTGTACTATAAATACAGGCACAGCTACATGGGAAACAGCAGCTCGTTGGAGGTTAATCCCGATGTAAATGTTGACAGCTGTAAAAACACAAAATAATCCATATTTAATGAGAATACTAGAAAAGAAGTGTTAGTCAATTAGAAACAAGCAAAAATAAGTCTTTTAACATGTCTAAGACATCACCCACTCTTAAAGAAATGTATTTTTGTTTTCATGTAACAGTACAGAATTTCATTAATGTCCGATCAACGGTTTACAAGAAATCAGCTTAAACGCAAAGGCGAGCAAAAAAGCGAGAAGAACCTTTTAAGAATTGATAGTCACCATATGTTGTTTATCTTATCAAATCGTAATTTGATTCTACAAATTTTAAAGGAGTTATATGGGACTTTATCGACTTTGTGCATACTGGTTCATAGGCATACTTTGTGGTTGCAACTCCTACATTCATAGAATGGACTTTCTAAAAATCAAAAGGATTGCTTGTCACCCTATTAAGTTGGTAATATTACAATGCCGCTTTGATTCGAAACATTTGAAAGGAGTAATGAGACATTGCTTTTGTTAATGTAAGGTCAAACCAGGGTCTGAAAATTTGGTTGAAACACAATTTCTTGAAACAGCTTAGCATGTTTTGTTTACACTTTGAAGAGTGTGCATTGTCCCTATCTGCAAAATTGGTCCCTAGTTTTGGGGGTTTTCATTTTAATGCGGCGGTCGAGGACAAAGTCATGTATATATAACATGTAATTGTTCCAGTGGAAGTCAATTTTAGAGTTGGACTTCCCTCAAGCTAATGCCCTGAAATCACATCCTTACTCAAACATCATTGCTATTTTAAGAGTATCACTCTGATAAACTGGGTGCCAGATACACACCGCTTGAAGGTATAGCAAAAATCACCTAACCATTTTTTAATGCAGTTTATCCCATGCAGAAAACATATACAAGTTTCATTTCCTTTGTTATCGAAAGTACTTATTAATAACTTCTTTTGAAAGAAATGTGTTTCTTGTGCTCTACATATGAACAATATGTAACATGGCTCTTAGAAAGTATTGTCCTACACAGATGAGGTAAAAGGCTCACAGATTGTTGGGACTTGCAAACGAAACAGATATTTTGTAATGTACTGTAGTTTTTGAGACCTTTTAACTATGTTTTATTGCCTTAATCGCTAAAAAAACTGCATTCTACATACAATTTGTTGTGAATGCTCTTAAAGCACCTGTATATCGTCCTTCTGTAAGCCTTTTTTATGACATTTTCCCATTGTTCCCCGCTAATTTTCCGACATTTTCCCATTGTTCCCCGGTCATTTTCTGACATTTTCCCATTGTCCTTCGCTCATTTTCTGACATTTTCCCATTGTTCCCCGCTCATTTTCTGACATTTTCCTATTGTTCCCCGCTCATTGTCTGACATTTTCCCATTGCCCCTCCGCTCATTTTCTGACATTTTCCCATTGTCCCCCGCTCATTTTCTGATATTTTCCCATTGTTCCCCGGTCATTTTCTGACACTTTCCCATTGTCCGCCGCTCATTTTCTGACATTTTCCCATTGTTCCACACTTACATCCTAGTATCGATACAATCAGACCAAGTAACCAGTGAGTTAGATAAAATACCGATCTAAATTTGCTTTCTTTGTCTGGTCGCAGTATTCCTATAGTAGGCTGAAAAATAATCACAGTGTCAAGTAGACGATATTGAGATGTGGAATAAGTGTACGCGACACAACAAACATAAACAAACAGCAATTCAAAAAATCACAACGGAAAACAGCAAGCAGTCTTCAACATGACCATAGGTCACTGCTTACCGTCTTGCATTGGCCCAAGACTTATAATACAATACAAAAGTATCAAAACCAATCCCTAAATCATCAACGAAAGACCCAATTCTTGACATAAAACAGTAAACATAGAATGACAAGGACAAACAAAGGCTTTGGCAAAGTTTCCTGGCTTAGGACAGGCACATATAAAATGTGGCGGGGTTAAACTAGTTTTTTGGATCCAACCTTCCCCCTATTGATAAGCTTGCACAAAGCTACATATAAAACACACTGTAAAACTCAATCGACAAAAGTTCAATTCAACAAGAGAGAACCTAAGACAAAATACTGTACGAAAACAACAAGACAAGGAGGAATTCTCTTGAGAACACTCGAAGTTACTGACAACTAGCTCAGAAACATTTATCGATTGATGTAAAAGAATCAAATACATCAGTTCTAAATCCGACACCCCACGTCAAAACAATGAATGATTAAGAGTTGTATCACCATACAGAACCGACATACTTGATCGCTGCGGTGCTTATAAATAATACAGTGGATACAAAGTGAAAAATTAACGTTTTAAAGTTACTATTAAGCTATCAATATTTCTGCCAAAACATACCAAATGCAAAGATTTTACTAAAACATTGAATTCGTATCCTTTTTTCAAAAGGTTTTTAAGCCAGTTTTTAATTTCCAATAAGGTTGTTTTTGAATTTTTGTGCTTTATAAACTACATTGCTATAAAAATCCGGATGAGATATTCCTTTAACAATCATAAATCTACGTGTACAATCAAATTTTTCGATGAGATGTCCATATTTATGTGTAAATTTTGTAAAAGATTTGACTAATTTGTGGTAACGGTAACCTAGTTTTAGCAATTTTTCTGTAATAAAACGGTTTTTATCATTAAAATCAGACACATCACTGCAAATGCGAGCATACCTGACTAATTGTGAAATGTATACCCCGTAAGCTGGAGCTAATGGTACGTCTCCTTCAAGAAACGGAAAATTAACTATTGGGAATGAAAAGTCATCCCGTTTATCATATACTTTAGTGTGTAATCTACCATTGATAATGCTTAAGTCCAAATCTAGAAATGGACATCTACTGTCTGTCGAGTTTGCTTTATTTAGAGTTAATTCTTTAGGATATATATCATTTATTAAATTTGAGAATGTGGGGTTGTTTAGAGCAAGTATGTCATCTAAGTACCTATATGTATTGTTAAAAGTTTCGATAAGGTGGTTTTTGTTTGGGTCTTTTTGTAGCTTGGCCATAAACTGTGATAATTAGTTTTTGGTTACAAATAAAAACAGAAACTCTTTAAAATATGACGAAACACTCTTGTTTGGTATTATTGCACATTAACGGGCAAGTTAAAAAATCTCTGCAGAATTGTCATCAATTGCCCCCCCCCCCCCCCAAAAAAAAAAAAAAACTGCTCTGCATGTATTTGTAAAACCGTTCCGTTGACAGATTTACTACGCATACCAGCTCGAGAAAGGGACATGGACTTTTTTTAGCAACAAGTTGAGGTGAATTTGAAGTGAATAAACATGTTCTCACTTCACAAGTATAATACATAATCCTTGAAAGACCCAGATATACATGGTGTATGTGTAAAAGAGGTTATTGAACAAAAATCATTGATACTATAGTGTTTTGAAATACTTACATTTATAAAAACAATGCAGAATACTAAAATTCCCAAGACAGGATGTGAATTTTCAAATGTTGATGTTCCTATCTGTAATAAAACTAGAAGCTCCTAGGAGCCTGAATCGCTCACCTTGTATTCTTTGATACTTATAAGCTGGATATTTTAACAAAGGACTGCTACTCTGTGGAATTATCAATTTAAATGTTCTAAGGGAAAAAAAACACTATCAAGAAAGGTCTTACAACTTTGACCCCTTTACATAATTCTTAGATCTTTATGTGCCTTACCTTATCCAATTTAAATTGTTCAAACATCTTGTATACTTTTCAAGATATTGGTCTAAAAAGAGCAAAATTTGAACAAAAACAAGAAAAGGGCAATGACTCCTCCTACAATCCATTGTCAGATCTTCATGGCAGTTAGATCTTGATGTGCTGATCTCTATTACCAAAAAACTGCAATTTACCCTTGTGTTCTATTTTTAGCCATGGCGGCCATGTTTTTTTGTCCATTTGTCCAATCAAAATTTCGAACAATGTTTTTGTAGACGAGATACTACAGAACAACCCGACCACGTTTTATTACATTTGGCAAAGCGGTTTCAGAGAAGAAGATTTTTGAAAAAGATGAACAAAAAGCTGTGAAAATGGTCAATTAATATGATCCAAGGGGTATAACTTCTAAAGGAACGGTCAAACAACTTTGACTCTGTTACAACTTTTGTAGATCTTGATATGCTCAACCATATGCAATTTAAATTTTTTTCAATATCTTGTAAAGTTTTCAAGATATTGGTCTAAAACAGTGCAAAATTTTGTAAATAATCAAGAAAAAGGGCAATAACTCCTACAACGATTGTCAGATCTTCTTCAAATTACAGGGCAGGTAGATCTTGATGTGCTGATCACTTTTACCCTATGCCAGAATTTTGATATCTGTTTCACTTTTTGAGTAATTTGCAAAAAAACTGCAATTTACCCTTATGTTCTATTTTTGCCATGGCGGCTATGTTTTTTGTCGAATCAAAATTTTAACAACAGTTTTGTAGAGGACATACTACAAAACAACCCTATCAAGTTTCATTATATTTGACTAAGCGGTTTCAGAAAAGAAGATTTTTGAAAAGTTAAACGACGGACGACGAACAGACGACAGACGACGGACGCCAAGTGATGGAAAAAGCTCACTTTGCCTTCGGCAAGGTGAGCTAAAAATGATTAAAGAGAGTTTTCACATCTTTTAAATTTTAAACATTGTAATGTTTTGCATGTATTGGTATAAAGTTTAAATTGTTCCGTATGACAATATTACGAAATCAAACAAACTGGATACACTGATAGGGCATTCAAATGTCAAGAGTCCAAAAAGCAAAGACAAATCAGTAAAAATGAACGAGATACACATGGAAACACGGAAGAAAGAGACAGCCTAGAACACACAAAAACAAATGAATAGCAATCTACAAAGCGAACTTATATTGTAACAAGGGTGAACTCAGTTGCTTCAGTAGGATTTACCGGCAGTTCCTGCTTGTTGCATTACATCCATTATGTTGTCTCTTGGATGATTCCTACTTTACATTCCGTTATATTGATGATGTCCTTTCACTAAACAATTCTCGATTTGGTGACTTTTTCCATCTCATATATCCACAGGAGTTTGAGATAAAGGACACAACGGATTCTAGGAAGTCTGCTTCATATTTAGATCTACATCTCGAAATTGACTCTCAAGGAAGACTTTCAACAAGGCTCAATGACAAACGTGATGACTTCAACAACATTCCGTCCGCTCCAGCTTATGGAGTTTACGTATCTCAATTGATTCGTTACTCCAGAGCGTGCGGGACTTACATCGATTTCCTTAGCAGAGCGACACGTCTGACGCAAAAATTGCTCATACAGGGTTATGTTGCTGTCTTCACTCAAGAAATTTTACGGAAGGCATCATGCACTTATAGACAAATATGGGATTTCGATCTCTCAGATGAGTGCAGATGTTGGTTTGTCATAGGGTGTTGTTTTGTCTTCTTTTACCGGATTTGACGAGCTGAATGGACTATTAGCAACGCGAAGGGTGTGCTATAGCAAGAAGGAACTGCTTACTCTTCCGGAGCACCTGAGTTCATTATTGTTTCAACTGGAGTTCGCGTTGTTGATTGATATTCAATTGTTTTGTGTTTCCATGTTTTACATGTTGTCTGTTTTTGTCCCGTTCTTGTTGGTGTTTACTGGTTTTGTCTCTGCCCTTTCGGAGTTTTGACATTCGGATACCCCATTGGTACCTCTGCTTCTTACATGCTTTATAAAGGCTGAAAATTATACATTATCCATGTTTATATATGCATGTTCCAGAAAAGCTTTTGCTAAAGAGTTGTGGTATTCCGATAAAAATAAAATAATTTGGATATAGACGGATGTTTGCTTGCGCTATCGTAAATATCCTACCGGTATGACAAACAAATAAACCTGGAAATATGTCATATATTTTGGATAGCGTTGGTAAAATTAAACAAACGGAAGTTTTCCAATATAGTTTGCATTATAAACGTCAGAAACTTGTTTTTCCTTGTACATGTTTGAGCTTAAGTGCAAACCTATAAAGCCGCCTTCTATATTCAATGCTATCATACTTGTGTATTACCTTTAGATTTCTATGAATTATTATGCAAAATGCAATTAATGTTAACAATGCACCGGTACCCATAAAAACTCTATGAACCTACAAAATAATGGAGATGATTAAAATAGCACAGCTATGTCATGTATGTGGACAAATGAAATATGAAAATTTCTGTTCTTAGAATTGGTCAATTACCGATAACGACAAAAAAATCTCTAAATATCCATTAAACTCATTTATTAACACTCATTTTGTTAATATGAAAACTATAACGGTGTAAGTTTTGGTTTTCTCTACAATGGTTGGTATGCTTTACCTTGATCATCAGACACAAAATTTCCACGAGTGTTGTGTTTATATATCAAAGCCAAGACGATTGAAAGAAATAAAGAGTACACATGAAATACATCATTTCTTAGATATAAAACTTCATCAGCCAATAATTACCATGAACCACACGGCTCCTCCTAATACCTGTCTTTGGGGCAATAGCGGCTTAAAGTACCTTGCAATAATTGTCCCGATATTCATGAATAGCATCCAGGCGATTATGGCAATAGAGCCTAGAAAAAAGTAAGACTGAGTGGAGATCACTGCATGGAAGATATGGAAGTATTGTCAATAATTTAAGTCGAAAACTAGACTGTTTAACATTTCTTGAAATTCTCTATACAACTTCATGGTTAAAAAAAACGTCACGGTGATAACGTCATTAAGAATCTAGTGGAGTCAGGTTATCTGCAAATTTTTTGGACATCATATACATGTATCTAAGAAGCAAGCACAGTCTCTGACCTTACATGTAGTGTTTTTTGTTGTCAGTTGATAGAGTTGGTCCATCATGTATGTCAGCCATAATTCTTAAAATCGTTGATATTAAAGATAAAATCAGGAGTGGCCATCCTTAATTGACTTAATTTGTTGTGTCGCGTGCACTTATTCCACATCTCAATATCGTCTATGCATTTATAATACTTCGATAGAATACATGTTTATTACCGTGAGCTTTAATTCTAGACGATGCTCCTTGTTTTTCTTCAGTGTAAGATTGTAGATCTATTTTCCTTGCAGACGTCGCCTTGTGGTGATGTTTTAGCTTAAAACCTACAAGCAACAATATGATTAACGTATCATAGGCATTCCACTCCTTATAACACTTTTTAAATATTTTCCATTTTATCATTTAAATGATTATTTTTTCGTCTTAAAACATTGTGTGTCTTAAAAAATGTAAGTAAATCTTTTTTTTTCATATGGAAGATTCTATTTAAATTGGTATTGCTCACACCTGTAATGTAATTATATACATTGTGTTAAATGTGAAAAAGATGGATTTTTTTTGTTTTATTGCATCGGCTTCAAAATCCATTTTAAAAAAAAAACTTCACCTGCACTCATTGGTCCCCTGGCATAAATCATATAATAATCCTTCGTTAGATCAAAAACATGGGGATCTTGATTGTAATTAGTTCTTGTAAAGACACATGTGACCACCCCGTCTTTATAGGAGGCCAATAAGCCCGATAGTCCGTCTTTTGGCTGATAAATAAACATAAAATATACAAATATATATTATTGATCTTATTGAAAGACTTGCAAACCTCGTAAAAAGCAGCGTTCTTGTCAATAACAAAACCCTCTGAAATTGTAGTCTTTCATTGAAATGGCAATACATTCATATAAACTTTCAAAATGTTAAAACATCTTCTTAATCATGATTATAGTTTCGTTTTGTTCGTTCTATCCTCTAGCAGAGCGATGGATATATTGCAACAAGCCGGAACTGCTTATCTTTTCAGACCACCTCAATCCACTCTCGTATCATATAAATGTATTCAAAAGTTCTTGCTTTGGGATAGCGTTCAATGACGTTTTGATGCGTATTTATTTGCAAAGAAGTAACATAAATACATTTTGAAGACGCGTCGGTGTTGGATTAGGTCGGAAATCAAGAAGCTAAATACATGGTGCACTAATGGACAGTGATCATCTTCTTAATTTGGTGGTTTTTTTTGCTGAGAGTATCTTTGATTTACCAAAGAAGCAAAGAGGCACCAATGGGGCGTTCGATTGTAAAAAGTCCGAAAGGTCAACGACAAAACACGTATAAACACGAAGAAACACAAAACTTAGAATCACAAAAACAAATGAACAGTAATCAACAACGCGAGCTCCAGTCGTAACGAGAGTGAACTCAGATGCTCCGGAAAAGAAAGCAATTTTTTCTTTGCTTATTACATTGTGTAGCTAGCCCATCGCGCTGCCATTTATCAATTTAGTGTATCAAACCAAGGTAGAAAAACTCTTCGTTACATACACACATACCTTCGCTACAACATCGTTACTAGATCCATCAGGATTGTATGAATTTTCGAAAGTGAATGTTGACCCAAGGTTGTTCATTATACACGATGACACACTGGCATCATTCTAAAAAAACATTCAAACATGTTGCTCATCTCTTCTTGATCATACGATAAGTCCACAATAGTAAAAAAATCATATAAATTGCAATTTTGTTGCAAACAGTTTTCTTTTCATATCTACTATAGAGATTTACAGTATCTACTAACAGACCTACATGAAAGACCTGTTTTGGCAAAATATTTTTTTTTTCAGGGAAATTCAAGACGGCCGGCCTGCAGGGCTCATCAGTATTACGGGGTTTCTTTACAAGATCAGCTTGATTAAATACTAAAAATCAAGTATATATAGTTTCTGGAATCAATTTCAGGATTTGGCATGGTTTTCTGGCAGATTGGCTTTCAAATAGCTAGTCAGTTATTGCTATACCCAAAGCAGCGTGATTTCGGCTATATCCTGGATATGACCATGAAAGTGTAATGCAGTGAACATGAAACGATGATGAAGTGGATGAAAAGGAGCACATGACCTATCGGGGAGAGAATTTTGACTGCCTCTGGAAAAGAAGTGATGGATAGGGGTGGACAATTTAGCCTCCTGCTTGGGGATCCATACCGAGAGTTGCAGCAGAGTTCTTTAATATGCAAAAAACGTGACATGTTTTCCGACATGATGCACGACAAGTATGGTCAGATTTTCCACAGTACAGCCTGAAGACCCCAGAATTCACCATGACAGGGCTACCCAATTCTACCACCTGGGGCAAACATCCCAGTCGCTATGTGGGCATGGTGGCCGACCCGATGTTAGGTTTCTGAGCGCTCTTTAGCGTGTCAGTGTTTTTTAACATTGCTAGCATTATTTTCTTGAATTATATAAATATAGTTTTTAGTTTCTTTCGCTAAGAATTGGAATTAACGAAAGCAGTGTTCATGAAACCTGGTTTAACCCACAATTTCTTTTAATATGCTCATACCAAGTCAGGACCGTTGCGGTCTTCCATTTCTCCGGTGTGCCTTCCTTGTTTTGTGTTTTCTTCTTGACATTTGAGTGATCCTCTAAGCTCTGTGGTTTTGTCATTATTCTATTCATGCATCTATTCATCTCTAATTTGTCTCACAGCCAATTACGTGTCTGTGCAGGCCTTTCAGACCCTAAACATTAGACTTAGTTTAGCTCACCATTTTAAAATGCCTGCTTAAAGTAGGGAGCGGCATGTCTTTACCTTCTTTTGTCTGTTCTTAATTCAATCTTACAACAGAAAAATACATATATTGACATTCTAAATACTTACCATAGACTGAGTTGGTGTTAGTCCAAATGCTATCCATTGGTCTGATGATGTGTCAAGTTTTGTATTGATAGTAAATGCGACAGAAGTATTTCCTGCCATCCAGGACACTAAAAAATTACACGATGTTCTATCTTCACAGTCGTCAAAGCATCCCATAGTCACGCCACAAGCTGTGTCCTGGTCAAATGCCTTATCAAAATACACATTTATTGTTCAAATTACAAGTATAGAATAGAAGGTAAAACTTATGCAATTCAGTTGAAATAGCGTAATGCATAAACGTTTGTAAAAAAAAATTATTCCTATTTTTTGATAATAACAAATATCAATTTTCTGAACCATTTTTCATGACTTTGCCCACGTTCCATTTATATTTAATCGACATTTGGGGTTTGAATTTGCTTGTTTTTCTTTTTTTTCTACACATGCTACAGGCGATAAAGGTTTTCTTAATTTCGATAAGATAAACAGCTGCTGACACAACTTGTAAAATTAATATACAATCAATTGCAAAGATATCATAAATATTTTACCTCAATTTGTTTCGTTATTGTTACAAAAAGAAGAAAAAACAACATTCTGTGTAAATCACTAGGCATTCCAAACTGAAAACAAGACATGCAAATAGTAAGACATTAATAAACCTAATGTAGGTCCATCCTAAATTTTTCTTCTAAGTATCAACAATTTTATGAATTGCCATAGAAATCATAGATAATTTACACTTTATCTTTATGAAGAAAATAAACATAGTGACACAGTACAAGCTATTATGTGAATGAATTAAGGTAACAACCATATTACTAAAAAGGAATACTAAGTAAGCTATCCCAAATTTCACTGAAAGACAAAGTAATGCAATGGTAATGCAATAACTAACCAATGAAATTGAAAAATCACAATAGTTAGACTGAGCTGGTTCAGTGTTTTTAAAGGTAGAACTAGTCAATCTTTGGGTCCGGAAATAAAAAAAAAACAAACAAACAAACAGTTCTTAAAAATAAAGGAAAGAGCAAAACCAGCAAACTTGGAGGATCAATCTTCAATGTCCGAAAGAAAGACTTGAAAATAAGCATTTAAAAAAACAAAAACAAAACAAAAAAACTGTGGGTCAAACCAGGTTTTCTGGCACCATACCTCATATTTGTTCAGTTTGGTGGACGTGTTTTTGTTTCTTCGTTCATATGAAGCAGACTTCTTACAATCTATTCGAGACAAAAAGATCGTAGACTAGCTCTCTATTTTAACCTAACGTTCCGTTATATTGATGATGTCCTTTCACTGAACAATTCTCAATTTGGTGACTCTCTCCATCTTATATATCCTCAGGAAATTGAAAGAAAGGACCCAAATGATTCTAGGAAGTCGGCTTCATATTTAGATCTACATCTCGAAATAGACTCAAAGAAGACTTTCAACAAAGCTCTATGACAAACGTGATGACTTCAACTTTCTTATCGTCAACTTCCTCTATTTTGTGTAGCAACATTCCGTCCGCTTCTGCAAATGGAGTCTTCGTATCACAGTTGATTCGTTACTCCTGAGCTTGTGGGAATTACATCGATTTCCTTGGCAGAGCGTCACGTTGTCACCATGCACCCGTAGAACAATATTGGATTTTTATCTCCCAGATGAGTGTCGTAGATTTTTGTTTTGTCTTCCTGTACAGGATTTAACATGCTGAATTGGAACTTAGCAGCACGGCGGGCGTGCTATAGCAGACGGGAACCGCCTACTCTTCCAGAGCACCTGAATTCACTCTTGTTACGACTTGAGTTCGCGTTGTTGATTTTCGTTCGGTTGCTTTTGTGTTTTGTGTTTCTTCGTGCTGTTCTTGTACATGTTTACCGGTTTTGTCGATGCCCTTTCGGACTTTTGACAATCGAATGCTCCATTGGTGCCTCTTTACTTCTTCCCATTCCTTTAGCGGGGACTATCGTTCTCAGCGAAATAAACATCCAAACTGTAACCAAAACAATCACAAATCACTCGTTTACATTATTGGAATTTCCAGAGATACTTAAAATGTTAATTATTGTTTGATATAACTAAAGGTATAAATCAAACAAATAAATATGTTGTTAAAATGTTTACATATTATGCTCCGTTTGAGTCAAAATGTATAAAGATAAACCTTCTCACATAATAGATAACTAAAACTTACCATAATCTAGCAGAATGTTACATTTTTTAAAGAGATTAATTGTGGTTAAAGCGTCCTATAAAATGTTATATCCTTTTAAATGATAAAGATTTTCAATACAGGTTCATTTGTACATACATGTATATGTGTATTTATTGATAGCGGAGGCTACTTCATATTATACGATAAAATTATTATTACTAAATCAAAAATATTATTAGATCACAACGACACTTTCATATAAACTTAAGGTTTGAAAATATTTATGTTAATCCTGACTCCTGGACGATTCTGAAGGGTCTATTGCATATCAAATTCGTCAAGTGCTATGCAGAATTCCATTTGAAGGGCAAAATTAAATCAACGGTATGGTACTATGGCCATTAAAAGTTAAGCAAAATTGTCGTTCTAAAAATGTCATTGTGGGTAATATGGAAACTCTTTGAATTTGTTTTTCAAAGGATAAATAGACAATTTATACTTATGAAGATACTAAATAGACAACGATTGTTTTATCCTAATTTTATTGTAAAAAAAACATTTATTTTACAGCAAACAGACACATGGTTTACCGGTGGACACCACTCTTGCAATTCTTTGATTTATTTCGCTATTCACATACAGCAGACTGCTCACAATGAAAAATAAGCATAGCGGGTCGTAACTTGATTGATTCTTTAATCTTGTCTTCTTTTTAAAAGATGCCCGTTTACAAAACACCCCTCGATTTGTTGCATCTTGGAACTCACTTCAGGTTAAGCATGGTTTTAGCTTTATTCGTACGGCACCAACTGATTAAAACAAATGTTGAATTGGGGAATGGTCGTACCAAAATATACATGTATGTGTTCAAACGCTGCACGTCATCTCGCGTGCTTTAACACTACTCTAGTGATATACAGCATTCAAGGCTCAAATATTTCATGTGAATCTACTGTAAAATTATTAGGTATAGATATTGATTATCAGTTAAATTTTGATGTACACATTAGCAATATCTGCAGGAAGGCATCACAGCAATTAAATATTTTAAAGCGTTTGGGACATTATTTGGATAGACTCAGTAAACTTACTATTTTCCATACTTTTATACTTAGCAACTTTAACTTTTGCCCTTTGGCTTGGCACTTCTGCACAGAGAAAAATTCTAAAAAAATTGAAAAAGTGCAGGAACGAGCACTCCGTTTTGTGTATGATGACCATTCCAGCACATACGAAATGTTACTAGAGAAAGCCCTGATGCCATCCTTACAGATAAGACGCCAAAGAACTATGGCACTAGAAACATATAAGATTGTTAACAAAATTGCACCTGTATGCTTACATAATCTTTTAAATGTTAAAGAGTCCAAATATTCTTTCAGATATAGCAATATTCTTGAGGTACCTCATGTAAAAACATCTACTTATGGTAAGAAAAGTTTTAAATTTGCTGCAGCTGTAATGTGGAACAACCTTCCAGACCATTTTAGGACTGAATGCAGTTTTTCCCATTTCAAAAGCCTCATTCAGTCCTGGAATGGATCTGTTTGTCACTGTTCTGCTTGCAGGTAATTTTTATCGCTGCTTCAAACTGCTTATTTTATGCTCATTTTAGCTATGCCTATATCTATATTGCTGCTTGTGCATGTTAGTGCTTTATATATTCTTGCTTTTTATGTGTATGTTGCTAACTTGATCTGCTTGACCCTGTAGTGCTTTTATTAACATTATTTATTTTACTGTATTTGTGATGTCATTGTATTGTCTGCATGCATGAAATTTTTATGTTTGTCTACATTCGGTAAAAAGCTCATCAGAGCTTGTGTTAATTGTTATATATATGTGCCGAATTAAAATAAAGTTTTCGTATTCGTATTCGTATTCGTATTAGTCCCAGAGTGGGTTCACATCTTTTCGAATCTATTGACACCATTTACAAAAGTGGTATAAAGAAACGATTCTAGTCCATTTATTCGGCACTATGAAAACGATTTGTTTCTTGTATTAGGACAGTACAATTTGATACACGTTGAAGACCCCCTTTGTAGATCGTGAGGGAAGGCTAATAAGCTGCTTCATGTACAAAGGTCGCAATTGCATACTGTAAATTAATGAGAGATTTTTATAAGCAAAACTAACTTTTATTTCTGGACCCTTTTCTTTGAAATGTACTTTTTACTGTAATGTTGCAGCAAAAATCTAGATCTGTGTCTTGACGGTTATGAAGAGTTTGGTTTTGATAGGATCTTACATGTATGTGCCTTTTTAAATGTTCAGGTTATCAGGTTATCATATATGACATAAAAAAACAAATAAAACTAAACAATTGTACGCATCCTTTAAAACCTAGAAAAAAACGTGAATTTTATCATGTAGTTAAAAGTACTAAAAAGATATTAAATTTGAAAACTTGTAAAATATTCATGAAAAACACTAAAATATGATAATTTGGCAATCAAATAAATGGTCGTTAGTAAATTGTTTTGTAGAAATTATTATCAAACAAAAAAAAATGTCTACTAATTTAATCCTTTAACATGCTTAATGAGTAAAATACATGAAATACTCTTAAAAAATCCTAGAAAAACCCTTTAATTGAATGATCATGACTTTTAAATAGTGCCAACCCTAAAAAAAAGCCTTGACATGGTAAGGTGTTATTTGTCTGATGCGCAAATTTACCGGAAACCTTTAACATCTTGGTTTATGGTCGGATGCTTCATCGCTTCCTGTGGTGTTATTTTTTACGTTCTTGTTAATTATATTATGAGATAAAGTTACTAAAACTATTAAAGGTAAGACATGATTAAACAAATATTATTGTTTCATTATTTAAAAAAAAAGTTGCAAATTAAATTACTTAATACTCTTATCTTTTACCTCACAGGTCTCGCCTTGACATTTCAAACACACAATAAATTGTAAAATTCTTAGTTTTTCACAAACTCTCTCGTCGTATTTTGTATAAATTAGTATTGGCCACATACGTCGAAGATCATAATTATATTCCATTTATTACATTAAAATTCAAATGACTATCACAAAAAAAAATGGACGACGATTTTGGCCAGTGTTATCCATATTCACCGATGTAGGGAAATTGTCAAATATCGAGATTTTTTTAAAACAAAATAGACTGGTTTTTAGTTCACTGCTGTCCTTGTTGATACTTGACTGAACAAAAAGATACTGCACTTTAGTAGCAATTATAAGCAAATAAATTTCATTTTAATTTCTAGGCTGATTTAGGGCCTTCCTTTCTGTTTAAACATAACATTGGATTGAACTGAAAAGTGTCACTTTGATACTTAACTACGATATTTGGAACTTACAATACCTGTCTTTCGTATTTACATATTTAATTACATGAAATCTTTATTATAATATTTGAAATAGGCGATAATGACATTTGGAATAAGTGTACAGGACACAACCCATATAAACGACAATTTAAAAAATCTCCGCAATGAGAGCCAACGGTTTCCTATGTGACCGGTGGTCATTAATCGCCGTTTAGCAATATGGAGTAGATTAAACTCATCTGAGACCGCTTCAAGGATTTTTAATGAAATTTTGTAGGATTGATTGTCATCATGTTTTTATGTATTTGATATTTTGATTTGATGCATTTTACTTTATCCACTTAAAGATGTAATGTATTGTAAGTCATAAGAACTCCAAGTGGGCTCCTCTGAAGATGCTGAACAGTTTTTTTGTCAAATTTTTTATTCTTTCAGTGTGAAGTAGTATGCATATTAATTATGTTTTGAGTTTCCATTGACAAATTCAACATGAATAATGAGACTATATTGTCAAAGTAATTTTTCTAATCTTTCATTCGGCGGCAGGGGACATTTGCTATGGATATCAATCTTGTTTCCTTTTTAAACATTCACATGGTTCAGTCAGTAATTTTAAAATAGAACATTTTAAATTTGTTTTTGTAGACCTTTCTGCAAAATGTTTGCAGCTTGTCTTGTCCAGATTTGTCTTTGTTTTATACTTGCGAATTTCGGTATAGTTAACTGTGAAATACCTCTAGACCAGTTCTATCCGTTCGGCAGTAGTCATGGAGACCAACGTGTTCCAACCAATGACGATGGAAGTTCACCGGAAGTGCCGATAAGCACGTCATTTCCTTATTTCAATAAGATCTTTCGCTCATTGTATGTAAGTATCTTATGATGAAAGAAGGTTTTCACTTTAAAGTATTTACACGTCTGATTCACAAAAATCGAAAGTAATATCACCGCTGCTGATGAACCAGATTTCCCTAATAATTCTTTTTTATTATTATTGAAAATGCCGTTAGTTTTAATCTACAATTGTTAAAATACCAGATTTCTTTCCTTGTATTGCACATGGTCGATCCACGGTTCAATATTTTTGGTTAGTTCGTTCAATACTTTTGGCTTTTGATCATGACCTGCCAAAGTTTTGATTTAAATGCTGCTGATGAGAAGTTCCTTCTTGAAATATGCATAAACAATATAATCAAATGAACCGTTTTTATACCGCTTTGGTATTTTTGTTATTGTGTTTGAGTTAACAAATTAGCTAAAACATTTAGTTTACACAGTGCATTAATCGACTCGTGTCACGTTTTTTAGACCGAAAAGACTTTTTGTAGACAACTAAAAGCTTATTTCCCTCCCCATATCACCTCTTTTTTGCTTCCCACCCATCCCTGGATGTAGGCTATTTCTCCATTCTTTTGAGAAAAAGCTAACAAATTAAGTATCTAAAATTGCATAGGCGATTTTAATGACCAACAAAAAAGTACAAATGAGATGTGAATACGGTGATGATTTGGACCAAACGATAAGCATTTGCTTATAAATATAAGCAATTTTAAGGCAAGGTAATAAAACCTTTTTTGAAATTGTTTACCTTTCCCATAGCTTTTTTCTTTAATGATATTTTAGGTTAACACAAATGGTGCAATATCGTTTGACCAAGTTCTAGACACGTTTACTCCCTCTCAGTTTCCTTTAACTGGCAACAGGAAAATTGTGGCACCATACTGGTGTGATATAGATACCAGAAATGGAGGAGACATCTGGTTCTATGAAACAAACAACAGAACACTTTTGGACCGAGCTACAGCGGAAGTCAGAGATGTATTTGCCGACCAGATATACTTTAATGCTGCCTGGGTTTTCGTTGCCACTTGGGACAATGTTGCATTTTATGGGTCATCTACCACTGGTAAACAGAAGGTAAAAAAGAATGGTTATCTTCTTTTCCTTGATTTTTTTACCCAAAGGCACTTTTTATTAAAAGCATTTTAAATTTTAACAATTCTCATTTTGTATATACATGAATAAATCATACGGAATCATAGTTTGAGGAAAAGGGTATTTTGACATGAAGAAACGCTTTTAAAATTTCATTAAGTTTGTTACTGATTTTTTCATTATGTGATTTCTTGTTATTTTTTTTTCAGAGGAACACCTTCCAGTGTATACTGATAACGAACGGACGACAATCCTTTGCAATATTTCTATACAATAAGATACAATGGACAACCGGAACAGCTAGCCAGGGAGATGCAAATACTGGACTTGGTGGTACACCAGCACAGGTAATTTAAAATGGCAAAGGTAGCCTCATTGAAATAGAAGTTGAAGTGAATTGTTTAATTGTTGCTTTTTTTTAGTTTCTACCGATGATAGTTCAATCTTAATCGAATTATTAACGAACTCACAAATTACTAGTTTCAAAGGTCTTGGATTCAAGTCCCATTTACGTACATTTTGTACCAGTAAGGTCCCCAGTGGTAAAGTATATGTATATTTACGGCACTTCAAGTGAAGGTTGCTTACGACATTAGTTTGTCGTTTTATTTCAAATAAAAATCGTGTTGCATTTGCTTATAGGTTGGATTCGATGCTGGAGATGGTCACAATTTTAATGCAATCAACGAATCACGATCACCGGATGTTATCAATGTTTCGAACCTGAGTAATGTTAACGTGTCTGGCAAGTTTATTTATAGAATGGATACAGCAAAAGTCACGGGAGGTGGATGTGATACCGTGTTTAGTGGTATGTGAATTTTGTAAAAGTTTATTTTATTGTTGTTTATAAGTTGTTTATTATTAAAACTTTATGTAAAATTGTTATAAAACAGGCAAACAATACCTTAAACTTTGTCAATTGTTGTTTTTCCTCAGCCTCTATCGGTGGCATTGCTTCCTTTATTCTTTAACTAACGTAACTTCACAAATTACTTGGTCCAACGACCGATAGGTTTTACTAGATTCGGGCCCCATTTACATGTACATTTTGTTTGTATCATCTTCTATGACTTTATTTCAATACAATTGACCCAAGCTTACACTGAATGGTAAACGGATAATATATACTTGTTTAGTGATTTTGATCATGATCAAGCAAAACAACACAGTTTGAATACCACTATTTGATGTTTTTAATTTAATTCCTGTTTTGTAGGTTATCTGACCATATTTCCCAGATTCGTCACAATGTTTGGAGGAACCGAGCTCTCGATAGGAGGTCCATGTTTCAATACAGATGATGACATAAAAATAAAATTTGAAGGCCATGCTACACAGCTACCTTGTGAAGTAGCTACCCAAACAACTATACGATGCGTGACGCCTATGATGTACAAAACTGGAGACGTTTACACTGGATTGGTGGTTTTAAACACAGTTTTTAAAGTTTACACAGGAATAACGACTTTTGGTATTGTAGATTATACGAATTGCATTGAGAAATTGTTAAGAAGGTCATTGTTTCCTATTGTTCCAGAACGTCCTATAGTTGAGCATCTCTACTGTCAGGTAACTGCTGTCATTTCTAGACCTGCTCTTCGTCCTGAATGTTCTGGAATAGAACTGTCATAATCCGTTCAACCCGTGGACACTCGTTTTAAACTATTCTAGCCCCTGACAATTCTTGAATGCCCTATTAGTCCTGACAGTTCTCAGTGACGTCATTTTGGGCAGCTATTCAAATTTTTATTAGGTGTTTGTCTAAATCTAAATTTTCTTTATTTGTCTTACCTAAAAATACTTTTCTATGTAGCTATACTAATATCATGACTTGAGACAATTCTAAAACTGACAGGGTAAGAAATGACATGGGATAGAACAGTCAGGGGTTATGATTTTTAAGTCTGTCAGAGCTAAGAACAGTTCTTAATCTGTTAGTCTTAACAGTTCAAAGCCCTGGCAGTTCTAAAGAGAACTAACCACGACTGTATTTCTAAATAAAATAAAGCTTAAGATCTTTGTTTGGTAAATTAAGGATTAGGTTTTTACCATATGTTTAGTTATTTTTTAAATGTAAAATGCCAATTGCTAATCATAAACGACAGACAATGGCCACTGGTAACATTGACTTTGTTGGCTGTTTTCCATTGTAAATTTAAAATTACCACCAATGCTGATTTAAGTAGGTTATGTCACGTTGCTGATCCCTATTTTGTTTGTGTATGAAATGTGTAGTCTGTTTCTTCGAGGTGTTTTCTTTTAATTTGTATCAAATGGTGTCTTTAAATTTGCTTTTCAAAATTTAAGATATTGTCTAATAACCTGTATGCTTTCAGTTAATCCTATCAACATGGTTCCCCACATTCGAGCAATTACCCCCGAGTTATGGAGAATTAACCAAGAAGTAAGAATACAGTGGAATTCGTTACCATTTCAACAGACTGCTATTGCTATTGAACAGTTTTATCTTCAGGTAAACATATTTTGTTTGATACTTTTCTTGTATTCAGAAGCAGTTAACGTATTACGACATATTTGTGCAAGAAAACAAAATTGCCCCATTAATGACTGAGGTTTCGGATAGAAAGAAACCATAGCTCATTATATCGTTTAGCTATTTTTATGTTGGTAGATTGTCTTTTATTGCTGGTAATGTTTTCAATGCAATGATAATGAAATACATTGATGAGATAATACTAAAAAATATATCTGATCTTCTTTCTTATAAGTGGGCGGGTCAATGAGTGAATAAGTTGATGGTTTACGCCCTAGAAATACTATGAATGCTCTCTATGGGCTATGAATATGCAAATGGGAAATATGGGGGATGTAATGGGCAACAACGAAACATCAAATCCTGAAGAACACTGTAAAGGGGGGGGCGGTGGGTAGGGACGGAGTGCACTACCTGATGGCCATGGTCCACAAAGGACTTTAACGTGCTTGAAGCATGTAACTTTCCACATAATCTGGTACATTTTGATCAGCGGCCAGACAACCACTGCGAATGAGGACAACCCTATACACACAATGTTTGCTCTGCAGACTGAGCACTGACCCGCTGTCAGATTATCAAGGCCTTTAGTCGCCTCTATCGACTTGTTGGACCCTGATTCGGACCTCTGCGTGTACTGAGGCGAACGAATTTAGAGGTTTTCATATTAAATGAAAAGGTAATGGAAGAGCAATTTGGTTTTGGCAGCTAACTCGCAAACTAGTACATGTTTAAGATCTAGAACTATTTAAGTTAATACATGTACGAACGAGAACGTGGAGCCCCTTTCTGCATTGGTTATTGACTAGTGCTTGAAAGTGTACTAAATTTGTCTTCTAGTGTATCATTGTTCCGTCTCTTAGAAATATACTTTCTAACCAATCTGTTTTTGATTTTTATAAATACATGCTCATAACTTATAAATATGTGTTACAGACACACAGCAGTACAAATCCAAAGTGGGTGTCAGAAGGTTATGTGGCTCGAAATGTTTCAAATGTCAATCAAATGAGTTTCCTTCTGTCGACAACCGGACAAGCTTTAGCTTTCAGAATCCATCCAGAAATAAAGGCTTCAAGGCAAGAGCAATTATTAATGATATTTGATCATATAATAATACACTTATGTTATCATATACAATCCAATATAATGCATATATGTGAACAAAATGGAAACTCGTGTCTTCAAAAAGTAATTACAAATTATCTGTTAAAGGTCCCTTTAGACGACATTATCATACGATCGAGTAATCTTACTCATTCATATCAGGATACTTCATAAGAATTGCATTGCATATCAAGTTAGACGATATTGAGATGTGGAATAAGTGTACGCGACACAACAAACATAAACAAACAGCAATTCAACAAATCACAACGGAAAACAGCAAGCAGTCTTCAACATGACCATAGGTCACTGCTTACCGGCTTGCATTGGCCCAAGACTTATAATACAATACAAAAGAATCAAAACCAATCACTTTATGAAGAAAACGTGTCACAACCGTTACGGGTATATATAAATATGAGATCTTTGCACAAGCATTATGCAAAGGTGAATTATTTATTGCACAAAACAAACATAAAAAACCCAAAACTGACATGCTCCCGTTGCCCAGAAAGCATACACAATTTTATAGAGTAAAGAACTTATTTACAGTAAACGTAAATCTACAGGTAGAAAATTATGTATGTAGAGATGCCCCTGCTATGTTTGAATAATATTTTTCTTTCTTGGGAAATGACCTGCCTGCAAAAGCAATGTAAAGTAGTGCAACTTTATCTTGTACTTATCATGGTAGACCAGCATACCAAAACTTCATCTCAACATCTAAAATCTTTTGGAAACATTCTAACATGTTGTCGACGGACACAATTAAAATAATATTAATGCCCTAATGTTATCGCTGTGCGAGCATAATAAATAAAATTCATGCAATAGTTTTGCAGATTAACAACAGGGTTATAGTCGGATCAAATCATATATTGGGAAATTTTTGTAGCTTGTTGCCTAGTGTTTGGTCAGGAATACTAATCCCTAATCCTGGTCAACCCGCTTCTCTCAGAGATGTATGCAGAACCTGGATGAATGATGATACTGCATTTCAAGTCCCGTTGAATAGAAATAATTTTAATGTCTGCCCATGTACTTTAGCGCAAGCCAGGCTAGATATTACACGATTTAGCAGTGATCCTACATGTAGCTCGTCAAGCAACGTATGCCAGTTTAATAGAGGAACATCAAATTGCATAAGGATGGCCTTTCAAGGGTTTGTATAAATCTGTATGAATTTTTATAATACAATGAATGACTAATATTATATTAATGACAAAATTGTCGAACTTAGTGAATTAATTTCAAGTCTACAAGGGAAAAGACAAAACAAGGAAGACACACCAGAGTCTTTGAAGATTGCAATGGTCCAAACTCGGTGCAGGCATTTCAAAATAAATGGTGGTAAAGAATCAAAAGTGTACACAAATGAGACAATCTAATGTCGTTACCTCGTCAAGACAAAGACAAAATCGATAAAAACAAAATCATCACGGACAAACCACACAACATGAAACGATCACATATTTCAAACAAAACGTAATCAGCAACCTTTCGCTTTCAGTCGAAACGAGAGTGAACTCCGGTGCTGCAGGAGAATAAGCAATTTCTACTTACTATAAACACCCATCACGTCACCAACGATCGATTTAGATAAAGTCAGAATTTAGTTATAAAAGCCAAACGGTATGAATATAAGATGACAATTAAAACATTACAAGACCGTTTCTCATCCTAAAACAAGAGCCAAAATTGATGAAATAGTCATTGAATGACAAAAATTAATTCATGAGTGTTAGTTGTGATATTACGTTATTTGAATGTTTTAGATCGACAGGGAACGATAACCAATGCTGTTATGATGGCAACGGACGTCTAATCGAGACTAAATCTGGACGTCTTGGAGGTTTTGCACATAGGTTTTACTACAAGGGAGGGTCAAAAGGAAATACTCCTCTTTTGACTAGCATTCACTACGACACGGTACCTTTTATGTATTGCTGTGTATATGCTACAGATCTGTCAATGACAAGCGACTTGTGTGAAGAGTTCCTAAGGAGACGCCCACCTTCAACATGCATAGGATATATTCCACCCAGAATAGGTAAAACAGTTGTTTGTATTATAGGTTATTACTTCAAAAGCATATTCAATAGGAAATAAAATATTCAGTTGAGTCCAGTTCTAACATCTCTTTAGAACTGTCAGGAACTGTCAGTAATTTGTTCTAGTTCTGTTCTGCTAACAGCTCTAGAACAGTTCATGACAGGCCCTGTCCTGTCGCAGAACAGTTCTGGACAGTTCTACCCTGACAGATTTAGAACTGTTCTAACCCCTGACAGTTCTAAGCTGTCCTACACCCTGACAGTTCTTGACAGTTCTAAGCTATGAAAGTTCTATCCCCTGACAGTTCCTGTTGTGGAACAGTATAGAATATACATATAATAGCTTTTTTTTTCTTTTTGGTGGACCATTCAAGCTTCCAGATACCACGTATCGTCTATAAAACTTCCCTATCGCTTCTCTTGATATCAACACGTCTTCATTTTCTGCTAAACTATTTGATATCTGTACATACGACTTTCTTGAATTTCTTAAATTCGGCTTAATTTTTACTGGAGGCATTTTGACTCAACTTAACACAAACAAAACCATTACAATAAACAATGCATGACGTCATTTAGAACTGTCAGAGTACAGAACTGTCAGGGCGCAGAACTGTCCTAGGCTAGAACAGTTCTAACCTGTCAGGGCCAAGAACAGTTCTAAGCTGTCAGGGCCTAGAATAGCTCTAAAGGTGTCATGGGTTAGAACAGTTCCTGACAGTTATACCCCAGAACAGTTTATGTCAGGGGCTGTCCAGGGTTAGAACAGTTCTAGAACTGTCAGGAGAGCTGGACAGTAGAGATGTTAGAACTGGACTCAACTGTATGTATAACGTAAAGTTTTTACCAAACCACTAATTCTTTTAACAGCAGGAGATGTTTAACTAAAAGACCTTCATGAAAGACTTATTTAGGCACAATATTTTTGGAGGAAATTCAAGATGGCCGACCTACAGGGCTCATCAGTATTCCTGGCTTTCTTTACCAAATCAGCTTGAGTTATTACAAAACCTCATGTACAAATGTATATCAAATTTTCTGTTGGCCCATTTATCTTCAAATTATCAAAAGTTGAACAGTTAATATTCAAAGGGTAATACATTTGCCTTCAAAATAGATTGTAATTTAGTGGATGACATTGGCAAAAAACCATCAAAAACCATAAAAATACTTGAATTTTAACATTGTTTTATGTCTAAGGCAGGCTCTTTAAATTAAATTCACCCCAATATACTTTAACAAAAGGCTTTAATGTCAATCGTATTAAAAATAGAGCTCGGCTCATGCTTTATGACATTGCTACAAGTCAGAGAAGTGGGTTACTCTCACATTTTGGTAGAAAATTTCTTATTTTTTGACAACATTTGTAAAAATGTACTAGTGTTCAATTTCAAACAAAGTGCATTTTTAATAAGTGATAAGATAGGTTGTTACAATAAGAATTAATCAAAGGTATTAAATAAAAATAACAACAAAGTTCCAGACAGAAAATTTAGCTACGCCTGACCGAAAAGAGGTCGGCTCATGCTTTATGACATCGCTACAAGTCAAAAAAGTGGGTTACTCTCACATTTTGGTACAAAATTTCTTATTTTTTGACAACATTTGTAAAAACGTGTTAGTGCTCAATTTCAAACAAAGTGCATTTTTAAAAAGTGACAAGATAGGTTGTTTCCCCTAAGGATGCTGGGTAATGGTTATTAAGATTTTCAAAATCTCAATCTATTTTGAAGGCAAAGGTATTACCCTTTAAATATTTACTGTTCAATTTTTGATAATTTGAAGGTAAATGGACAAAAGGAACTTTGAAATACATGAGGTTTTGAAATTATTCAAGCTGATTTTATAAAGAAACACAGGAATACTTATGAACCATGTAGGTCGGCCATCTTGAATTTCCCGTAAAAAATATTTTGCCAAAACAAGTCTTTCATGAAGGTCTTTTAGTTTAACCATACCTTAAGTTGATATGAAAATATTGGTTTGGAACAAAATTTCATGATTTTCTCACAGATTTGCTTTTAAGAAAAGGCGGTTAAGAGGTTAAGTAAGTTTTCTCTTATAAGTAATTGTATTTTTAAGCACACTAGCACTGCAGCTTGACATGCAATTTACCTTTACAAAATAGCCAAGTGTCAGGTATGATAGCAAAATCCAGGACAAATCCTGGACGCCTTGGACGTTTTGCACATATATTTTACTACAGAGACAGTGGCGTAGCTTGCCTTTTTTAAAAGTGAGGCAAAACCGGCAAGGGGTCTGGGGACCGCTAAAGGTCCCCAGTGGGTCCAGGGGGGCGAAGCCCCCCGGCCGAAAACGATTTCTAGCTATTTGGAGGCCACAGAATGCTTCTCCTAACCATATAAAATATGTATCAAAGTCAAACTGGGTCTTGTTTTTTTTAACTGAACAAGTGCCTAAAGAAAGCATTCATTATATTATCTACATTGAAATTCGAAATCGTTAAAACTCTAAGGTTTTTCCTATCCCAGGCATGGTATAGGTTGATCTAAGAAAATCAAAATTTGGATAGCAGTTGAGTATTTTTTGTCATATATATACTCTTCATATTCATGAGTTTCTGACAATTCGAAATTTGAATGACATAACTTTTTTTTTAATCCGATGCTCACAACTTTGACATTTGTTTTGTTTCGAATAGTTAATAAACTGCGTTTCGTGTTTAAACCATGACCTGCTAGGTGTGGTAGCGCGAGTGAGTTGATGTTTTATGCAACACTACATAGGGCGATGAAATGAAAAGAGTGATAAAATGAACATGAAATGATGATGAGAAATATGGGGTTTAGTAGGAAACACAGGACTAGTACATTTCGAAGTCCACAGAAAAGGGGGAGAGATGAGTAGGGGCGAAAAATGTAGCCTACTAGTATTTGGTGCAATACTTGACGGTCCAAAAAGAGATCTTCACGTGCATGAAGCGTGCATGGCACTCTCCACACACGTTGGCCCACTATGGTCAGCGGTCAAGGTGGTTTACCTTACAATCCCCGCGGACGAGGACCTTCTATTTCAGCCACCTTAGGTACACACTTGGTCGCTCTATTGGCTGAGCACTAACCCGATGCCTCTTACAACAAGCTAGGCTCTGTTGCGGGCCTATTCGCCACCCAGGCTCCGCACGGGACGAGTATGATAGGACGGTACTTTTTTTACTATTTTTTGTTTCCTGTAAATATCGAGATCGCATAGATTTAGATGGCTGAACATGTTACTGGTTCTAGGTGTTAAAATACAAACTTTCTCATTTAGACACAGCTTTGTATAAGCAATTTCAATCACTACTCAACTATATACTTATCTGCAGATGGGTCGACCGTAGGTTTTCTTCTTGTAATATTAAGTTATTTTAAAGCAAGAAAAGTATCATAGTGAAACTTGTTATCGACAAATCAAAGAAAAAAAGTAAGCCAACCGAAAGTAACTTTCTATTACAATGATTGAACACGATAGTGCTGGTGAATGGACCTTTGTTCCCTAGCTCAACATGCTTACATCCTTATGCTACGATTTCTTTCATGAAATGTATATTTTAATTTCGATTAGCTTAAATTGTTCCTCTTTTGGTGCTAAAAGCCGCGCAAAAAAATTGCAGCAGTAACTATGTTTTACGTAACAAACAGCCATATACTATTTATAAGGTTGGTGGATCGTAGTAGATGGGAAGTAGAACTAAGACATACATGTGTGTTTTAGACGTTACATTTTTTTTAATAAACTTGAATTCTTCGAATTTGATTGACATGATGATTTGTTATATCCTTGAAAGCTTTGAAAGCCAGAACACATGTAAACTTCCAAATAATAAAACGATCTTTTAGAAGGGAGTAGAAATGTACTACAATTGAGAAGATTAATAAAGATTATAATACTGAGTGATAAGCACGAATTCGCTTCGACGACACATAAAGCTTTACTGTATCTTTCTCTTCCTTTTTCAGTTCAGTTTGTTTTTTATGTTTACGATCATTTTTTTTTGACGAAAAAAAGTGAGGCAACTGCCTCATTGCCTCAATGGAAGCTACGCCACTGAGAGAGGGTCATTTTTTCCATTTTATTACACTTGTAATAAATCAAGTGAACAAACAATGACTTAATACAAGGGGAAAATGCGGATTGTACGGGGTTTTGATATAAACACGGTAAAATTTCTGATTAACCAATTTGGGATATCGTTTCCTATTGTATGATTTTAAATAACTGTTTGAAATAAAAATGACAACAAAGTTCCAGACAATAAATTTTGCTACGCCTGAAGCGCGTTTCGTCTATTCAAAACTCATCAGAGGCGCTCTACCAAAAACATTGAAAATGCCAAACACTTTATGATTTTGAAGAGCAAAGAACAGTTAAACCAAAAATCCCAAACTGGGGAACCAAATTATTACTAAGATGATTAACCTATGTCTTGGGTAGGAAGAACCTTAGGGTTTAGACAATTTTGAAATTTAAACGGATAATTTAAAGCTTTGATGGGTTCTCCAACTCAAAAGTGTTGGTGCCGCAGTGAGATAACCTCGGGGAATTAAAACTCCACCAGTACTGCTAAAGAGTAAACAAACAAAAAATCTTACCATATATAGTCATGTACATCATAAATTAATATTTTGTGCGAGGAAGGGAGATTTATTCTTTAATTTATTAACAGCATCAACAAGAGGTGATCCTCATTTAGTCTCCCTCGATGGCTTTGAGTATACATTTAACGGTATTGGAGAATATACTCTTTTACAAAGCGAGGACGAGGAGGTGCTTATTCAAGGGAGAATGGAACAGTTTAAAGATGACAGAGGTGAATGAAACAAATAAGGGATGACCAAAACACTTTACTGTCTATGGCAAAATAACGTTATTTTAATTTGTTAACAGTTGATAAACAGAAAAAAATACGAAATTCAATGTTAGACGTCTAATCAGTAACAAAACATGTAATGCACTTGCACCATTTTTATCAGTAAGCAGCCTTATTATCAGATAGAATAAATGTATGAATATTCAAAATACAAAATTCAACAAAATTATTTATACACTAATAAAATCTGTATTATGCAAGGCATAATTTTGAAATGGAGTTATTACTTGTGCGTTAAGACACGTAATGTTTTTAAGCGTGTTAACGAGGAATTCATCAATTCACCATTTTAGGTAACTTGAAACAAGCTAGTGTGTTAACATCAATTGGTATCAAATGTGGGAATTCTACGGACGAAATTGAAATCCATCTCAATGAAATTCGCTTATGTGATGTGCTGGTGAATGGCGAGATACTTGTTTTCAGGGATACCAACACGATCGAATTGAACGGTATGAACTTTTATACTAACTTTCATGCATTTTGATTGAACTTTTTTATACAAACTTTCATGCATTTTCAGAAATATTTTGATCAATTTTGTAAAAGTTTGGTCTTGACCAAGGTAATTAAGGATTAGAAGTTGATAAGGTTCCAAAATACAGCACCATAATATCAACAATCGCTCTTTATCACTTTATTCTATGTAACTTTAGTATGTTTAGAATATATATAAAAATTCAACCAGTATTATAGATTGAAAAATTACACTGGGTTATTTGAACTTGAATCTTTAATAGATCTTTGCAAAAACTGATGAGTTAATTTTTGACATTTCCTATTGGACTTAAGAATTACACTGTTTATTCGAAGAATCAACATAAACCTTACGTTTTACTTAAAGGTATACTTAACATGTATGTCCTTAAATAAAATACCAGATATTTCAATTTTATTTAATATGTTTTGTTTGTAAGTTACCAAATTGAATGTTCCATATCTTAAATGTATGTTTCCTGATTTACAGGCTCTACAATAATACGCTCTCGAGGAAACGACAGCAGCCCACAACAGATCTGGACAACTGTTACATGTAAAAGTCCCGGGGTTGCCGTAAACGTATCAGCTATATCTAAAATGATCAACTTCAATGTTATGATTTCAGACTTCAAACTCCGAGGTAAATGTGCATTAATTTGTACAAGTTTAAATAAAATGTGCACTAAAATATTAAGTAGTAGTCCACCTAAAAATCATGCAAAATTGAAGAAAAGTGATTCATCGATAAAAAGGCTAGAGTGGTTTATTTTTAACGAAAGATAGTTCAAATATATAAAATAAGAAATAAATTATTATTTGCTCATATCTGCCGGGTCGTAGGAGAAATTTTGCCATTTTGTTATTATGGTTTCTATTGAAATTATTGACAATTTTAAGGGTTATCTCCCTTTCTAACATTTTTTTCAATGCAATCTATATTTTTTTTTCTCAAGACCAGGGCTAGTTTGGAAAAAGAGCACAAACGATCAAAGCAGGGTGCTAGAAGGAGTAACACATAAACAATAAATAAGTGTAGGCTTTCCACCCAGGAATCGCTCTTTGCATGATTCTTATAAAAGTGGTACTTAGATATTGAAACGTGTTGACACAGAATACAGAACGACGGCAATTTAAATAGAAATTGTTCATGGGTCGGACAATAATCACTGGTTGTTGTCCCACAGAGAAAAAGTTCTTTATTTTAAAAATCACATGCTATTGCTTTTTTATCGTGTGGGTCCTCGTGTACATACAATCTGGTTACTAAAACATGTCTTTCTATCCTTGGTTTAGGTATGGTGAAAGGTTTACTTGGAAACTTCAATGGCAGACAAGATGATGATTTAACAAACGCATATGGTACAATCATCCCGATCAACTCCTCATCAGAAATAATACATCGGAAGTTTGGCCTTACATGTATGTTTGTATTCATCAATTATTTTGATTGCATATATAACTCGAAAAATGGTGGATGCATATTCAAACTTAATTTTCCAATATTTTTTTCATAACATAACAAATAAGACAACTATCGTTAATTATTCATATTTTGGCCCTTTTTAACTGTTAATTAAATCTTTTGTCATTTTTGTTTGTTGACCTTTACCTTATTTACTTTAATGAATTAAAATCAAAACTTATGGGTCAAAATTTGTAACAAATTTGACTAAAGAAATTTATTACAAAATGAAAAAGACATTTGTTCAACCTAAGCATTCATTTGTTAGATGAATTTTTTTCTTAAAGGGAGTATCAATGCATCGGAGTCTCTGTTTACCTACCCTGTAGGAACATCACACCAGTCATTCCTGAAACCAGACTTTCAGCCAGTGTTTGATGTTCCCCAAAGTTGTCCGCAGAACATGTCACATATTTGTGGTGACAATTGGGCATGCAAGTTTGATTTTTGCACAACCGGCGATGCCAATGTAGCGTCCAGTACTCTAGCAATGACCATGGATAACGAAGATCTAGAAGAAGCTATGATACCAGGTATAAATATTCTACTTTAAAACTTATGTCAGCAATTAAAACCTGTTATGCTTGATAAGTTACAAGGTAGATGGGATGTTACAAAATTTTTCCATATTTTTTTCTTAAATGTTGGTGACAGTCAGCCCTATAATGATGTTTTTAATTTCACCATTATAAACATAATTTTTGTAGAATTGGTTTTGAAAAGTGTATGTTATTTGTACTTTTAGTATAGAATCAATAGCCACATTTTTAATTTCAGTCAGTATTTTTTTTCTGTTAATTATTTTTAGAGACTTTTAAGTTTACTTAAAATAAATAAAGTTCACCGTCAAAAATTGGTTCCCCTATTATTATTCACCAAAGTACTCAAATTTAAAAAAAAAGTTTTATTATTTCAAATTTTGGTCATTATCAATTTTAATGTTTACTATGTCCAATAGAAATCTATTAGATTATCGAACATAATTAGATTACAAATTATGATAGATGTGTAAAAAAGGTGCTCAGTAATAGACATCCTATATTCCTTAAGCGATATCGATTTTTCTAACATTAGTATAAGCACTAATTATTCTTGAATAGAAAAATGGCACATAACAAAAATTACAAACAAGAAGTTATGAACTTCTAGTAAGGAGCCCTTGAATACAAAGATAGAAATAATGCGTAACATGTGTATTGGTTTGAAATCATACATTTTGTAGTTTGTGGGGAACCAGTCAACGTCATAAATGCTTGGTGGAATGTAACGGGCAACATAGCTAAATTAGTTTGTCATACAGGTTTTAAGATCCAATCAGTTGTTATCATTACATGTAATGTTAATGGAAAATGGGAAAACACCACAGCTGTCTGCGAGAAGATTGGTAACATAATATATTTACTTTAATGACCTTAAGCTTTTATTTAAGCATATTTTGTGCAACCGCTGTACTTATTTGATTCCAACTTGATGTAATGGTTAACCTTAGTGTATTATGTTTTAAAATCCGTCAAAAAACACGACCGGCTTCACAAGAAATAAAAACATGGGGATTAAACAGCAGGCAATATTTTTTGTAAATAACGTTAAAGACCGTACAAATATATAAAACATGTAATATATGGCACGTATTGTCGCACAAGTCATGCATGTATTGAAATATCTTATTAATGGTTTTGTAGTTTGTGGAGAGCCCGTGGGAGTTGCAAACAGTTGGTGGTACGTGACAGGCAATTTAGCTACATTGGTTTGCAGTCCGGGCTTTAAATTGTCATCAACTGTTAGCATTAAATGCAATGACAACGGAGAATGGGAAGACAACACACTTGCTTGCCAGAAAATAGGTAACGTTTCAACAAGTTGTTGATGAGCGTACAGTAATTCAACATGTCATGATCTATAGAAAACAGCCTGTCTGATGATTCTGAGATTGTTCTAAAACTCTTCATTCAAATTCATAATGTCTTAGAAGAAGTTATGTGTAGTTAAATCAAGAAATTATTTTATGTATAGTTTAGACGATTACATAATTGATTCAATCAGGAAATTCAATTTTTTCTTATATTTCCCAAATTTTAAAATACTGTTCTGTGCCAGTTGATTTAAAGTACTTTTAGTTTTCATAATTTTCTTTCTACGTGTACATTCGAAAAAAAATCTTTCATAATTCCTTGTTGATGTTTATTGACAAATTTCTACAGCTAACTGGTAACTATGGAAACATCCATAATTCACATAAACATAAAATTGCCCAAATAAATATAAAATCTACAGGACAAATACAAGAGTTTATTCATGGCATTAGGAGAACTTTTTTATTTTGATCGAAAACATTTGTTAGATTTTCTGCAAGTATCATACCCACTATGTTTATTGTAATGATTTCGCTAGGTCAAAGCATTTAAGATTTTTGGGGCATAAAACAATACCTGTTTCTGTCTCCAATGAAATTTAAAAAAAAAATTATAATCACCAATTTTTATTTGTGCATTGTACCTGGGTTTCAACCATGAATCAACATTCAAAAATATAAATGTTGAAAGAGTTGAAGAGTTTATTACAAAACAAGCTCAATATTTCTCGTATAATATTTTTCAGGACCACATGACAATACTGATCAACCTGTCGAACATAAAACAGATCGGACATACATTCTATACATCGCAATACCTTGTGGAGTAGTTGCAATAGTTATTATTGCCATCGTTACTGTTGTATGTTTACGCAAAAACATACGCAAATGAGTACAATTATAGCGTTAATGAAATACCCGGACCATACTAACACCAATGCCTGTTCATCAATTCAGAACACCTACTCGACTTTCAATAGACAAATTTATCAAATGACAACGCTTCATAATCTGATATGTAAATGTTTGCTGGAAATCAAGAGGCAATAGTATTGATGATTGTACTACTCTCTACGTTACTACAATTTACTAAAAGTATCTTGCTTCATTATATTATATGAAATTACTGTAAAATTTTACCATGTGTTGCTCTATTTAATACTTATTTAACTACGTATACTAAAATTGTGGCATCTGAAAAGAAAATCAACAATTTCATGAGGCAACAACAAACTCGATTTTTATAATTTCCTCTAAAAAGGTATTACAATGTACGCCCTTTGTTAAATGTTTTTAGAATCAACTTATTTAATGGGTCTCTCCCTCTTAGTCCTTTGCAGACATTTCTACGTTTTCGCTGCTACATTTTTACTGTGATAGGTAGATAAACTTGGAGGATACATCTCAAATGTCCCAGAGAAAAGACAAAACAAGTCGGACATACTCGAAAAATTGGAAGATCGAAATGGTCCTGACTTTGTACAGGCATGTAAAAAATGGAGGGTGAAGTCAGATTTGATGGCGCCGAAATGAACCTCCCTCTTCCATTGCGTTCTGATGTTCTCGTAGTAACTCAAATCGCAACACGAATGTGAGACAATAAAGGGATGACGAGGTGACCATCTCAATACCAGAAACATTCAAACACAGATTGAAATAATCACAAATTATCTGACATGATTTTGAAATTTGCTGTTAGTGGTTGATATCGAAAGAAAAATGTTAAAAGAGACCATATGAAACGTATGTTTTTATAGTCCGGTGTCGGATAAAAAGAATTTGGACAAGCGCTGGCATATCGAAACTTAATGAATTATAGACACCGTACACAGGCGTCTCGTGAGGTAGGTTGTTCCTATTAAGGTTTGGAGTATTGTTATATGAAAAGCAAAATCGTCTCTTTTATCGGAAATCATTGTACTTAGATTAAACGAAAGCAAATATAAAAGAAAGCCCTTTGATAGATGGAATCTTAACAAACTCGTTTGACAAACGTTCATCTTCCTCGTTACGTTAATTACAATATTTGATAAAACATTAAAAAGGAATTAATATACTCCACTACAATACCTTAAAAACTCATATTAATATTTGTCCTTCCTGTGACGAATAGAATGCCTTTGTATGGTGATTCCGGAGGCGTCCACGGTTGTTTAAGATGTAGCTCAAGCATGTTTTAAGTCAACAAGTTATGATACATGTACATCATATATTTTTGCAATGCAGTTGCATACGTATCAGTGCAGGTAAGTCTTAAAAGCATTTCATCAAAATACTCCTGCAGTCAAGGTCTACCGACTTTGAGATTTGGCCAATATTTTTTGGCCAAAAAAATGTAATTTAAACGTTTTTAAGTTTGTGTGTAGTTGAAAATGTAGTTATTGTACACAATACACCTTTCCACTATTTGCTGCTATGCCCCTCCCACTGATAAGAATGCATAGCAACACAGCATCCTCGGACAAGCTAATCAACAAAATGGCCGCTGCTATAGATTATGATAAGGAGGAATAGAAAAAATGACATGATTTAAAACAATTGGATAAACATACTTTTAAGAGTAACAAGTAATGAAAGTCTTCAATCAGATTGCAGTATACATTAAATGATTATGAATTTGTTTTTATTTATTTTTTTATGTTATAAAGTAGAATTAGCATGCTTTGGGTTTTATGCTATAAGTACTAGTACTGCTTATTTAACTTTTGAACAATTTTGATTCCATAATAAAATAAAGATATTGATGTATATTCTTAAAAAAAACAAATAAATAAGTAAAAACAGAATAAAAAGAACATTTTATACAAATTAATAAATTAATAAAAAAAAACTACACTCATTATCCTTAATTTATTGAACTATTTCAAGATTATAACTTAAATATAAAGACACATTTGAACACTCACAGTTACATTCAGTGCAGTTTTAACAAATGTTACTGTTAAAGAATTCCCACAGTTAAATCAAAATTTCAATGAAAGGAAGAAAAATTAGTCTTTGTAAAATTAATAAAACACTTTTATACAAAACTTTATTTCAAATTACTAATAGTATTTTTAAACAATTGAAATATTTTAGTCTTTACATGACTTAATTATACATGTATGTATTTTCAAAAGAAGTACAAGTATGTATGTAGGCTTTACTTATGTAAGTATTACTTTTGTATTTTAAACAATTCAAATTATTCAATATTTAGGTTTACATTCAAGATTTAATTGTCTATACCTAATTAATAATACCTCTTTTTACTAAGTTAAAAAATTATTTTCAAATTTTCTTTTTACTTTAGCATACGAAGTAATGTTACAATTTTACTATCTCAAAAAAAATATATCAAGATTGCATGGTTAATTATGTAGTAATTGACATAAGAAATTAGCCTTATTTACTATAGTTTGTATAGAAAGATGTCACAGCTCGACTGAGGTTATGTTGGACACCATGTGCTCTTATCTTTTGTTTACACATGTGATCAATTTACAAGATGCTATTGGCTAATCAGTAGATGATAGACAGCAGAGTGGAAAGGTGTATTGACATTCGGCAGCTGCATTAGCATCAGAATAGATTATTCCCATGAAGATTTCATTTGTATGATTCTGTAGTCACGGTCTACTGACATTTTATATTGATTTTGCTAAATGTTTTAAACATCAAGCAGTTGTGGTACACCATTGTTATTTGGTATGCAGTTGTATTTGCATCAGTACAGATCAATTCGAAGAACATTTTATCTGCATGCTTCTGCAGACACACTCTAACGACTTTGATTTTATACTGATATGGCCCATGATAACGTTACTCTTACGTCTGTTCAAAATTAAGCAATTATTGGATATCATTAATATTTAGTAAACATTTGCATTCGTATCAGTGCAGGTCAAATATAAGAGGTCTATCTGTATGCTCCTGTAGTCACGGTCTGCTGACTACATGTATGATATTTTATACTCATTTTGCTAAATGTAAATGCTTTTTCTCATATCTGTTTTCTCTGAACAAGTGAACAAGTAATGGTTAGCCATAGGTATTTGGAATATAGTTTAATCTACACCAATATTGACCAATTACGGATTATAATTATACATTTTTTTCCACAACATCTTAAAAGGAAAAGATTTGTATTGCGTTGGACCAAGTTTACAGTATACTTGATATCCTATTATACAACATTTTGGCCACATTTGAAGGAGAAATTTTCCAGAAAAGAAAATGACATATCCAGAATAGAAGAAACTGACATGTGGAATAAGTGTACGCGACACAACCTACATTATAAACGTATATTTTAAATATCCACAATGGAAAACAGCCAGCAGCCTTCAATGTGACCAGCGGTCGCTGCTCGCTGTTTTTCAATTGGCCCCTGGATTGCAAATAAAATACATATGATTCAAGCCGAATCCCAAAGTGCATTGAAAGACCCTCTTCTTGACAAAAAAATAATTAACATAAATTCGACTAAATACAAACATGAGCTTTGATAAAGATTCCTGGCTTAGGACAGGCACATTAAAATGTGGCGGGGTTAAACTAGTTTTTTTATATGCAGGCCGACTTGTTTTTATACTGTTTCAATGGAACTTTTAATTTTTAGATTTACATGTCCAAAATTGAACCGGGTTGTCATCTCAGTACTAAAAATACAATAAAAGAGCCGACTTTCATTTTTAAATCATTAATTTTCCTAGCCTGTTTAGAACACCAGGTTTCATTCATTGTACTTCACATGGTCGATATTCTCGATGTTGGATTTGGCTTTCCTGTTTGAACGTTTTGATGTTTGACCTTCTAATATTGATTCGAATGCTGCTGATGTGAGGTTACCATTTGAAATAAGCAGAATCATACCAATTTTGGTATTTGTATTTTGAAATAACTGAGTCGATAATCGCTGTAAGTGGTCAGAAACTCCCTACCGAGGGTAATAACAGTCTATCATTGAAATTTTCTATTGTTTAAATAAATAATTGTTTGAAACACCACAGTTTCATCTTTTGTACTTCACATATCTCGATGCAAGCATTGGCTTAACTGTTTGAACGTTTAGAATTTCGGTACTTTTCTTTCAATAATTTAGATTTATGACTTCCAATATTTTGATATAAATGAGGTTACTTGTTGGGAATATACATATATAGTATAATCAAATCTCAGTATATAAAATAGTTATCTAGAAGCTCATGAAACTTCTACTCTTACAACCATTGATCAGAATAAAATATGGATGAAACAAGGATATCAAATGGATAGAATAAAATGCTTGTACTAATACTTTCATTTGTGATGCAGACTCCTTTTTCCAAAGAACAGTAAACTTGTCAGCTAGCTTTAGGCAGGCTTCAAACTATTCCATCCTCTATTTCACGACGTGGTATGAGCGAGTGTTGTAGATGTACGCCATATTCGACGCACTAATGGCACATAAGCCGGTCAGTTCTAAGAAAAGAGGAAATCAGATTACCTAGAGGAAACCAAATACCTGAATTGAAGATGTTTGTTAACGTGAAGATTTACCCCTTGACTTGATTATGTGCCTTTAACTGTTGCTATGAAATGCCAAAGTTTGGGTAACCTCAATCAATGCCATGTCGCCTTTGGTTTTTACTGTTTAACTTGCTTCTGCAACAACGCATAAAATATAGTGGTAACAAAAAGCAAGTAACATTGATTTAAAAAAATCATACGTTCATTTGATTAAACTGTAACTGTGGTTACAAAATCCTAATCAGACGTGTCAACAAGAATCAATTAAGTTCCGTAACAAGAACTGGATAAGTCCTTGATTTTTACAGGTGAGCTATCTTTTAAACAAAATGTTAAGAAGTTAAGGCTGATATGATGATGTTATAATTCAACCATTTGAGAGAATCATTTACTTGATTGGTGAAATTTGATATTTAATTTGGGTCGGTCTGAAACAGTATGATCACTCATTGTTACATTTAAGAAATTAACTTCCGTTACAGTAGCTCCAGAGAAAGGAGAATACAGATTGGACCAAACTCAGAGTAAACCGTGGTTTGCTTTTCTAGTTTGGTTTGCTTTACGACGTAAGCTAAACCAAACCAGGCAATTAGTTTGGTTTATTTTTAGTCGTGTTTAGTTTACTCAGAGTAAATCAAACCAGCGTCCTGGTTTGGTTTACTTTTAATCTTGTTTTGTTTACTCTGATTAAACTAAACCAGCGGCCTGATTTGGTTTACTTTTAATCTTGTTTAGTTAACTCTGAGTAAACCAAACCAGCGGCCTGATAAAATAATAATAATTTAAAAGTAGAGATGATGAATTAAATTTATGAATTAACTTGACGCACAGATCGGCAGTAAAGAGTTTATTCTTTACTTCGCGTGCTCGCTCAAAGTAAACCAAACTGGTGGTCTGGTTTGGTTTCCTCTTGGCCTTGTTTAGTTTACTCAGAGTAAACCAAACCAGCGACCTGGTTTGGTTTACTTTTAATATTATTTGGTTTACTCTGACGTAGTAAACTAAGTTTACTCTGAGTAAACCAAACTAGTCAGATAGCTTGTTTGGTTTTCTTTTGAAAGTAAACTTAGTATTAAACCATGGTTTACTCAGAGTAAACCAAGCCAACATGACAGTAAACAAATAGTAAACTTTTGGTTTACTTTCTAAGTTTGGTTTGCATACAGGTTTGGTTCGGACCCATCTGTAGTTAATTAAAATCACTAGATTCGTTTCTGCAAAATAATTACAGGGAATATAATCAAATACAAATACATATCTTGTCTAAATTTGTATTTCGAACGCACGTGAAGGTTAGCACTGCTTGTGGAGTGTAAATTCCCTGAGGTTCGCCCGCTCCAGCACCAACACTTTTCAGTTGGAGAATACATCAAAGCTTTAAATTATCCGTCTAAATTTCAAAATTGTCAAAACCCTAAGGTTCTTCCTACCCCAGACATAGGTTGAATATCTTAGTAATAGTTTGGTTCCCCAGTTTCAAGAGTTTCGGAATTTGACCTTCCAATGTTTTGATTTAGATGCTACTGATGAGAGGTTACTCCTTGAAATATCGATATATAGCATATCCAAATTAACCGTTCATACCCGCGTTTTGGTATTTGTTATTTTGAAACCACTGGGCGATAACCGCTGCTGGTGGACCAGAGGTCCCGGAGGGTAATCACAAGCCTGGTAGTCAGACTTGTCTGCCACGATTTACCATACAATTTCTAATATTTTTGTCGCTGAAATTTCCGTTTTTAAATTCAAAATTGTTTAAAACACCAGGTTTCTTTCCTAATAATGCACATGATCGATATCCTCGGTGCTGGATTTGGCTTCCTTGTTCGAACGTTTTGGTTTTGAGTACTTTTCGTTTTCAAGAGTTTCGGAATTTGACCTTCCAATGTTTTGATTTAAATGCTACTGATGAGAGGTTACTCCTTGAAATATCGATATATAGCATATCCAAATTAACCGTTCATACCCGCGTTTTGGTATTTGTTATTTTGAAACCACTGGGCGATAACCGCTTCTGGTGGACCAGAGGTCACCGAGGGTAATCACAAGCCTGGTTGTCAGACTTGTCTGACACGATTTACGATAAAATTTGTAATATTTTTGTCGCTTTTGTCGCTGAAATTTCCGTTTTTAAATTCAAAATTGTTTAAAACACCAGGTTTCATTCCTTGTAATGCACATGGTCGATATCCCCGGTGCTGGATTTGGCTTCCTTGTTCGAACGTTTTGGTTTTGAGTACTTTTTGTTTTCAAGAGTTTCGGAATTTGACCTTCCAATGTTTTGATTTAAATGCTACTGATGAGAGGTTACTCCTTGAAATATCGATATAAAGCATATCCAAATTAACCGTTCATACCCCCGTTTTGGTATTTGTTATTTTGAAACCACTGGGCGATAACCGCTGCTGGTGGACCAGAGGTCCCCGAGGGTAATCACAAGCCTGGTTGTCAGACTTGTCTGACACGATTTACCTTAAAATTTGTAATATTTTTGTCGCTGAAATTTCCGTTTTTAAATTCAAATTTTTTAAAACACCAGGTTTCATTCCTTGTAATGCACATGGTCGATATCCCCGGTGCTGGATTTGGCTTCCTTGTTCGAACGTTTTGGTTTTGAGTACTTTTTGTTTTCAAGAGTTTCGGAATTTGACCTTCCAATGTTTTGATTTAAATGCTACTGATGAGAGGTTACTCCTTGAAATATCGATATATAGCATATCCAAATTAACCGTTCATCACCGCGTTTTGGTATTTGTTATTTTGAAACCACTGGGCGATAACCGCTGCTTGTGGACCAGAGGTCCCCGAGGGTAATCACAAGCCTGGTAGTCAGACTTGTCTAACACGATTTACCATAAAATTTCTAATATTTTTGTCGCTGAAATTTCCGTTTTTAAATTCAAAATTTTTTAAAACACCAAGTTTCTTTCCTTGTAATGCACATGGTCGATATCCTCGGTGCTGGATTTGGCTTCCTTGTTCCAACGTTTTGGTTTTGAGTACTTTTCGTTTTCAAGAGTTTCGGAATTTGACATTCCAATGTTTTGATTTAAATGCTACTGATGAGAGGTTACTCCTTGAAATATCGATATATAGCATATCCAAATTAACCGTTCATACCCGCGTTTTGGTATTTGTTATTTTGAAACCATTGGGCGATAACCGCTGCTGGTGGACCAGAGGTCCCCGAGGGTAATCACAAGCCTGGTAGTCAGACTTGTCTGACATGATTTACCATAAAATTTCTAATATTTTTGTCGCTGAAATTTCCGTTTTTAAATTCAAAATTGTTTAAAACACCAGGTTTCTTTCCTTGTAATGCACATGGTCGATATCCTCGGTGCTGGATTTGGCTTCCTTGTTCGAACGTTTTGGTTTTGAGTACTTTTCGTTTTCAAGAGTTTCGGAATTTGACCTTCCAATGTTTTGATTTAAATGCTACTGATGAGAGGTTACTCCTTGAAATATCGATATATAGCATATCCAAATTAACCGTTCATACCCGCGTTTTGGTATTTGTTATTTTGAAACCATTGGGCGATAACCGCTGCTGGTGGACCAGAGGTCCCCGAGGGTAATCACAAGCCTGGTAGTCAGACTTGTCTGACACGATTTACCATACAATTTCTAATATTTTTGTCGCTGAAATTTCCGTTTTTAAATTCAAAATTGTTTAAAACACCAGGTTTCTTTCCTTGTAATGCACATGGTCGATATCCTCGGTGCTGGATTTGGCTTCCTTGTTCGAACGTTTTGGTTTTGAGTACTTTTCGTTTTCAAGAGTTTCGGAATTTGACCTTCCAATGTTTTGATTTAAATGCTACTGATGAGAGGTTACTCCTTGAAATATCGATATATAGCATATCCAAATTAACCGTTCATACCTGCGTTTTGGTATTTGTTATATTGGTATTTTTGGTTATACTGTTCTATGCTCTTCATATTCATACAGTGTTTGGCATTTTCAATATTTTTGGTAGAGCGCCTCTGATGAGTCTTGAATAGACGAAACGCGCGTCAGGCGTAGCAAAATTTATTGTCTGGAACTTTGTTGTCATTTGTATTTCGAACACACGTGAAGGTTAGCACTGCTGGTTGAGTGTAAATTCTCTGAGGTTAGCCCGCTCCGGCACCAACACTTTTGAGTTGGAGAATATATCAAAGCTTTAAATTATCCGTCTAAATTTCAAAATTGTCAAAACCCTAAGGTTCTTCCTACCCCAGACATAGGTTGAATATCTTAGTAATAATTTGGTTCCCCAGTTTGGTATTTTTGGTTATACTGTTCTATGCTCTTCATATTCATACAGTGTTTGGCATTTTCAATATTTTTGGTAGAGCGCCTCTGATGAGTCTTGAATAGACGAAACGCGCGTCAGGCGTAGCAAAATTTATTGTCTGGAACTTTGTTGTCATTTGTATTTCCCAACTTGAAAAAAAGTAAAGAGGCATCAATGGGGCATTCGAATGTCTAAAGTCCGAAAGGGAAACGAGGAAACCAGCATACACGAACAAGAACAGCATGAAGAAACACAACACAAAACCAACTCATCGGAAATCAACGACTCGAACTCAAGTCGTAACAAAAGTAAACTCATGTGCTCCGGAGGAGTAAGCGGTTCCTGCCTGCTATAGCACACAAGTCATAATGATAATTACTAATTCAGTGTGTCAAATCCGGTAAAAGAAGACAAAACAAATTCCTACGACAAACCTACATCTGCACTAATCTAAGAGATAGAAATCCCTTACTTGTCTACGAGTGTATGGTGTCCACAGTAAAATTTCTTAAGTGAAGACAGCAACCACGGAGCAACATAAACCTGTGTCAGCAATTTCTGTGTCAAACGTGACGCTCTGCCACGGATATCAATGTAATTATAGACGATAAAGAGATGTGGAATAAGTGTACCCGACACAACCAACATTAAAGAAACAGCAATTTAAAAAAATCACAATGGAAAACAGCCAGCAGTCTTCAACATGATCAGAGGTCAATGCTCGCCGTCTTGCATTGGCCCAAGGCTAAAATTACAATACATAAGATTCAAACAAATCCCTAGAATATCAAAGAAAGACCCATTTCTGGACATAAAACAAAAAGAACATATAGTAGACAAGGACAAACAAAAGCTTTGACACGAATACCTGGCTTAGGACAGGCACATATAAAATGTGGCAGGGTTAAACTAGTTTTTTGGGTACAACCTTTCCCCTATTGTTATCTTGTACAAAACACAAAAATTAAACACTTTAAAAATCAAATCGATAAAAGTTCAATTCACCAAGCGAGAACATGAGACAAGAGTACTATACGAGAACAACGAAAAGTAAAGGAACTCCCTTGAGAACACTCGCAGTAACTGACAGCTAGCTAAGAAGCATTTATCGACTGATGTAAAAAAATCAAACATATCGATTCTTAATCCAACATATAACACTTCAAACAACTAATGATTTAGTATTATATCATCACACAAAACCGACATATTTGATCGCTGAAATGCTTCGAAACAATACAATAGTCAAAAAGTGAAAGATTAATGTTTTAGAGTTATTATCAAACTATCAATATTTCTACCAAAAAATACAATATTTATAGATTTTACTATAACTTCCTACGTGTATCCTTTCTTTAATTAGTTTTTAAGCCAAATTACCATGTCAAGAGGATTGTTTTTGAATTCACGTGCCTTTTTAACTACATTTCCATAGAATTCGGGATGTGATATTCCTTTTACAATAAAAAGAAAACGACGCATACAGTTATAATTTTCCTAATCTACAGAGCAATATACCTACTTCTCCTGCATACGGTGTTTATATTTCTCAACTTATTCGATATGCCAGAGCTTGCACACATTTTACAGATTTTTTGATCAGACACCGGTTTCTTCGTGACCGACTTTTGAAGCAGGGCTATAAGAAAATACGTCTCATACGATCACTAAAAAAATTCTTTCTTCGTTATCATCCACTAGTAGAAAAGTTCAAAATTGAGTTAAAAGATATGATTGTTAATTGTTTTAATTAGTGTTTGACTGGTGTGCTGTACTGAGATGATCACCTCAATATCCCTATTGTGTCTCACAACTATGTTGTGTTCTATGATCATTACCGGATCCTAAGATCGCAATGGAAGAGGGAGGTTTGGCGCCATAAAACCTGGTTTAACCCACCATTTCGTTTGAAATGCCTGTACCAAGTCAGGACCATTGCGATCCACCAGTTCTCCGGTATGACTGATTCGTTTTTGTCATTTTCTCTGGACTATGAGATTGATCATTCAAGTTCGGTAGTTTTGTTATTACCTTTATTTTCAATAAGATACCCATATTTATGAACAAATTTAGTAAAAGATTTGACTAATTTATGGTATCGATAACCTTGTTTTAGAAATTTTTAGTAATCATTAAAATCAGAAACACCACTGCAAATTCGAGCATATCTGACTTACTGTGAAATGTATTCTCCGTAAGATGGAGCTAGATGTACATCACCTTCAAGAAAAAGAAAGTTTACAATTCGGAAAGAAAAGTCATCACGTTGAATGAGTAACGAATCAACTGTGATACGAAGACACGATAAGCAAGAGCGGACGGAATGTTGCTACATGAAAAGGGAAAGTTGACGATTTGAAATTTGATCATTGAACAAAACTTTAAAATAAAAAAAGTTTTCCATATACTTTAATAGTTATTTTCTACTGATTTCAATAATTGAGTAAAACTCCATTGAATGAAAAGCCTAATAGGTAACACTTCTGTTACTATTGGATTGTCTCTTCTTCTGTAAAGGGCTCTTGTCAGAGTGAGATGACCCAGTTGGGATGCGAGCACGCGCAGCGATCTCACACTAATAAGTTAACCAATAATAACCGCCGGGACTGATACTGAGCGATGATTTCGACCAATGAAATGCAAAGTTATTTATATTTTTCGTTTTTTAGAATGAAGGCACCTAAGGTTTCAGAATATAAAAAATTAATTTTTACGGAAGAAATAGGTACTTACACGCGTTCTTGGAAAACCGGCAATGATCTTTCACTTGTGATAGAATTTTATTTGGTCTTTTGGCTCGTTCCACTGTGCGCAACTCAAAAAGACCAAGAACTTATGCAAGAACCTATTAATCTTTTGATTCTATTAAATCTTCTTGATTATATACTCTTTAAAAACTCGTCAATGCATTGTCAATAGAATTATCATGCATGGCGTCTACTGTAAACCTTCTTGAGTGAGGACAGCAACCGATGAACAACATAACGCTGTGTTAGCAATTTCTGCCAAGGAAATCAATGGAACTCACGAAAACCCTGGAGTAACGAATAAACTGTGATACGAAACTCCATCAGCTGGAGCGGACAGAATGTTGCTACACAAGAACGGAAAGTTGACATCGTGAAAGTTGAAGTAATTACGTTTGTCATAGAGCTTTGTTGAAAGTCTTCCTTGAGAGTCGATTTCGAGATGTAGATCTAAATATGAAGCAGATTTCCTAGAATTCGTTGCGTCCTTTATGTCAAGTTCCTGAAGATATATGAGATGGAGAAATTCACAAAATCGAGAGTTGTTAAGTGAAAAGACATCATCAATGTAACGGAACGTGAGGTCAAAAGAGAGCTAGTCCACGATCTTTTTTGCCTAAAAGAGATTGTAAGAAGTCTGCTTCATTGATGATGACGGAACAAATCAGCAAGCATAGGTGCACAATTAGTGCCCATTGGAATCCCAATTGTTTGCCTGAAAAACACGTCCACCAGACTGAACAAGTTGTCAATAAGACAATTGAGCATGTCGATTATTTGGTCGTCTGTATATTCGTTCTTTGTTTAGACACATTGATGACAAAGTAAGTCTTACTGTAATAGAAATTTGTACCTGCGTTTTTCCATTCTTTTTGAAAAAGCTGCTTTTAATCAGCTGTGCCAATCGGGATTTGAGTTGTTCATGCGGAAAAGAGGTTTAAAGAGTGAAAACAAAATTGAAAGTTTTTATGGTGTTACAAGATGAAAATTATTCTAAGCTAATAATGTCCAATATTTCTTTCAAAATCTTCGGGATTTACATTTGATCGACACCAATTCTAGAATATATAACAACAATCGTAAAATTTCCGGACTTTATCGACGTTAGAATTGAAGTCAACAGAACCGAAAGAGGTTTAGTGGTCTTGAGGAAAAAAATCAATATAAAACTCAGATTAATTACTTGATTTGTCTGCATAAAATTTTAAAGTACACGAGAGACTGCAATCGCAAACATTCAAAGATATATTGATGTATAAAGGATATATAAGTTCTTATGCTACTGTTTTCAAATTTAAAGGATGGTAACTTTTCACGAATTTCAGTCTGATTTCGGAACTCATTTAGAAATACTGAAAAAAACTGATCCCTACTTTTTATTACATTTTCTGATTAAATAGACCTTAAAAACCAAATGTATAACATTTCTTGAATTTTTTTATTCAACTTAATGGTTATTATTCCAAAAACGTCACAATGTAAAAGTTTTGTAAAATCGAGAGGAGTCTGTTTTTCAGCCAAAGTTTTGACGTCAAATATCTCGGAAATAAGCACACGGAACTATAGATCTCTCTTTGTCATTTGTTTAAGTTGACAATTATCTATAATTTCATCCACAAAATATACAATCTTTGATTATACATTTTCAGGATTGGTCATCTTTAACCGATCATTTTAGTTTTATTTTAATATTTACACAATCGCAAAACAGCGAGCAGCAACTGCTGGTCACATAAATATTGAAAGCTGGCTGTTTTCCGTCGTGGATTTTTTTAAATTGTCGTTTAAATTGTAGGTTGTGTCGAGTACTTTTATTCCACATCTTAATATCTTATTCATCGTTTTGTCTTACTTGCCATAGGACCAAAACTTTTGTGTTAAAGCTGTATCTGACTTTTGTACGAAGAATTATAACAAAAGAGAGAATAATCTGCACTGAGACATATGTTGTTCTAGGTTTTGCATTATTTTTAAACATTTACCTCTACGATCAAGTCAGATATTGCACTATACATCCGTTATCAGATCATTACTTCTCATTTGATTCTTTGAAATCCAAATTACAATAAAGTTCAAGAAAATGAATGTTGCTACGCCTGGTGCGAGTTTCGCTCTATCGAAAGCTGGAAAAATGCCAAACATATGAAGAGCATAGAACCACTGAAATTCAAAAAGGCATGTATTCTTATTTTTTGTCAATGAAAATTTGTGGATAGAGTAAAACTATTGATCACATAATCTTTTTGGGGTCTGTAAGGTGAACATTGGTAGAAAGAAGGCTTACCACGTAAAAGGTCAAAAATATGTTTTGCCAATAGAATAACCACTATTGCAGGATTGAGAAACGATGATATTTGAAAATCCACTAAAAGGGTTATAGTAGAAGTTACGAATTACAGATAGGTAATCCCTTATCATTTTTAAATATACGTAGTGAAAAAAATACAAATACCAAAACGCGGGTATAAACGGTTAATTTTGATATGCTATATATCGATATTTCAAGGAGTAACCTCTCATCAGTAGCATTTAAACCAAAACATAGGAAGGTCAAAATCCAAAACAGTTGAAAACGAAAAGTACTCAAAACCAAAACGTTCGAACAAGGAAGACATCTACACAAAGATTTTATGAAAAGCAAAGAAATCCATTGAGGAAATCAGGAAAATTTGTGGACAGTAAATGGGTGCTGCCTTGTCATGCTTGTCGTCAATTATCTTAGTTCAAGTGTTGCTAAGAGAAACCTTAAAAATTCACTCGGTTAAATTTTGAGAGTGTTTAGTTTCATTTGAACTGAAGATGACATAGAGGTAAAAGTTTTCAAACATTAATGGTCGATTGAAGTCAAACAGACAAATGATGTCGTCATTCACAATGAATAGGGTCTATGTTATAGAGCGTGCAACATCAAATTAAGCAATATTGTAATTTTAACGTATTCACCGGGTAGCTTTTGTGTAAATTATTTCTGACTTTTTCATCACAATCTTTAATACCACAACGGCCGAGAAAATTAAGCTCTGCCTAAAATAAATCGACGAAGTAACTGTTAATAGAGTATATATAACAATAGTATATGACTTGAGGAGACTCTTTGTGAATAAAGATACAAATTATTGAAAAAGGAAAATGCGCACAATAAGTTACATTTATAATTATAACGATACAATGGAATATGTGTCAGAAAGACAACAGAATGTTAGAAAGACAGTGTTTTCAAGAATTTATCAATATACGTATACAAAAGAAGTTGTTATTTAAGATGTACAAATATCACAACCATAGCAATAGTTCTTTGGTTGGAAGGCAGACACGTCTTTCTGTTCCTTTAATGTGTATTGTTTTCTTTTGAACCTTTTTGTTTCAATAATTGTTTCGATCTTAGGTGAAATAGGTACAAGAAGACAAGAAGAACTAAGGCAATCAACACGAAAAGAAATCCAGCGATGATAAGTGGTAACACAGTCCGTAGAAAGTATTCTCGATTCTGAGTTTGCTCCGCAGGTATCTCATTCTTGTCCTGGGTTTCTGTAAAAATATATAAGAGAAATACAGCAACATGCTGGAAGAAGCAAAGGTGTACCAAAGGGGTAATCAGTATCAGTATCATAAAACCGTTAAGACAAAGACAAAACCGGCAGACAAAAAATCATCAAAACAAAACAAACCACATAACAACATAAAACACACACACACACATAACAACAAAACCGCATTAAGCAACGTGAACTCAAGTCGAAACGAGAGTGAACTCAGGTACTCCGGAAGAGTAAGCAGTTCCATAGTAAATCCAAATTGAATTTTTTTCTGCGAAAAGTTTAGCATTTATTGATAATTTGCTCTTAAATAATATTCTAACAGTTTCTTAACCGATTTTCATGAAATAAAAGCCAAACGATGTTGAAACTATTAAGTTTGATTTATGTGGAAAATCCGGTTAGTAAGACGAACCAATTTTCTGCTAAAAACCAACATCTGTATTCATTTGAGAGATAGAAATCCCATATTTGTCTGCGAGTGCTTGGTTTCTACCGTAAAATTTCTTGATTGAAGACAGCAACCGTAGAGCAACATAACCCTGTGTTAGCAATTTTTGTTTCAAACGAGACGCACTACCAAGGAAATCGATGTCATTCCTGCAAGCTCTTGAGTAACGAATCAACTTTGAAACGAAGCCTCCATAAGCAGGAGCGGACATTATGCTGATATACACAAAGAAGGAAAGTTGTAGTCATCACGTTTGTCATAGAGCTTTGTCGAAAGTCTTCCTTGAGAGTAAATTTCGAGATGAAGATCTAAATATGTAGCAGACTTTCTAGATTCCGTTGTGTCCTTTATCTCAATTTCACGAGAATACATGAGATAGATTAAGTTACCAAATCATCAATATAACGGAACGTGGGGTTAAAGATCGATATCCCATATTTTTCTATACGCACATGATGTGTTCCGCAAAATTTCTTTAGTGAAGACAGCGACATAACCCTGTGTAAGCAATATTTGTGTAAGATGTGACGCTTTGCTAATGAAATCGATGTATGTCCCACAAGCTCTGGAGTAAAGAATCAATTGTGAAACTTAAACTCCATAAGCTGGGGCAGACTGAATGTTGCTACAAAAGAAGTGAATGTTGACGATTAGAAAGTTGAAGTCATCACGTTTGTCATAGAGCTTTGTTGAAAGTTTTTCTTGAGAGTGTATATCAAGATGTAGATATATATATGAGGCAGACTTCAAATTTCTGAGGATATATTTTGGCATGGTGCTATATCAACGAAAAAAACCAAAAAACAACTAGATATTCATATTCTGGCATATAACAAACCAAGATAAAACTTTCCCCCCAAAAATAGTTTAACCTTAATAATCTAACATGTTTTTGCTTATTTTATGCCTTCAAAAATCATCCGTCATTTCAGGCATAAATTCAAAATCGTTGTTTTTCAAAGATAAAAGCAAATTGTGCAAAGAAACAATCTGCAACAGCATGACTAAATCTTAAGTAAATGTTTATTAATCGATATCATACTTGAAACAATAAATGCATGAAAAATTATATTGCTGTCAAAATATTTATACCGAGACAAAACTATTTTAAGGCGTTTCATTAAATTATGGAAGTGTCAAAGGACTGAAGCCACGAACCCTCATATTTGGCCCTAAATCGGGCCATTTTTTCAAATTCATTTCTTAGATAAGATTTTTGTGGCCAAGTAGTCTAGATTGATTACTTATTACAAAAAAAAATAATTCTAAAGATTTCTGTACTTGTAACATTGTAATGAGGTCATAAAGTGACGCTAAAATTGAAAATATGCTAATTTCAGCTAAATTTCACAATTTTCCACCTGGTTTTTGGTGAAAATGACATGGGCGCCACCCCTCGTCCATAAATATTTTTGCATAAATTTTATAAATACATTATTTTCTTCATATTTCAAAAAAAATTTCGATGGGCGAGGGGTGGCGCCACATAGAAAATCACAAAATTGTGACTGAAAAACAAGTCATTTTGGCCAAAAAGTGAAAAATCACCAATTTATGCTATTTTTGAAGGGTTAGGGTACTTGAAAATTCATTTATACACCATAATCAAATCTTTTCTCTTATAACACAGACTTCCAGCTATACATATACAAATTTTGGTGTAAAACAAACCAATTTTGATATTTGAGTATTAACAGGGCCAATTATGGGGGTTCGTGGCTCTAGTCCTTTTACTTCCATGGTCAAACAAATTCAATTTATTAATATTGAGTTACCTATTTCCTGGCAAACAGCTGTTGTGTTTTCCCAGTCTCCATTTTCATTACATTCAATGGTTACAGCTAATAGCGACTTAAAACCTGAATGACACACTACGTTTGCCAAGTTGCCTGTAATGCTCCAATATCCGTTTATTACGTTGATTGGTTCACCACAAACTACAATATTACAATATTTGGTAGATAGGATAGTACCAGTACAAGTGACTAGTTGAAAATTGAGACTGGAATTAGAACAAGAGGCTCCCAGAAGCCTAAATCGCTCACCTGGTCTTGATGTCAACCCTATATTTTGTAGAGCTAAATGAGCTAAACATTTAAGCAAGCAGCAGTTTTTTTTTCTTTATCTACTATAGTTTTTATTCTAAATGCCCAAAACACGAAAAACCGTTATTTTAGGGTCCGTAACCCCTATTGGGGGTCATCTGACAACTTCAATCCTATTGAGACTTTTGTAGAGATAAATAAACCGAACGTTTAAGCAAGCAACAGCTTTTCTCTATCTGCTATAGTTTTCATTCTACAGGCCAAAAACATGAAAAAGGTTATTTTAGGGGCCGTAACCCTATTAAGGGTCATCAGACGACTTCGATCCTATGGAGACTTTTGTAGAGCTAAATGAGCTGAACATTTAAGCAAGCAACAGCTTCTCTCTATCTGTAATAGTTTTCATTCCATAGGCCAAAAACATGAAAAAACATTATTTCAGGGGCCGTAACCCCTATAAGGGGTCATCTGACAACTTCGACCCTATGGAGACTTTTGTAGAGCTAAATGAGCTGAACATTTAAGCAAGCAACAGCTTTTCACTATCTGCAATAGTTTGCTTTCTTTAGGTCAAAAACATGAAAAAACATCATTTTAGGGGCCGTAACCTCTATTAGGGGTCATCTGACAACTTTGACCCTATGGAGAATTTTGTACAGCTAAATCAGCTGAACATTTAAGCAAGCAACAGCTTCTCTCTATCTGCAAAAGTTTTCATTCCATAGTCCAAAAACATGTAAAAACATTATTTCAGGGGCCGTAACCCCTATAAGGGGTCATCTGACAACTTCAACCCTATGGAGATTTTGTAGAGCTAAATGAGCTGAACATTTAAGCAAGCAACAGCTTTTCTCTATCTGCAATAGTTTTCATACTATAGGACAAAAACATGAAAAAACGCTATATTCACCTTTGAGGAGCCGTAACCCCTATAAGGGGTCATCTGACAACTTCGACCAATGGAGACTTTTGTAGAGCTTTTAATGCTGAAGCAGTAGGGTGGCATCAGATTTCATCTGTCTCTTATACTTTTTGATTTACAAGCCAAAAACAGTAGTCTGACCCCCCTGGTCTATTTTTAGCAATGGCGGAAATGTTTTCCGACGAATCAAAAATCCCAACATCAGTTCTGTGGGGGATATCCTAAGGTACCCTCAGACCAAATTTGGTTTGAATCTGTTCAGCCGTTTCAGAGGAGAAGAAGTTTGAAGAAAAGTTAACGACGACGGATGACGACGACGGACGACGACGACGACGGACGACGACGACGGACGCCAAGTGATGGCAATAGCTCACATGGCCTTTGGCCAGGTGAGCTCAAAAAGAGAAAACTAACTAATGCAACTCTTACAAAACAAATCTTTCTTAGAGGCTAATGGGTTTGGCTGTGAGGAATAGATTATTGTTACTGATTTTAAGCAATTTGGATGTTTTCAAACTAACAATTAGTGTGAAACATACCTGGTATATTTTTAGGAAACATACCTGGTAGCATAACTTGTACAAGCTCTTCGTTATCCATAGTCATTGCTAGAGTACTTAACGCCACATTGACATCACCAGTTGTACAGAAATCAAATTGGCATGCCAAATCATCACCACAAATATGTGACATGTTCTGTGGACAATTCTGTGAAACGTCAAACACTGGTTGAAAATCTGGCTTATTGAAAAACTGATGTGTTTCACCTGCATGATAGGTGAACAGAGACTTTGATGCATTGATAATCCCTATAGAAATAGAAATAATACAACCCATTAAATGTACATGTTTTATTATCATTTTCAAAAAATAGCTTAAATAAAAAAAGTAGCACTTTAAAACTATCAAACGCCAACCCTTGAAAGATTCAGGTAACTAAGTAAAATGGGACATTGTTTAGAAAAAAATATTTTGATTATGGAATTTATTATACATTTACTCCAAAACAAAGAACACATGCAACATCTTTATAGGGTACATTACATAAAGTATACGTACGCGTATACAGAGTCTTATATACAGTACTTTGTAACTATCAAATATAAAAACATTTTGACTTATTAAAATTTGAGTTAATCAACATAAACCTGTGTCAACATTGTATGTGTTAGACAAGTACATGATGTCTTCCATATCGACTCAACTGCAACTAAATACAGTTGATTTTGTAACAATAGCACTTCTTTTTAATGAATTTAACATTTCTTCATTGTGGTCTTTTTAGATTGCCGTTTTGACATGTGGGCTGCATTGCATTCACTTATATCACATCTCGTTACCTTCCATCAAATGACACCAACATATTTGGCAAGTAGAGCTTTTAATATAAGAAAAGGTTTAATATTTGGCGATTGAAGTTTTTGGGTCTTAACAAACATGGCCATATCGTAAAGTAATGAATGAAGCAGGTCTTATATTGTAAAGTGGGGACGTAACATACCAGTATATCTATTCCTGAAAATACTAAATGTTATGTTATTTTCTAATTTTTACTTTGAAAAGAGATGAGTAAATAGGAAAACAAACATACATGTCAGTCCAAACTGTTGGTGTATTGTTTCTGTAGACGAGTTGATCGGAATGACTGTACCATTGGCATTGGTAAGATCATCGTCTTTTCTGCCATTGAAATTCCCGAGTAAACCTTTCACCATACCTATAAAATTAACGTTCTATCATCGTTTGTAATCCTTTAAACGTGCAAACACATACACTTGTTGTGAGATACAATAGGAATAATGATTTCTAAAAGACAGTTAAACGTTTATATAAAAACCTTTAAGAATTATATGCCATGATAAAATACCAAAGACTGAAACTGAATGAAACCTTCGTTTTAAGAAACTCTCATATGACCTTAGTCTAAAAGCAGGTTAAAATACAATGAAAACATAATGAATTATCTTTTGAAGAGTGTTAAAAAATATTAATATTCTAAAACGACAAATTTCCTTAATTTTGATAAAGTTTTTTCACTAAATTCAGTTTGATGGACTTTTATTTCGTGTGTAGTCTGGTTGTTTACAAAGTCAAAAGATTAAAATTTAAGGTTTCCAAAAATTCTTAGTTATTGATTTTTTAAGTGAATGAAATATAAGCTGTTTATAAATATAATGGATTAATGTTGCAATCAATAACAATATCAGCTTAGTCGTGATAATTTAGAAAAAAAACTATATATCAAGAAAAAAGGTCAGTCCCTAAAAAGAATCATACACTGTTCTTAAAAGTCAACTATACCTCGAAATTTTAAATCTGATATAATAACATTTAAATTGATAATTTTGGATGTAGCTGTTACATTAATCGCAACCACAGGATTTTGACTAGTTACTGTTGCCCACATCTGTTTAGACATAGTACCGTTTTCTTGCGAACGAACTATGGTAGAACCTACCAAAATGAGGAAGAAAAAATACATTGTACAAAATATATATCAAAACTTCAACTGGTTAAAATAATAAAGACGTTTCTGTTACTAATTTAAACATGTTATACGTATTAACCTTTGCGTTCATGAAATTGCTGATTCTAATTTTGTAAACATCGGAATGTAAATTTTTGTAACTTTCCCATTTTTCTATTTTTTAAGCATATGTCAAAACTTACCGTAAACCACAATTAAGTTACACAGCACCAGCGGTTATTTGACGCAATACAAATGACAACAAAGTTCCAGACAATAAATTTTGCTACGCCTGACGCGCGTTTCGTCTATTCAAGACTCATCAGAGGCGCTCTACCAAAAATATTGAAAATACCAAACACTATATAATTATGAAGAGCATAGAACATTAAACAAAAATACTAAGCTAGGGAACCAAAGTATGACTAAGAAGATCGACCTATGTCTGGGGTAGGAAGAGCCTTAGGGTTTAGACAATTTTGAAATTTAAACGGGCAATTTAAAGCTTTGATGTGTTCTCCAACACAAAAGTGTTGGTGCCGGAGCGGGCTAACTTCGGGGAGTTAAAACTCCACCAGCAGTGCTAACCTTCACGTTGGTTCGAAATACAAATGACAACAAAGTTCCAGACAATAAATTTTGCTACGCCTGACGCGCGTTTCGTCTATTCAAGACTCATCAGAGGCGCTCTACCAAAAATATTGAAAATACCAAACACTATATGATTATGAAGAGCATAGAACACTAAACCAAAATGAAACAAAAATCGTAGGACTCCAAAAGAACACCTGCAACATCTTTGTAGGGTACATTAAGTAAATTATATGTATAGAGAGTCTTATACACAATACCGTATAAGTTGATTTTTTTCACAGGAGCTAAATCTCGCGGATTTCTAAAAAAAGTGGAAGATTTTTTTTTGCGAAACTCAATTTTAGCGATTACTTATATTTGACTAATCACTTTACATATACTGTTTACGAAATTTTATTTTCGAAGGGTTTATATGTTCGAAACTACCTCGAAAAACTTGAAAATACGATACCCGCTAAAAAAAATCGCATACGGTATATTGACACTTAAAACCTGAGTCATTACCATTTGCATAGCGATTTATTGCTTGTTGTATTTCATTGTGTATTTTTAAATTGTCGCTTTTGTGAAGGTTGATTTGCGTACATTTATTCAACATCTCATTATTTCTTTGTACAATGATAAAATCCTATGTTCGTACCATTCAATTCAATCGTATTTCTTTCTTGGAAATCAAGTAGCTCGCCATTTACAAGGACATCATATTGTCGAATCTCATTAAGCTGGATTTCAATTACGTCTGTAGAATTTCCACATTTGACAGCAATGGAGGTTAATACACTGGCTTGTTTCAAGTCACCTGGATAAATGTTAACAAGAGATTACCAAGAGCCTGAATAACTCACTAACTTACATGTATGTACCTGAACTTGAACTATAACCTATTAGGCAAAATAGGCAAAGAGGCACCAATGGGGCATTGGAGTGTCAAAAGTCAAAATAGGCAACGACAAAACCGGTAAACACGAACAATAACAGCACGAAGAAACACTAAACACAAAAATAAGCCAGTGAATATCAACAATGCAAACTCAAGTCGTAACAAGAAGGAGTAAAGATGATCCGGAAGAGTAAGCGATTTCTGCCTGCTATAGCACACCTATCGTGTTGCTAATTTCCAATTCAGTGTGTCAAATCCGGTAAAGGAAGACAAAACAAATTTCTACGACAATATCTGTACTCATTTGAATTACATGTATTTATCCCATATTTGTGTACGAGTGCACGGTGTCTACCGTAAAAGAGAGAAGACAGCAACCGTGGAGCAACATAACCCTGTGTCAGCAATTTCTGTGTCAAATGTGACAATCGATTTAGTTTCCGCAAGCTCTGAAGTAATGAATCAACTGTGGTACAAAGACTCCATAAGCAGGAGTGGATGGACTGTTGCTACACAAAAAGAGAAAGTTGACGATTGGAATCTTTTTAATAATAAAAAAGATCATATATTGAACAAGGTGTAATCTGATAATACAGTTAATTTAATGCAATAATGTGTATTTTAGCAATAGAAAGCTTTTTAAATATTTTTTGGACATTCTAAGGGGAATAACTCCTAAAAGGAACGGTCCTACAACGTTAATCTTACAACATTTTTTGCACATTATGATGTGTTTAACAATATACAATTTAAACTTCTCAGATATCTTATATTGTATTTGAGATATTGAGCATAATAAGCGCAAAATTCATAAAAAAATCAAGAAAAAGGGCCATTAAACCTTCATGGCTTGTTGGATATTCTTCAAAATCAGAGCAAGTAGATCTTGAGGTGCTGATTACATTTGTTGCCATAATAATTTTCATATCTGTCAACATGTTTTAGTTATTTGCAAAAAAAAAATGACCTATATGTTCTCTTTGGCCACAGCGTCTAGTTTTACAACCAGTCAGAAATCCCCACATCAGTTTTATACATCTAATGCTACTAAACAACTACAGTGTATGCTGAATTTGGTTTCGAATGGAAGTTCACGTTTTTTTAAATAATGAGGAAATGCTGTGAAAATGGTAATTTTTGAAGTCCTAAGGGGAACCAAGAGGCCCCCAGGAGCCTGAATCGCTCACCTGACTTTGATTACTGATGGAAAGAAAATATTTTGGGACATTTGAGAGAGGAGACTTTATTCATTTCGTCAAACATTTAAGCAAACAAAAGCTTTTCATAATCCTTAAGTTTAAATCACCAAGACAAACACCCAAAACCTGACAATTAAGGCCATAACTTTTATAAGAAGTCATCTGCCAGCTTCAGTCGGATGAATATTTTAAACAACTGAATAAACTTAAGGTTTCAGCAAGCAACATCTTTCCCCCTTTCTGCTATGGTTTTCATTCAATAGGCTTAAAACATGAAAAAATACTATTTTTCACCTTCAAAGGGCAGAAAACCCTATCAGGGGTCATCTGACAACTTTAGTAGAGATCAGTGAGCCGATGGTTAAGGCAAGCAACATATTTTCTTTATCAGCAATAGTTTTCATTCTAAAGGACAAAAACATGAACAAAGTTATTAATTAAACACATTTAAAGGGTCTAAACCCCTATAAGGGATCATTTGACAACCTGGACCAAATTGGGACTTTTGTTAAGCACAGTGATCTAAAGGGTTAGCAAGCAAAAACTTTTCTCTATCTGCTATAGTTTTCATTCTTAAGGCTTAAAACATGAAAAATCTATTTTTGTCATGTTTAAAGGGCTGTAACCTCTATAAGAATCATCTGACAACCTTGAACCTTGAACCTTTAGAGACGTTTGTGAAGCTCAATTAACTGAATATTTAAGCAAGCAGAAGCTTTTCTATATCTTCATTTGTTTTCATTCTACAGGGCACTTTTTTACCGGGTGAAGGGCCATAACCCATATAAGGGCCATCTGACAACTGCGACCCATGAATCTTGTAGAACTTAATGAGCTGAACATTTAAGCAAGCAACAGCTTTTCTCTATCTGTAATAGTTTTCATTTCATAAGGAAAGCACTATATTTGACCTTTAAAGGGCCATTACCTCTAAAAGGGGTCATCTGAAAACTTAAGCCCAAAGGAGACTTTTGTAAAGCTTAATAGGCTGAACATTTAAGCAAGCAACAGCTTTTCTCTATCTGCAATAGTTTTCATTATATAGGGCAAAAACATGAAAAAACCCTTAAAAGGGCCATAACCCCTATTATGGGTCACCTGACAACTTGACAACCCAATGGAGACTTTTGTAGAGGTTTTGATACTGATGAAGGAAGGTTATTTCAGATTTTCTCTATCTATTATACTTTTTGATTTATAAGCCAAAAACTAGGGTCTGATCCCCCTGTTATATTTATGGAAGCAAAGGTACCAATGGGGTATCCGAATGTCAAAAGTCCAAAAGGGCAGAGACAAAACCAGTAAACACCAACAAGAACGGGACAAAAATAGACAACATGTAAAACATGGAAACACAAAATAACTGAATATCAATCAACAACGCGAACTCAAGTCGAAACAAGAGTGAACTCAGGTGCTCCGGAAGAGTAAGCAGTTCCTGCTTGCCATCGCACACCCGTCGCGTTGCCAATAGTCCATCCAGCGTGTCTAATCCGGTAAAGGAAGACAAAACAAAACCCTATGACAAACCAACATCTGCACTCATCTGAGAGATCGAAATCCCATATTTGTCTATAAGTGCATGATGTCTTCCATAAAATTTCTTGAGTGAAGACAGCAACCGAGGAGCAACATAACCCTGTGTGAGCAATTTTTGCGTCAGACGTGTCGCTCTGCTAAGGAAATCGATGTAAGTCCCGCACGCTCTTGAGTAACGAATCAATTGAGATACGTAAACTCCATAAGCTGGAATGGACGGAATGTTGATACGCAAGAAGGGAAAGTTGACGATTGGAAAGTTGAAGTCATCACGTTTGTCATAGAGCCTTGTTGAAAGACATCCTTCAGAGTCAATACGATGTAGATCTAAATATGAAGCAGACTTCCTAGAATCCGTTGTGTCCTATAGCAACGGAGGCCATGTTTTTTGGTCGGCAGTCACCATTTGTGCAATCTTGGTAGAGGACACCCGATAGATGAAATATGCAAAGTTTCAAAAGTAACCTTCAGTAATTTCAGAGAAGATTTTCAAAGAAATATTAACGACAACGGACGACAACGACGACGACAGACACCAAGCGATGGCAATAGCTCACATGAGCCTTTGGGTCAGGTGAGTTAAAATAGAATGGTCTTACAACGTTTGTAAATCTTGATGCTCTGAACAATATGCAATTTAAATTTCTTATACATAGTATATAGTCTTTTAAAATATTGAGCTGAAGAAATGCAAAATTCATAAAAAGTGAAGAAAAAGGACAATGACTCCTTTATGGATGTTGAATCTTTTTCAAAATCTCAGGGCAATATATCATTTTCGATTTGTCAGAATGCTGATAAAATGATTGCAAAAAGCTGTAATTTATCCCTAAGTTCTATTTTCAACTACGGCGGCCATGTTTTACGACAAATCAAAAATCGACGGACGGACACGACGTACGTCCAATGATGGCATTAGCTCATATAACGCTTTGGGTAAGGTCAGCTAAAATCGAGTTTGAAAACAAATCTCTAACTTATAAGTTTTAATCAAACTTCATATTAATTTTATATTTCTAAATGCTTTTACCGAGTAATAACTTTGCAGTCGTTAATTTCTCCTATATAGTAATGCAACAGCATTAACTTGTCTAAGACTATTCGTGTTGTTTTTTATTGTCTTTATCTTAATTGAAAGACAAAATTTAACACTAAAGTAACTCTCGCCTGCAAGCACCATCGAAATACCTAGTTATTCAACTATTCATTCATAAATTCTCGACATTTTCCTATGGACCGACTAAAATTATTGGATAGATATCATAGTCATTGAGAAACAGACTTAACACAAAAGACTGAACATAAAAGACTAATCACACAAAAAACAACATTAACAGTCAGTTAGTTAAGGAATGCAGTCAAGGTCAGATGACATGGTGACGGACCCAAAATCTCTAATTCTATTCACTGATATTTTAAAGATCAGATGCATGCCTATAAGATTTTCAAGAAATTCATTTTCCTTCAAAGTTTTACAGAAACATTTACAGCCTGAAGAATACACACTTCATAAAGTCATTGGGTTCAAGGTCGCAGGTCATGGTGACAGTTGTGTAGATCGTTACCTGAACTGTCCTTATATCATATATCAGATGCCTAGCTAAAATACTTTTCAAGTAATTAAGTTTACATAAACACTGAAAAGTTAAATGGGGTCAAGGTCACACGACATGGCAACAGTTGAGTAGACCATACCTTCAGATGCCTTGCTACTACACTTTTCAAGAAATTCATTTTCCACAAAAGTCTTGCAAAGACATTTACGGCCTCAAAAAAGACCTAAGTTCACAGAGTCACTGGAGCGTGAAAATGGGGACAAGGTCACACGGCACCTGAACTGTCTGTATACTAAATATCAGATGCCTAGTTATTAAACCTGTTAAGTAATTCATTTTCCACAAAAGTCTTAAACAAACGTTTACACCGCCGTCTTCGCCCTCGTCGTCACCGGAAAGTAATAACTATAATTGCTTGCTTCCGCGACTATTCGTTGCAGGCGAGATAAAAAAAAAACAGTTAACAAGAAAGAATACCATAAAAATGAAAGCAGCAAAAGAAATTTTAAATGTTTATGTGTGTTTCACTGTTATGCTATTGTTCACTAACAAAATTTGCTTATACAAGTTTCGAGTAATTGAGATAATTTCACTTTTGTTATAGTCTGGTGTAGGTTGCCTTTCCAACAAGCAATACGATAGCTATACCTTCGTTATCTTCAAACTGTTCCATTCTTCCCTGAATAATGAGGTCTTCGTCCTCACTTTCTAAAAGGGTGAATTCCCCAACACCATTAAATGTGTATTGAAAGCCATCAAGAGACACTAAGTGGGGGTCACCTCGTACTGATGCTGCAAAATGAAAGAAAAGACAAGAAAAAAAACAACATTCATTTTATTTTGCAGATATTCCTTACTTATTTAATAATATGTAAAAATTATTGAATATAATATTAAGTAGAGAGGTTTATTGTTTTTTGTTAATCGAAAGTTCGCAAAGACGGAAAATGTCATTGAAAAAATTCAAATAAGAATTTAATAATATTATATAATATTTCAATCCTGTTACATTTAAAATGTTAAACCTTTTCTCTTAAATGGCTTAGTCTTTCAGGTATTTGTATTACACTGTGTATGCATAGGTTAAGCTGCATATGCATTTATAATTAATCCGGTACATTAAGTTGGAACAGGAATTTCTATCATAGCTAATAATAGTTGATACATAAAAATACACACGACATGCAAAGAATTTATTTTTACCTATTCTTGGTGAAATATATCCTACACAGTTTGAAGGTGGACGTCTCCTTAGGAACTCTTCACATAAGTTGTTTGTCATTGATAGATCTGAAGCATATACACAGCAATACATAAAGGGAACCATGTCATACTGTATATTAGATAACAATGGTATATTTCCGTTGGATCCTCCCCTGTAGTGAAACCTATGAGCGAAACCTCCAAGGCGGTCAGAATTGGTCTCGATAAGATTCCCTCTACCGTCATAACAACATTGGTTATCATTCCCAGTTGATCTAAAAGTAGGTAATGTAAAAAATCTATTTTTTTAAATGTTCACATATATAGTTTGACGTCAAATTAAATAATTTAATTTCCATGTAGACATATTAAATACAAAATTTTCAAAATTTTAAATTTGGGGAAGGTTCACGAAGGTGCATTTTTGGCCCACAAAATTTAAATTTTTAAAACTAACGTAAACCTCACAAAAATGGTATGGAAATGAAGCTGATGGTCCTAATGTTAAGGCTGCATGCTTATTTTTTTGGTTTTGAGAGTATTAACGTCAATAAAATAGCTGCAAAATGAGTTTAAATAGCAAAAATTGTCGAAAATCGTCATTTTTTAGACTTTCTTTGTTAAATTTAACACCCTCCGCACCCATGGGCACCATTGCCTTTTTAATATATCATCAAGATTAACAATTTCTACCACTGGACAAAATTACAAGGGTGCCCATGGTTGCGGAGGTTGTTAAAAAAGTATTTTTGTCAATAAAATGAGTTGAAATTGTTGTCATCTGGCGTTCTGTGGAATTATCTCCCCTTGAACAGAAGGCATTTGAAAAAATATAAATAGTAAATTTTTGTACATTTATTTAACTATCTATTAACATTTATTGATCAATTGTCTGATTTTATATTTTATTTTGCAATTTAAAAGAACTTTGTGCACTGTAAAGAAAGAAACAACTCTATTACCAAGAGCCATCATCTTTTTTATGGACAAAGTAAAGAATGGAAATTTTTACTACGAACTGGACAACTTGTTCAAAGAATATCCACTTAAAAAGTACATTTTGTACAAGCCAACAGATCAGATCAGATGAAACTTCTTATAGAAATGAGGAATCACATAATATTAAAATGTTAATATTACAAAATATTCTTTTTTACGATGCCAGTACTTTTCCTTCAACACTTTTGTTCTTCAACACTAAAATGTTGCCGCCCCCGCTGGCGAATGGGTCTGTGTGCTGAGCTGTGTGCAGCAGAGCCTAACTTGTTGTGAGAGGGGACTTAGGGTCTTGGGATTCTGACATCGGGTTAGACTGTGGGTCGCCAAATGCAAGTAGTGCATAAAGCTAAATGTTCCGCCCCTATTTTCCCATCCCGTTTTTCTGTGGTCTTTAAAAATGTTCCAATTTTCCCACCCCACTTCAATATCCCTCATCATAATTTCATGTTCATTTTTGTCTCGCCTGCGACGAATAGTCGTGGTAGGTGAGATCTAGGTATTACTTTCTGGCTGAGGCGACGGCGGCGTAAACTTTTTTGTTAGACATTTGTGGACAATGAATTGCTTGAAAAGTAAAATAGCTAGGCAATTGATATTTGTTAAACAGTCAGTTTGGACAAATGTCTAGGTACTGTCACAGGGGAGAAATAATAAATGAATAGTTGAATAACTAGATTTTCCGATGGTGCGGACAGACGAGGCATACTTAAGTGTTTACTCTTGTTTCATTACATTAATGTTCATTGCCATTATGTAATATATTAGTGTTGCAAGGGCATGTAACAAATACGAAAACATCTCAGTTTAAACAGAACTTTTTGAGAAAAAAACTATGCTTAATGATAGGTAGGTCATTTTATCGTAGATAAGGATTAGTAAATCAATGCTTAAGTAAATCAATTTAAGTGTGGTTGTGGCGTGCCATATGATAAATATGTACACTAACACTCCTTTAGGTCTAGCTTGGCGAATGGCGGTTGTCAGGTGTATGAAAGATGCAAATTAAGAGACACCAAAGTTCCTGCTTGTTAAAGAACACCCGTCGCGCTGCTTATTTTCAATTCAGTTTGTCAAATCCAGTAAAGGAAGACGAAACAAATATTGAAACTCTGACCCCTGACCATAGTGGGCCAACGTGTGTGGAGAGTGTGACGCTTCATGCACTTAAAAAGACCCTTTTGTGGACCGCCAAATAGTACACCACATAGCAGGGACTGAGAAGGCAGGGGGCCATGGACCATTGGCACATCAAAAATGAAAATGGCCCCCTCTCATTTAAAACATTTATATAGAATATTAAGAAATGGCCCCTTGAAATTTTGATTATTTATGAAAAATGTGGTAAATGGTCCTTTGCAAAAAATTCTTTCCCAATCCCTGCATAGGCTTAATTTTCCGCTCCTACTCTCCTGTCCCCTTTGTCCATTGGTTCTTCAAAATTTGCTGCTTTTTTGTTTCCCACCCACTGCCCATTTTTCATACATCAACAGTTCCAGAAATCATGGATTTTTCACTCATGTTGTCATTTTCTTAAAAAAAAAAATTAACAGGAACACATAAATTTTAAATGTTAGTTTTAGTGTAGAGCTTCTTTGAATTGTTTTGTAACTTTGGGCACATAATATCCATATTTTTAAAGAATAAAAAGTTTCCCCAAAATTCATGATTTTTCGCTGATTTGTACTTTTTACCCAAAAATAAAAGGTTATATCAATAGATACACACGAAAACACAAACCTGTGGTTAATTTGGTTTATGTTTTAGCATTTCACACCTTCAAACTGAACTTATGGCATTCCAGTACAAAACTAAAAATTATTTCCAGAAATTTGTGATTTATTGTAGATTTCCACATTTTCCTCCCAAAAATAACTAAATGGTCAAACCAAAAGTTATTCGGTCAATCCTTTGTTGAAAAAGACACAAAAAGCAATATTTTTAAACATGTTCGAATAATTTGTGATGGTGGGCCAATTTTACCCATTCGTGGCTCTACCCCTTTGTCAAAATCATCTTTATTTCAAGAAACATTTGATAACCAAATTCGTTCATCAACATCAACTGAATTACTTCAAGCAAAGTCTCCTGGTTGGGAAAGTACAACACAGGAACTCTGGTATTATTTTAATACCAGATTTTTTTTATTTTCTGTATCGATCTGAAATACCCATGCATCGGAAGGATCTTAGTGAGCGTTTCTTACAATTATGAAAACGCTCTGTATATCTGTTGATGTTTATCAGACACAAAGATGCATTTTTATAACTATTCACCGCTCCACCTCTTCTCAAAACGTAACACCCACGTCAATGAAAAATATGACAACTAAAAAATTAATACTTTTGCAACGAAATTAAATCATAGACCCATGAGACCGTTCAAATGTTGTATGTGCATTTTTCAAATTATTGGAATCACTGTAGCACAAGTTTTACTGCATTGATACATCATTTAATATCATTTAGGCATAGATACCAATATATTATTTTAAGCATTCTGAATATCTGTGAAAAAATATTACATTGCTCCGAGCCATCCTTCATCGAGAAAAAAAAATGAAATGTAGCATTATTTGTGTCGAACATTGACTTACCAATAAACCAGAAATGACATTACAATGTTAAAACATTTTATTATGTAAAGAACTTTTTCATGTACGTCGTTATGGTTCAAATCTTTGCCTATCCATGAGATAACACATAACAAGAAAGTCATATCGAAGAAATTGACGGTCGTAATGGTCCTTACTTTGTTCAGGCATATCAAAAGGCATGGTTGATTAAACCAGATTTTATGACGCGCTGTGAACAATGAAAAGCTTTATTCCTGTAAGTAAGTGTAACTTAAAGAAACTCGTTTTAATTAGTGTTTGACTGATCTGCTGTACTGAGATGATCACCTCAATATCCCCATTGTGTCTCACAACTGTGTTGTGTTCTGTGGTCATTACCGGATCCTAAGATCGCAATGGAAGAGGGAGGTTTGGCGCCATTAAACCTGGTTTAACCCACCATTTCGTTTGAAATGCCTGTACCAGGTCAGGACCATTGCGATCCACCAATTCTCCGGTATGACTGATTCGTTTTTGTCATTTTCTCTGGACTATGAGATTGATCATTCAAGTTCGGTAGTTTATTTATTACCTTTATTTAAAACACATTCTACTTACATTTAAGAGATATCTCCCTTAGATGCAAAGTACCACTACGTATATATCAAGACTAATGGTTTTAGATTTGCTTCATGATAATTCTGCCATATGTTTTATATGGCTTTCTCAACACAATTTGCCAGATTTTTTCTTGTAAAGTATATTTTTGTCAAACATCATAAATGCAGATTGATACAAACCCTTGAAAGGCCATCCTTATGCAAGTTGATGTTCCTCTATTAAACTGGCATACATTGCTAGACGAACTACACGTTGGGTCACTGTTAAACCTGGTAATATCAAGCCTGGCTTGTAACAGAGTACATGGGCATACTTTGAATTCATTTCTATTTAACGGAATTTGAAAGGCAGTATCCTTATTCATCCAGTTCAAACATACGTTTCTTAGAGAAGAGGATGGACCTGGGTTTGGTATCAATATCCCTGACCAAATACTGGGCAACAAACTTAAAAAAAAGGAAAAAGTGTAATAGCATCGCAAAAGACAATTATTTCATAATCTGCTTACTATAATTGATCATCTGATTCTACTATCTGCTCCACTTAAGGTTAATGAGGACAGGTGTCATGTGACCAATCACATCTAAATATGCAAAGAAAATGCTAGCATATCAATAAATGCATAACAGAAATATAAAATGAGTAAATCAAAGAAATGTTAAACATATAATAATGTTTTAAAACAGAGATATGACTATTAACGTAATAAATCATTGTTTTGGAAATATCAAGGGAGATAATCAATGTACTACAGGCAGGTTCAAAACAAAGTTGGTGACGCCCTGTTTTCTCACTCTTATATCAAAGTTTGCTTAAAAATATTAATTTTGATCTAATAAAATCAAATTTGTAATGTAAGGTATTTTCTTGAGCAGTGATTTTATGCATTTTATATGTCCTTTCCTTTAATAGCCATTGTAATCTGACCAAACTTTGAACCCTTTCTGGGGAAAACAAGCCTGGTGACCTATCTTTATTTTAGTTTTATATGAAAGATATCAACATAAAGTGATATTCTAGGCAATAAAATTAGACTTTTAATGAGCAGATATTTTCAGAGTCAGGTGTCCTCATTAACCTTATAGTCACATTAATGATTACAATTTTTGTTGTTGTTTTAATGTTGAATATTTTATTTCTACGGATTTTATCTTGGCATTATTATTCACGTTCCCTTCAGATTGTGCACTATTATAAGCTAGATATTTTTAGGAGATGATAAACTATTTTGTCTTGCCTTGTTGTAGTATTCATTTCCGGAAGGATTCTATAAGCTAATGCTTGACCAGAAGTCGTCAATACAAAACTTATTTGATTTGTATATGAAAGATTTGTAGCTACGTAGCCTTCTGACACCCACTTTGGATTTGTACTTTCGTCAGTCTGAAAAAAAAATGTTATCAAATGTTGTTTCAAAGGACAAGCAACGAAGAGGTTCCTTTTATTAATACTATTAATATTAAAATTTATAACATGGTTCAAGGCAATACATTTTGCTACCCCTTACAAAGGAATCTTCTACTCTAGCCAAAAGGTTTTTATGCCAATCAATATATAAACATAAATATCAAAGAACAATATCATAAAAAAAATATTTTGCAATTGACACCTAGCTTTGTCTTGAATTGGAAAAAACTCGTAATATTTTTACATAAGTACAAATTCATATATATATAGTTTTTAGGTGATAAAAACTAACCCAAAGCTCCAAAGTAAAACTAAGTAATGATATGTCACGATATGAATTGCTTCAATTACTGAGTTTTTAATAAATAATATTGTATAATTCAGATACTGTCCTTGGTCAAATAGGTCACATGATCAAACTGTAAATAGTTGGTAGCAAACGACTTCCAAAAAATAGAACTTGAAAAGTTGGAGGACTTATTTTTTTCTAAAAAAACGAAACTTTATCTAAACGAATTAAATATTGGAAACTTGTTTGATTAAACCAAAATTAGTACTAACAACATTATTTTGCTATTATTAATTGTTATAATTCAAATTGATAAAGTATTAGAAAATAATAGTGTGTACATCCTGAACATCCAAGGCACAATGTAAAAAAAACCCCAAAATATTATGACCAGATTGCTAAACCATATAAAAGTTTAAAATTTACTAAAATTTGAAGAATTAAAATTGCATTAGGATAAGATCAGCTAGATACATGTATCATGACAAACAATCCTATAAAATTTCATCAAATCTGTTGAGCGGTTTCAGATGAGTTGCACTCACAAAGTGTTCCTATGACCTAAAATGAACAACAAAGTCGATAAAGTCCCAAAACTCCAATAAAATTTGTCGAAACAAAATGGTGGTGCGACATAATCAACTACATATCATGACAAACAATCCTACAGAATTTCATTAAAATCTGTTGAGCAGTCTCAGAGGAGTTTTGCTCACAATGTGTTCCTATGACCTAAAATAAACAAAGTCGAAAAAGTCCAATAACTCCTATTGAATTTGTTGAATCAAAATGGCGGTGCGATATGATCAACTACATATCATGACAAACAATTCTACAAAGTTTCATAAAAAACCGTTGAGCGATCTCAGAGGAATTGCGCTCACAAAAGTGTGACGGACGCACGGACGGACGGACGGACGGACGAAGACTATATCCCTCCGTCGCATTGCGGCGGAGGACAAAAAATAATTATACTAGCCTTTTACAGTTCAGCCAATTCATGTTTTTATCAGCTCAAAAAAAAAAACCAACACCAATATATTGACTGAAGACGAATATATAGTTTTTTTCTTGAGACGATAAAAACATGTACATGTATTGACCTCACCAACAGGCTATAATTGTATAGTGTAATATTATAGTTAGATATAAGGCTAAAGTATGGGAACTGCATATGTACATGCATCAAAATGTATTAATTTCATGTAAATTGCTATACTTTACAACGCATTACAATTACAAGTTATAATTACCCCAAGATAAAACTGTTCAACAGCAACTGTAGTGTATTGAAATGGTAATGAACTCCACTGTATACCAACTTCCTGGCTATTTCTCCATAAGGCGGGTGTTATAGCTTGTATGTGAGGTACCATATTGATAGGGTTCACTGAAATGATACACTCAAGAAACTAATACAACATCTTTCTGAAGAGATTTATGCCTCATTGTCCTGCACATCTTAACCACCTCAAAATATCGCCATATTTCATGTGTATTTTACCTTCAATATTTACAGAAAAAAATATATATGATTGGTTGTTCACCATTTTCGGGCTTACACACAATTACAATAAATCATGGGATTGCATATTGTTGTATCATGATTATACCGGTACGTGTTAAAGGGAATGTCACTGCTAGAAACATGCATATGAGTTCAATAATTTTTGATAACTCCTATATATATATGTGTGTGTTTTTCTTTCATACTCATGATCAACTGCATTATCAACATCAAGTAGAGCCTACATAAGAACACGCTTTTTGAGTAATTAATGTTTCTTCTTATCAATAGGGCTGAAGTTTGCTGGAAAATAGAATTTTAAAAACCCTTTTAAGAGTATGAGAAAACTCATTGACTCAATGTGCCTATATAAGGTACCAGTAAGCAATATTATACGCATGCTCATGAGAGTGATTGAAGCAAAGTGTCACAAATAGGGCATACGAGTGTCAAAAGTTCGAAAGGGCAACTACAAAACCAGTAAAACGAACGAGAAGAGCACACAACAGAACCCAAAACACAAAAAAACAACTGAACAGAAATCAACAACACAAACTCAAGTCATAACAAGAGTGGACTCAGGTATTCCGGAAAAGTAAGCAGTTCCTGTTTGCTATATCACACCCATCGCACCTACAATGAGTGTTATAGGAAATAAAATGTAATTTCTTAAAAGTTTGGGATTATGGATCATCCATCGCTTTATCGCTTTGGGATACCATTGAATGTATCTTTTGTGTAGTGATTACATGAAATTCCAGATGTATGCAAACATTTTATTTATTTGAAATAGACCCTTCTGATTAGGGGCCAAACTTAATAGATCATAATTTCTACTTAATAGTAAAAAATCATATTAGTTAAAACGTTACGTGATGATGTTATTTGTCCAATAACCAACAAAATAATAAAACAAAAACAAAAGTCAAAACGATAATTTTCTTGTCATTTGTATTTCGAACACACGTGAAGGTTAGCATTGCTTGTGGTGATTTAATTCCCCGAGGTTAGCCCGCTCCGGAATCAACACTTTTGTGTTGGAGAACACAACAAAGCTTTAAATTATCCATTTAAATTTCAAAATTGTCTAAACCCTAAGGTTCTACCTACCCCAAACATAGGTTGATAATCTTAGTATTAATTTGGTTCCCCAATTCGATATTTTTGGTTTTTCTGTTCTATGCTCTTCATAATCATATTTTTTGGCTTTTTCAATATTTTTGGTAGAGCGCCTCTGATGAGTCTTGAATAGACGAAACGCGCGTCAGGCGTAGCAAATATATTGTCTGGAACTTTGTTGTCATTTGCATTTTATACCTTATATAAGATTTATTTAAAACAAATTTTTAATTTAATTTAATAATCAATCAATTATAATAAAAATTGTATAATTCAATGAAGTTATTAATTTTATTCATTATTGAGAAAGAAGTTGTGTATTGAAACGGAAGCCATAACATTTCGTTGAAATAATTGGGAACATGGTTAGATTCGATTTATTGTATTGATACAATTTATCGACTCAGGCATGTTCAGGTTATGCAGACTTAAGGCTCCCAGGAGCCAGAACCGCTCACCTTGTTTTCGATGATACTTATAAGCTGGATATTTTAACAAAGGACAGCTTCTCTGTGGAATTATCAATTTTAATGTTCTAAGGGAAACATCTTATCAAGAAAATTCTTCCAACTCTGACCCAATTACATATTTTTTTATCTTTAAGCGCTTAACCATATGCAATTTAAATTGTTCAAATATCTTGTTTAGTTTTCAAGATATTGGTCTAAAAAGAGCAAAATTTGAAGGAAAAAAACAAGAAAAAGGGCAATAACTCCTACAATCAATGTCAGATCTTCTTCAAAACTTCAGGGTTGGTAGATCTTCATGTGTAAATAACTATTACTCAAACAGAATTTAAATATCTGTTATGTTTTTTTGAGCAATTCGTAAAAAAAACCTTCAATTCACCCGCTTTGTTTATTTTTAGCCATGGCGGCCATGTTTTTTGACAAATCAAAATTTTGAACCACAATTTTGTAGACAACATACTACAAAACAACTCTACTAAGTTTCATTACATTTGGCTAAGCGGTTTTAGAGATGAAGATTTTTGAAAAGTTGAACAAAAAGCTGTGAAAATGGTCAGTTTTTACGATCCAAGGGGTATATTAAACTCCTAAAGGAACGGTCCTACAACTTTGACTGTTACAAATTTTGTAGATCTTGATGTGCTTAACCATATGCAATTAATTTTTTTCCAATATCCTGTATAGTTTTCAAGATATTGGTCTAAAAAGTGCAAAATGTGGAAAAAAATCAAGAAAAAGGGCAGTAACTTCTACAAAAATTGTCGGATCTTCTTTAAAATTTCAGGGCAGGTAGATCTTGATGTAGACTTGCTACAAGTCCCTCTCTATCATATTACTCTCTTTCATATTATATTCAAAATTGCTTGTAATACCAATATCACTGATAACGATTACCCTCTGATTGCTGGGAGAGAGGTTTCTCCCGCATATAATCACTAAACATATGTTGTCTCTAATAGCATAATTTCTTTATGCCCCCTTAACAATAATTGTATTTAAAAAGTAAGAAAGGGACTTGTAGCAAGTCTAATCTTGATGTGTTTATTACTTTTAATCAAATAGAACTTTGATATCTGTTACAATGTGGAGGAATTTGCAAAAAATGCAGTTTACCCCTATGTTCTATTTTTGCAATGGTAGCCATGTTTTTTGTCGAATCACAATTTCGAACAACAATTTTGTAGAGGACATACTACAAAACAACCCTACCAAGTTTCATCACATTTGACTAAGCGGTTGCAGAGGAGAAGATTTTTGAAAAGTTGAACGACGGACGACGGACGACAGACGCCAAGTGATGGCAAAAGCTCACATTGCCATCGGCAATGTGAGCTAAAAACAATGGATATGTGGATTAAATCTTTTGTCAGTAACCATATATTATGGACCAGTCCAGTCAAACTGAAATAAAAAACAACATTTTTGAGTGGTAAAATGTATCTATAAAACAAGAAAAGCACCAATAAATCATTTAGAATCAATAAAATCATGATGATGGACACCAAGAAGATGTCTGGAAATAACTTCATCGAAAAAACAAAAAAGACTGTTCTTATAAAGAATAAAGGATGTTTACTGGAGGTATATAGGCAAACAGAAAAAACAAAACACGAGCACACAAGTAAACCTTTAAGATGAATGAGCTTTGAAATCAGCAATCATTCTGTAATGTTTTCATGTTAGAATTACAGGGTACACCTTAAAATACATATACAGCATAACCAATTAACTGTTTTATAATCGAGGGTAAACACAAGCCTGGTCTTTAGACTTGTCTGACACGAATTTACCATCATTTTTATATTCTTTTTGTCATCGAAATTTCCGATTGTTTAATTAAAAACTGTTTAAAACACTAGGTTTCTTTTCTTTGAATGCACACTGTCGCTATCGCCAGTGCTGTATTTGGTTTCCTTGTGCAGTTTTTTGTTTTGGTTTTGAGTACTTTTCATTCAATACTTTTGGATTTTTTGTATTTTCTTTGCTTTGATTTAAGTGCTGCTGATAGGAGGTTACTCCTTCAGCATTACCAAATTTACTTTTTTGTACTCGTTTTAATATTTGTATCTAGGAAAAACATGTAGGTACATTTCAAAAATTGCCAATGATTTCATACATTGCTTTATAAGACACATTTCTTGTAGCGCATGCATTAAAATATGACAAATATAACAGGAAAGAGATAGTTGTAAGGTAATCGAGTGAGCAATTTCATTTCATCAAATACAGAGTATTGAAATAAGTATTTTCTAAAAGAATATTCTTAACAAATATCATATAAATACCAAAAGTCGTAATCCCTGTGTATACTTTTGAAACTGTGTTATTTACAACTAATTCCGTGTTAAGATCTCCAACTCTATACATCATCGGAGTGACACAACGTATAGTTGTTGATGTGGCTACCTCACATGGTAGCTGGCTGTCATGACCCTCGAATACGATTTTTATATCATCATCTGTATTGAAACATGGACCTCCTATCGAGAGCTCGGTTCCTCCAAACATAGAGACGAATCTTGGGAATATGGTTAAATAACCTACAAAATAGTGATATATTTAAGGATATAATGTATACATAAATATTTAGAAGTTTTGCATTTAACAACATGTATATAAAATGTGTTACGTTGAATACATTAAATAACCGTAATCAGGGATTGCAAATAATTTCCAAACTATCAAGTACATGTAATAACTAAAAATGTCCAGGAATTTCATGAAATCGTTGACAGGAGTAGAGGCACAAAGGCCCAATGTCGGCCCAAAAATTACTTTGATATACTGGTACTTGCTTGTAATTGCTGCTTTGGTGTTAATTTGACTACATGTTTTATAAATTGCAAATTGAATATATGTGGCTTAATGGTTCATCAACAAGTAGGACAGTAAGATAAAAATTCAGTCTGTGTTAGTACAAAATCTCATTTTTGACATTTTCATTGATTTTCATGTATAAATCGATGAAAACAAAAATAGTCGCATCCCTCGACCAAAATTATATTGTGACAAGTGTGTATAAATATGTTACAAATTGATTATCAGAAAAATGCAAAGGTCGACGAATGTGGCTTATACAATTTTTTTACAATATACGACGAGAAAACTGCAAAAATAAGTGAAAAATTAAGAATTTTACAATATGTTTTAAATGCCAATACTCTAGGTTACAATAGCGTATTGATTTACAATGCATTTTCCATAGGGGGGTACCCTGGTTTTCGATTTTTTAAAAAATAGATCTTACCCGAATTTTCATTTCTTTGGCACAGAACCTTTGTGTTGACATGCATATGTTTATTTTTAGCCAATAAAAAAATGGGGTTCGTGCGGCGTTTATGGGCGTAATTTTTGGTCGAAAAAAGGGGGGTGCTTTTTTAACGTTATTTTAATTGCGCATTTTTCATTATTATGAGCGCATAGGTGACTTCAGAATTTCTTTGCCAGTATTACCCAAAAGCTTGCTTGGTGCTATATTTAGAAACAACAAATATATCAACCAATGGAAATCATTTCTGTATTTTCTCCTACGCTTTACATTGGGTTCATAAACTTACCGGTGACCGGGATTTGCTAATGCGCGATTGTAACCTATACGCTGCACATATGAATACGGGAAAATCTTTTACTTCATTAAAAGATACCTTATTATAATTTGAGTTTATATTACAAATGACAGAAAATAATCTTTTCTTTTACGCCAAGGGGAGCTGATCAAAGAGAGGTACCCCCTTCTTGAAAAGGTCGAAAAAATTTGGAGGGTTGTTTGAGGAAATACGGTATTTCACAAAGATGTTTTAACTTGCCGTACAAATTGTTGCCGATTTTTTGGAAGATGTATATGTACTCAAAAGAACGGGCATAGTTTGAATTCTGCTTTTGAGTGTTTACTTCAAAACACTGGTTTGAATAAAAAAATAAATATAATTTTTCGCAATTTTAAAAATGGCATATTTTGAAACAGACTATAACCTAGTAAAATCACCCAAAATCCGACCAATTTTGGCATTTATAATTACTGCTCTATCTAAACAAGACCTTGGTTACAGTTTGTGATACTTTACAGCATGATTAATATTTTTGCTTGCATTCTTTGTGTTACACCCATTTTTCGTAAAAATGACAATTTTCACGAACCAAAATTTCAGTCATGTTCTTACTTCTAATCCAATTTAAAATTTTTAAAAGTGTTTAAAAGTTTGGTATTTGTATATGCAAAATAAAACAAAAAACAGTTCCGACATTTATTGAAGCAATAATGATTTATCAAATATTCTTAGGGTCCATCCGATTTTCTCTTCATTTTCATTAATGTAGAAAAAAGAAACAGACTATAGTCTGGTTTTTGGGGTCTAAATTTAGATCGAGTGTCATAATACTTGTTTTTATATAGAACTTTCACTTTCAAAACGATTAAAGTTTCAAACCAAAGGATGCATTGTAAAAAATCATTTTTCGTCTAGGTTACAATAGCGTATTGATTTACAATGCATTTTCCATAGGGGGGTACCCTGGTTTTCGATTTTTTAAAAAATAGATCTTACCCGAATTTTCATTTCTTTGGCACAGAACCTTTGTGTTGACATGCATATGTTTATTTTTAGCCAATAAAAAAATGGGGTTCGTGCGGCGTTTATGGGCGTAATTTTTGGTCGAAAAAAGGGGGGTGCTTTTTTAACGTTATTTTAATTGCGCATTTTACATTATTATGAGCGCATTGGTGACTTCAGAATTTCTTTGCCAGTATTACCCAATAGCTTGCTTGGTGCTATATTTAGAAACAACAAATATATCAACCAATGGAAATCATTTCTGTATTTTCTCCTACGCTTTACATTGGGTTCAAAACCTTACCGGTGACCGGGATTTGCTAATGCGCAATTGTAACCTATACGCTGCACATATGAATACGCGGAAATCTTTTACTTCATTAAAAGATACCTTATTATAATTTGAGTTTATATTACAAATGACAGAAAATAATCTTTTCTTTTACGCCAAGGGGAGCTGATCAAAGAGAGGTACCCCCTTCTTGAAAAGGTCGAAAAAATTTGGAGGGTTGTTTGAGGAAATACGGTATTTCACAAAGATGTTTTAACTTGCCGTACAAATTGTTGCCGATTTTTTGGAAGATGTATATGTACTCAAAAGAACGGGCATAGTTTGAATTCTGCTTTTGAGTGTTTACTTCAAAACACTGGTTTGAATAAAAAAATAAATATAATTTTTCGCAATTTGAAAAATGGCATATTTTGAAACAGACTATAACCTAGTAAAATCACCCAAAATCCGACCAATTTTGGCATTTATAATTACTGCTCTATCTAAACAAGACCTTGGTTACAGTTTGTGATACTTTACAGCATGATTAATATTTTTGCTTGCATTCTTTGTGTTACACCCATTTTTCGTAAAAATGACAATTTTCACGAACCAAAATTTCAGTCATGTTCTTACTTCTAATCCAATTTAAAATTTTTAAAAGTGTTTAAAAGTTTGGTATTTGTATATGCAAAATAAAACAAAAAACAGTTCCGACATTTATTGAAGCAATAATGATTTATCAAATATTCTTAGGGTCCATCCGATTTTCTCTTCATTTTCATTAATGTAGAAAAAAGAAACAGACTATAGTCTGGTTTTTGGGGTCTAAATTTAGATCGAGTGTCATAATACTTGTTTTTATATAGAACTTTCACTTTCAAAACGATTAAAGTTTCAAACCAAAGGATGCATTGTAAAAAATCATTTTTCGAATACGCTGCACATATGAATACGGGAAAATCTTTAACTTCATTAAAAGATACCTTATTATAATTTGAGTTTATATTACAAATGACAGAAAATAATCTTTTCTTTTACGCCAAGGGGAGCTGATCAAAGAGAGGTACCCCCTTCTTGAATAGGTCGAAAAAATTTGGAGGGTTGTTTGAGGAAATACGGTATTTCACAAAGATGTTTTAACTTGCCGTACAAATTGTTGCCGATTTTTTGGAAGATGTATATGTACTCAAATGAACGGGCATAGTTTGAATTCTGCTTTTGAGTGTTTACTTCAAAACACTGGTTTGAATAAAAAAATAAATATAATTTTTCGCAATTTGAAAAATGGCATATTTTGAAACAGACTATAACCTAGTAAAATCACCCAAAATCCGATCAATTTTGGCATTTATAATTACTGCTCTATCTAAACAAGACCTTGGTTACAGTTTGTGATACTTTACAGCATGATTAATATTTTTGCTTGCATTCTTTGTGTTACACCCATTTTTCGTAAAAATGACAATTTTCACGAACCAAAATTTCAGTCATGTTCTTACTTCTAATCCAATTTAAAATTTTTAAAAGTGTTTAAAAGTTTGGTATTTGTATATGCAAAATAAAACAAAAAACAGTTCCGACATTTATTGAAGCAATAATGATTTATCAAATATTCTTAGGGTCCATCCGATTTTCTCTTCATTTTCATTAATGTAGAAAAAAGAAACAGACTATAGTCTGGTTTTTGGGGTCTAAATTTAGATCGAGTGTCATAATACTTGTTTTTATATAGAACTTTCACTTTCAAAACGATTAAAGTTTCAAACCAAAGGATGCATTGTAAAAAATCATTTTTCGTCTAGGTTACAATAGCGTATTGATTTACAATGCATTTTCCATAGGGGGGTACCCTGGTTTTCGATTTTTTAAAAAAATAGATCTTACCCGAATTTTCATTTCTTTGGCACAGAACCTTTGTGTTGACATGCATATGTTTATTTTTAGCCAATAAAAAAATGGGGTTCGTGCGGCGTTTATGGGCGTAATTTTTGGTCGAAAAAAGGGGGGTGCTTTTTTAACGTTATTTTAATTGCGCATTTTACATTATTATGAGCGCATAGGTGACTTCAGAATTTCTTTGCCAGTATTACCCAAAAGCTTGCTTGGTGCTTTATTTAGAAACAACAAATATATCAACCAATGCAAATCATTTCTGTATTTTCTCCTACGCTTTACATTGGGTTCAAAAACTTACCGGTGACCGGGATTTGCTAATGCGCAATTGTAACCTATACGCTGCACATATGAATACGGGAAAATCTTTTACTTCATTAAAAGATACCTTATTATAATTTGAGTTTATATTACAAATGACAGAAAATAATCTTTTCTTTTACGCCAAGGGGAGCTGATCAAAGAGAGGTACCCCCTTCTTGAAAAGGTCGAAAAAATTTGGAGGGTTTTTTGAGGAAATACGGTATTTCACAAAGATGTTTTAACTTGCCGTACAAATTGTTGCCGATTTTTTGGAAGATGTATATGTACTCAAAAGAACGGGCATAGTTTGAATTCTGCTTTTGAGTGTTTACTTCAAAACACTGGTTTGAATAAAAAAATAAATATAATTTTTCGCAATTTGAAAAATGGCATATTTTGAAACAGACTATAACCTAGTAAAATCACCCAAAATCCAACCAATTTTGGCATTTATAATTACTGCTCTATCTAAACAAGACCTTGGTTACAGTTTGTGATACTTTACAGCATGATTAATATTTTTGCTTGCATTCTTTGTGTTACACCCATTTTTCGTAAAAATGACAATTTTCACGAACCAAAATTTCAGTCATGTTCTTACTTCTAATCCAATTTAAAATTTTTAAAAGTGTTTAAAAGTTTGGTATTTGTATATGCAAAATAAAACAAAAAACAGTTCCGACATTTATTGAAGCAATAATGATTTATCAAATATTCTTAGGGTCCATCCGATTTTCTCTTCATTTTCATTAATGTAGAAAAAAGAAACAGACTATAGTCTGGTTTTTGGGGTCTAAATTTAGATCGAGTGTCATAATACTTGTTTTTATATAGAACTTTCACTTTCAAAACGATTAAAGTTTCAAACCAAAGGATGCATTGTAAAAAATCATTTTTCGTCTACGCTGCACATATGAATACGGGAAAATCTTTTACTTCATTAAAAGATACCTTATTATAATTTGAGTTTATATTACAAATGACAGAAAATAATCTTTTCTTTTACGCCAAGGGGAGCTGATCAAAGAGAGGTACCCCCTTCTTGAAAAGGTCGAAAAAATTTGGAGGGTTGTTTGAGGAAATACGGTATTTCACAAAGATGTTTTAACTTGCCGTACAAATTGTTGCCGATTTTTTGGAAGATGTATATGTACTCAAAAGAACGGGCATAGTTTGAATTCTGCTTTTGAGTGTTTACTTCAAAACACTGGTTTGAATAAAAAAATAAATATAATTTTTCGCAATTTGAAAAATGGCATATTTTGAAACAGACTATAACCTAGTAAAATCACCCAAAATCCGACCAATTTTGGCATTTATAATTACTGCTCTATCTAAACAAGACCTTGGTTACAGTTTGTGATACTTTACAGCATGATTAATATTTTTGCTTGCATTCTTTGTGTTACACCCATTTTTCGTAAAAATGACAATTTTCACGAACCAAAATTTCAGTCATGTTCTTACTTCTAATCCAATTTAAAAATTTTAAAAGTGTTTAAAAGTTTGGTATTTGTATATGCAAAATAAAACAAAAAACAGTTCCGACATTTATTGAAGCAATAATGATTTATCAAATATTCTTAGGGTCCATCCGATTTTCTCTTCATTTTCATTAATGTAGAAAAAAGAAACAGACTATAGTCTGGTTTTTGGGGTCTAAATTTAGATCGAGTGTCATAATACTTGTTTTTATATAGAACTTTCACTTTCAAAACGATTAAAGTTTCAAACCAAAGGATGCATTGTAAAAAATCATTTTTCGTCTACGCTGCACATATGAATATGGGAAAATCTTTTACTTCATTAAAAGATACCTTATTATAATTTGAGTTTATATTACAAATGACAGAAAATAATCTTTTCTTTTACGCCAAGGGGAGCTGATCAAAGAGAGGTACCCCCTTCTTGAAAAGGTCGAAAAAATTTGGAGGGTTGTTTGAGGAAATACGGTATTTCACAAAGATGTTTTAACTTGCCGTACAAATTGTTGCCGATTTTTTGGAAGATGTATATGTACTCAAAAGAACGGGCATAGTTTGAATTCTGCTTTTGAGTGTTTACTTCAAAACACTGGTTTGAATAAAAAAATAAATATCATTTTTCGCAATTTGAAAAATGGCATATTTTGAAACAGACTATAACCTAGTAAAATCACCCAAAATCCGACCAATTTTGGCATTTATAATTACTGCTCTATCTAAACAAGACCTTGGTTACAGTTTGTGATACTTTACAGCATGATTAATATTTTTGCTTGCATTCTTTGTGTTACACCCATTTTTCGTAAAAATGACAATTTTCACGAACCAAAATTTCAGTCATGTTCTTACTTCTAATCCAATTTAAAATTTTTAAAAGTGTTTAAAAGTTTGGTATTTGTATATGCAAAATAAAACAAAAAACAGTTCCGACATTTATTGAAGCAATAATGATTTATCAAATATTCTTAGGGTCCATCCGATTTTCTCTTCATTTTCATTAATGTAGAAAAAAGAAACAGACTATAGTCTGGTTTTTGGGGTCTAAATTTAGATCGAGTGTCATAATACTTGTTTTTATATAGAACTTTCACTTTCAAAACGATTAAAGTTTCAAACCAAAGGATGCATTGTAAAAAATCATTTTTCGTATACGCTGCACATATGAATACGGGAAAATCTTTTACTTCATTAAAAGATACCTTATTATAATTTGAGTTTATATTACAAATGACAGAAAATAATCTTTTCTTTTACGCCAAGGGGAGCTGATCAAAGAGAGGTACCCCCTTCTTGAAAAGGTCGAAAAAATTTGGAGGGTTGTTTGAGGAAATACGGTATTTCACAAAGATGTTTTAACTTGCCGTACAAATTGTTGCCGATTTTTTGGAAGATGTATATGTACTCAAAAGAACGGGCATAGTTTGAATTCTGCTTTTGAGTGTTTACTTCAAAACACTGGTTTGAATAAAAAAATAAATATTATTTTTCGCAATTTGAAAAATGGCATATTTTGAAACAGACTATAACCTAGTAAAATCACCCAAAATCCGACCAATTTTGGCATTTATAATTACTGCTCTATCTAAACAAGACATTGGTTACAGTTTGTGATACTTTACAGCATGATTAATATTTTTGCTTGCATTCTTTGTGTTACACCCATTTTTCGTAAAAATGACAATTTTCACGAACCAAAATTTCAGTCATGTTCTTACTTCTAATCCAATTTAAAATTTTTAAAAGTGTTTAAAAGTTTGGTATTTGTATATGCAAAATAAAACAAAAAACAGTTCCGACATTTATTGAAGCAATAATGATTTATCAAATATTCTTAGGGTCCATCCGATTTTCTCTTCATTTTCATTAATGTAGAAAAAAGAAACAGACTATAGTCTGGTTTTTGGGGTCTAAATTTAGATCGAGTGTCATAATACTTGTTTTTATATAGAACTTTCACTTTCAAAACGATTAAAGTTTCAAACCAAAGGATGCATTGTAAAAAATCATTTTTCGTATACGCTGCACATATGAATACGGGAAAATCTTTTACTTCATTAAAAGATACCTTATTATAATTTGAGTTTATATTACAAATGACAGAAAATAATCTTTTCTTTTACGCCAAGGGGAGCTGATCAAAGAGAGGTACCCCCTTCTTGAAAAGGTCGAAAAAATTTGGAGGGTTGTTTGAGGAAATACGGTATTTCACAAAGATGTTTTAACTTGCCGTACAAATTGTTGCCGATTTTTTGGAAGATGTATATGTACTCAAAAGAACGGGCATAGTTTGAATTCTGCTTTTGAGTGTTTACTTCAAAACACTGGTTTGAATAAAAAAATAAATATTATTTTTCGCAATTTGAAAAATGGCATATTTTGAAACAGACTATAACCTAGTAAAATCACCCAAAATCCGACCAATTTTGGCATTTATAATTACTGCTCTATCTAAACAAGACATTGGTTACAGTTTGTGATACTTTACAGCATGATTAATATTTTTGCTTGCATTCTTTGTGTTACACCCATTTTTCGTAAAAATGACAATTTTCACGAACCAAAATTTCAGTCATGTTCTTACTTCTAATCCAATTTAAAATTTTTAAAAGTGTTTAAAAGTTTGGTATTTGTATATGCAAAATAAAACAAAAAACAGTTCCGACATTTATTGAAGCAATAATGATTTATCAAATATTCTTAGGGTCCATCCGATTTTCTCTTCATTTTCATTAATGTAGAAAAAAGAAACAGACTATAGTCTGGTTTTTGGGGTCTAAATTTAGATCGAGTGTCATAATACTTGTTTTTATATAGAACTTTCACTTTCAAAACGATTAAAGTTTCAAACCAAAGGATGCATTGTAAAAAATCATTTTTCGTATACGCTGCACATATGAATACGGGAAAATCTTTTACTTCATTAAAAGATACCTTATTATAATTTGAGTTTATATTACAAATGACAGAAAATAATCTTTTCTTTTACGCCAAGGGGAGCTGATCAAAGAGAGGTACCCCCTTCTTGAAAAGGTCGAAAAAATTTGGAGGGTTGTTTGAGGAAATACGGTATTTCACATAGATGTTTTAACTTGCCGTACAAATTGTTGCCGATTTTTTGGAAGATGTATATGTACTCAAAAGAACGGGCATAGTTTGAATTCTGCTTTTGAGTGTTTACTTCAAAACACTGGTTTGAATAAAAAAATAAATAGTATTTTTTGCAATTTGAAAAATGGCATATTTTGAAACAGACTATAACCTAGTAAAATCACCCAAAATCCGACCAATTTTGGCATTTATAATTACTGCTCTATCTAAACAAGACATTGGTTACAGTTTGTGATACTTTACAGCATGATTAATATTTTTGCTTGCATTCTTTGTGTTACACCCATTTTTCGTAAAAATGACAATTTTCACGAACCAAAATTTCAGTCATGTTCTTACTTCTAATCCAATTTAAAATTTTTAAAAGTGTTTAAAAGTTTGGTATTTGTATATGCAAAATAAAACAAAAAACAGTTCCGACATTTATTGAAGCAATAATGATTTATCAAATATTCTTAGGGTCCATCCGATTTTCTCTTCATTTTCATTAATGTAGAAAAAAGAAACAGACTATAGTCTGGTTTTTGGGGTCTAAATTTAGATCGAGTGTCATAATACTTGTTTTTATATAGAACTTTCACTTTCAAAACGATTAAAGTTTCAAACCAAAGGATGCATTGTAAAAAATCATTTTTCGTATACGCTGCACATATGAATACGGGAAAATCTTTTACTTCATTAAAAGATACCTTATTATAATTTGAGTTTATATTACAAATGACAGAAAATAATCTTTTCTTTTACGCCAAGGGGAGCTGATCAAAGAGAGGTACCCCCTTCTTGAAAAGGTCGAAAAAATTTGGAGGGTTGTTTGAGGAAATACGGTATTTCACATAGATGTTTTAACTTGCCGTACAAATTGTTGCCGATTTTTTGGAAGATGTATATGTACTCAAAAGAACGGGCATAGTTTGAATTCTGCTTTTGAGTGTTTACTTCAAAACACTGGTTTGAATAAAAAAATAAATAGTATTTTTTGCAATTTGAAAAATGGCATATTTTGAAACAGACTATAACCTAGTAAAATCACCCAAAATCCGACCAATTTTGGCATTTATAATTACTGCTCTATCTAAACAAGACATTGGTTACAGTTTGTGATACTTTACAGCATGATTAATATTTTTGCTTGCATTCTTTGTGTTACACCCATTTTTCGTAAAAATCAGCCCGGATGCCAGTGTTACAGGAGAGTTCTTTTTAACGACACAGGTCACGTGACTTTCGATAAAAAATGGTGTACATTTTTAGATTTTCGAGGCATCTTTAAAAACTAACTTTTTGCATAATAAACATAGCAATATTTAGACACGTTTGGAACCATTCGATTGCCAAAAGATTTTTTAAAATAATTTTGCATAGATAATCCACTAAAAAGTAGTTTTTGATAATAAATTTAGACGAAAACCGACGAACTTTGCAAAACATTGTGGTGTTCGTGCTGAAAATTTTCACGAAAATGTTTCTTAAACAGACAAGAAACGGGAAAATATTTATAAGTACGGTTAGATTAATCATTTCTGTAAGCTATCATGTGTACGTTAGCCCCCGAGGGCCAAGGGGATGCGATTGTGTCAGTTGATTCCAGACCTACCGTCGCTTGAAATGATAAACAGACGACATTTTCCTTATAAATACTAACACATACGGTGAGGCAGCTAATTTCCGGAAGCACTTGGCCAAGAAAAAAAGTAAAATAAAACACTTTATTTGTATTATGCTATATTTAAACAATGATAATAATAAATTTTGAAAATTCCCATGCTGAGCAACCGACGACCATTTGATTTCTGAGAAGGGGGGGGCTATAGCTGGCAGTTGTAGATTATTTATTTTCTAAATTTTGCAGATCAGAAAATTTATTTTCCGCCGCTACTCGACGAGAATATTTATTTTCTATATACAATACTAAAGAATCTTGTGGCAGATTATTTATTTTTTTAATTTTCTTGGAGGTAAAGTCCAAGATTATTTATTTCCAAGCTTTTCCAGGCTAGAATTACAGAATCACTTGAAATGTTTGTTGTGTGTGTGTTATCTTTGATAATAAGTCAGTGGAACCCTGCGACTTGAAAATATTTTGCTATGAAAGACCACCAATGTCTGTAAACCAATATTTTGTAATTAATATAGAGAGTAACGTCTTGTAACCTAGGGGTCTATGGGATCACTTTATTTTATTTTAAAATTCGGATTTCAAGTGAAATCAGTCACTGATCCGTACCAGGCTTGTTGTTGATGAATGTTAGTCTGAGATACATTTGCAATTATCCAAGATTAAGATTAGCATTTTCGCTATTGTCATATTGTTATGTTCTCTCAGGTTTTATGATCTTTTATAGGTTAACCACATGTATGGATCGATCAGCCCCCTAAATCCGATCATAATGTACCGTCGGCGCTGTGCCCTTTTGTGACTACGAAAAGCTCAACTTGCTATATTTTATAATGTGTTTTCACATGTCCAGTCTTCGTCATTTTGGAAGGGTGTGTTTATGCAAATTTTCTTGTCATCTATGTATATATTTTTCGGTAATATTTCAGTTTGGATAGAGCTTGTCAGTCAAGAAACGAGGGATTGGGTTGGTGTTTTGTCCTTGAAACACGGTTTAAGAATATGCAATGTTGAAGGCAGGTTAAGTTAAACAACTAGGAGCTTTCTGCTTTTCCAGGGTTGGGCATATAGTTTTACCCTTGTCCGTTCGTACCACTTTAGTTATGATCCGTATCTCGGGTAATACGTCACATACAAGAAATGTCACTGCCACCTATATTTTAAGCATGAACGTCCGTATCTCGAATATGGGGGTCAATGATACCTTGGGTCATGCAACACTACGACCAATCAAACATTGAAATAAGTGTGACCTATATCATATATGATCATATTAAGGTCCATATCTCCAGTTCTAGAAGTGGGGGGAGGGTGAATCAATGAACCATGGAGCGGATGCCAGAGGTACACTATTATGATGTTTTTTCCGTATACTCATAACCTGATGCATATCTGTACAAAGTTTCTTGTTGATATCATACTTCTCAAATGGAAAAGACACTTAAATTTATAAGTAAATCTAAGTATAACAACCCCTTTTTTCTGTGATCAATCAACCATGAAGTTGATAAGACAGTTACAATTTTAGGATGATTTTTGTTTGTTCATACTCTGTTTTAAGTTTCATGATGACAGGTGTGGTCATACTTCCTTCATGGTAAAGTCACTTAAACCTGAAGATAAACAAAGTTCAACCATGGAGTTGATGAGACAGGTACATATATATGATGCTTTTTGTTTGTTCATACATTTGTACTCTGTATTAAGTTTCATGATGATACCATACTTCCTTCATGGTAAAGTCACCTAAACCTGAAGATAAACCTAAGTATAACACTCCCCTTTTTCTGTGATAAAACAACCATAAGGTTGATGAGACAGGTACAATATATGATTTTTTTTTGTTCATACTCTGTATTAAGTTTCATGTTGATACCATACTTCCTTCATGGTAAAGTCATTTAAACCTGAAGATAAACCTAAGAAAATAACACTCCATTTTTTTTGGTTATCAATCAACCATTAAGTTTGTGAGACAAGTACAATTTTATGATGATTTTTGTTTGATGATACCATGATGTATATGTATTAAGTTTCATGATGATACCATACTACCTTCATAGAAAAGTAGCTTAAACCTGGAGGTAAACCTGGTGGGACGAACAGACTGAACACTATATTCTTCTTTGGAAGATGGGCATGATAAAAATTGCAATAAGGCCTTTTACTTGTATAGCCATTTAAAAAGAACAGGTGGGTTCAACCAGATTTTATGGTGCCAAACCTACATGTACTCTGTCAAATTCTTTTTGTAAGGTTCAAATGATCAAGATTAAGATGGTTTCATGAAAATATTAAACCTAATAACATACATTCTTATCCACTTCCCGTAAAATAAAAAGAGAGGAATTCATACAATTAAATGAAGAAACTTTTATTGTTACATTTATAATAACAAAAATAAAATATCAAATAAACTATTTTAAACTTAACAAATAAAAAAAAAACACACACAGAATGAAACAACTGAAAAACAAACCAAAATAAATAACTAAAATAAGAAATAAAAATTAAAATAATTTTTTTTCAAAAAAATACTATGATGGCAATTGATGCAATATTTTAACTTTTTGACTAAATTCAAGTTTAATTTAAATCAGTAAGATTGTAATATAGCCTCTCATTAGCCAAAGAATGATGTACAAGAAAGACCTTTCACCAAGACAACACAAGATGACCAGCATCACACAAAGTGGGTACTAAAGGCACAATGCCCGCTTTCCCCGAAAGACAGAATGACTAGCATTCACATAAAGTAAACAAACACACAAAATGACCAGCATCACACAAAGTGGGTACTAAATGCACAATGCCCGCTTTCCCCAAAAGACAGAATGACTAGCATTCACATATAAGGATACTATGGTCTACCTGTACATCATTAAAAGAGTAAATAGGATTTATATTCTTTTTGTTTATTAATATGCATACTTCATAATTATTAATATGCATACTTGATATAAAAAAGCTAGTATTTCAAAATTTAAAAAATCAATTACTGAAACAAACAATGATTGCGATAAATAATTTTAATAACTCAACTGAGGTAGTAGAATAAAAATCTTCAAAATAAAATAAAAAGTTAAAAAATCAACTGAGGTATTAAATAGAATAAAATTCTTTAAAATAAAAAAGCTAAAAATAAACTGAGGTAATAGAATAAAAATCTTTAAAATAAAATAAAAAAGCTAAAAAATAGGACGTATTCAAATCACTTGTAGAAAAACAGTCTATTTATTCCTCCCATCATGTCATCTTCAACCTTGATCAAATGTCTATTTATTCTTCTCATCATGTCACCTCCAACCTTTAATACCATACTGTCCATATTTCTTTAAAATTTCTGAAATAAAAACGAAAATAATAAAAATATACTCGTTATAAAGGTAACAGCAATTTTAAACAGTTGAAACAGTCTTAAACTTTGAATCAAATAACTTCAACAATAACATATATACAAAATTTAAAATAATTTGCATAAGTCGCTAAAATCACAAAATTATCATAACAAGGAAATAATTGAAATCTATAATAATCATTATTTAGTTACTATTTCATAAAACAAATGCTCTAGCAATTTATATCAAGCAGAAACATGTGAGAAGGGAAAATAACAATGAATGTGGAATACAATAGCAAAATAATCATAATCCTTAATACAAGAATCATCCTCAAATTTTAACAAATCAACATATTCTCAGTCTGAAATACAAAATCTCATAGTAAAAATCAACATTTTCTCAGACTGATACAAAAATCATCATTTTCTCAGACTGAAATACAAAACATCATCTTAATAAGAAAAAAAATTATTTCTCAGACTGACACAAATCATCATTTCTCAGTGTTTTCTTAGTTCAAAGCAGCATCATAATTGGTCATAGAAAACAATTTTCTCAGCCTGAAATACTAGGTATAATTAATAATAAAAACAGCATCATAATTGGTCATTACAAAAAGCAACATTTTCTCAGACTGAAATATAAAAACCAGCATCATAATCTCATACATGTAGTAGAAAGCAACATTTTCTTAGACAAGGACATAAAAACAGCATCACAATTGGTCATACATGTAAAAGAAAACAACATTTTCTCAGCCTAAAACACAAAACAGGATCATAATATCAAAGAAGAAAACATCATTCTCTCAGACTTAAATATAAAAACAGCATTATAATGTCATACATGTAGTAGAAAGCAACATTTTCTTAGACAAGGACATAAAAACAGCATCACAATTGGTCATACATGTAAAAGAAAACAACATTTTCTCAGCCTAAAACACAAAACAGGATCATAATATCAAAGAAGAAAACATCATTCTCTCAGACTTAAATATAAAAACAGCATTATAATGTCATACATGTAGTAGAAAGCAACATTTTCTTAGACAAAGACCTAAAAACAGCATCACAATTGGTCATACATGTAAAAGAAAACAACATTTTCTCAGCCTAAAACACAAAACAGGATCATAATATCAAAGAAGAAAACATCATTCTCTCAGACTTAAATATAAAACAGCATTATAATGTCATACATGTAGTAGAAAGCAACATTTTCTGAGACAAGGACATAAAAACAGCATCACAATTGGTCATACATGTAAAAGAAAACAACATTTTCTCAGCCTAAAACACAAAACAGGATCATAATATCAAAGAAGAAAACATCATTCTCTCAGACTTAAATATAAAAACAGCATTATAATGTCATACATGTAGTAGAAAGCAACATTTTCTTAGACAAAGACCTAAAAACAGCATCACAATTGGTCATACATGTAAAAGAAAACAACATTTTCTCAGCCTAAAACACAAAACAGGATCATAATATCAAAGAAGAAAACATCATTCTCTCAGACTTAAATATAAAACAGCATTATAATGTCATACATGTAGTAGAAAGCAACATTTTCTGAGACAAGGACATAAAAACAGCATCACAATTGGTCATACATGTAAAAGAAAACAACATTTTTATGTTTAACTGTTGAAATATACTTTTAGCAAATCCATATCGACAAAGCTCACTTGAAAACAAATTCCAATCTGTAAGTTCTTTTTCTGAAACATGAAAATCATCAATTGATAAACAGGAAAATTTATTTGGCCTGGAGTTTGAAGGCTCAAAATAAATTTCAGAAGAATACGCTTTCTCAACTAAAAGCTTGGGAACACTTCTGTTTCTAGAATGTCTTACAGATAAAGATGTCTGGTTTGAATTATCTAGATCTAAATGTAAACAAGAATTATTATCTAAATTGTTATTATTAGTGACCCCATATGTCGTACTTTTTTCTGTTTCAATTGTTGGACGTGGCATAACGGCCTGTACAATGGTCCCATGAAACCCACTTTTATCACGACCAACTCCTACAACTGAATAAGCAGTGTTCTTATCTAGATTGTCAAAAGAAACAACTGTAAAAGACGATGACACCAAAGACCTTTGCTTCCCCTCTAAATCTACACACTTTTTAGAAATAAATCTTTTCAAAGAGTCTTTGGACACTCCAGCACCTAACCTGGCATTTATTGACAAAAACAAAGAGGATGAATTACTAAATTTGTCAAAGATATCAGTAAGTAATAGATGTAACGGACGAACACATTGAGAATTAAATGCATTAAAGAGACAACTACAAATGTAGAGCCGAGGTAAAGCTCTACAGATGTCTAGATCACATGTGTCACCTAAAATAGGGGTGTTTAAATCAAAACGTTTAAAAACGTTTTCTTCTCTTTCTGTTGCAGTTAATCTACAAATAAAATTCCACAATATGAAAGGAATTTTTTCAACCTCTTCTTTATACTTAAACTGATAAAAATCATCCAAGTCATTTGTACAAGTGCTTATATTTTCAGAAACATACTTTTTAATATGACTTCTCAATATTGATATTGAGCTCTGCAAGATCTTATCTTGTCCGCTAAGTTTTCTATTCTCTGAAAGTAAAGCAGATTTTTTTTTAATAAGACATTCTTTTCATTTGTATATCTTTTAGTTTCCTGTTCATGGAATATAATAAAGGAAATGTAACTGGACAAAATATCTGTTCCGTTTCTATAAAGAAGACGACCAACTTTTTTATTTCTTGGTGTATATGACTCCAAACACTTTCCCAGTTTAACAGTTAGAAATCTAAAAAGCCAACGGATGTCATGAGTATGTTTAGCAAACTGATAATCATTTAAAATAAAATTGTTAGCATCTGCAATCTTTTGCACACCATCTTTAAAGTTATCATATAAAGTTGACAATAAAATAACTTTTTCCTCTAAAAAAAGACTAACAAGCTTTTCTAGAATGGACTGAAAGGCAAATAAATCAATATTATCAATAGATATTTTTTCTTTTTCTATGAAAAGGTTATAATCTGATAAACACTGTTTCAAACACTGATCTGTCTGAAAAACTGAGAACTCTCCTTTGTCAGACCTACAAAATGTATAAAAGGATTTATAACAAGCATAACAACATGTGGGCTTTTGCTTGAACTTTTCGTCTGTATCAGAATTCAGCTGACATTTCAAATACCTGAAAAAAAGTTCTTTATTCTCATCAGGAATGTTAACATATCTTTTCTGTTTATCAGTTTCACATACAATGCAAGGATTAGTAGAAGACACATTAATGTACCTGTTAAACTTATTATAATGTCTGTGACACAGTCCAATTTCTGAAAATAAATTACCATGTTCAAATTCAAACAATGTCTGAAATAGATCTTGGTCTACTTTTGTAATATGAGACACATTTTCATTACAAATTTTATGTTTAGAAAGAAAGCATAAATCATTAGACTCATTTTTACTTTTCTTGCTAGATATATGACTATCTACATTATGCTTTTGCTTATCTTCAAATGATTTTTGAAGTCTAATGAAACATTTCCTGCAAATACAAGATTTATCTGTAAGAAAAGAGTGTTTTTCTTTGACAAATTTACATAAATCAGGTAGTACTGAAATTTTATTTTCTAAATGAATATAACGTTTAGAAACATCATATTTTCCACAATCGGGAATTTCACATGGCCCTGGAACTTTCTCTGGGTGCAATTTAGAGCAATTGCTTCTGTCGGCCATGGAAGTCATGGTTAAAAGATGGATGCATGACAAACACACAGTAACAAGAACTGCAATATAAAAATGTGATATCATCAATGTAACTGTAACAAGCAATTGCAATGACACACAATTAGGATGAGAAATGATACAACTGTAGCTACATCGTAGTTATTGCAACATTTTGAAACGAGTTATTAAATACTGCAAGTTCTCTAAATAAAAATACATATATATTAAAGAAATATTTGAATCAGTAAGTCACAAGAACATGTACATGTACAAAAAGGAATAAATACAGTGAAATACATGTACAATACAAATCATGTTCAATACGAAAGGGTACAAAATGTATAAGAAATGGACAAAAGTCAAGTAAGGATGGAAGATCAATTCTGGATATGTAAAAAAACAACACTCGATATTCTTCAATGTACAAGCACCTGTTTTATAGACAGCAATGACAAATATCAAGTACTAATGAACATGTCAATAAACTACAACTGCAAATAAAATTAAAGGCAATGATCGGCAAGGAAAATGCTACTTAACACCCAGGACGTCACCACTGATGATCTGTAATAGCAATGAAAACTACTACCAAATTAAATTTGAAGACTACATCATAACAAATCTGTGCATAACACCCAGCTAAATATGAACTATAATACACTTAATACACAATACAATACAGAGAAACTATATACAACTGTAAAACTAATAGGGTGAATGGTTTTTAGTGCCTACATCATGTCATGAAAATACACGTGTCGTGGTGTTGACTCGAAACAAGATGAATAATACCTAATAAAACAACTCAAAAAGGGTCAAATCGTCACATATCTGTTACAAAGAAGTGTCACCTGTAGTAATAAACTTTAAATTTTCAATCTATATGAATATAAACTAAAATAAAAAGGGATGCAGGTTGCTGATGCTGCTGTATTTTTCCAAAATGGCGATGAAAAAGACCCCCCTTTTTATCGCCCTTGTTTACAAAAATAGAACATGGAAACGGGTAGAAAATTGTATGTGTAGAGCAAGGAATGATTAAATTTTTACTTTTGGAAACCAGTTTCGATAAAGAACCAATGGGATGCAATTGTGTCAGATATTTTTACCAGGGGAATTTCCCGCCATATTTTTATCTCCAAAAAAATAACAAGCTAATTTTTCAACTAAATATTCTTACCTGGGATTGATATCCACAAATTTTACATACAGTCATTTAGCAAAACTATTCTTCTATCCATATTTGCAGTTGTATTTCGATATATTTTAATGATTACACAAAAAAACACGTTTTATTTACGATGTCCACTGTAAACAAACATACAAAACATTTTGCGATGCTGGCGCCACCTGGCGAATTTGCAGTTGCGGGCCCTGAATCAATTGTCGATAGGTTAATGGGCGGAGGTAGAAAGCTTGTCACTGGCATTCGGGCTGAATGACAATTTTCACGAACCAAAATTTCAGTCATGTTCTTACTTCTAATCCAATTTAAAATTTTTAAAAGTGTTTAAAAGTTTGGTATTTGTATATGCAAAATAAAACAAAAAACAGTTCCGACATTTATTGAAGCAATAATGATTTATCAAATATTCTTAGGGTCCATCCGATTTTCTCTTCATTTTCATTAATGTAGAAAAAAGAAACAGACTATAGTCTGGTTTTTGGGGTCTAAATTTAGATCGAGTGTCATAATACTTGTTTTTATATAGAACTTTCACTTTCAAAACGATTAAAGTTTCAAACCAAAGGATGCATTGTAAAAAATCATTTTTCGTCTAGGTTACAATAGCGTATTGATTTACAATGCATTTTCCATAGGGGGGTACCCTGGTTTTCGATTTTTTAAAAAATAGATCTTACCCGAATTTTCATTTCTTTGGCACAGAACCTTTGTGTTGACATGCATATGTTTGTTTTTAGCCAATAAAAAAATGGGGTTCGTGCGGCGTTTATGGGCGTAATTTTTGGTCGAAAAAAGGGGGGGGGCTTTTTTAACGTTATTTTAATTGCGCATTTTACATTATTATGAGCGCATAGGTGACTTCAGAATTTCTTTGCCAGTATTACCCAAAAGCTTGCTTGGTGCTATATTTAGAAACAACAAATATATCAACCAATGGAAATCATGTCTGTATTTTCTCCTACGCTTTACATTGGGTTCAAAAACTTACCGGTGACCGGGATTTGCTAATGCGCAATTGTAACCTATACGCTGCACATATGAATACGGGAAAATCTTTTACTTCATTAAAAGTTACCTTATTATAATTTGAGTTTATATTACAAATGACAGAAAATAATCTTTTCTTTTACGCCAAGGGGAGCTGATCAAAGAGAGGTACCCCCTTCTTGAAAAGGTCGAAAAAATTTGGAGGGTTGTTTGAGGAAATACGGTATTTCACAAAGATGTTTTAACTTGCCGTACAAATTGTTGCCGATTTTTTGGAAGATGTATATGTACTCAAAAGAACGGGCATAGTTTGAATTCTGCTTTTGAGTGTTTACTTCAAAACACTGGTTTGAATAAAAAAATAAATATAATTTTTCGCAATTTGAAAAATGGCATATTTTGAAACAGACTATAACCTAGTAAAATCACCCAAAATCCAACCAATTTTGGCATTTATAATTACTGCTCTATCTAAACAAGACCTTGGTTACAGTTTGTGATACTTTACAGCATGATTAATATTTTTGCTTGCATTCTTTGTGTTACACCCATTTTTCGTAAAAATGACAATTTTCACGAACCAAAATTTCAGTCATGTTCTTACTTCTAATCCAATTTAAAATTTTTAAAAGTGTTTAAAAGTTTGGTATTTGTATATGCAAAATAAAACAAAAAACAGTTCCGACATTTATTGAAGCAATAATGATTTATCAAATATTCTTAGGGTCCATCCGATTTTCTCTTCATTTTCATTAATGTAGAAAAAAGAAACAGACTATAGTCTGGTTTTTGGGGTCTAAATTTAGATCGAGTGTCATAATACTTGTTTTTATATAGAACTTTCACTTTCAAAACGATTAAAGTTTCAAACCAAAGGATGCATTGTAAAAAATCATTTTTCGTCTAGGTTACAATAGCGTATTGATTTACAATGCATTTTCCATAGGGGGGTACCCTGGTTTTCGATTTTTAAAAAAAATAGATCTTACCCGAATTTTCATTTCTTTGGCACAGAACCTTTGTGTTGACATGCATATGTTTATTTTTAGCCAATAAAAAAATGGGGTTCGTGAGGCGTTTATGGGCGTAATTTTTGGTCGAAAAAAGGGGGGTGCTTTTTTAACGTTATTTTAATTGCGCATTTTACATTATTATGAGCGCATAGGTGACTTCAGAATTTCTTTGCCAGTATTACCCAAAAGCTTGCTTGGTGCTATATTTAGAAACAACAAATATATCAACCAATGGAAATCATTTCTGTATTTTCTCCTACGCTTTACATTGGGTTCAAAAACTTACCGGTGACCGGGATTTGCTAATGCGCAATTGTAACCTTTACGCTGCACATATGAATACGGGAAAATCTTTTACTTCATTAAAAGATACCTTATTATAATTTGAGTTTATATTACAAATGACAGAAAATAATCTTTTCTTTTACGCCAAGGGGAGCTGATCAAAGAGAGGTACCCCCTTCTTGAAAAGGTCGAAAAAATTTGGAGGGTTGTTTGAGGAAATACGGTATTTCACAAAGATGTTTTAACTTGCCGTTGCCGATTTTTTGGAAGATGTATATGTACTCAAAAGAACGGGCATAGTTTGAATTCTGCTTTTGAGTGTTTACTTCAAAACACTGGTTTGAATAAAAAAATAAATATAATTTTTCGCAATTTGAAAAATGGCATATTTTGAAACAGACTATAACCTAGTAAAATCACCCAAAATCCGACCAATTTTGGCATTTATAATTACTGCTCTATCTAAACAAGACATTGGTTACAGTTTGTGATACTTTACAGCATGATTAATATTTTCGCTTGCATTCTTTGTGTTACACCCATTTTTCGTAAAAATGACAATTTTCACGAACCAAAATTTCAGTCATGTTCTTACTTCTAATCCAATTTAAAATTTTTAAAAGTGTTTAAAAGTTTGGTATTTGTATATGCGAAATAAAACAAAAAACAGTTCCGACATTTATTGAAGCAATAATGATTTATCAAATATTCTTAGGGTCCATCCGATTTTCTCTTCATTTTCATTAATGTAGAAAAAAGAAACAGACTATAGTCTGGTTTTTAGGGTCTAAATTTAGATCGAGTGTCATAATACTTGTTTTTATATAGAACTTTCACTTTCAAAACGATTAAAGTTTCAAACCAAAGGATGCATTGTAAAAAATCATTTTTCGTCTAGGTTACAATAGCGTATTGATTTACAATGCATTTTCTATAGGGGGGTACCCTGGTTTTCGATTTTTTAAAAAAATAGATCTTACCCGAATTTTCATTTCTTTGGCACAGAACCTTTGTGTTGACATGCATATGTTTATTTTTAGCCAATAAAAAAATGGGGTTCGTGCGGCGTTTATGGGCGTAATTTTTGGTCGAAAAAAGGGGGGGCTTTTTTAACGTTATTTTAATTGCGCATTTTACATTATTATGAGCGCATAGGTGACTTCAGAATTTCTTTGCCAGTATTACCCAAAAGCTTGCTTGGTGCTATATTTAGAAACAACAAATATATCAACCAATGGAAATCATTTCTGTATTTTCTCCTACGCTTTACATTGGGTTCAAAAACTTACCGGTGACCGGGATTTGCTAATGCGCAATTGTAACCTATACGCTGCACATATGAATACGGGAAAATCTTTTACTTCATTAAAAGATACTTTATTATAATTTGAGTTTATATTACAAATGACAGAAAATAATCTTTTCTTTTACGCCAAGGGGAGCTGATCAAAGAGAGGTACCCCCTTCTTGAAAAGGTCGAAAAAATTTGGAGGGTTGTTTGAGGAAATACGGTATTTCACAAAGATGTTTTAACTTGCCGTACAAATTGTTGCCGATTTTTTGGAAGATGTATATGTACTCAAAAGAACGGGCATAGTTTGAATTCTGCTTTTGAGTGTTTACTTCAAAACACTGGTTTGAATAAAAAAATAAATATAATTTTTCGCAATTTGAAAAATGGCATATTTTGAAACAGACTATAACCTAGTAAAATCACCCAAAATCCGACCAATTTTGGCATTTATAATTACTGCTCTATCTAAACAAGACCTTGGTTACAGTTTGTGATACTTTACAGCATGATTAATATTTTTGCTTGCATTCTTTGTGTTACACCCATTTTTCGTAAAAATGACAATTTTCACGAACCAAAATTTCAGTCATGTTCTTACTTCTAATCCAATTTAAAATTTTTAAAAGTGTTTAAAAGTTTGGTATTTGTATATGCAAAATAAAACAAAAAACAGTTCCGACATTTATTGAAGCAATAATGATTTATCAAATATTCTTAGGGTCCATCCGATTTTCTCTTCATTTTCATTAATGTAGAAAAAAGAAACAGACTATAGTCTGGTTTTTGGGGTCTAAATTTAGATCGAGTGTCATAATACTTGTTTTTATATAGAACTTTCACTTTCAAAACGATTAAAGTTTCAAACCAAAGAATGCATTGTAAAAAATCATTTTTCGTCTAGGTTACAATAGCGTATTGATTTACAATGCATTTTCCATAGGGGGGTACCCTGGTTTTCGATTTTTTTAAAAATAGATCTTACCCGAATTTTCATTTCTTTGGCACAGAACCTTTGTGTTGACATGCATATGTTTATTTTTAGCCAATAAAAAAATGGGGTTCGTGCGGCGTTTATGGGCGTAATTTTTGGTCGAAAAAAGGGGGGTGCTTTTTTAACGTTATTTTAATTGCGCATTTTACATTATTATGAGCGCATAGGTGACTTCAGAATTTCTTTGCCAGTATTACCCAAAAGCTTGCTTGGTGCTATATTTAGAAACAACAAATATATCAACCAATGGAAATCATTTCTGTATTTTCTCCTACGCTTTACATTGGGTTCAAAAACTTACCGGTGACCGGGATTTGCTAATGCGCAATTGTAACCTATACGCTGCACATATGAATACGGGAAAATCTTTTACTTCATTAAAAGATACTTTATTATAATTTGAGTTTATATTACAAATGACAGAAAATAATCTTTTCTTTTACGCCAAGGGGAGCTGATCAAAGAGAGGTACCCCCTTCTTGAAAAGGTCGAAAAAATTTGGAGGGTTGTTTGAGGAAATACGGTATTTCACAAAGATGTTTTAACTTGCCGTACAAATTGTTGCCGATTTTTTGGAAGATGTATATGTACTCAAAAGAACGGGCATAGTTTGAATTCTGCTTTTGAGTGTTTACTTCAAAACACTGGTTTGAATAAAAAAATAAATATAATTTTTCGCAATTTGAAAAATGGCATATTTTGAAACAGACTATAACCTAGTAAAATCACCCAAAATCCGACCAATTTTGGCATTTATAATTACTGCTCTATCTAAACAAGACCTTGGTTACAGTTTGTGATACTTTACAGCATGATTAATATTTTTGCTTGCATTCTTTGTGTTACACCCATTTTTCGTAAAAATGACAATTTTCACGAACCAAAATTTCAGTCATGTTCTTACTTCTAATCCAATTTAAAATTTTTAAAAGTGTTTAAAAGTTTGGTATTTGTATATGCAAAATAAAACAAAAAACAGTTCCGACATTTATTGAAGCAATAATGATTTATCAAATATTCTTAGGGTCCATCCGATTTTCTCTTCATTTTCATTAATGTAGAAAAAAGAAACAGACTATAGTCTGGTTTTTGGGGTCTAAATTTAGATCGAGTGTCATAATACTTGTTTTTATATAGAACTTTCACTTTCAAAACGATTAAAGTTTCAAACCAAAGAATGCATTGTAAAAAATCATTTTTCGTCTAGGTTACAATAGCGTATTGATTTACAATGCATTTTCCATAGGGGGGTACCCTGGTTTTCGATTTTTTTAAAAATAGATCTTACCCGAATTTTCATTTCTTTGGCACAGAACCTTTGTGTTGACATGCATATGTTTATTTTTAGCCAATAAAAAAAATGGGGTTCGTGCGGCGTTTATGGGCGTAATTTTGGTCGAAAAAAGGGGGGTGCTTTTTTAACGTTATTTTAATTGCGCATTTTACATTATTATGAGCGCATAGGTGACTTCAGAATTTCTTTGCCAGTATTACCCAAAAGCTTGCTTGGTGCTATATTTAGAAACAACAAATATATCAACCAATGGAAATCATTTCTGTATTTTCTCCTACGCTTTACATTGGGTTCAAAAACTTACCGGTGACCGGGATTTGCTAATGCGCAATTGTAACCTATACGCTGCACATATGAATACGGGAAAATCTTTTACTTCATTAAAAGATACTTTATTATAATTTGAGTTTATATTACAAATGACAGAAAATAATCTTTTCTTTTACGCCAAGGGGAGCTGATCAAAGAGAGGTACCCCCTTCTTGAAAAGGTCGAAAAAATTTGGAGGGTTGTTTGAGGAAATACGGTATTTCACAAAGATGTTTTAACTTGCCGTACAAATTGTTGCCGATTTTTTGGAAGATGTATATGTACTCAAAAGAACGGGCATAGTTTGAATTCTGCTTTTGAGTGTTTACTTCAAAACACTGGTTTGAATAAAAAAATAAATATAATTTTTCGCAATTTGAAAAATGGCATATTTTGAAACAGACTATAACCTAGTAAAATCACCCAAAATCCGACCAATTTTGGCATTTATAATTACTGCTCTATCTAAACAAGACCTTGGTTACAGTTTGTGATACTTTACAGCATGATTAATATTTTTGCTTGCATTCTTTGTGTTACACCCATTTTTCGTAAAAATGACAATTTTCACGAACCAAAATTTCAGTCATGTTCTTACTTCTAATCCAATTTAAAATTTTTAAAAGTGTTTAAAAGTTTGGTATTTGTATATGCAAAATAAAACAAAAAACAGTTCCGACATTTATTGAAGCAATAATGATTTATCAAATATTCTTAGGGTCCATCCGATTTTCTCTTCATTTTCATTAATGTAGAAAAAAGAAACAGACTATAGTCTGGTTTTTGGGGTCTAAATTTAGATCGAGTGTCATAATACTTGTTTTTATATAGAACTTTCACTTTCAAAACGATTAAAGTTTCAAACCAAAGAATGCATTGTAAAAAATCATTTTTCGTCTAGGTTACAATAGCGTATTGATTTACAATGCATTTTCCATAGGGGGGTACCCTGGTTTTCGATTTTTTTAAAAATAGATCTTACCCGAATTTTCATTTCTTTGGCACAGAACCTTTGTGTTGACATGCATATGTTTATTTTTAGCCAATAAAAAAATGGGGTTCGTGCGGCGTTTATGGGCGTAATTTTTGGTCGAAAAAAGGGGGGTGCTTTTTTAACGTTATTTTAATTGCGCATTTTACATTATTATGAGCGCATAGGTGACTTCAGAATTTCTTTGCCAGTATTACCCAAAAGCTTGCTTGGTGCTATATTTAGAAACAACAAATATATCAACCAATGGAAATCATTTCTGTATTTTCTCCTACGCTTTACATTGGGTTCAAAAACTTACCGGTGACCGGGATTTGCTAATGCGCAATTGTAACCTATACGCTGCACATATGAATACGGGAAAATCTTTTACTTCATTAAAAGATACTTTATTATAATTTGAGTTTATATTACAAATGACAGAAAATAATCTTTTCTTTTACGCCAAGGGGAGCTGATCAAAGAGAGGTACCCCCTTCTTGAAAAGGTCGAAAAAATTTGGAGGGTTGTTTGAGGAAATACGGTATTTCACAAAGATGTTTTAACTTGCCGTACAAATTGTTGCCGATTTTTTGGAAGATGTATATGTACTCAAAAGAACGGGCATAGTTTGAATTCTGCTTTTGAGTGTTTACTTCAAAACACTGGTTTGAATAAAAAAATAAATATAATTTTTCGCAATTTGAAAAATGGCATATTTTGAAACAGACTATAACCTAGTAAAATCACCCAAAATCCGACCAATTTTGGCATTTATAATTACTGCTCTATCTAAACAAGACCTTGGTTACAGTTTGTGATACTTTACAGCATGATTAATATTTTTGCTTGCATTCTTTGTGTTACACCCATTTTTCGTAAAAATGACAATTTTCACGAACCAAAATTTCAGTCATGTTCTTACTTCTAATCCAATTTAAAATTTTTAAAAGTGTTTAAAAGTTTGGTATTTGTATATGCAAAATAAAACAAAAAACAGTTCCGACATTTATTGAAGCAATAATGATTTATCAAATATTCTTAGGGTCCATCCGATTTTCTCTTCATTTTCATTAATGTAGAAAAAAGAAACAGACTATAGTCTGGTTTTTGGGGTCTAAATTTAGATCGAGTGTCATAATACTTGTTTTTATATAGAACTTTCACTTTCAAAACGATTAAAGTTTCAAACCAAAGAATGCATTGTAAAAAATCATTTTTCGTCTAGGTTACAATAGCGTATTGATTTACAATGCATTTTCCATAGGGGGGTACCCTGGTTTTCGATTTTTTTAAAAATAGATCTTACCCGAATTTTCATTTCTTTGGCACAGAACCTTTGTGTTGACATGCATATGTTTATTTTTAGCCAATAAAAAAATGGGGTTCGTGCGGCGTTTATGGGCGTAATTTTTGGTCGAAAAAAGGGGGGTGCTTTTTTAACGTTATTTTAATTGCGCATTTTACATTATTATGAGCGCATAGGTGACTTCAGAATTTCTTTGCCAGTATTACCCAAAAGCTTGCTTGGTGCTATATTTAGAAACAACAAATATATCAACCAATGGAAATCATTTCTGTATTTTCTCCTACGCTTTACATTGGGTTCAAAAACTTACCGGTGACCGGGATTTGCTAATGCGCAATTGTAACCTATACGCTGCACATATGAATACGGGAAAATCTTTTACTTCATTAAAAGATACTTTATTATAATTTGAGTTTATATTACAAATGACAGAAAATAATCTTTTCTTTTACGCCAAGGGGAGCTGATCAAAGAGAGGTACCCCCTTCTTGAAAAGGTCGAAAAAATTTGGAGGGTTGTTTGAGGAAATACGGTATTTCACAAAGATGTTTTAACTTGCCGTACAAATTGTTGCCGATTTTTTGGAAGATGTATATGTACTCAAAAGAACGGGCATAGTTTGAATTCTGCTTTTGAGTGTTTACTTCAAAACACTGGTTTGAATAAAAAAATAAATATAATTTTTCGCAATTTGAAAAATGGCATATTTTGAAACAGACTATAACCTAGTAAAATCACCCAAAATCCGACCAATTTTGGCATTTATAATTACTGCTCTATCTAAACAAGACCTTGGTTACAGTTTGTGATACTTTACAGCATGATTAATATTTTTGCTTGCATTCTTTGTGTTACACCCATTTTTCGTAAAAATGACAATTTTCACGAACCAAAATTTCAGTCATGTTCTTACTTCTAATCCAATTTAAAATTTTTAAAAGTGTTTAAAAGTTTGGTATTTGTATATGCAAAATAAAACAAAAAACAGTTCCGACATTTATTGAAGCAATAATGATTTATCAAATATTCTTAGGGTCCATCCGATTTTCTCTTCATTTTCATTAATGTAGAAAAAAGAAACAGACTATAGTCTGGTTTTTGGGGTCTAAATTTAGATCGAGTGTCATAATACTTGTTTTTATATAGAACTTTCACTTTCAAAACGATTAAAGTTTCAAACCAAAGAATGCATTGTAAAAAATCATTTTTCGTCTAGGTTACAATAGCGTATTGATTTACAATGCATTTTCCATAGGGGGGTACCCTGGTTTTCGATTTTTTTAAAAATAGATCTTACCCGAATTTTCATTTCTTTGGCACAGAACCTTTGTGTTGACATGCATATGTTTATTTTTAGCCAATAAAAAAATGGGGTTCGTGCGGCGTTTATGGGCGTAATTTTTGGTCGAAAAAAGGGGGGTGCTTTTTTAACGTTATTTTAATTGCGCATTTTACATTATTATGAGCGCATAGGTGACTTCAGAATTTCTTTGCCAGTATTACCCAAAAGCTTGCTTGGTGCTATATTTAGAAACAACAAATATATCAACCAATGGAAATCATTTCTGTATTTTCTCCTACGCTTTACATTGGGTTCAAAAACTTACCGGTGACCGGGATTTGCTAATGCGCAATTGTAACCTATACGCTGCACATATGAATACGGGAAAATCTTTTACTTCATTAAAAGATACTTTATTATAATTTGAGTTTATATTACAAATGACAGAAAATAATCTTTTCTTTTACGCCAAGGGGAGCTGATCAAAGAGAGGTACCCCCTTCTTGAAAAGGTCGAAAAAATTTGGAGGGTTGTTTGAGGAAATACGGTATTTCACAAAGATGTTTTAACTTGCCGTACAAATTGTTGCCGATTTTTTGGAAGATGTATATGTACTCAAAAGAACGGGCATAGTTTGAATTCTGCTTTTGAGTGTTTACTTCAAAACACTGGTTTGAATAAAAAAATAAATATAATTTTTCGCAATTTGAAAAATGGCATATTTTGAAACAGACTATAACCTAGTAAAATCACCCAAAATCCGACCAATTTTGGCATTTATAATTACTGCTCTATCTAAACAAGACCTTGGTTACAGTTTGTGATACTTTACAGCATGATTAATATTTTTGCTTGCATTCTTTGTGTTACACCCATTTTTCGTAAAAATGACAATTTTCACGAACCAAAATTTCAGTCATGTTCTTACTTCTAATCCAATTTAAAATTTTTAAAAGTGTTTAAAAGTTTGGTATTTGTATATGCAAAATAAAACAAAAAACAGTTCCGACATTTATTGAAGCAATAATGATTTATCAAATATTCTTAGGGTCCATCCGATTTTCTCTTCATTTTCATTAATGTAGAAAAAAGAAACAGACTATAGTCTGGTTTTTGGGGTCTAAATTTAGATCGAGTGTCATAATACTTGTTTTTATATAGAACTTTCACTTTCAAAACGATTAAAGTTTCAAACCAAAGAATGCATTGTAAAAAATCATTTTTCGTCTAGGTTACAATAGCGTATTGATTTACAATGCATTTTCCATAGGGGGGTACCCTGGTTTTCGATTTTTTTAAAAATAGATCTTACCCGAATTTTCATTTCTTTGGCACAGAACCTTTGTGTTGACATGCATATGTTTATTTTTAGCCAATAAAAAAATGGGGTTCGTGCGGCGTTTATGGGCGTAATTTTTGGTCGAAAAAAGGGGGGTGCTTTTTTAACGTTATTTTAATTGCGCATTTTACATTATTATGAGCGCATAGGTGACTTCAGAATTTCTTTGCCAGTATTACCCAAAAGCTTGCTTGGTGCTATATTTAGAAACAACAAATATATCAACCAATGGAAATCATTTCTGTATTTTCTCCTACGCTTTACATTGGGTTCAAAAACTTACCGGTGACCGGGATTTGCTAATGCGCAATTGTAACCTATACGCTGCACATATGAATACGGGAAAATCTTTTACTTCATTAAAAGATACTTTATTATAATTTGAGTTTATATTACAAATGACAGAAAATAATCTTTTCTTTTACGCCAAGGGGAGCTGATCAAAGAGAGGTACCCCCTTCTTGAAAAGGTCGAAAAAATTTGGAGGGTTGTTTGAGGAAATACGGTATTTCACAAAGATGTTTTAACTTGCCGTACAAATTGTTGCCGATTTTTTGGAAGATGTATATGTACTCAAAAGAACGGGCATAGTTTGAATTCTGCTTTTGAGTGTTTACTTCAAAACACTGGTTTGAATAAAAAAATAAATATAATTTTTCGCAATTTGAAAAATGGCATATTTTGAAACAGACTATAACCTAGTAAAATCACCCAAAATCCGACCAATTTTGGCATTTATAATTACTGCTCTATCTAAACAAGACCTTGGTTACAGTTTGTGATACTTTACAGCATGATTAATATTTTTGCTTGCATTCTTTGTGTTACACCCATTTTTCGTAAAAATGACAATTTTCACGAACCAAAATTTCAGTCATGTTCTTACTTCTAATCCAATTTAAAATTTTTAAAAGTGTTTAAAAGTTTGGTATTTGTATATGCAAAATAAAACAAAAAACAGTTCCGACATTTATTGAAGCAATAATGATTTATCAAATATTCTTAGGGTCCATCCGATTTTCTCTTCATTTTCATTAATGTAGAAAAAAGAAACAGACTATAGTCTGGTTTTTGGGGTCTAAATTTAGATCGAGTGTCATAATACTTGTTTTTATATAGAACTTTCACTTTCAAAACGATTAAAGTTTCAAACCAAAGAATGCATTGTAAAAAATCATTTTTCGTCTAGGTTACAATAGCGTATTGATTTACAATGCATTTTCCATAGGGGGGTACCCTGGTTTTCGATTTTTTTAAAAATAGATCTTACCCGAATTTTCATTTCTTTGGCACAGAACCTTTGTGTTGACATGCATATGTTTATTTTTAGCCAATAAAAAAATGGGGTTCGTGCGGCGTTTATGGGCGTAATTTTTGGTCGAAAAAAGGGGGGTGCTTTTTTAACGTTATTTTAATTGCGCATTTTACATTATTATGAGCGCATAGGTGACTTCAGAATTTCTTTGCCAGTATTACCCAAAAGCTTGCTTGGTGCTATATTTAGAAACAACAAATATATCAACCAATGGAAATCATTTCTGTATTTTCTCCTACGCTTTACATTGGGTTCAAAAACTTACCGGTGACCGGGATTTGCTAATGCGCAATTGTAACCTATACGCTGCACATATGAATACGGGAAAATCTTTTACTTCATTAAAAGATACTTTATTATAATTTGAGTTTATATTACAAATGACAGAAAATAATCTTTTCTTTTACGCCAAGGGGAGCTGATCAAAGAGAGGTACCCCCTTCTTGAAAAGGTCGAAAAAATTTGGAGGGTTGTTTGAGGAAATACGGTATTTCACAAAGATGTTTTAACTTGCCGTACAAATTGTTGCCGATTTTTTGGAAGATGTATATGTACTCAAAAGAACGGGCATAGTTTGAATTCTGCTTTTGAGTGTTTACTTCAAAACACTGGTTTGAATAAAAAAATAAATATAATTTTTCGCAATTTGAAAAATGGCATATTTTGAAACAGACTATAACCTAGTAAAATCACCCAAAATCCGACCAATTTTGGCATTTATAATTACTGCTCTATCTAAACAAGACCTTGGTTACAGTTTGTGATACTTTACAGCATGATTAATATTTTTGCTTGCATTCTTTGTGTTACACCCATTTTTCGTAAAAATGACAATTTTCACGAACCAAAATTTCAGTCATGTTCTTACTTCTAATCCAATTTAAAATTTTTAAAAGTGTTTAAAAGTTTGGTATTTGTATATGCAAAATAAAACAAAAAACAGTTCCGACATTTATTGAAGCAATAATGATTTATCAAATATTCTTAGGGTCCATCCGATTTTCTCTTCATTTTCATTAATGTAGAAAAAAGAAACAGACTATAGTCTGGTTTTTGGGGTCTAAATTTAGATCGAGTGTCATAATACTTGTTTTTATATAGAACTTTCACTTTCAAAACGATTAAAGTTTCAAACCAAAGAATGCATTGTAAAAAATCATTTTTCGTCTAGGTTACAATAGCGTATTGATTTACAATGCATTTTCCATAGGGGGGTACCCTGGTTTTCGATTTTTTTAAAAATAGATCTTACCCGAATTTTCATTTCTTTGGCACAGAACCTTTGTGTTGACATGCATATGTTTATTTTTAGCCAATAAAAAAATGGGGTTCGTGCGGCGTTTATGGGCGTAATTTTTGGTCGAAAAAAGGGGGGTGCTTTTTTAACGTTATTTTAATTGCGCATTTTACATTATTATGAGCGCATAGGTGACTTCAGAATTTCTTTGCCAGTATTACCCAAAAGCTTGCTTGGTGCTATATTTAGAAACAACAAATATATCAACCAATGGAAATCATTTCTGTATTTTCTCCTACGCTTTACATTGGGTTCAAAAACTTACCGGTGACCGGGATTTGCTAATGCGCAATTGTAACCTATACGCTGCACATATGAATACGGGAAAATCTTTTACTTCATTAAAAGATACTTTATTATAATTTGAGTTTATATTACAAATGACAGAAAATAATCTTTTCTTTTACGCCAAGGGGAGCTGATCAAAGAGAGGTACCCCCTTCTTGAAAAGGTCGAAAAAATTTGGAGGGTTGTTTGAGGAAATACGGTATTTCACAAAGATGTTTTAACTTGCCGTACAAATTGTTGCCGATTTTTTGGAAGATGTATATGTACTCAAAAGAACGGGCATAGTTTGAATTCTGCTTTTGAGTGTTTACTTCAAAACACTGGTTTGAATAAAAAAATAAATATAATTTTTCGCAATTTGAAAAATGGCATATTTTGAAACAGACTATAACCTAGTAAAATCACCCAAAATCCGACCAATTTTGGCATTTATAATTACTGCTCTATCTAAACAAGACCTTGGTTACAGTTTGTGATACTTTACAGCATGATTAATATTTTTGCTTGCATTCTTTGTGTTACACCCATTTTTCGTAAAAATGACAATTTTCACGAACCAAAATTTCAGTCATGTTCTTACTTCTAATCCAATTTAAAATTTTTAAAAGTGTTTAAAAGTTTGGTATTTGTATATGCAAAATAAAACAAAAAACAGTTCCGACATTTATTGAAGCAATAATGATTTATCAAATATTCTTAGGGTCCATCCGATTTTCTCTTCATTTTCATTAATGTAGAAAAAAGAAACAGACTATAGTCTGGTTTTTGGGGTCTAAATTTAGATCGAGTGTCATAATACTTGTTTTTATATAGAACTTTCACTTTCAAAACGATTAAAGTTTCAAACCAAAGAATGCATTGTAAAAAATCATTTTTCGTCTAGGTTACAATAGCGTATTGATTTACAATGCATTTTCCATAGGGGGGTACCCTGGTTTTCGATTTTTTTAAAAATAGATCTTACCCGAATTTTCATTTCTTTGGCACAGAACCTTTGTGTTGACATGCATATGTTTATTTTTAGCCAATAAAAAAATGGGGTTCGTGCGGCGTTTATGGGCGTAATTTTTGGTCGAAAAAAGGGGGGTGCTTTTTTAACGTTATTTTAATTGCGCATTTTACATTATTATGAGCGCATAGGTGACTTCAGAATTTCTTTGCCAGTATTACCCAAAAGCTTGCTTGGTGCTATATTTAGAAACAACAAATATATCAACCAATGGAAATCATTTCTGTATTTTCTCCTACGCTTTACATTGGGTTCAAAACCTTACCGGTGACCGGGATTTGCTAATGCGCAATTGTAACCTATACTTGTGATATTGATATTTTGTTTAACCTTACAGATCGATGCTTCGCAGGGAAATGGTAATGAACAATTTCTCTATGGTGCGCGGTCAAGCATTGGATCATGATCTTAAACAATTCAGTATATGGATTATTAATGTTTTTGTTAAAGAATCGTAGTTTTTTTAATTCTAAATATACATTTAAAGAACAAAATATGTCTGTCAAAATTGTTGATTATTAAGATAAAGAATCTTAAAGTTATATTATAACTTCTAAAGTTTGAAAAAAAAGTTTTAAGTAAGTTACATAATCAATAGATTACATTTGCTATTTTTTGTTAATAACTGACCTGAAATTAAACTAAATGCAAAACGATACTTTACTTATTATCGAAGTTAATACAATATATGACATACCTCTGAATGCATTATCACATCCACCATCTTTGACTGCTGACGTGTCCGTTCTATAAATAAACTTTCCAGGTACGTTAATATTACTCAGATTAGTAACATTAATAACATCTGGTGTTCTTGATTGATTTATTGCTTTAAAATTGTACCCATTGCCTGCATCAAAGCCCACCTATAACAAATATACATGGGCATAGCAAGTACCATGTTGTATAATGACAAACTCGTAAGTCGCAGCAGTGTTTTACTCGTACTACGATAATGTTTGAACTTTCTATCTATTATTTTTTTAGTTTCTAAATTTTTTCTTTGTTTGTTTTAATACTGCAAAGGGTCTCACGGATTTTACTCTTACACAAACTTGCATCGGTGTTCTTTGGAATATGGACACAACTTACATACCTTAGCAACTGTTTGAAATTCTACAACGAAGAATAGACAGTAGCCTTCAACTATACTTGAAACACCTAACTTGCAAGATGCCATGGCTACTCCATCAAGGTATTTGGGGTTTTTCCACGAGCTAAGTAAGACTCGCGCGGCATTTACTGATGTAATATATTTATTGCTTAAATCCAACAAATATTACCAGTGCTGGCGTTCCACCAAGTCCAGTATTTTCGTCCCCGTCGCTACCTACTCCTGTTGTCCATTGTATCTTATTATAAAGAAATATCACAAATGATTGTTTCCCATTAGTTATCAGTATACACTGGAAAGTGTTCCTCTTAAAAAGAAAATTCAAAGAAATTGCAGAATAAAAAAAAACATCAAGTGAAAAAATCCAGCAACCAAATATTAAAGTATTTCAGAAAATAATTTATGGAAGTTCACCTTAGCTATTTCAATAAGCAAATCCTAAAAATGCAGAGGGCATTCAATATTTTTCTGAACAATTTATTTGTACATGTTGCAACATGTACAAAGTTGCAACTTCTACACGACATATATAAGTCTCCCGTGAAGGATGAAAACGTTAGAGTATTGTCTCTCGCCATTTATTCATTTTGTTACTCGTTATTTTAAAATATATACAACTGTACACTGTGTTATTAACATTTTACATATATACACACTGAAAGGTGTTCATCTAAAAATTTTAAAAAATTAAAGAAATTGCAGAATAAAAAAAGAAAATCAAGCGAAGAAAGTGTTTATACGCTCCCGAAGGGAGCGATAATGGTAGAAATGTCAACAATTTAGTTGTACTATTAGCTGAATTTTCCTTCAATATCCGGTATTTAACGCTTGTTTTCCCGAACTTTCAGCGTCTTTGTAACGCTTATCTATTTGAAAATTTCGAACGTCATTAAGCGCACTGGCTGAAGAAAAGCTAGCATTTTTTTTTCGAATACAAATTATTTTTAGAATTTATATAGCATGAAAAATATTTAAAGATACATTGTATTTAAAATTCGGGAGCGTCACAGGTTAAACCTGCCTCATATTATATGTAAACTTTTAAACAGTTGCAAAATGCATTTTCCATTTAAATTGAATTGAGAAAACAAACTTGTTTTTTTACCTTCTGCCGGCCAGCTGAAGATGCTCCGTAAAATGCAACATTGTCCCATGTAGCAACAAACACCCATTCAGCATTAAAGTATATCTGCTCAGCAAATACATCTCTGACTTCCGCTGTAGCTCGGTCTAAAAGTGTTCTGTTGTTTGTTTCGTAGAACAAGATGTCTCCGCCTTCTCTGGTATCTATATCACACCAGTATGGTGCAACTATTTTCCTGTTGTCAGTTAAGGGAAACTGCGTCGGATCAGGTTCGTAAAATTCATGGTCAAACGATATTGCACCATTTATATTAACCTGTATGGAAAGAAATACAAAGAATTAATTTTTCAGGTATATAAAAAACAAAAACCCCTGACCGCTGAATATAGAGGGCCAACGTGTGTTGAAAGCTTTATGCTTCATGCACGTTAAACATCCAAATGTGGACCGCCAAAAAGTGCACCAAATACAAAATTTAGGCTTAATTTTCCGCTTCTACCAACCTCTACATGTACCCCTTTTATTTACTATTCCAAATATCCCATTTAATGTTGAAAGGGCGTATAAGACCAACACACAGGTTAAATTGATCATCACCACTCTCATTTCATTTAACATGTTTAACGTAGATGCATTGCCCTTTGTAAGCGACTTAATAAAATTCCGGAATATGTTTTAATTAACTAATTTAAAAGAATTTTACTCGAACTTTCGATAGTAATAATAAAATACCAGGCTCTATTGCTGATTTTTGTTTGTGTGTGACTGGGTGCATATAAGTGGGTTTTGTATTATGTATCTAACATGTATGAACGCTATTTAAAGAGTCCTTGTATATGTTACAGTCATTTTCTTAATTTAGGCATTTTGTTAAATGACTGTAAATTTTAGGCATTTTATAAAATGCCGACGAATTTTAGGCATTCTATAAAATGACTAAATCTTCAGTCATTTAACAAAATGCCTGGAAAAATATTGAAAATTTTAATAAAATGCCTGAAATAAGAAAACAGCTTCTTAGTACTAAGAAAACAATTTAAAATGGGAATCAAGGCGGAATGTTAAATAAAAAGACATTATGCAAATAATAAAAATTCCGGATATTAAGTTTATTGCAATATTAAGTTTAAAAATAGCCATAGTAACCCCCTTCCGTATATACCAAATGGTTGCTTCTAGATAAACAAGAGTCCCCATGGACCCTGAATCGCTCATCTGGTCATTAAGTGATAATTGGTCTCTTATATTAGATATTACCCCTATAAAGGGTCAATTGACATATTTAACCCAAATGGAGACTTTTGTAGAGCATAATGAGATATCGGCTTAAGCAAACAATAGCTTTTCTCTATCCAACTTTCATTCCATGGGGCAAAAACAAGAATAAAGCTACTTTTTACCGTTAGGGTCATAAGTCCTGACAAGTTCCATACAATGCAAATTTTTGTAGAACTTCATAATACAAATGACAACAAAGTTCCAGACAATAAATTTTGCTACGCCTGACGCGCGTTTCGTCTATTCAAGACTCATCAGAGGCGCTCTTCCAAAAATATTGAAAATGCCAAACACTGTATGAATATGAAGAGCATAGAACAGTATAACCAAAAATACCAAACTGGGAAACCAAATTATTACTAAGATATTCAACCTATGTCTGGGGTAGGAAGAACCTTAGGGTTTAGACAATTTTGAAATTTAGACGGATAATTTAAAGCTTTGATGTATTCTCCAACTCAAAAGTGTTGGTGCCGGAGCGGGCTAACCTCGGGGAATTTAAACTCCACCAGCAGTGCTAACCTTCACGTGTGTTCGAAATACAAATGACAACAAAGTTCCAGACAATAAATTTTGCTACGCCTGACGCGCGTTTCGTCTATTCAAGACTCATCAGAGGCGCTCTTCCAAAAAATTGAAAATGCCAAACACTGTATGAATATGAAGAGCATAGAACAGTATAACCAAAAATACCAAACTGGGAAACCAAATTATTACTAAGATATTCAACCTATGTCTGGGGTAGGAAGAACCTTAGGGTTTAGACAATTTTGAAATTTTGACGGATAATTTAAAGCTTTGATGTATTCTCCAACTCAAAAGTGTTGGTGCCGGAGCGGGCTAACCTCGGGGAATTTAAACTCCACCAGCAGTGCTAACCTTCACGTGTGTTCGAAATACAAATGACAACAAAGTTCCAGACAATAAATTTTGCTACGCCTGACGCGCGTTTCGTCTATTCAAGACTCATCAGAGGCGCTCTTCCAAAAAGTAAAGAAAGCTTAAGGTTTAAGCAAGCAAAAGTTTTTTTTTCTATCTGCAATACTTATCATTCTCTTGGACAAAACCATGAAAAAACACTATTTTTATACTTTTTAAGGACAATAATCCTTATAAGGGTTCATCTGACAACTTCCATCAAGTATAGACTTTTGTAGAGCTCAAAAGCTGAAGGCTAAGCAAGCAACTGCATTAGTTTTTATCTATAGGCTAAACATATATAATTTTTACTTTTAAATGGTCATAACCCCTATAAGGAGTCATCTGATAAGTTCGACCTAATGAAGACTTTTTGATGCTGAAGAAGGAAGGTTGCATCAGATTTTCTCTATCTCTTATACTTGTTGATTTACAAGCTAAAAACAGTAATCTGATCCCCCGTCCATTTTTAGCAAGGTTGTCATGTTTTTTGACAAATCAAAGATTGAAAAAAATTGTTTTGTACAGGACGCCATAAGGATCAACCATACCAAGTTTTACTAAATTCCGTTCTGTCGTTTCAGAGGCGAGTGAGTGAGTTGGTGTTTTACGCCCTCGCAACACTAAATAGGTTATTTATTTGAAGGCGATTAACATGAAATGATGATCAAATGAACATGAAGTATGGAATATGCAATTTTGAAGAACCACAGGAAACGGGGGAGGAGTGGGTAGGAGCCGAAATTTTAGCCTATGTGGTGCACTTATTTGCTGTCCACCTCTCCACACACGTCAGCTGTCAGGGCTTCCATATTACAGACCTGACAACCCCCACGGATGACAAACTAGGATCTGCTGCGGGCCGTTTCGCCTCCCTGCCCTGCACGGGAATAAAATATATGGTGTCAAGTGTGGCGATTTTTGAAAAACAGATGACGACGACGACAATAGACATCATGTGATGGCAATAGCTCACATGAACCTGCGGTCTAGGTGAGCTAATAAAAACGACTTTAGCAAATATAGTCACAGTTCAGTGATTTCTCTTCGGTTCCTTTCTTTACTTTTTAAAGGATTTTATAATATCCCTCTTCATTATCTTTTTCGCCGTTGCTAGTATCTAAAATCTCTAAAAGTTTGTTTGTAAATTTATGTTCTGAGCTCAACGAAAATTGTGTATCTGCAATGACCAGACAATGATTTTACAAATGACTATAAATTTAACTTTAGTTATAATATGTTTTCAATGATTAAACAAGTTTCAAAGTAATTTATGTGCATAAGACTACCAATACCCATAGGACAATTTCTTTTTTAATCAGTTCAGGCATTTTCTTAAATTTGTTAAAAAATTCCAGGCATTTTATATAATGCCGATAGGACTCAGTCATTTTATAAAATGCCTAAAATATCAGCGTTTTACAAAATGCCTGATTTAAGAAAATGACTGTAACATATATATTAAATGGCGCTTTTATAGATCACGTATTAGAAAATTGAGACATTCAGTGTTTAAAAGCTCCGTAAAAACATCTTTCAAATTGTTGTTTTCCTCTGTTATGGGAAATTACGGAATAAAGCGGATAAACTATAGTGATTAAAACAATCCAAGTGTGAAGAAACCGAAAAATAAAAGAAAAGAAACAATCTAACGTTTTTGACAAATCAATATCTACAAGTACACAATTCAAACACTTCTCATCAAATCCAAATAGGCCAAGATGTCGAACGTCAACGCTAACCAAACACAGACATTGACACAACCAAATGGCTACAAATCACAAACGATCCTTCAAACCGGACATTCTTTTCCTTTCCCATTTAGCCAGTAATACATGTATTGCTCCAATTATGTTGCAATGTTTCCACCTTCTAATATTCAGCACGTTTCATCAATCAATCATAAATAAAAAGGAACGAAATCACTTTGAAAAGACTTAAACAGGTGAAGCGTTGACCCTTATATTAGCGAACAGCACGACCAAAACAAACTTACCTTTGAACATATGATAACCGAATTTAATACAGAATTAAGAACACTACGTCCAAGTACAAATGATTTAGAAAAAAATGAATACAAAACGACAGATACAATGAAAACGCTGAAAGACGGAAACAAAAAGCTAAAAAAACAATTATAGACACTCAGTACAAATCACTGTCATACATTTTAGTATCTTACAATATCCCACATAGGGTGGGAGAAGACAGCATTGATACAATTTATGCCTATTGCTCAAATATGATGAAAGCAACCTCATAACATCCAAGACCAATATTTACAAGTTGAGGACAGAGATCTACCGGTCGAGATTCAGTCCGGGAAAGAACTTTTGCCGAAATTAAAAGAACTGCAATACAAAAGATGAAAATAAATGGTTTGATGATTCATGTGCTCGCGATAGACTTGTTTCTACTCGAGCTAGAAATCTACATAACCGGCATCCTACTGACGCTAATAGACACTAATTTTATCCTCACACGGAATTCTTACAACAAGGCTTAACGACGAGCCTAAGAAAAATTCAAACGCGAAAAGGAAATTAAAATGTGTCTCATGGGGCGTTCTGATCCAATGTCAAACCTAGAAAACGTTCTCGAAATAGCGCAGATTGCGATGCAATTGCCAGAATATAATACCAAAAAACGGGAATAAAACGTTAGATTTGGTTATGCTGTATATCGATATTACAAAGAGTAACATCTCATCTGCAGCATTTGAATCGAAACATTGGAAGATAAAAGATAAAAAAAATGAATGAAAAGTTCTCAAAACCAAAAAGTTCGAAAAGGAAGCCAAATCCAGCACTGAGGATATTGACCATGTAAATTACAAGGAAAGAAAGCTGGTGTTTTAAACCTGGTATTTAACAATCGGAAATTTCAATGACAAAAAATATTAGAAATTTATTGGTAAAATCGTGTCAGACAAGTCTGACGACTAGGCTTATGATTACCCTCGGGGAAATTTTGAACTGTTGTTAGGAGAAACAGTTACAGACATAAATGATCGTGTTGCATAGCTCAATAAAGTCCCATGTCCTGAAATCTTAATACGGTTCTTTAAGTATATCTTACGATTCATGACATTTCAAAAGGTTTTTGTACGGTTCATAACGTTTTTTGTTACGTGTTTTTTTTTCAAGCTTCAGTAGGTAAAAAGACGTTCTAATATGTATAATTATGTTTACTACTACGTATCTTTTACGTTTTCAAGCATTTTATGGCTAGCTGATTTGCACTGTTTCATCAAATTTAAAGAAAGGAGCTTAGTGGGGGTTTTTATGGCAATAATTGTGCAAATTGTGTTACAAGCATGAAAATTTGCACAACGCTTCTTTTACATGTGTGTATAGCCCTTTTGAAAAAGTCATCCGGAATTCCGATTCCGAGTCTTTTACTTTAATTTTTGCAAGAGTAGTTTCCCTTTGTGGGTCGGCCACATTGTAAGATCCAACGTTGAGCTAAGGATAAAATCAATTTATCCCTATCCGTTTTTGGCGTAATTTCCCCTTCTCGATTCAAATAAACTGATTTGGAGTAAAGTCTTGGATGTTAACGTATGTTTAAGTAGTTTAAGACTGTGGCAGATATATTTAAATATGTTTTAACAGGTTGACGAATTTAGTTCATTTCAACAGAATTTCAATGGCGAGGCCGACCCGGAAGTCGTAAACCTGTAGTGAATAAGTATAAGATTGTTCGGGTCCGCAAGTCCGGAAAATACTTATTAAAAAGGACTATAATAATTTAGTTCCTGGCCAAAAGAAAACAAATCAATTTTTTAAGATGGCCAACCAATTTTTAAAAATGGCGTCTTTTTATAGTACCTATTATTTTTATTATCATATAATTACTTCACAAAACTTTAATAAAAAGCGAAGATTTCTTCCTAAGGATAATTCTACAACATTAACACATGATATTGACCCATAAAATGGCATATAAACATAACTTCCGGTTTGAAAATGGCGAAAAAATGCTTAAAATAGTAATTTCTTTTTCTCAATTTAGCATTTTCGTACATTTTGCTTATCTTTTGAGGTTTTGTCAGGACTTTTAATTTAAATGTTTGATAATTATACAACAAAATATGGCAAACTACTTTTAATCTATAACCATTACATCTTCATCGATTTATGCATTATGAACAGGATAGCTTGCAGTTGCAAAATGGCGTTTTAGTTATTACAGATTAGTTATAAAACTGTAAAAGTTTAACTTGACAGCAGATAATACTTTACAAAGATAATTTTACGTTATTGAACGTTGACATCGCATAATACGACACAATAATACATTGTACAGCTTCCTGTTTCAAAATGGCACCTTAATACTAAACTGAATGCGATTCTTTCATTTGATATATATGTAAGATGATCGTACACGTTGCATACATTCTTATACAGTGCGTCACCTAATTCTCACAAGGCGATGAAGCATGGTATGTCATTCTTTCGTCAGTGATGTTACTGATCGAAAAAAACCTATGTAAGGTAATAATCCCTTAACAAATAAAAGACTACCCTTAAGTGCCGACCGAACTTTATCATCCTTTCCTGTTAGATTAGACTGTATTACAGACAGTAAAGGCGTGAATATAAAAGTACATGTGCAGTTCGTGTTAACATGTCTCTAAAGACATTAACACACTAAGAAATATCTTATTGTCCCAACGTTAACAATGTCTTACTAATTAACGTTTCAGTGTTGTTGTCTAACTAAAAATACTGACACCTTTTTTACTTGTTTCCAAAATCTTAAGTCTTAGCCTATTGCCTCGTTTTCATTGCTTTACAAACATTTCCTATTGGTTCACATATATAACACACTTTTTCTTACTATACAAAAGATTTTGTAGGGAAGAATTTAATTCGAAGCAATATCCTGAAACGTCTTAATTTTATAAATTAGGTTTAAAGTGGACTTGGGCTGATTTATTAATAAAAAACATCATCGGATTTAAAATAGCAGTTTGGGATATTATCAATTTTGAAATTTAAATACCACCAACATATTTGTGCAAGCTGGTGTTGGTGTTATTAAGGTTTATGGCTGAAATATCGACCATAAAACTGGATCTATTGAAGAAGCTTGAAAGAATATTACGTTCAAAATACTATTTTACACTTTATGCTCGTCTAGAGAAATATATAAAAAGTAACTTGCCGTTTTCTAACTGACATTCCAAAGCTGACTCTAGAGATGTTCAGGGAAAGAGATAAAAGAGTTAGTTGGTATTGATTACCACATTTTAAAGGAGTGCATCACGATACAATAGCAACATGCTAGTTCGGGGCCATATATGGATCCCCTATAACGTTGTATCGGTGCAAAATAAATAAAAACATGGACACATTTTTTGTCTCTTACAACCAGTGGCTTGAACATGGTAAGAATACAAGATAATCTGCATCTTCGCTAGCCAATGGATGACGATCCGCTATCTCTCATCATCAAGAGATTGTAACCCGTGGCTAGCAAAGATGAATTATCCGATGGCTTCAGTAGATAAAATTGTAATATCTTTGGAAATGTTTGTACTGACAATTCCGTTTGTGGTGCTGTTTTCTTGATCTATCGAAAAGGGGGGAAAAGCCTGAGCAGTCTTTCAAACTATTCTAACCTAAGTTACAAAAATAGGATTGAGAGGATGTTTGTATTTAACAGCTTTATCAACGCACATTAGTTATCTTACATATGGTGTTCAGTTTTAAGAGAACGTGGAGTAACAACTTGAAGGCTTTGGAGAGAAAACAACACCGACATTTACAGGAAAACTGCCAAACCTAATTACAAACAGGGGTCCAATTCGTTTTTTTTGTACATTACAAAGCGAATCTCATACATCTACAATTGTAATTGGTGAAAATCAGAATCAAAGACCAATCGGAAACACAAAGCTCTATTTAAAAATGACCTAAGCAGTTGACTTAGGGAAGATTTGACTAAGCTTACTTTTATTTACAACAAGTGAAATATAAGCCAGAAGAAATCGATGCAATGAATCTACATGAATGGTGTCAGACATTTTTTGGAAGTTTTTAATAATTTTTCTCTTGGCCCTGAGAAGAAAATGACAGTGTAAGTTGTCATTTACCAAGCAAGTTGTCATTTACCAAGCAAATTGATACACTCACAAAAAATTAAAGATACAAACATAAGGATTGAAAGTAACTGGTGAAATATAAGCATTAAAGTCCAACGTATGTATCTTTTAAAAGGTTACTTGCTTATTTGTGTAAACTTTGAACTAAATCCCTGAAGTTCTTGAAGTATTTATTTTTTGCTCTTTACTTATTGGATATAAGGCAAATACTTAAATAAAACATAACGTGTCGATAAAAGTGGTGAAAAGAGGTAAAAAAATCTAACAAATGTTCCCCACCCTTGATTTTTCAGGTATGGTGATCCCTGAAATGTTTTTTTTCCTACATTCAATTTTCACAACGTTGTGACACGAAGTGCTGCATCGTACAAATCTAGTAACAAAAGATACCGAAACGCTGGGTCTATCTGTGACTATTTCAGGACTGGATTTGAAATATATGCATTTTCTTTTGACCATGGGCCGATTGCAGAACTACAATCAATGCCTACTGGCCTCGTTGAAAGCTGCTGGCGGTTGTTCATTTTGGCTTTTCTAAATTGCCGCTTGTTATGTCAGTTGTGTCGCGTACGCTTATTGCACATCTCATTTTTTCTTATTTTCTATCATAATTTAACAGACCGTAACAACACCTACTACATTGTAAATTAAATCGTCTCAAAAGATAGAAATATTCATTGGAAAATTTTAAGGGTAAAGATGCTTATATGAAGTAACAAAAATATGAAAATCACATGGAATCTCAATTTATATATTTGATGAATATTCCAAAGGTTCAGGAACAAAAAAAAAGCTTAAAAATTTAATAGGTTGCTGAACTCGTTTTCGAGATATTAAGCTTTCAAATTTTGGCGGGAAAAGGTTTTCTCTGACTTTTTCATAAGTTTAGCATTAGACTTGTTTATGTATATCATATTTTTATATTTACGTGCATGTCCATTGATGTTATTATTTTGTTTGTATTATAATAGTGTGAGGACTTTATAAATACTATGTTCTTGTGTCCAATTCCCAATTGAAATAGATTTCAAATAAAATATGTTTAATCTAAACTTGTTTAAGTGTAAAAACCTATGAAAAAATTACAAGAAATAAATAGATCTTTGTAGATACGCTCTTAATGATCCAATAATCCGTATTATCAAAAGAAAATAGGGGGTTACTGGGCAAAACAAAATATCCTTATTTTAATGGTAAAATCCAGAGCATTCCGAAAATCTAACAGAAATCTCAAAAGCATTTCTTCTTTTTAATTTATTTTCTCCCCTTTAAGACGAATCCAGCAAAAAAGAAAAGAGGGTCTTTCATTGGCACTTTAGGATTGGGCTTGCATCATATGTAGTTTATTTTCAATCCAGGGCCAATTGAAAAAACTGCAAGCTTTGACTGCTGGTCATATTGAAGGATGCTGGCTGTTTTCCGATGTGTTTTTTTTTAAATTATAGTTTATATTGTGCGTTGTGTCGCGTACACCTATTCCACATCTCATTATCTTCTATAATATTTGATAATTTACGTTTATTTAGTAAACATACATAAAGCAATGAATTCATTCAATTTATAATGCATTTTATATTCAAGTGAAGCTTTCATGTCTAAAATAATATTTAAAAAACACATTGTAAATTGTTACTTTTCGGCTGTAAACTGTATGAATTTCTCCAGACCAGTCCGAAAAGGTCAGTTTAATCTTACTCTAAAACATTTGTCATTTAGAATTCTTTTGTCACTTTTGTATAGATAAGTTCAGTTTTTTTTTCGTAATTTATCGAGAATTCTGTAGTAAAGCGTAGCAAACCATAACGTAGAGACATGAGAGTGTAACTTAGGTTTAGAGAGCGTCAACCTTTACGCATATACATGTAATAGACAAGATGTATCCTTAATACATTTTAGCTGTCAACTTAACTTCATTTAGAAACACAAGATAGTACTTACATATAAAGAACGAAAAATCATATTGAAATAAGGAAATGAAGTGCTAATGAAAATTTCCGGTGAACTTCCATCGTCATTTGTTGGAACATGCTGATCTCCACTACTATTGCCGTATGGATAGAACTGGTCCAGAGGTATTTCACATTTACCTATGCCGAAATTCATTATTACCGAACAAAGACATATCTTGATAAAATGATCTTCAAACATGATGCAGAGCTGCTATTGGTACCTTAAAAGAAGAAAAAAAACATGATTGACACATTCATGACATTTGCACAATGTTTAACAAATTTATGACTGAGTGGAATGTGTTAAAATTCCAAAATCAACAAGAAAATCTGTACTTACAAAAAATACCCCCGCTCTCAAATTTTATATCACCTTAGTATTCAGAAACATGACGTTGATGACATATAGCATGAAATTGATAAACATTATACGGTACTTTAAGATAAAGCTAAAGGCTAAAAGCAGACCTGTACTTAATGTAGTTGCTAAGAAAACACTGCGACGAAGATTTTACATAAAATTATGTCCATTATGTGTAAAAACCTACTCTTTAGTTAACTAAAAGTATTAGTAGACAATCTAGGAACAAATAAATGGTATACACTGTAATGTACAATACGATAAAGCTATATACAAAATACCAGACCCACGTCTCATGTAATAAAATTAGGAAACCGCACCGAAAACAGCGTTACAGATGAACGAACGAACGGATAAGGGTAAAACAATAAACCCTAGGCCGTCAAATTATGGGATACAAAAAGTGTACCAAGTTTTCAATGACTTAAGAAAGAAAGGAATAAGACAAAATGTGGCCAATTTGTTTTATTCAACATTTACTGAGTCATTATATTCCAAATACAATTTCAAAATTATATACTACCAATATTTATGTAAAGGTCAATTTTACACAAAAAATCATTTTGTTCATAATGTTTGTTTTCTTTTGTTAGTTTTTGGGCAGAGCTCTAGATAGTCATAAAGCTATCTGATTTTCGCGTTTTGTTATCGTCTAGACAGGGTAAATCAGTCAGGCAATATTCCTACCAGAGGATCTATTATAGAATATTCATCGTGTATAATTATTGTTTATATGTATTAAATGTTATACAGATTGTTTAAAATATGAGATACATCTTTATACCCCAATAATAAATATGCTATAAATGTGCAATACATTTCATATATCGATACACAAGTTGATGTACAAGCGTTGTTGACCTTTTACCTTTAATTTAATCAATACTTCATTATATTCAAGTGGGCGGAGCCAAATTGTGGATTTCTTACAAATGATTAAGTGGTGGAGCTAACGAACAAGATTGATATGTTTCAAGTGGTGAAAAACAGATCGTCTTTATTTAAGTGCTTAGATTTAACTCTGCCTTTTAATGCTTTAGTGCTTTGATTTGATATTTGATTAACACGTCATGATCTTATGTTTTATCAATAAGAAATGACAACTGGGAACTGAAAAACGTTGGGAGTATGAAATGATTGTCAACTTGGAAGAAAAAAATGTCAATTTTAAACTTGGAAACTTGTAAGAAATGTCAATTTTAAACTTGGAAACTTGTAAGAAATGTCAATCGGAAGAGCAATGTCACCTTGAAAGAGCAATGTCAACTTGCAAGAATGACATGTCAATTTGGAAGGCCAAATGTCAACGAAGAACTGAAAAATGTCAATTTAGAGCTTAAAATTGGTAGCTTCAATCAAGAAATGTAAAAGAATTAATGGCTCTTCCGGTCTTTCGTAGAAATTGATGATGATAATGAATTTGGAAAATGGGAACGACACAAGACCATTCGGAGATAAGAGTTCTATGATAGGTACATTGAAAATGTTATTTTTTACCAATACTTAACTTCGCCCAAATGAAATTTGTAACAAAGCAAAGCATACAACATAACTAGAGGCTCCCAGGAGCCTGAATCGCTCACCTGGTCCTTCAGGCATAATGGTCTCTTCTTTAATGGGTCAAGTCCAAACTTAGACACAACAGACTTTCCTGAGGCTAAATGAGCTAAACATTTAAGCAAGCAACACCTTTTCTCTATCTGCAATAGTTTTCATTCTATAGGGCAAAAACATGAAAAAACGCTATCTTTGACCTTAAAAGGGCCATAACCCCTATTAGGGGTCATCAGACAACTTCGACCCAATGGAGACTTTTGTAGAGCTAAATGAGCTAAACATTTAAGCAAGCAACATCTTTTCTCTATCTGCAATAGTTTTTATTCTTAAGGGCAAAAACATGAAAAAACGCTATTTTTGATCTCAATAGGGCCATAACCCCTATTAGGGGTCATCAGTCAACTTGGACCCAATGGAGACTTTTGCAGAGCTTAATGAGCTGAACAGTTTAGCAGGCAACAGCTTTTCTCTATCTGCAATAGTTTTCATTCTATAGGGCAAAAACATGAAAAAACGCTATTTTTGACCTTAAAAGGGCCATAACCCCCATTAGAGGTCATCTGACAACTTCAACCAAATGGAGACTTTTGTAGAGCTTAATGAGCTGAACATTTTAGCAGGCAACAGCTTTTCTCTTTCTGCAATAATTTTCATTCTAGAGGGCAAAAACATGAAAAAACGCTATTTTTGACCTTAAAAGGGCCATAGCCCCAATTAGGGGTCATCTGACAACTTCGACCCAATGGAGACTTTTGTAGAGCTTAATGAGCTGAACATTTTAGCAGGCAACAGCTTTTCTCTTTCTGCTATGGTTTTCATTCTATAGGGCAAAAACATGAAAAAACGATATTTTTGACCTTAAAAGGGCCATAACCCCTATTAGGAGTCATCTGACAACTTCGACCCAATGGAGACTTTTGAAGAGCTTTTGATTCTGAAGAGCTTAAGATCCTTCAGATTTTTTCTATCTGTTTTAGTTTTCAAGTTATAAATCTTTGAATGTGATATTACCCTATGTTCTATTTTTAGTAACGGCGGCCATGTTTGTTATCAAATCATAAAGCCGAACACAATTTTTAAACATCATGGCCTGATTTATACTTGGACCAAGTTTTGAAAAATTCCATTCGGTGGTTTCAGCGAAGAAGATTTTTGAAAAAGTAACGGACGGACGACGGACGGATGGCGATGACAATAGCTCACTTGACCCTTCGGGTCAGGTGATCTAAAAAATTAGACGAACTTACAGGAATATAAAATGAACATAAAATAAATGAAGAGAACTATAGGAGTGGAACAAAGGAACTGTAAACAGGAAAAGAGAAAGGGGAATATAAATGAAATGTGGTGAACTATTTGGCGGTCCACAATTAAAGGCAGTTTATACGCATTAATACTAGACAATAACTGTCAAAAGCGTTATTTGAATACTTAAACAAATAAACAAGGCATCTTAGCTTTAAAAATTCATAGTTCGTGAACTAAAAAATAAAAAAACTCACATGACAAAATGATACTCTGATATCGCGTGACAATCATAAACATGAGGCTCTCAGGAGCCTTATTTTCAGAATCGCTCACCTGACGTAAATGCCTGAATAATAAGCTGGAAGGGTCATAAAGTTTATAACAAACTAGTTAAATGAATGCCATATAATATATTCCGTAGATGTTTTGCAACACTGCCAAAGAATCTTCGTGTATGTTGCTTTCTTTTAATTAAACATGTGCTTACATGTACTAGTAAGTAATTCTATGCTGTATTCTAGCATCCTTGAATGAAGCAAAATTTATTACTATACTGTTTAACAATAAATACTACATGTCATTGTTAGATTAAGGGTGTACTCTGGTCAGGATCTAAAATTTCAAAGAATTAAACTTTTTCTAATCTTGATTTTCGCAATGTTCTGACCCTACAAATGCAATATATGAAGAAAAAATTCAAAGGTTGCTTTTCTACAGACGTTTTAAGGTGAGTAATTTTGACATTTTTGTTCATTTTTAGCCATCATTGCCAAAATTTTGACTATTTTCATGAAAAAAATTCCACTTACAGTAGTAATTTTTTTCTTATTCTTTCTGATAAGTTGTATCTGGCATACATACTTTTTAAAATTCATTGTCATTTTTCATAGATTTAGAATTACATATGTATTATAGATTTTTCCAACCAAAATTCAACAAGACTGTAACCTGACCAGAATACATCCTTAAAAGTACGTACTGTCTAAATTACAATTCAATATTAGTAGATTCAGCTTAAATGGGAATACTTTTCATACCAACCAATTTGTTTAAATATTTCAAAAAAGGTCTATTCTTAATAATTGAAGAGCAAAATAAAAATAAAAATATCTTTATATAAATACAAGTTTGCTTTTTATCTTTAAAAATATAGTTTAAAATAAAACTCAATGAAAAACTTAATAAAATCCTGATACATGTATGTTTTCTCAAAATTGAAAAGGAAAAAAAACTATATAGCATGGATCCTGTAACAATTTTTGTAAATCTTGATGTTCTGAACAATATGCCCTTCAAATTTCTTAAATAACATTCATAGTTTTCAAGAGATTAAGTTGCAAATTTTGAACAACAAAAATCAGAAAAGGTAATAACTCCTACATGGGTAATTGGATTATCTTGAAAATTTCAAAGCATGTAGAATTATAAGTACTGAACATTTTGTTTTCCATCTGAATTGTAATATATGTGCAATATTAGTTAGTAGCAAAAAAAAGTATGTTCTATTTTTAGCGAATACGTCGCCGGCAATATTATTATACAAATAAAAAATCCAAACGACAGTAGTGTAGAACAAATGTTGATATACAACTGCACAAAGTTAGGATGTATTTGGCTGAAATAATTTTATTGAAATGAGGAAAAGCTGTAAAAATGGTCAATTTTGACGTTCTAAGGTGAATAACTCCCAAAACCAACATCCTACAGCATTGACCCTAAATATGTGAAGATCTTGATGTGCTGAACAATATACAATTTGAATTTCTTCAATAACTTAAATAGGTTTAAAGATACTGAGCTTAAACTAGGCAAACAATCCGAACAAAAGTTTTGTATACTTAATGCAACTTAACAACAGTTTAAAGTTTGGTTGCCATGGGACTTATGGTGTCGGACAAGTTTACGTTTGAAAATTGTTAACAGACGACGACGAACGCCAAGTGATGGTAAAAGCTCCCATGGACCTTCGGTCCAGGTGAGCTAAAAATGAATGTTTCTTACGCGTTTGTCTCTTAAAATAATTCAAACCTCATACAAAGAAATAAAACACGATATGTAATACTAAACGCTTATAAAAAACAAATATTTAAATGCGTTTTTCAAAACTGAAATACCTTGCAACCATATATACTCATTACTTCATAGAGGGATAACTTCATTTACATTTTAAGCGTCTTTTAATTATATAAATACAATTTTAAGTAGGTCTAACAAAAAAAAATATTCTAGACACCAGAAAGGTAGACAGCATTTTAAATAACCAGTTGGATAATCCAAACAAAATAAACCTTATAATTATATTGTTACTTTGACTGATATTTTCAACATAATACATGTAATAGAGATATGTATAGGCAGCGCGGAAGATGTGCTAAAGCAGGCAGAAATCGCTTACTCTTCCGGAGTACCTGAGTTCACCCTTATTACGATTAGAGTTCGCGTTGTAAATTGATATTCAGTTTTTGTGTTTTCGTGTTTTAAATGTTGTCTGGTTTTTCGTCCTGTCGTTGTTTGTGATTGCTTTGACTCCTTTCCTTTTCGGACTTCAAAATGAACATGCCCCATTGGTACCTTTCCTTATTGAAAACCCTGTTTAAGACTCTCCAGAACATTTTTCTTCACCATATCTTATTTCTTTGTAATGTCATCTATCAGATTTACAAATACCAAAACGCGGGTATCAACGATTAATTTGGATATGCTATATATCGAAATTTCAAGGAGTAACCTCCCATCAGTAGCATTAAAATCAAAACATTGGAAGGTCAAATTCCAAAACTATTGAAAACGAAAAGTACTCAAAACCAAAACGTTCGAACAAGGAAGCAAAATCCGGCACCGAGGATATCGACCATGTGCATTACAAGACAAGAAACCTGGTGTTTTAAACAATTTTGAATTAAAAAATCGGAAATTTCAGCGAAAAAATATTAGACATTTAAAGGTAAATCGTGTCAGACAAGTCTGACGACCAGGCTTGTGATTACCCTCGGGGACCTCTGGTCCACCAGCAGAGGTTATCGTCCAGTGGTTTCAAAATCATAAATATTTAGAAAAAGAAATGTCATGTCTATTTCGTTGTTTATATAAATGTATAGCTTTATATATATATATCGATTGAGCATGTGAATGTCGAAAAACACAGGTTGCTTTCAAGCGCCAGGTTTTATTTTGATTTTATAATTTGTTGATCAACTATCGATCGGGAACTTCAAAACATATATCAATATATCAATACTGTTTATTTAATCTACAGTCAGCAGTATTTCAGTCGAAATAGCGACAACAACAATTTATACGACGACAAATTGAGTTGTGTTGACCAACTCAGGACGCAGCCTTTATAACAACTGAGTGAACTCAGGTGCTCCGGAAGAGTAAGCAGTTCCGGCTTGCTATAGCACACCCGTCGCGTTGACAAAAGTCCATTCAGCGCGTCAAATCCGGTAAAGGAAGACAAAACAAAATCCTATGACAAACCAACATCTGCACTCATCTGAGAGATCGAAATCCCATATGTGTATATAAGTGCATTATGTCTTCCGTAAAATTTCTTGAGTGAAGACAGCAACCTAGGAGCAACATAAACCTGTGTGAGTGTAAGTCCCGCACGCTCTGGAGTAACGAATCAATTGAGATATGTAAACTCCATAAGCTGTAGCGGACGGAATGTTGCTACACAAGAAGGGAAAGTTGACGATTGGAAAGTTAAAGTCATCACGTTTGTCATAGAGCCTTGTTGAAAGTCTTCCTTTAGAGTCAATTTCGAGATGTAGATCTAAATATGATCAGACTTCCTAGAATCCGTTGTGTCCTTTATCTCAAGCTCCTAGCTGGTAAGACAGTTATGAATAAAACTTTCTTAACTTTTGGCAACAGTTAGCCCTAGATTAGTACTTTATATTTCGATAATAAAATTAAAAGTTCGCGATAAGAATTTTTTTGGAAATAAAAATGACAACAAAGAATCGACTTTGAAAAATGCATGATCTAAGTCCTTTTTTATATAGGACCAATAGGAAAATTCAAATTTATTTTACCTTTAAAAAATCTACTCCATAGATTTATCTTTAAAGTTGTGAAAATCTTTGTTTTGTGTGGATTTTAAAATATATAATTAATAAAATATAGTTCACTACAAAATATTTGTCAAATTTTTTTCACGAATTATTTCATACAAATTATCTCCCTTTAAAAAGTACAGGAAAATACTGAAATTGTTGTAATTGTCCATTTTGATACTTACCTAGCCCTCAAGAAATCTATTAGAATAACATCTATTTTAAATTTTAAATTTATGATAGATGTACAAAAATGATGGTCAGTGATAGGCCCCTCATCATTCTGTCTTAAGAAGATTTTTATAATTTTATAATTTTATATCAAGCTATCATTATTTAAGCAAATTATCATTCATTAAGAGTTCTGAAAAAGTTCCTACCTTAACATACACCTAGCAAGGTAGTTAATTACATTATTTCTATCCACCGACAAATTATGTAAGGTTTCTCGCTTGATTAATTGCAAGGCCTTGTCATATTTTAATAGTATTAGAAACGATTTTTAAAACATCTAATCCATAAGGTCCATGCGCATATTTTACTTTTGAGTTACTTTTCGACAATTTAACTCTTTGTAAGTGGGTGTCATTTTTTTCTTTATTTTCAAGGGTCTTTCTTTTTTACAAATACAAAGATTCTAAATAAATGACGAAGACATGCAGTACAATCAAGTTACCGATCTTGAAATATGAGAAAATAATCACGAAGTCAACTTGATAGTTATTTTTAATTTTTTAACAGGTAGATGAAAATGAATAGGGTGATACAAATTCTTGATAAAAAAACTTAGACATGTAAAGCAATCTAGAAATATGAGACAACAAGAAGTCAAAACGTAATTTCAATAACTATGTCATACTTTTTATTTTAAGTATAATATAATATCAATCGACAGTGACATCGTAGCTTTGACTCGTATCAATATTAACAGCTTCACATATGGACGCTTCGTCTCCCTTGTTTGCAATGTTAATGTTAACGGTAAAGATTTTCATAATAAGTTTTATACGTTCATTTTGAGCCAACCTGACCAAAGGCCATGGCTGGAATAATATATGAAATATCTTCATTTTGAAATGATTTGGTTGGTTGAGTGCGTGAGTGAGTGAGTTGGTGTTTTACGCCCGTGCAACGCTATATAGATTATATACAGGCAGATGATAAAATGAACATTAAATGATGATGATAAATGAAATATTGGGGTGGGGTTGGAAACTTGGCGGTACAGGAAGGGGTCTTTTACGTGCATGAAGCGACGCACTCTCCACATACGTTGGCCCACTATGGTCAGCGGTCAGGGTTACCGTATTATAGACCAGACAACCCCCGTGGACGAGGGCCACCCTATTCAGCCACCTTGTGTACACACTTCGTCCCTCTGTGGGCTTAGCACTGACCCGACGTCAGAATCCGAAGACCCTTAGTCGCCTTTTACGACAAGCTAGGCTTTGCTGCGGGCCTATTTGCCAACCGGTCCCCTGAAAATGATTTGATAAAAACATGACAACTGTTACTAAACATAGAACATAGGGTCAGATAAGAAAGAAAGAAAATGGCCGCCTATAGAAGGTGGGCGATCTGACGGTCCTGAAAGAAGTTTGATTTTCAATAGACTTACTGATTGTTCAATGAATCTAGCGAAGGAAATGTGTTAAATTGGATTTTAATATTCTACAATGTGAGTTTTGAATATAACCTTTACTATGTTTTATAGTTTTAAACCGTTTCAAAAACATTGCATTACACAACAGATGTGAAAAGAGCTCATCGTCATAGTCCGCCGATATTTAGCTCACCGTACACGAATACTAACGGTAGTGGCCAGGTTAGACTTTGGACCTTTAATCCAGCAATTAGTTAATGCCGTAAATACCCCAATTAACGTACCGTATATACAGTGATATAAAATTATCATGGGCGAAGTAAATAGGGATATGTCGATTCATTTCTCTACAAAACAGTTTAATGCTATTAAACACACTGAGGTATTGGAAGCCATAGAGATAATCACTGAAAGAGAAAGTATAAAATCAATTCAACTGACGGAAAGAGACTGTGTTGTCACGGTAAAAGGAAAGAGTGACAAAGACTTGTTACTGTCAACTGGTATTCAGATAAGAAATAGGTCAGTTAAATTTGCAGAGGCAGACAAGCAATTGACTAATGTTACAATTAAAGACCTCCCATATGAACTAAGCGATAATTATGTAGCAACGAATATGACACAGTATGGCAAAGTAGTGCAAGGCTCCGTCAAGCGAGGGATGATACAAGGTACAAACATAGAAAATGGCACCAGATATCTTCAGCTTATTGACTGTATACCTATTCTACCTCCAGAGGTCAAGTTTGGCAAGTACGAAGTCAGAATGTTTGCCGACAACAACAGAACAAAGTGTAAATTCTGTGACAGCACTGCACATGCGTTCTTTAATTGTCCGGAAAAACCGAATCGCATTCGTGAATGCTATCGTTGTCTGCAAACCGGGCATGTCGCTAGCGAATGTGAAAATAACTTAGTATGTCAATACTGTAAAAATCCGGGCCATGTGATAAAAGACTGCGAAAAACATTTGGAAGAAAAAACAAAACGTGAATACGGTGAATATGCCGATGAAATTTTACAAGGTAGACGAGACGCTCTAGAAGACGAACACGACGATGCCAAAAGTGAAACAAGTGACGACGAGAACCCAGTTAAAAGTCAAACAACTGATGTCACGAGACAAGCACTTGTTAGATCCTTGATTTTAGGTGCGTCTAATTGTAAGAGGCTCGGGGATTTTAGTGAGGACATCATAAACGTGTCAGTATCAGGAGCAAAGTTCGAAACCGTTAATGAGGTGCTCAGCCGTGCGTCGACTGTGGTAAGCAAAACACATGTGAAGGTGTACAAAGTTGTTGTGTGTCTAGGGACAAATGATATAACACATAACAGAGACGACCCTGATGAAGTATGCGTCAATGCCATGAATGCCATCAATTTAGTTAAGACCAGCTTTCCCGATTCCGATATTGGCGTATGTAACATCCTCCCACGTAAGGGTAAGAGCGTAAATATTGGAAAACTGAATGACACAACCAAAACAGTTAACAATTTTCTTGCGCGAGTGTGTAAAAAAGACCAGAAGGTATCTATTGTTGACATTAACACCGCCTTTCAGGGCAGCCCTAAATCACACTATGACACAAATGATCATACAGGGGTCCATGTTAGTGAGAAAGGAGCTGGCAAAATTATTGAGTTAGTCAACGCTTTTGTTAATACAGAGAACAGCATCGAACCAACTCAGCTTAACACACCAGCTGCAGCACGTAAGAGAAATCTTAGTCATAACAACACTCCACCATCTACGGAGAAGCTTGGTAAACAGCACAAGCAAAGTTGGGAAGGGTTATGTAACAGGAGTGATCTGACAAGTAATATAAACTGTATATGTATTAATGTCTGTGGGTTGAAATCAAAACTGTATCTTCCAGAATTTATTGAACTTATTAAGAAACATGATATTATAATTTTAATAGAAACAAAAACAGATGATTTAGATGAATTAGATTTTCCGGAAGGGTATAAATATTTTGCTAAGAATGGAAAAAACTATAAAAACAAATCAGGTGGAATAATTGTATGTTATAGGGATGTTTTTGATAATATTTTAAATTTTTGTACATCAGAATGTGAATTTGTACTGTGGGTTTTTCTTGATAAAGCACTGTTTAATGATAATGAAGGTATTTTACCAGGTTGTGTCTATGTACCACCCGAAAACACTAGGTATTCTAGTGGTGATGCGTTTAATGATATTGAAGGAGAAATGATTTCTTTTTGTAATAAGTATGAATGTAAACCAGTAATTATTGGTGACCTAAATGCTCGAACAAAGGTTTTGAGCGAAGTTGTTATACCGGATGATGGCCTCTTTAATGTTCTAGAGGAATTCGATGATCATGAGCCGCAATGAAGAAGGCCGGACGAGAGTATAAACGTGAAATGAACACAGCGATCGGAAACTTCAACCATACATTTGAATCAGATCATAGAAATACGTCTAAGAAAGATTCTAAGAAATTTTGGAAAATTTTAAAACGGTTGGATAAACATGATTCGAATAAAAATGCGAGTATAACTGTTGAACAGTTATATGAATATTTCAGAAAACTGAATGAAAATGTGCATGACGATTCAGATGTGAACATAGATGATGTGTTGAATAACATAGAAAATCAGGATGTCATTGATGTACTCGATAAGGAGATAACGGCAGAAGAGATCTTGAAAGCTATCAAGAACTTAAAGAATGGGAAAGCGCCAGGGGATGATGAAGTAGTTAATGAATATATTAAGAGCACAGTTAACTTGTTTTTGCCTGTATATGTTAAATTATTCAATTTGATTTTTGATACAGGGCTTATACCCGAAGCTTGGCTTACGGGTATAATAAAGCCACTGTACAAAAATAAGGGGGATCCTGGGAATTTAGATAACTACCGAGCTATATGCCTCACTTCCAATTTGGGTAAAGTTTTCACCTCGGTGTTGAATACGCGACTGAATATCTTGTCTGACGAAATTGGCATTATCACAGATGCTCAGGGGGGGCTTTCGTCCCGGATATTCAGTACAAGACAATATATTTGTTATGCATTCGCTTATATCGATGTATTTGGCCACGGGCAGAAAGCTTTTTTGTGCGTTTATTGACTTCAGAAAGGCTTTTGATAGCGTTTTGAGAGTAGGTCTTTGGCAAAAGTTGATTAAACGAAATATTGGAGGGAAGATGTTTAAGGTTATACTCAACTTTTACACGGATATTAAGTCCTGTGTAAAAGATGGAGATCTGAGACCAGATTTTTTTCCATGTGAAATTGGCATTAGACAAGGTGAAAAGCTATCGCCTTTTTTGTTTGCTCTATATCTCAACGATTTAGAAGAATATTTAGTAGATAACGGCGGTGAACATTTAACCTTTGTGTCTGAATTATTTACTGAGAACATTAATATGTTCATTAAATTATTTATATTATTGTATGCAGATGATACTGTCCTTTTTGCTGAATCTGCAGAAAAACTGCAAACAATGTTAAATAAATTTGAAAGTTATTGCAGAGAATTGAAGCTTTCTATTAATGTAAACAAGACTAAAATTGTAATTTTTTCAAACAGAAAGTTCAAACCTAATATTAATTTTACACTTTGTAACCAAGATGTAGAAATACAAGATTCTTATGTGTATTTGGGTATACTGTTCAACTATAATGGAAAATATTTCCAAACTCGTAAAAAACTTGTCGGACAAGGGCAGAGAGCTTTGTATGCGCTATATAGAAAAATTCAGAATATAGCTATACCTGTTGACCTTCAATTAAAACGTTTTGATACTCTAGTTACTCCGATTTGACATATTCGTCGGAGATCTGGGGGTATGAAAATAAAGATATTATAGAAAAGTTCCACCTACAATTCTGTAAGCGTATTCTCTCATTGAGAACATCAACTCCAAATTTATGGTATATGGTGAACTAGGAAGGTATCCCTTAGAGCTACAAATTAAATTGAAGATGGTTAATTTTTGGTATAGATTAGTAAGTAACGAACAAAAACTTTCGAGTAAATTATACTCACTTTTGGTAAAGCTTAATAGTAATGGTAATCAAACAGTCATGTAAGTGGATCAACTACGTAAAGTCCATTTTTGATGATTGCGGTTTAAGTGGGGCATGGGAGATTCAACAATTTAATAATATAAATCTGTTAAAGGTAGAAGTTAATCGACGTCTCCAGGATCAGTTCATACAAAAATGGTTCGCAGATATGTATAATTCGTCAAGAGGGGAGTATTATTTATCCTTTAAGTCGTTATTTTCACTAGAGCCATATTTGTTACGACTAAGCCGAGTTCGTCGTATACACATTCCGAACATGTAACATTAAATTTCCCATAGAAGTGGGTAGATGGAGAAACATTCCTAGGGAGGATAGAATTTGTAATCTGTGTATGAACGGTCTTGGAGATGAATACCACTTTGTTTGTTTATGCACTAATATCAATGTACTTGAGCTAAGGCGAAAGTACATACCTAAGTATTATGTTGAATATCCAAACAAAGAAAAGTTTTTGGGATTAGCAAGTTTTGTAATGTTAGTCTATTAAAAAATGTGTCTATTTTTATTCAAAAAGTTTGCAAACTATTAGAGTAGCTATCATATTTGTGTTGTACTGTCTTTTTCTTTCATATATCAGTTGTGATAAAAAAAATTATTTGTATGTACATGTAGGTATGTAATTAATTGTCTGTATTGCAGTTATATTTGTATTGTATTGTAGTTTGTTTAATTGTGCTCCTGTTACGCTGTTTCTGCGACTGAGCGATTTTCTAAATAAAATATTCTGTATTCTGTATTCTGTATTCTGATAACTGAAAATTGCTAATATCGCAACAATTATAACAGAGCTCTACAAAACTCGATCTTCATTTTGTAGATGTTTTCAGATTATCTCTTAAAGCGGTTATGGCCCTTAAAAGGTAAAATATAGTGTTTTTCTATTTTTTTCCAATAGAATGAAAACCATAGAATATATATAGACAAAAGCTGATGCTTGCTTTAACCTTCAGCTAAATAAGCTCTAGAAAAGTCTCCGTTGGGCCGATGGAGTGAGATGACTTCTTTTAAGGGATGCTCTTTGAAGAGAAAAATAGCGTTATTTCATGCTTTTGTCTAATAGAATGAAAACTTTTAAAGTTAAAGAAAAGCTGTCGTTTCTTTAAACCTTCAGTTAATGAAGCTGTAGAGAAATTTCGTTGGACCGATATTTTAGAACACCCCAACTAGAAATTATGGCCTTGAAATTAAGGTACATCTAACTGTTATGTTTTATAGAATGAAAACTATTGCAGATGAAGGAAAATATCACTTGCTTAAAGAAGCAAAGGTGTACCAAAGGGATAATCAGTATCATAAAACCGTGAAGACAAAGACAAAACCGGCAGACAAAAAATCATCACAACAAAACAAACCACATAAGAACATAAATGATGAAGGTTAATCCAGAAAAGCGCTTCACACGCAGTGAAATTTTGCTTTTGTACATTTATTAAAATCATTTCAATATGTGGATCATGTCTTTTTGGCACATATTCCATATTCTTTCGTTTTTAATAAAACACACACACATAACAACAAAACCGCAATCAGCAACGCGAACTCAAGTCGAAACGAGAGTGAACTCAGGTGCTCCGGAAGGGTAAGCAGTTCCTGCTTGCTATAGCACACCCGTCACGTTGCCAAAGATCGATTAACCTTCAACTTACTTTAAAATAAAATTACATCAAAGTTCAAGACAATAAATTAATGTTGCTATGCTTTACGTGCGTTCCGTCTATTCATCCTCATTAGAGGTGCTCTACCCAAAATATTAAAAAAGCCACATACATGTAGTATATAATACAGATTATGAATAGCAAAAAGGCGAAATCAAAGCAAAGATAAAGTTTGCAGCTACAGAAATTGAATGCGCCATATGATGTACTTTTAGTCTTGGGCCAATGCAGGACGGCGAGCAGCGACCTCTGGTCATGTTGAAGACTGTTGGCTGTTTTCCATTGTGATTATTTTAATTGCCGTTCTTTTTGTGGAATGTTTCGCGTACACTTATTCTACATCACTATGTTCTTATCATAACCCAGACACCCGTGCTGAGGGAAATCACCAGAAGCAGCCCGTCCCGATTTCAGGTTTGTGAACTCTAGTGGGTATTTACCGACGAGGCTAGCGCTGCTTTGGGACTAAAATATATATTTGCTGTGGAGCCTGTCCCGGTAACAAGACACGCATAGCAACAAAGTTTCATATGGATTTGATAATGAATGCAATGCAACATCAATAAAATTCATGCATAAATATTCAGCTCGTATGTATTCATAACAACTGACTTTAAAGTTTTTTGTTGCCACGAAGCATCAAACAAGCGCGCGGGGCCTTGGTGGAGGATATGATCTCAGTAGAACCTAGCTTGAAGTAAGAAGCGACTAGCAATTTTGGGATACTGACATCGGGTCAGTGTTCATCCCACTGAGCAAACAAGTGTGTACCCTAGTTGGCTGAATAGGATGGTCCTCGCCCGCGGTGGTTGTCAGGTCTATAATACGGAAACCTGACTACTGACTACGTGTGTGGAGAGTGCCACGCTTCATGCACGTAAAATATCCTTTTGTGGACCGCCACGTAGTGCACCACATAGGCTTAATTTTCCGGCCCTTCCCACCACACCCCATATTTCTCAACATTTTCTTTTCCTGTTCGAGCGAAATTATTTTTATTATTTTTTTTTCAGTCTATTTTTTGGAGCGACTGATTTTTCTTGAGGCGAACGACTTGTTTTGAAATTTTTTAAAAGATTTTTTTTAATGTCAAACTGGTGCGAGCGAGCGAAGATTTTTGATTTTAAAGAAAATAACTGAAATACAAAAAAAAATATTTAAAGTATCACAAATGCTTCTTAATGGCGTTTCAAATTGCTTAATAAATTGTTTAAGCAGGATAAAACTATCTTGAGCTATTTGTTCTCTTTGAGGAGTCGCTGTCTTGGCTTTCTAATCTATCAATAGACAAAGGCGGACAAAGCAGTCAGGGGACCAACTTGTACAAGTCAGAATGATCAGATTCAATCTTACTTGTACAAGTCAGATTAAACAAACTAGAGTTATCTTCTCCTTATTTTTAGAAATTTCAATCTGACTTCTACGAGTAGAATATACTAGAATGTCTTTTTATCAAAGTCTCTTATCCAGAGATATTCTCTATGGTTAAATTCCTTTTCTATATACTGAGATCTATTTATAAATCTTACAAAATAGTCATGGGTTTGTAATTTAGATTTTTTGTTTTTATATCATTCTTACTTGTACAAGTCAGAATCAAAATTTTACTGCCCTCCTTTGGCAGTAAATTTCTCTACTTTGGCGGTCGTGAACACCATGGTCTTTAATTATGCTTAAATCATTAAATAACAATTATTTATCTAGTATAAACCACATTGGTGTTCAAAACCGTGGATATAAATGACAGTCTTAGATAATTAGCTATGAAATTCTTTGATGATAATTGAAACTTTACAGTCAATCTGTTTCCTATTTGCTCATGATTCTTTCATCCTAAATGCAGGATGTCATTGTTGACCTTGTGAAATAATTTGAATAAGATTTATTGGTTTTGAGAAATGTTATTTCAAAAACATTGAATATTGGAGCAAATCTAATAGAAACAATTCTTACTCTAACAAGTCAAATTCATTCTGACCCATAGAAGTCAGAATTGGGTCTGACTCTACAGAGTAAGAAACCATAAATAGAATCTTACTGGTACAAGTAAGATCTATTCTGACTTCTACAAGTTGGTCCCCTGACTGCAAAGAGACAGTTCATTACACTTAACCCATGTTTAGTATGACTATTCCCATTCTTCCTGGCAAGGCATAATTTAAAGACAATTAAAAAGAAAATAAACTTCCAACTTTATTCACAATAAAAAAACATAAAAACAATTTGTAAATATTTATTAAAAAAAACAATATGACAATACATTCCTTGGTTGACTGGATGTTCACAGATGGTGTCAATAATATCCTATCATTGTCCTTACACATAAGTATTGTCCTTAATATTTTTAATTCGAACCATGTCTTTTTGTTATACCTGAGCTAAGATACCACATGGCACTTAAATATACTCTCTCAAAAAAGAAACGCAACATGCAAACATTTTGAAATTACAACGCATACAAAAGTCGACTTTTATATCATCAGTTGTTGCAATATCATTATGAAATTTTACTTGGCAATTGTAGAGGGACCATTTTTTCATTAATTGCTAAAAGTTTTATAAAATGTCGACAAATCGAGTGCGCATGCTAATCAGAATTATGTCATGCATTTTGTTTGCAAGACAGTACTTAAACTGTCAACCCCATATTCAAAAAGAACTTTCCGCACAAGATTTCAATATCAGATTCTTATAACCCATAAGTTTGTGCTTTCTTTCCGTTGTTTTTTGATTGCGTAATCAGGCGTTGATGCATGCGCAGATCCAATTTAATGAGTAGATGCACGAATTTTCATAAGATCAAAATTTTCAGAAGGTCTTTAAAAAGCAAAAATGTTTTGTGTTTTACGTTTGTTATGTTATTGGTAAGGATTCTCATGTACCCATTTGACTTTTGATGCACTACACTCCGCCCAACTTTTCAAAATCTCCGAACCGTCCTTTTCATAGTGTTTTCCATTTGTAAGAATGTTTTGCAGAAGCTTTCTTTGTAAAAAAATTGGTATTTTAGTTCACGACAATGTTTTGGTGCTGATATCACTCTGGATGAATAATCAAAGGAGAATTCACTCGTTCAAAGCTCCTTCAACCGATATGATGTGTGCAGGGGAGATTCATGCCTCATGTTGAGCCTGATGTTAACCACTTTAGACTGGATTATCGTTATGATAATGATGGTACCAAAGAGAGGAAGATTTTTGCATGGTTATGGAACCAAAAAAAGCAACCGTTCCAAATATTGGTTACCAGAATTACTGGATGTTAGCTAAGACTATCAATTTCTATGATTTTTCAAAGTTGGATAAGCGCAAGCGCTAGCGCCATCCGATGTTTTAAAAAATATGGGTTATGCGAGCAAAGGCTTCAATATGTGTGAAAATGGGAGCCAGAAGACCGCATACAGCGTTTTTTCAGAAACCCAGAGAACACAAGTGAAGTTGTAATTTTATCATTTAGTATGGGCGCTGTGTCTTTGTTGGCTGGTAAATTTGAATTTTGTTTTTATCACACGTAAGATGATTCTGCAAAATTTCACATTCGTTCGACAATTTTCAGATGAAATTCAATTGTTTTTATTTCAAAGGTATTTTAAATATCTTTATATGTTGCGTTACTTTTTTGAGAGAGTATATATAAAAAAGAGGGGTCGACTATACATCGTATATCATGACATCCTTTGTATGCATTTAAAACAATCAATGTAAGAGTCTTCCATTTGTCATGCAATTGCCGTAATAAGTTACAATACAATACAATCCATTGCGGATATTTAAAATATACGTTTATAATGTAGGTTGTGTCGCGTACACTTATTCCACATCTCATTTCTTCTATTTAACTTGCAATTGGTGGCAACAGATTTACTTTGTTTTCAACGGAGTGTTTTGTTGACATAGCATCAAGTTAAACGTCTTTCATCCTGAATATATCTCCAATAGTGGATCACTTAACTGAACTACCAAGCGATTAGACAAAACAGGGTCCAGGTTTATTGGAGCACTTGGTTGAAAATCGGCAAAAACCTTTGGAAAAGTCAGATACTTTTCATACGTGGAGATAAAAAAAAAATTAAAACAATTTCCAGCTCCTCACGCGGGCGGGTTTCCGGTAAATGCGGGCAGAAGAAATTGATATTTTTATCTATAAAGGAAACAATTTCACGTGAGGGTGGTCCGCAATTAATTAAATCAGCGTAGCCTAACATATATAGTTTTGCGAGGGCGTAAAACACCAACTCACTCACGCACTCAATCCAAAAAAAATAATGATAAAAAAAAACAAGAACGCGTTTGGGAAATAAGCTTGCATGCACAGTCAAAGCACGACAGTACAAAATCCTTTTTATTAATTCAAAATAAAAAAAGAAAGTCAAATCCATTTTTTCTTCTTTCCTGTATGTTTTTAACTCTTGATATTTAAAAAAAAATCCATTTTTTCTTCTTTCCATCTGTTCCAGCTGCATTACAATAACAGGCAATCTACTAGTAATCATGGCGATCGTGATATTTATACTTTCAGTTTATTTCGTATGTTTTTAACTCTTGATATTTAAAAAAAAATCCATTTTTTCTTCTTTCCTTTACATTATTTTTTTATATAAACATTCAAAACAGTGCAAGAAGCCCCCTATTTATCAATAATATGACATAAAAATTTTCATACTTGTCCATATACTATTTCCACAAGGCAAGAATGTTTGACAATTCTAAAAATAGAGAACCTTCAGAAATCTTGATCCGTGTGATTTGAAATCGAAATAAAATTGGTTATTTTTTAATCTTTTAGGTCTTATCTCTCTTCCGGGCTCAAAATTATCTTGTAAATAAAGGTAATAACAAAACTACCGAACTTGTATGATCAATCTCATAGTCCAGAGAAAATGACAAAAACGAATCAGTCATACCGGAGAATTGGTGGATCGCAATGGTCCTGACTTTGTACAGGCATTTCAAATGAAATGGTGGGTTAAACCAGGTTTTATGGCGCCAAACCTCCCTCTTCCATTGCGATCTTAGGATCCGGTAATGACCCTAGAACACAACATAGTTGCGAGACACAATAGGGATATTGAGGTGATCATCTAAGTACAGCAGACCAGTCAAACACTAATTAAAACAATTAACCACCATATCTTTTAACTCAATTTTGAACTTTTCAACTAGTGGCTGATAACGAAGAAAAATTTTTTTAGGGATCGTATGAGACGTATTTTCTTATAGCCCTGCTCCAAAAGTCGGTCACGAAGAAATCGGTGTCTGATAAATAAATTTGTGAAATGTGTGCAAGCTCTGGCATATGTGTTTTAAGGAAATATTACAGGAATTAAGTATTGCGCAACCGGAAGTCAGACTGTGACAGAGCTTGAAGCTAGATATTAAAACTTTGCTGTATTGTGATTAGATTATAGTATCAAGACTGGATTATCAAAATATGTATTCAAGTTTTTAAATGGATGTAGTTTAATAAAATAAGAATAAAATTTTCCACATGATGGGTAATGTTTTTTGGTGATTTTTCAAACAAGGATGAAAATTGTATGTAAACATCCGCCAGCTGAACTCTGCATTCAACAGCTCTCTCAAAAGGCGTTCAACATATGATTTTACACCACTTATTCAATGGAAAAAAGGTTACACCATATAGATTTAATTTTATTTACATCAAACACTCTCCAGGGAAAGTTTGAAAGACTGAAAATAGTTGTTTTATTGCAGAATTGGCCATGGGCTTATGTGTGTTGGATGGGTTTACCTGACATATCACTTCAAGTGGTCTAGTGCTATCAACTCTAGAACAGGACAAGTCTCCAAATCGTCTGATCAGCTCGAGAGTCGGAAATGTTGTGTCTATTTCCCATAAAAAAAAACCTCTAACCATCGTCACTTCCGGTCAAGATCCTTCTGTATATTCCTCCTGCTTCGGAGCACTCCAACACTCCTTCCCATTCTATTCTGTTAGAGTCAATCAAGGGGTCCTAGGATTTGATCCTGGAAACAGACGACATCTTCATTACCTAAGGCCGTAGGTGATGCAAAAGTCTTTCAGCATCAGGCGTCATCACACAAAAAATGTTTAAAAATCAATCATAGCATTAAATGGCTGTGTTGCCTAAGGCCAGGGCTACCGGCTCTGTAAGCAGGACACAGCCACCACAATAGAAATCATCTATTAAAAACTCTAAAATTGAAAACGTATTTACATTTTTTAGCTTAACGAAACAAATTACAAAAGTCTTCATCTCTGGAAGAATTTTCCCTATTTACATAGTCACTGTACAGCACAATCGCTAAAATCCCTTACTGCATCTTGCCATAGACTCGGGAAGCATTTCCCGTTGTCCTAAGGCAGACCTCCCCCAAAGAAACATTCAGGACTCGCCCTATCTCCACTGCTTTCATGTTTACTACGTAGGGCTTGGTTGTAGACCCTCTATATTTAATGAAGGGTGAGTCTGATTCCAGGACAAGGTAATCAAGTGCTTTTGGGCCCAGGGTTCTGACGAATTTAGAAATGTCTGTGCCCTTGCCCTGGTGAAGAATAAAAGGGGTTATGCCAAATATTATGTTGGTGAAGAAGCCGGTGATTGAGTTGAACAAATGGTGGGAACTGATAAAACAATGCCAGTGGATAGGGTGAGTAGGCTGTAAAATTTTCATCAGTACATCCAAAAGCTGATGGTGGAGCTGTTCGTCCCCTCTGCAGTGGATGACAACTGCTAAACCTGTCTTATCAGCTATATTTAGTTTGGCCTCTAGATATTCTATCTGCCTCCTGATGTCAGAGGAGTGCGAGCCATCCGTTGTATCAAGCCCACACCCCCCCCCCCCCACAGCTACCGCCCTGGTTGACTTGACAATGTCTTTCAGATGGTTGACATAACCATCCAACTGCCTACTGGACCGAGTGTGGACAATCCTTGGGTGTATCCCGAAGCTGAACACAAACTCAGGTGTTCTCCTCATGTCTGAGCGTTGGCTAGCATTCGGGTATTGGTCAGGGAAACAAAAATTGGCAACTGCCAAAGTCATTGTAGTCCGGAACCTCTGCGTTTCCATCGAGTCAAGTCCAGCCAGGCCAGAGCAACCGGCGCTTGACTGGAACTTATCAAGATGGAAGTGGCTGTCTACCATTGCAAATGGGGCAGGCTCCTCTAACGGTGTTGGAATAAGAAAAACCCAGGCTGTCCCTTCTCTCGGTAGAGTCCCGCACATGGATTTGGCTGGCTGGGGTCAACTTTGAAAGAATTTTGACGAATATTTTCCAATGTAACAGGGACAATATACCAAAGGTGGAGGCAGAACTGCGTATGTTAACATCTGTCACCGGGCATTGATTATACTCTACAAACTGCTTAGCCAGAAGCTGTTCCTCCTGATTCAAGGCCAATGGCTGTGTACATAGAGCTGGGGGCAGGATCTTGTTTATGACATACAGTAAATCAGACGGAACTTGAAGTCCAAGGCACTCAGCCATCATATACAGGCTCCCGTTCATAAGTTGAACCCACTGATTTTCTCTTAACTCAGGGTTGTACCTACAGCCTTGGTTATACTCACTAAGAACATCGGCAAGATGATTTCCTAACTGCTGCTCTCTCCCCAGCTGCCTATGGCAAATCCAGCAGGCAGTGGAGGGTGCCCAAAACCAAGGCAAATGTTCTAGAGCATGCCGTCCAGCGTGTCTATGGGTAACCCCACACAAGATACCCTTTTTTCTGACAAACTCTAAACTGTACCACTCTAACGTATATAAAACATCAAAACAGTCAGTCACTCTGAGCACACATAATCTTTCAAATAGGCAAGAGGACTTCTCCTCCTGCCCCTTCGATATATGGTCTCTTCTTTACTTGATTCAGATTCGCTCTCTTCTACTGCATAGTAGAGTGTCTTGTCTAAATCTCTGTTGCTTGGAATCTGACCAAGATCTTTGACTAAAACCTCAGTTCTGGCCTCCTCCTCTTCACCGCTCGACGAGGATTCTTCAACTGCACTGTCAATATCTGGACTGGAAGGCCCTGCATTAGCATGATCCACTTGGGTGGGTACCCCTGTAGGTATTGGATGGCTACTTGGCTGTACCCCTAACCTCTGTTGTACCACTTGAATCCACCGTGGAGGGTGTCGGTCCTCGCATGGTTTAAGTTGGTCATGATGGATTGTTACTTCTTTTTTTCTTTTTAGGATCTTGTACAACACGGGTGATAGAACTTTTGTGATGACGTACGGGCCTTGCCAAATGGGTTTCAACTTTTTGCACTGCCCAATTTTAGTAGCTGGGTTGAGTCTATACACTATGTCTCCAACTTTATATGTCCTTTGGAAAAGAGTAAGGTCGTAATCACGCTTTTGACGAAACTGTGCTACCATTAAATTTTCTCTTGCAATCTGGTGAATGTCCCCCAGCTTCTGTCTTAGTTCTGTTACAAAGTTGGTTGGGTCTCTATGTCTGGAATTTAGCAGGGCTGTTCCGATGGTCAAATCAATAGGTTGATGTACCTCTCGGCCTAACATCATCATATTAGCTGAGTATCCTGTCTGTCTATTATAACACGATCTAATGGCCCCAGAGAGTATCTACAGATTGTCATCCCATATTTCTGTCTGCCATTGATGTAACAACGTATTGTGCTCATAATGACTGCATTGTACCTTTCTACTTGGCCATTTGAACGAGGGCGATAGGGTGTTGTCCTGGTTTTGTCAATCCCTAATAGCTTGCATACCTCCTTGAACAAGTTCCCATAAAAATGTCGGCCTTGGTCGCTATGTATCTGCAACGGACAACCAAACCTAGAGAAAAAGTTGTCCACTACTTCTCTTGCAATCCTCTCAGCACTCTGATCTGGTAAAGGATAGAACTCCACCCACTTAGTGAACTGATCTATGACTGCCAGTATATATTTGTTACCCTTCTCACTCTCTGGCAAAGGGCCAAAAATATCCATGTGAATTCTCTCCAAGGGTTCCCCGGCATGATATTGGCCTAGCCCACCTTTTGCTCTACGGTTACTTCTTTTATTCACATTACAGGTTGGGCATGATCTGACATATAACACCACGTCCTATCTCATCCTGTGCCATATAAAGCGTTGCTTCAACCTATTTAGCGTTTTGTCTCTTCCCATATGCCCCGAAACTTGACTGTCAAGAGTGTGTTTCAGAACTTCCGTTTTCAAATCCTGGGGGACAACCAACAAAGTCTGTGGACCTCCTTGACAATTCCATTCATATACCAGACATCCATTTTTCACTTTGAGCTGTGACCTGCAACTCCACCAATGCTTAAAAGCAGCACTGGTTAGCTGTAACTCTGCTTCGGTAGGTTCTCTTCCGATTGCCAACCAACCCATTATAGTTCCCAGTTCTGGATCTTCCTGTTGTTTATTCGCCAGTTGTTGAAGTGACATTCCTTCAATCCAGTTGACATTCCTCGATGTATCTACAGTCCCCCCTATATCCCGGAGGCCAGGGCAACCGGCGCGTCCCGAGGATACAGAGGAGTCGAGACAGACATTGGTGGCTTTTATTTCTCTTACCATCAACGGCCCCACATCATCAACGTTTTCCTCAAAGTCCCGCCACTGTCGATGTACCCTAGCACAATATGCGCAGCATCCACAGGGTAACTTTGTGATTTCTGACCCAGCATAATAATTATTGCAAGGTTGAAGGGTGTCTGGTATTCGTGACAAACTGTCAGCATTGGCATGCTTCTTTCCTGGTCGATGTTGTATCTCCATCTCGTACTGAGATAATTCTTCCATCCACCTTGCTAACTGTCCCTCTAAGTTTTTGAATTTCATCAACCAGATGAGACTGTGATGATCAGTCCGGACTATAAATTTGCGACCCAGCAGATAATTTCGGAATTGTCTTGTGAATGTCACCAACGCAAGCAGCTCCTTTCTGGTAGTGCAGTACCGCTTCTGAGCAGGTGCTAACACTTTGCTAGCATAGCAAACCACATATTCCTTACCACCCTGGATCTGCAGAAGTTCCGCAGCCACGGCAACGTCTAAGGCGTCCGTATCCAGAATAAATGTGTCATCTGACGATGGGAAGTGTAGAGTAACAGAGTGCAAAATGGTCTCTTTGATCTCTTCGAAAGCTGTAGTATGTTCTTCTATCCACTCAAACTTAGCATTCTTTTTAGTTAAAGCATGGAGCTTGAAAGCCAAGTAAGCTAGATTTCGGATTTGGTCGCGATGATAATTTGCGTATCCAAGGAATGACTGGAGTTGTTTTTTGGTAGTTGGAACTGGCCATTTCCTAATGACATCTATATTTTCGGGATTGATGGAAATTCCTTCTTCTGAAATCAGTTTTCCCAGATATACCACGTCATTCTGAAAAAGGCTGCATTTCTTAGGTTTTAATTTCAGATTGTTGTCTCTGAACCTATCCAGTACATCAGATAAATTTTTCAGATGTTCATCGAAATTTCTTCCCAAATCAATAACATCGTCTAGGTAAGCCAAACACTGTGTCCATGTTAAACCTGACTCTCTGGAAAAATGCTGGGCTATTGCATAGGCAAAACTCAGGCAAACATGTTCAAATAAACCGTATTTGGTAATGAAAGCGGTTTTGTGACGGTCATCTGGGTGTATTTCAAACTGATAATACCCGGCGGACATGTCAAGACAACTCATAAAGGTAATGCCTCTCAGCTGCTCAATACAGGAATCTATGCGCGGAAGTGGGAAAGCGTCTTTCCGCGTTACTGCATTTTACTTCCTATAATCTATACAGTAACGAATTTTCCCATCACGCTTTCTACAAATCACAGGAGCGGCTGCCCATTCTGATGAAGAGGGCTGAATTATCTTCCTGTCCAGCAAATCTTTAATATGTTTTTCTTTCTCCTTCTCTAGACCAATGGGTGATCTACGCAATCCCTCTTTAGTAGGAGCTGAATCTCCAGTTTCAATTCTATGTTGTATGCTAGTGAATTGGCCTATATCCATATCGTCCTTAGAAAAAGTATCCCCGTGCTTAATTAGTAACTCTGCTAATTGCAGTGCCTCACTGTCATTTAGGTGCTTCTTAGACCGATCAAACAAATCTTGCAGGTGTGGAGGTACCTTTACATCATGGTTGTAATTTTTAATCTGTCTAACCTTTTCTTCTTTTTCTGGCATTTCGACATTGACGCTCTCTACACCTTCAACTTCCGTAGCTGTTCCAATGACCTTATTCCTCTTTAATGTTACAAAGGAATCTGACAAATTCTTCATTACTATTGGAACTGTGTTACCTCCCTTTACCAACATGTATGGCATGATAGCCCCATTTAGATTATGATCAGGTTGGATACATAAATCTCCCTGGCAAGTTTTGTCAAGCTGCGCTGTCAATTGTACTGTGGTTTTAGGTGGAATAACCAATCGTTTTCCTAATTTTACTCTTCTTACATTGAACTCCCTGCCCTCTTGCTTTGCTCCAACAGCATAGATCTATTCTTTTCCAACTGTAACAGAGAAACCTCCTAAATCCAATATGACATGGACATTATGTAGGAGGTCACGTCCTAATAACACATTGTCACGAATCTCACCCACTAGGAGACGCCATTTTGTTTCAGTTTGTCCAATCTTAAAGTTTGCAATGCATCCTGAACGGACTAAAATTTTGTTACCATGTCCTGCACCTTTCCAGGAACAACGACCTCCTAATGTCATTGATGGGTCAAGCTGCTTTGCAAAACTTTCACTTATAATAATAACATCAGCACCAGAATCAGCTACGACTTCTACCGCCATACCATTAATGAGGACAGGTATTATTAGATCTATAGTCTTTTTGCTAGCGAAGCTCACTTCTTTAACTTCACCCTCTTCAACCTCATTTACTAACCTTTCACTCATCCCTGTACCACCAAGGCAAGGACAACCGGCGCTGTGGACAGTACAGGGAACGTTATTTGTTTCTGCAGCTGGCTCTATTCTGTCCTCGCAATGAAGGCCAGGGCAACCGGCGCTTACATCATAAAGATTGAAATTTTCAGCCAACCTAAGTGGTGGTGGACGACTTGTATGTGTAGAATGGATCAGGGGGCGGTCTAATTCCCTGATCCTTGTCCATTTAAAGACTTGTTTGGTGATAAGGATGTTCGTTTAGGACATTGATTAGCGTAATGTCCCTTTTCTGAACAACTGAAGCAAGTCACTTCTCTCATTGGGCTTCGATTACGAACTGGTGATTGTGATCTGGACCTGGGTCTATTGTTGTTCTGAGTTGACAAAATATTTAATATTTTTGAGACATTACTTTCCATCCCTTCCATTTTCTCGTTTAGCCTGCTTATACTCTCAGCATTCTTTGACACTTGCGTCTCTAAACTGTGTTGTCGTTGTGGCTTGGTAGGTTTTTGAACAACCTTTCTAATGCTTCCAGGCTCGTATAGCACACCATCACTGTCCTCTCCATCACTAAATACCTGGGGAAGATCTTCAAATTGTACTTTCCTCTCCTCTGGTTTTTTATTTCCCAACAGGAGTCTCTGATTATACATGGCACTTTTCACATAACTTAGGGCCTGGTCCAGCTTTTGAGGATTTTTATCCATGGCAGATAAGGCTGCTTTAACATTCAAACATCCCTTTAAGAAAGCTTCTACTGCCATGTCCTCAATCATATCTTCAGGTAGGTCGCTATACCCATCAGTGGCTAATTCCATAATCCTTTCTGCAAAATCGTCTAGGCTTTCCTCATCATTTTGCCTTGAGCTATGTAGCTGTCTTCTGATAGCCTGGGGCAGATCTTTTTGCCCAAACCTCTTTTTCATCTATTAAAATTTTTTTGAACTGGAGCTGGTCGTCTACTGAAATACTTGAGTGGTTTTCCTCTCAAACACAGGATAAGGTTGTCTAATTTCTGGCTATCGTTCCACTCGAAACGTCTGGTCGTATGCTCAAACTGTAAGTAATATGACTTCCAGCCCATAGTTCCATCAAAGGAAGCTAGTCTTGGAACCTGGGGTTCTTGTATGGGGGCGGTTCTTACTGGTGCTGTGGCATTTGCGCCTCTGGTTGGTCTACTCGTCTCATAGTCTCTGGTCGATGGCCTGCTTTCTTCCATACTGGCACTACTTTCTGTTCTTCAAACATAACGACTTCCAGGTGCCACTTCATTAACCACCCTAGTAGTTCTAGAAAGCTGAAGCTCAGTTTCTAAGGTCCTACCTTTATCCTGTTGCTCCCTAAGAATACGGTCCCTTTCTTGTAGTTCTATATCCAAATCTTTTATTCTCTTACTCTGTTTTTCAATGGTCTCATCCTTATCAACATTATCACTTTGCGCCAACGTCAATGCGTTTCCTGGGTCATCAAGTTGATGTTTCAAACTGGTCACCTCTGTCAAGTAAGCTTGCAGTTTAAGGCTTTTTTGTTGCTTTTCTTTTTCAAGAATATGACATTTATTTTCTTGACCTTGTAACCTGTCTATCTCTGCCTCTAGTTCTTGTTTCTGAAAATATTTCTCCTTTATCTGTTCCCCATATTTATTCCTCATGTCGCTGAACCTTTCATCATCGTATTGAAGTTTTTGCTCAAGATCTTCCTTTTCCTTGATTAGTGAGTCGATATCTAGAGTCAACTGCTTGTTGTTGTCCATAAGCTGATTTCTTTCCTTTTCCAGAGTAACCTCATTCTGTTTTGCAATAAAAAGTTCAGTTTTGCAGGATTCAAATTGTTGTCTTATCTTGTCAACATCTTCTGGCTATTCCTCTGTTTTCTCTGCATGGGTTCTCTACTTTCTTATCCTCAAAGATTACCCAACCTGCTGAGACAAGGGGATCCCAAATGGTTGATGGCACCCCATCTATCTGCTTAAGGTTTCCAATGTAAGGTGGCCCTTCTGCTCCCTGGCAGCTATGATCTTCTTGGCCCTTGATTCACCAATATCTCTTAAAGACATCAACTCATCCTTTGTTGCCTTATTTACATTCAACTGTCTACCAGCCATTGTAACTTCCTACTTTTTTTCCTCCTATATTTATCTGTTTTATTTATTTATTTATTTTATTTTTTTTTTACTTTTAAGATTTATTTTTGTTGAATGTATTTAAGTGAGAATTTTTATCATGTGTGAGCAAAACAAATACCGTTTTAATTCAGTTAAGGCCAGAGTAACCAGTCGCTGTAACTGAATATATTTATTCAACTTTATTTTTTTATTTTTTTTAATCAGTTAAGGCCAGAATAACCCGTCGCTGTAACTGAATATTCTATTAACCTATATTTTAATTCAGTTAAGGCCAGAATAACACGTCGGTGTAACTGAATGTATTTTTAACCAAATTTATTTAAAATGTGTTTATTTATTACTATTTATTAATTTATTTATTTCACTTGCAGAAATTTAGTTTCATCAAAGGCCAGAAAACACGGCGCTATGAATGAAATAAAAATTCACGAAGTTTATTTAAATGGTTTATTATTTTTTTTTTAATTGATCAACAGTAATGATTATTTTGATAAACAATCAACACTGAAATCGCCACGATATTTACTCCATGACAATTACGATCAATATTACCATCTAAGTTGTTTCAACACCCAATCTTTAGTGGTTTATAAATTAAAAGTCTTAAGCTTTTCTTTTCTTTTTTTACGCGGCTACAGAGTTACTTTTCTCTTAATTTACTTAAAAACTGTTACAATCTGGCCAGGGCAACCGACTCTAGATTGTGACAGCTACTATCTTGAAGGTACACATTTTTGTTTTGTTTTTGGGACAGAACTAGAATAAACTTTTACGTGTTGCGTGCTATTGCAATTTTAACAGAAAGAGCCAGGGCAACCGGCAATATATCTGTTTTTGGAACCTAACTGTTCTTAACCCTCACTGCCAAGGTTGAAAGTCTTTCAAATTTTCAATTTCCAAATGATAACTGTCAAAATATGCAAAGCTTTCCAAATATCGCCAAATAAACAACTTTAAGTCAATTAATTTCACAGACTTTCAACCAAGTTCATATGAAATAAACACAGATAGGGGGGGGGGGCTTTTTGTGACTTGTTCGGAACTGTGTAGACCTAAAAGTGTAAATGAGTATAAATATAACTTTATTTAATAAATATATGTATAAATAAATATGAAATACTCTATGAAAATATATCAAATAAATACTATGGCTTGAATATATCACTTCACTGACAACTACTTTCAGTGAATTGATAACAAAATATATCACCTCACTGACACAATAAATTCAGTGACATGAACAAAAATTGAGCAATTAATAAATCACTCCAATGCTCACAAAATAACAGTGAAATGACAACAAGGAAATTATCAGGCCAGCGAAAATATTCAATATATCATACGCGAGCAATGTGACATGAGCCCGCGAAAATATGAACACGTGCAACTCGTTTTGTCAAATATTAAAATGTTTCTTTAACACCTGACACCAATATTGCAGAATTGGCCATGGGCTTATGTGTGTTGCATGGGTTTACTTGACATATCACTTCAAGTGGTCTTGTGCTATCAACTCTAGAACAGGACAAGTCTCCAAATCGTCTGATTAGCTCGAGAGTCGGAATTGATGTGTCTATTTCCCATCAAAAAACCCTCTAACCATCGTCACTTCCGGTCAAGATCCTTCTGTATATTCCCCCTGCTTCGGAGCACTCCAACAGTTTAATTATAAAGAGGAAGCAATTACCATCATCAGTTCCCTTTATTATTATGTTTCTGTGTTTTCTTAACTCAAGCTTTTTATATCAACTTGTTTTGGTCTTATATATTCATATTAAGTCTGATTGAAGGCCAGAGTCACATTATACAATTAATGACTTTTGTTGAGGTTGACATGAGGATTTATCAATCCCAAGTCGTGTTATATTCACTGAGGCCAACGGCCGAGATGAATATAACCTAAAGTCATCAATTGTTTTATTAAATGACTGTTATGCATTTTCAGATATAAATTTGACAAATTTAAAAACTTTAATTTCAAAATGTTGAAAATATCACATTTTTATAACGATATAATAGTTTCCTAGAAATCGGTTTATTCCATGTCGAAGTCAAATAATACTAGACTTGTTGTATATTTCTCCATTCTTGGTACGAACTTCTGTATGAGATTTTGACAAAATAACGGTAACATCAAGTTCACTGTTTGGAAGCGTTTCAAATTCTTCCGGTAGATTTTTCTCTCGTAGATATGCACGAAAAGTACGCTCAGCTGTTCCGTGGCCCTTCTGGTCATTTTAGCATCTTTTTCGTAAAGAATCTCGTCCAAAGCTTCGGTGTCAATAGTTGCAAAGCGTTTACTAGGGGGCCTAACATTTTCAACGTCGTCTGACGCAATGTTTAAAGATCATTTATAAGACACGCTATGATTGGTCGTTACAAATATTTTTATCCAATGAAAATAAGCCTTTAATTTTCCATTCTGTGGGCGGTGCTAAATCTATTTTTGGGCACACGCTAACACGACATAATATTTATTCCCCTCGCGTGCATAATTGCGCGGTGGACATAATGTTCTATTTCAGAAAGTTTAATATACTCTAAACCAATGAAAATAAAGACATTTTCTAGTCATTTAATAACATCACTTATTATTTCTGTTTTTGGGCTCAAATAAAACAAATATTGAAAAATACATTGATTTCAATGGAATTTTATGCCGCAGTCACGGTATTTGTCTTCTGTGTGTCTCTTCTTATCTAAATAACTTGCCGTTCTTACTGAATAAGTCATTTAGTAAAGCCCTACTCACAAAAGCTGAACAAACCTTTCATTGATTTCATTATTTTTTTTAACAGCTATATATGGACTTAGCACCAGAATCAACAATTGCGTCATGAATGCATAAGAGGGGAAGAAAAATTATGGATCAATGATAGGCCTCAACTATGGTTTATAAAGCATTCTTGCTCATAAGCAGGTAAATTTCCATCAAATTCTGTATAACGTGTTGAAATATTTATTATGTTCATTTATCTTTATTTACATTTTGAGACGAGGCAGTTAAAAATATTTTAAACGGCAAATTTTCTAGGTACACAGTTATCATTCCTTTTCTTTGTTTAGAATAAATCCCCATTCAACTGCTCAATGTGGAAAATAAGTAGCAATACTATGTATCTTTCCTACTAAAAAGATAAGAATAGAAAATTTGCTTAAAATTTTATTTATTCAGACATTTTATGTTGTTATATTTTGTGAGCTTTTCATCGTTGGCCGCAGCCGAACAGTAGACAGTCTTAAATCACCACAGGAAGTTAAAAAAGAGGTACAAAGATTTAAAAACTTTTCGTTATTCTTAAAAACAGATCAAAATACAAGAAAAAAGTGTTTCTCAAACAAATGTCATGCAGGCCTAACAATATAGGAAACATTACAGGAATTAAGTATTGCGCAACCGGAAGTCAGACTGTGACAGAGCTTGAAGCTAGATAGATATTAAAGCTTTGCTGGACTGTGATAGGATAATAATATCAAGACTGGATTATCAATGTATGTTTTCAAGTTTTTAAATGGATGTAGTTTAATTAAATAAGAATAAAATTTTCCACATGATGGATAATTTTTTTCGGTGGTTTTTCAAACAAGGATGAAATTTTCATGAAAACCGAAGAAAATTGTATGGATTCAATGGAAAAAGGTTACACCATATAGATTTAATCTTATTTACATCAAACACTCTTCATGGAAAGGTTGAAAGACTGAAAATATTTGTTTGATTAAAAAGGGGAAGCAATTACCATCATGTCCCCTTAACCTCAAATCGAGTTTTTTTTCTATGAAACGGACATAAAAAAATCACCAGGGACGGAAGTAGATAGAGATTTTCAAACATGTCCAGGAAATTAATATTCCGCTAGATAAGAAGAATTGCGAGTGACTTTACAGTTAGGTAAAATCTGGGTGAGTTCGAACAAAATCATTTTGCCGAAAAAATATAGTCACGATTTTATTTGAATTTTACTACAGTGAGTGAGTTGATGTTTTACAACCCTTGCAATGCTATATTGGTCATATATAAGCGATGAACATGAACAGGGTGATAAAATGAACATAAAATGATGATGATGATACATGTAAATGAAATATGGGAATGGGATGGGGAACAAAAGAACAGTAAAGACCACAGGAAAAGATAAGAGGTGGGTAGGGGTTGAAAATTTAGCCCATGTGGTGCACTACTTGGCAGTCCACAAAGGGATCTATTACGTGCATGAAGCGTGGCACTCGTCAAACACGTTGGCCCACTATGGTCAGCAGTCAGGGTTTCCGTGTTATAGACCTGACAACCCCCGCAAACGATAGCTACCCCATTCAGCCCTCTAGGTTACACACCTTAGTTGCTATTTGGGCTGAGCACTAACTCCGATGATACTTAGTCGCCTCTTACTACAAGCTAGGCTCTGCTGCGGGCCTTTTCGCCTCTCGGGTCCCGCCCGGGACTTTTCACTACAGAGATAGTAGCAAAACCGTACATATTATATTAGGACACGTTATGTTTACTACAGTTTACAAAAAGATGTTACAGGATAAAAAATATGGTCAAGAAGCAGAGGTACCAATGGGGTATCCGAATGTCAAAAGTCCGAAAGGGCAGAGACAAAACCAGTAAACACCAACAAGAACAGGACAAAAACAGACAACATGTAAAACATGGATACACAAAACAACTGAAAATCAATCAACAACGCGAACTCCAGTCGAAACAAGAGTAAACTCAGGTGCTCCGGAAGAGTAAGCAGTTCCTGCTTGCTATAGCACAACCGTCGCGTTGCCAACAGTCCATTCAGCGTGTCAAATTAAATTCGATCATGATAAAATTTGTAAAAGTGGCGGAATATTCTCTCCCTTTAAAATTTCAATCTTCTTCCGTCCCTGGTGGTTTTATTGCTGGCTTCGAAAGAAAAAATGTTAGATTTAAAGTCATTACGCATTGTTTACATGTTAAATGGTTTTTTTTAATTGCGAGATAAAACTGGAAGGATTGCTTACATGTTAAGCGAGATAAAACTGGAAGGATTGCTTACATGTTAAATGTGTGCTTAATTGCGAAATAAAACTGGAAGGATTGTTTACATGATAAATGTGTGCTTAATTGCGAGATAAAACTGGAAGGATTGCTTACATGTTAAATGTGTGCTTAATTGCGAGATAAAACTGGAAGGGTTGCTTACATGTTAAATGTGTGCTTAATTGCGAGATAAAACTGGAAGGATTATAAGATAATTATCAAATGATGTTTTATGTAAAGCATCTAATTCTATGAGATTATATATATATGGGGGTTTTCCACGGGCAAATTTTCCCTATTTGTAGAACTGTCAAACATTCTTGCCTTGTGGAAAAAGTATATAGACGAGCATGACAATTTTTAAATACACATTAATAATTATAATAAAATCCTGGACCCAAACAGCCAAGCGCCTATAGTCAACGTATTTATTAATTAGCTTCGATTCATATGAAAACTGTTTTTCTACCTTGCTACGTCTATACTCCAAATACAATAATTAGTATGTACTTACTAAAACAAAATTCAGTAAATGCTACATGAAAGTCAAGATACTAGTCTAGATGTTCTATTTTTAAAACTAGGATTTTTATTTATTACGCTTCCGATATTGATTATCGATGGGACATTGCACAATAAAGGAACATATCTTACGAAGAGTCTGTAAGTAATCTTTTAATGTCTCACAACATATTATTAATCATCAATTTTATGACATTTTATTTATTTGGTATGACGAACGATTTGTTTACAAACAGGGAATCTGTTTTTCAAGTACAACACATGAGAAAAAACTGAATACATTTATTATTTAATATAGTCTCAGTTTGAGTGATATCTATAGTGTTTTTTATTGTACCTCATTTCTGTTTGTTTCCGTGATAACTAATCTTGTTTTTTTTATTTTCAATAATTCTCTTATCATATACACGTACAGACATTAAACTCCCTACATTGCCCAAGCAAGTCAGTATTGTGTTTTACGCTGTTGCATATGACTTTATAACAAAGCAATGGAAAAATGAAAATGATAAAATGATTTCATGTACTCTCAGATCTGTTCTTATAGTGTTAGCCTTTGTTGGTACAAAATAAAAATGATTTTAAGACAACGTGTCTTAATTACTTATACTAAATTGTACTTGATGTGAAATATTTGTTAAAATTAATGAAAGGTCATTTCTATATATTTTTACATGTACATGTAGCCTTTGGTAATACAATTACATTTTTTTTTATCCTAATTTCAGCATATATATATATATATATTAATAACAGTTATAATGAACATACTAAGGACTAACGTCAGTAATTTACAAACAGCAAAAATATTTTTCATCTTGCTTATAACAGCAATTTAGTGTCATAAGTGTTTCAACACAGGGATCCGTTGTCTCAAACACCTTCCATTGCGAAATGATTGATTTGCTTATAATCCCAATTGACCTTTACCATTTTTTTTTCAGAATTCACGAGGGTCTGACGCGCTACATCGTCCCTCATGTCAGGCGAACTACAGTGTACGGTTCGGCTTAAGCAGTGGACAATGCTCCATAATGTTCAGACCAACTTTCAAAATTTAAAAACTATTACACATTGTTCATTCAACAATCTAACCAAGATTCATTATTTTAAATCAGAGAATGCCAAGCCACCCGTTAACATACGAGAAAACGTGGCACCCGTTGAAGACCAAAATCTAGGGTCTAATCAGTCATCTATGGCTCAATTAGAACCCATTTAACGATTCTATAGTTCACAAATTAATTTCAATACGCGATATCGTGAAATTGAAATCATCGTGAAATCGGTTAGAAAAGAGAAATTTTGACTATATCGAAGTTGTTGTCATTTAACTCGGTTTAAATTATCAGGTTACTTGCCTTCAACAGTAACTCTAATTTTATAACAAACTGTACATGTTTTAATGACACTATTCTGTTGGGATATACTAAAACAAAAGGTTTACAATGAAAGTTTTGGTACGGATTTCTCGGATTTGCGCACTTACGATTTATGAAGAATTTTCTCTATGGTCATTTAAATAATTATATAAAAAGGTATTTTCTTAATAGTTGTAAACACCACGTAAAAGAATAAACGTCGAATTAAAAATCACAAAATATAAATACCACGTACAACCTATACATCTTGCTTTCCTCGACTTAATCAAACGAACTTTATTTAAGAACTACTCTATCTAAGAATCAGACAGATACCATTAATAGGGTGGCACATCAATAATAAATACACACGTCAAGTAAAAATCAACAGAAATAGGTAAAGCTACCCCAGTAAACTTCGTTTTGACCACTAAATTTTTCAGTCGATTTTTGCCGGTAAATCGTTTTCATAGATCATAAGTATTAGTATATTATTTCAACAGCATATGTTTGCATTATATTTTAAGTGACCGACCATTTCCGAAAAAAACATGATAAACCTGATATTTTATAAAAAATATTTTTTGACAGCACATGTTTAGAAAAAAAAAACATTGAAAACGGTTTCTTCTATATAAAGAATTAGGCTGTTAATTAAAAATATTTTGTTATGTATGCCTGTAAAATGTTCTTTTTTTTTTCGTATTGAGCCAAGGATTGTTTGGTTGTTGTTTGTTTTATGTCATGAACTAATTGAAACAACGAATTGAATGGTGACTCAAGACACAGCATCCACAGCGCAGCCCCGTGTATGCCATGCAAAAAGGACAAATGCACGACCACAAACCAGAAGAAAAACGAACCAATTCACAAGGCAGGCTGATGCACCTCGATGCACCATAGACCAATGTACATGTACCCAGATAATAATGAAAACCTTTAAAAAAAATCGCAAAATCTGGAACCCTTTCCTAGGGTGACTGACAATGAAGAACCCTTACCTGAAATGAAATTATACTAGTTGGAGCACTTACTTGTGTGGGATATAGCTAAACCTAACCCTGTTCACTTAGGCGGCATCCCTTATCTGTCGAAAATACAATACTGAATCCTAATTGAACCTACATTGTACACATACTGAGCGAGAAAAAGGGGTTAAGATAGGAAACTTTTGAAGACCACAGGAAAAGGGGATAGGTACCTGTGTAGGGCGCAAAATTTAGCCTATATGTGATGCACTACTTGACAGTCAACAAAGGGATCATACGTCCGTGAAGCGTAACTTCAAAGGCGGATTTAGGATCGGCGTGCCGGGTTCGCATCCTCCCGCTTAACAGAAAAATTTGGATAGGAACTGTATTAAACAAGGGATAACAAAGACTTTTTATAATGTGCGCCCTCCTCTTTGATAATTTATGGATCAGCCTCAAGTTCAATCCACTCGTTGACCCACTATGGTTTGCGGTCAGGTTTTCCGAATTTTAGCATGACGACTCCGGCTTTCATTGGGACAGGGCTGCACCATTCAACCAACTGGGGCACACATCTCAGTCGCTAATGGGCTAAACGGCCTGAACCAATGACTGGCGTTTCTGAGCGCTCTTTAGTGGTCTTCTACCGACCGGCTTAGCGCCTTTACGTTCATATTCGCCTCCCGGGCACCGCACGGGTTCGAAACTAAGTGAAGCCCTATTAGTAAAAAATCCCGTTTATAAAATGACAGAGGGAAAATCATAACAGCTATCTTATCAACAACTTATTGCAGCCTTTTGGTATTTGGTATACAGCATAAGTATGCAATCCCATAGCGTTGGAATAGATTTTAGGTCTGTCGCTCTCGATCTTCTCCTGTACATAAGAAAAAGCCGGCCATTTTGTCTTGATATGGTTTATTTTTTTTATAAGCAAACACAAGATTATTGATCGTACATTTGCACTATATAGTGCCAATATTAAATAAGTGGCGGGTTCATAGTGTGTATGATTTCTACTCGTGTCCGTCTGTCTGTCCGTCTTTGGATTTTTGTTAACTTTTTATACGACTGCAAAAACAATTGCGGACGTATAATGGTATGATGTCGTCTGCGTTGTCGTTGTCTGTTGACTATAGTGTCCCACAATAACATATTAAGTTCTAGTTATCCGATTGCTATGAAATTTGACAATGATGTAGCTTACCATAAAAGGATGGATGAGATTGGTTTTGGCTGTCCTCCTTTTTTCGTTAAGAAATTAGGGGCCAATAACGCTACTTTTTTTGTTTTTTCCCACATTAACTTTTGTTCTGCATTACCAAATGCTGTGAATTTTGAAACAATGTTTAATAACTAGTAAATGGGATTGATTGTGGGGCCCCCTTAATTTGTTAAATAAATAGGGGCCCAAAAGGGGCTAAAAATTCAAACATTTTATTTGTTCCCACAATAACTTTCGTGTTGGTTGGCCGATTGCTATGAAATTTGATAATGAAATGGCTTAACCATTAAACCATATATGGCATTGATTTTGGGTCCCATTTTTAGCTGAAGGTCCATGTGCGCTATTATCATCACTTGGCGTCCGTCGTCGTCTGTTAACAATTTTTTGAAAATCTTCTTCTTTGAAACTGCTGATCAGAATTTTAAGAAACTTGGTATGAATGATCCTTAGTGTGTCTTGCAAAAAAACATGACTGCCGTTACTAAAAATAGACCAGGGGGCGGTCAGACTACTGTCTTTGGTCTATAAATCAAAAAGTACAAGAGATAGGTGAAATTTGATGCCACCTTACTGTTTCAGCATCAAAAGATCTACAAAAGTCCCCGTTTGGTCGAAGTTGTCAGATGATTCCTTATCTTATAAGGGTTACAGCCCCTTAAAGGCGAAAAATAATGTTTTTGGCCTTTAGAATGAAAACAATTGCAGATAGAGAAAAGCTGTTGCTTGCTTAAATGTTCAGCTCGTTTAGCTCTACAAAAGTCTCCATAAGGTCCAAGTTGTCAGATGACCCCTTATAGGGATTACTTAAATTAATTGATAAGTAATTGATAACCCTAACCCTAATAAGCCAAAAACATGTTTTCATGCTTTTGGCTTATATAAATAAAACTAAAGCAGATAAAAAAGTTGTTGCTTGCATAGATGTTCAGCTCAATAAGCTCTACAAAAGCATTCATAGGGTTGAAGTTGTCAGATTTCCCCTTATAGGGATTACAACCCCTTACATGTAATTAACATGTTTTCAGGTTTTTGGCTTATATAATGAAAACTATTGCAGATAGGGAAAAGCTGTTGCTTGCATAAATGTTCAGCTCATTCATCTCTACAAAAGTCTCCAAAGGGTCGAAGTTGTCAGATGACCCCCTGATAAGGGTTATAAGCCCTTAAAGGCGGAACATAGTGTTCTGGCCTATAGAATGAAAAGTATTGCAGATATGGAAAAGCTGTTGCATGCTTAAATGTTCACCTCATTTAGCTCTTCAAAAGTCTCCATAGGGTCGAAGTTGTCAGATGATCCCTTATAGGGGTTACAGCCCTTTAAAGACGAAAAATATTGTTTTTGGCCTATAGAATGAAAACTAACACTGTCAGACGTCTTTTGTGTGCTTAAATTAGTGGGGTAAACATTCAATGTTGAAGTGGGTCAATCAGGAAATTGATTTTGACTCTTACTGAAAAAGGGGTCAGCATGCAAAATGTCATTGGGCACTCATCCCCGGTGGTATGTGAACAAACATTCATTTCAACATGTCATCAGGGTACTGTGCACTCTTCAGAGGAATTTTACCGACAAGCAAAGCACTGGTGTGGTTCCTTTGGTCACCAGATACCAGCAGTTAATAGACTTATATTGATTGTGCGTGTTCCTTTATTACTGAAAATGCTTATAATTTATTTTATTTTATTAAAGAAAAGAGAGATGGAGAGTATGTTAGTAACACTATCAGTTTTTTCTGGGAGACCTGATCCACAACGTAGTCTACAAAGTAACAATCCAGTTTTCCAAGAAATAAAGAACATGCTACCACCGCCACCTGGCGGGACTCTTCAATCAAGTAAATACATGTATAACTTTTTAAACCAATTAAATTATGTATGATATTTATATAAATATGTGTGCAGCTTTTGTAATTTAATAAACTGAATTGAACTTGCATATATTTGCACATATAAATAATTATGTAAATTCTAAAACCTAAGATTAAACTCCATCCATCACAGTTTTGTCCTTAGCTATATATATTTGGATTTCGTTTGGCCTAATGCATTTTGAACATCTTTTGAATTGTGGATTTCCTTTGTTTCGGTTCTAGTGCTGCTGATGATGAATAATTTTCCGAAATGGCCACACAGCTCATAAAAATTTATTTCAGTTGGAGTTAACATATGTGTTGTGGTCTCATGTTCATTTACTTCATATCCTTTCTTGAATTATTAAAAAATCTTCTTCTCTGAACCAATGAACAAATTTAACTGAAAAATAGAACATAGGGTAAAATCACTTAAAATGGCTTGTAACTCAGCAACTCTAACAAATAGAAAAAAAAACGAAGGATCGTACTAAGCTCTTCAGAATCAAAAGCTCTACATAAGTCTCCATTGGGTCGAAGTTGTCAGATGACCTTTGATAGGGTTATGGCCCTTTAAAGGTCGAAAATAGAGTTTTTGTTCTTTAGAATGAAAACTATTGCAGATAGAGAAAAGCTGTTGCTTGCTTAAATATTCAGCTCAATTAGCTCTACAATAGTCATCATAGGGTTGAAGTTATCAGATAACATCTTATAGGGGTTACAGCCCCTTAAAGGCAAAAACTAGTGTTTTTGGCCTATAGAATGAAAACTATTGCAGATAGAGAAAAGCTGTTGCTTGCTTAAATGATCTGCTCATTTAGCTCTACAAAAGTCTCTAAAAGGTCAAAGTTGTCAGGTTACCCCTAACAAGGGTTACAGCCCCTTAAAAGTTTAATAATTGTGTTTTTTGCTTACTTAGAATGAAAACTATTGCAGATTAATTTTTTGAAAGCAACAAAATTAAATTTTCTGTTTTCAAATATTTATTTTTTGATATCAAAACATACTTTCTGATATCAGAAATGGATTTTTTAGATATCAAGAATTTCATTTTTTGATATCAGAAATATAAATTTTTGATATCAGAAAATCATTAACATTTTTTTTTTATCAAGATTTCTGTTGGCCCTGACTTGGTGCTGGCATTTGAAAAAATGGTGGATTAAACCAGGTTTTATAGCAGGCCAAACATTCATCTTTCATTGCAATCGTATGGTTCGGTTGTAACACAAAACACAACACGACTGTGGAGTCTTAATAGGGATATCAAGATGATCATCTGAGTAAATCAATCAGCCAAACATTCATCAACACAACCACTTAACCATTGCGTTAAACATAATTTTGAATTTTTCCACCAATGGCTGATACCGAAGGTTTTTTTAATAGATCTTATGAAACGTTTTCTCTTATAACCTTGGTCTAATAGTCGGTCGCAAATAGAAAATAATGAGATGTGGAACTAGTGTACGCGACACAACCCACGATTAAACGGCAATTTAGAAAAACCACAATGGATAACCGCCAGCAGCCTTCAACGAGGCAAAGACAACATGTCGTATATCAAATCTGAAAATGTGTAGAAGTTCCGGCATATCGAATTAGTTGTGAAATATAAACACCATAAGTAGTTGAAGTTGGTACATGTACCGGTATATTACTTTCCAGGTTAGAAAAAATAATCATTTAAATATTTTAAAAATTCGTCTCTTTTATCGTAAATTTTTGTCAAATTCGCGAAGAAAATCCAAGAATGACATGATACAATTGAATGGTGTAGTTTCTTTAATTTCCAAATCTGGGGATATATCGAAAAAAGCTATCTACCAAATGAAGCGTTGTTGACATAGATATATCTTAAAATGAGATTAAAGGATCTTGTCTCTTCCATCTTGAAGTTATTGTTCTTTAAGAGGCTCTGAAGAAATTCAGTCTTGCAAGGGTATAAAATAGGCGAGGAGATAAGCACAATTTGTGCTCATTGGAATTCCAATTTGTAGTTGGAAAACTTCTCCTCCAAATGTGGCAAATATGTTGTCAATAAGGAAATCAGGCATACTGCAAAATTGGTCCAAGGTGCAACAAATTTTCTATTTATAACAATGTTTTGGAAACAATATGTAGAATAATAACCTTAAAGAAAACAACAAAGTTCTTTGAATTGGAAGAAGTTTTTTTCAGACGACTGTTAAGTTTTTCGTGTCGAAATGTGGTGAACAAAGTTGAAAAATCGAAAGATTTCAGAGAATGAGCTTCAGAAAATAACCGGTATTTAAAGTTATCTGACAAATGTTTTTAGTTCTTTTAAATTAACATATGATTGATTCCACTTTATTATAAATAGTGTCACAGTATGCTTTTTGTCCTTTTTTGACAGCAGACAAGATCTTAGTACGTTGAACGGACAGCTCTTTAGTTGAACATGATGAAGATGCATCTACTATAAACTTTTCAGTTTACTGGTTTTTGAACATGAAATGAGGATGTTTATACCACTCAAATATTTTATGATACACGACCTTCCCTGATAATATTCACTTTTGTGTATTTTTTCAGTTCTCGGCTACAGAGGATTTGTAGTGAGAGGCAAGTTTGGAACTGTAACAATCAAGAGACAATCGAACCCTGTGCTTGAAAAACTCTTATTTAACGCTTGTGAATTTCCAGAAAATCTAAGGCAGTGGGTGTTTGGTGATCTGAGAACCATGGTATAGATATTCTTTTAACTTAATTGTATAAAAGTTTGTATAAAGCCATTTATAACATATTTTGAATTTATTTATTTTGAGAAACAAAACATTTAATACGGAATTGCCTATCTTACTTTGGACAGTCATCTTTATCATTCCCATTCCTGTCGAAGGACTAGCATTGATTATTTTCACCAGTGGCAAGTGGCGTAACACAATGTAAGCAGTGGAAGTAAATGCCTCCATTTCGATTTCGCAAAAAATATAAATAATTCAATAATGTTCCCCGACATGACAATATTGAAAACTTATCGTACTTCACTCCTTCTCAGATTGGCCTTTGTCTCCATATACATGATATACTTCTTACTGCATTATTTCATTTAATCACCTATTTGGAGTTAATATTGGTAGTTTTAACATTAACTAATATTTTAGCATAAACTCCAACCATTCATTTCGATGTGTGCCTTACCAAAAAGAATACGCAATCGACAGCATTTGTTTACCATTAAGGGTGTGCGACTTAATAAAAGATTGCCTTTTATCTTTGCTGGTATTGAACATTAGATTTATACCGATGCGTTTTTAACATGTCTAGTGTCTGTTAGTTGCTTCTGTGCTGCTGATGATAACAAAAAAACATAATTCTTCTGAAAACAAAATCTAAAATCAGTCCTTCGTGAAAGCAATTAAGAAAAAAAAGACCTAGCCGAAATATGCTTGAATATTGCTTCAATCCCAAGAATCTAAGTTTCTGTTATATGATCAGGGAGATAATAACACGAAAAATGTGATAAAATGAACATGAAATGATGAACTAGTGACAAATGGAAAAAGACGATACGAGGACGTTCAGACTTAAGTCGACTCATACGACAAGCTTAATGCTATAGACAGTCCGGTCAGTCTTTTGCCAAGGGGTCAAACCCCGCAAGGAATAAATGCAATAGTTTTTAATGTGTTGTTTTATTTTACATAATTTGAATGTCTCTTAAGGCAGCTTTTCCCCCAACTTGAGATATTTAGAACGATTTTGACGTGGTTTCCCCCCATCTTTAATGAGCTTCCGATGGAGGTGGGGGCTATGTTTCTCTGGACCCAGGCCTGGAATCAAGGAAAGGCGTAACGGTCGCACGTCCACCCTAAACCTGTCAAAAATATTTTTTAACAGAATTCATGAAAAAAACACCTACAAAAATTCGCAACTCGCTTCAGTCGGCGAAAACCAATTTTTACGCCGCGGAATATAACTCTGCTTCCACTTTTTTATAAGCTAGGTACGCCACTGGTGACCGGCACTGGCTAATAACGAAGAAATCAATTTTAAGAGACCGTATGAGGCGTATTTTCTAATAACCTTGGTTTAAAAGTCGGTCAAGTAGAAAGCGGTGTCGGATCAAAAAATCTAAATAAGTATTATTCTATGCAACCATGCTATTGTCGAGACTAAGGACAATTCTTAAACTGTCAGGTGATAGAACTGTAAGAGGTATATCAGTCAGGGCTTAAAACAGTTCTAAATCTGTCATGGGCTAGAACTGTCCCAAACTGTTATGTACCCCCGCGATTCATTTTATGAGACATGTTTAAGAGCAAATTTGGTGCCATAACATTGAACACGATTTTTAGCACTTACTACTAATATAAGATCTGTCATTTTTAATTGGTTAAAAGTTTGACATTAAGCCAACAAATATAACTATAAAAATTCTCTGTGTGATACATTTGAAACAAATTGTTTGTTTTTTACAGTCATTCAACTTTATTTTGCTCGGCAAAAGTCACATGACTTTTTAAACCATTACCATTCCTTAATTTCCAAAATGGCAACCGAATGACCACTTAGTAAAGAAATGTTTGACTTATAGGACATTGTGGCAGTCAACATTAGACATGAAAGTCAATGGCAAAAGAGATATGAGAGCGCTTTTGTGGACCAAACACCTACAGCATTGTAATAGGTTGAAGCTTTGGTGTTTTATTTTGGTAAACGGTTTGGACCTAAGATTGTTTTATGTTGGTGGAAGCGTTTCGACTGTACAGGAACCGACGTTCTTTTATGCATATGAAGATACAGTTTCGGGATCCCAACTGGTCTGGACTCAGGGCAGGCTACTTTGGGTATATTGGGAGGCAGGAGTATTTGAATAGATACAGAAGAGATATAAGATATGTTTTTCTATTCTAATTGGTGTACATATATATGTGTAACATTTGTAATTTATATTTCTATAGGTTTCAACAATAACATATTTACGCCAATAAAATCATTCAAGTAAAATTTACACGTGAAATTGGAAATAATAAACTGTATGCAATATAAATATGAGATATTGAATCATGTGTGCAACACAACCATAATGAGTATTGGTCCAGTTTCAACATCCAGTAACTTGCGTCACATTTTAAAAACTGTTTTATAATAATAAAAATATTAAAAAATCACAACAGAAAGTTAATTAAACAGTATAAATACATATATATTTTGTTTCCGATGTACAGTTTATGCAGCACGTGGAAGAAGACGGTTAATAAACACGTATTTCTGAAGCACCTGAGTTCACTCTCGTTACCACTTAGTTCGCATTTTTTATTACTTTTCAGTTGTTTTTGCTTTTTTGTGTTCATCTTGTTTTCGTTGGTGTTCACTGGTTTTGTCTCTTTCCTTTCGGACTTTTGACATTTTGGATGCCCCATTAGTACCTCTGCTTCTTTGTAATAAACATGATAAAATGATTAGAACCCTGTTATTGTGATTTGTTCAAAGATTTCTACTTTAATTCAGTATTGAACATGGACACCTAATAACGATTCTCTTTTTATAATTACACTTACAATTTGTCTTGTGATTGCATCTGACATCCATATACCGGTATTGTGATAATTTGTGGTTTTTTGGTATAGGTGTTTCATTTTATATGTTTTTACATTCATTTTTGTAGTTGCATCATTTAATTCTAATATTTTAAGTTTAGTTCAATATTGTTGCAACAAAGACATGAAAGAGATCTTAATTGTAATTTAGCTCAAATTGTGTGTTGTGTTTGCTTTCGACATCCAAATACTGTTATATTGTGTGGCTTTTGTTATACAATGTATGTATTTAATTAGATATGCATCTGTTTGTTCTACCATGCGTCCATAACAAGATTCTGGAAATTATCCATTTCCTTGACTTAAAATATGTTTTTCTTTAGGTGACCTTAAGAGTATCCTTTTCAAGCGTCATATTTACGTCGATTTAGTCATTATGACATTTCAATCATTTTGTTATTGAAATTGCCAAAATACCATTTGGGACAATTGTTGGGGAATGCCTTTTTCATATAAAGAGACATACAATTTTTAAAATTTGCTTTAATCATGATAATTATATAAGAATCAAACACTTACACATGACTTATATAAAACATTTAACATATAGATCGAATTTTATTTCTAACAATAATACGTACGTGTGAACACGAGATAATTTAATTGGCCATGTTGACTATAACTACTATTATGTGAAATGTGTGCTACAAGGTTATTTTTTGGTTACAACTGTTTATCTTTTCATGTATACAAGTAAACTTTTACTTACAACAAATCTAGAATACAACATCAATCAACAAGGTTAGTTTTTAGAAAAGAGTTAAATCTCTCTATCCTTTTTTAGGTATCTGAGGTTGTAGGATCGTTGAAGCTGTCGTCTTTGTAGGCTCGTTGATGCTGTCGTTTGTAGCTTTATAACAACAGCTGAATATTCGTTCCCTAAATCTCTTGATTCTCAGGACGTACACGAGAGGGTTAAAGAATGGACTTGTTGTTACCATCATCTCCACCACCACATACGCTTCTAAATCGTTCATCACTCCATCCGGGTCTACCAAGAACCAATGACCAAGGACAACACGTGGCATCCATGTTATGATTAGGACAACAACTAGCATGCCTAATGTGATGACCATCTGTAACATTTGTTTAGCCTTGTTGCTGGATCCTGTTAATTTCGGAGGACAGGAAGTCATGGGAATTTTATCTTGTCTTTTAGCACACATTCTTTCACTAAGTCCAGTTGTATTCTTGTGTACTGTATGTTGATTACCACAGCTCACAGTTACTTTTTTCAAAGATGAATATGTTCGGTAAATAGTTAGTGCGTAGGAGGCCAATATAACGATTATTAGGAACAAATGAAATGGCTGGAATACAGCAAAACCTAACAACAAACCATTTTCGGCCATAGCGTAAATAGTACACGATTTTGCCCAAACATCAGACAATTGTACATATACTGGAACTACGACTGCAAAGCACAGTATACACAACACTAAATTTAAATATAAAACGGGAATTCTCAACAACGGATTGTGTACCGTGGGAAACGTGGCAAACAATCTATCGATGCAAATCATTATCATCTGTAGCATAGAAAATGTCATCGTGGTTTGCGATAATAAATATATTACGAAACAGTAAAATGGAACAACAAGTCTAGCTAACTTTTGAACTGTAGCGGCAAACAACACAATGCCGAAGAGAATATCGCTGATACTAAGACAAATTGCCATCATTTCAAATCTCTTTGCCTTCAGATTCTTATCTCTCATTAACGTAAAGAAACATAAACCATTCAACACAACGATTAGAAAACCAAGAGCTAACATAATTCCATTCCTGGTCATGATTTTGGTCAGGTTTGCCTCATTATTGTTGATACTGTCGGTATCATTTGTACCGTTGAAAAGTGCTTCCATTTTTTTCAATATTATACAAAATTCGCTGACTCGGTATGCGCCTCAGGACAGCCTTTTTTTGGTGAATTTGCTTTAAATCTGTTTCGTACAGATAGCAATTACTGATAATGCAATGTATTTTGTTCTCTACAATAAATATCTATTATTTGCTGTCCAGTCCTACACTAAGGAAAGTCGAATGATAAATCAGAATACTAAGATATAGACTATATATATATATGTACATGTATAAGAAATTAAAACTCCGCCCATATATTATGAAATCGGTATTCAACAAAAGCCTAGCAAAAAGGGAAACTAGTTAAAAATAAAGTCCATCCTTTCTATTGACTTATTATAACAGAAAAAAAAACTTATTAGTGTACTCTATATCACAAAATGTAAGTTACGTTCATGTAATGAGGGTTATTTTTCCTTGTCACAGATATTTTAAATTTAATGAGCACATCATTTTAAAAAATGATCAATTATAAAATAAATGAGCTTTAAAAAAAAATAATAACTCATGTTTATAATAATTTTGCCTTGTCAGGAAAAAAAGTAAAATTGGATCAAATTATACTAGTACTGACCGAAATACGTCAAACGTATACAGAAGTAGTATATGT